>OZ018328.1:55696845-56316845 GCA_963969495.1 Ceratothoa steindachneri
ACACACACCAACACACCCACCCTCAGACACACAACCAACGACACCACCACCCACACCACAACTAACACACACAGCTACTACACAACACCACCACCACACACAACACAAACCACACAACACACAACACCACACCACACAACACAACACAACCCCGCCGCCCCACACGCCCACAGTCACAATGGCCAGTTACTTGACAGTGTGATGAACAAAGAGGAAACGAGAAGAAGAAAAGCGTACATGATGAATTAATTCAGACTTACCTGTATGTAGTACTGGATGTTATAAATTAACAGACACATATGGTGTCGAAGCGTCCAACAAAGTACATCAAAGTTGTCGAACCTAAAAAGTGAATAAATGAGGATCAATTTACGTGCCACAGGCCGGCTTTTTCCCTGGAAAGCTCCCTATTGGCAGCTATAAACAAAACTAATTTTAGGCTACTTTAAAAACAACAAACAAAAGAATACAACCTAAAATCCAACTCTGAAAAAGAAAGAGAAGCACGCTCAGTCACGGAACTTGGCATGCAACCAGGTCTAAGCACGGAAGCGACCGTACCTGTAGGCCTGGAGGCAATGGGAGCAAAGGGCGTTTTTTTTTCTAATATTGAGGCGTAACACGTCCCAGGTAGCACTGCAGAGACGATCCGCGGCCTAAACGGCCATGATTTCCTTCTCCAGGAGATACATGCAACATTGCTTAGAAGAAGTAGGTTACACTTGGCCATACACGATAAGGAATTATCATGTACGGAATGGAGCAACTTACACAGACTTCGGGTAAACCCGATTTCGTATGACCAAAGCGGTTTCAGTAGTAGCACCTACGCGGCAGTGGCACGAATGCCTTCACGCGGTAGCGATACCAACCGGCACGCACCGACTCAGGGAGCATGCCACGATCGAACTTGACGAAGACTGTATGGGTGGGTCTGAAGGCCCCTCCCTGTTTTCTCATCACACGCACCACCTTGACTGCTTCTTGGTCAACCAGCTCTTCGGTGGTCGTCTAGGAATTAGTCTAAGAGTTCCCTCACATAAACCAGTTCTTGTATGAAATTAATGGTAAGTGCGGCGTCACAGTCACCGGCGAGCCATCGAATGCCCGACTCATAAGGGTCCCGTCCAAGAAAAGGGTCACCATAGGCTCTCTACCAGTCAATCTAGCTAAAGGAGTCATTAGAAGGAACATGTGGCTATTGACCAGCTTGCTACCATCCGTGGAGCAAATAACTAATAACCGAAAAGTCCAGGAAATAGGCTAATCTAACATTTACCAATTTCTCCATCAACTTGCACACGCAAGAGGTTAGAGAGATCGGGCGGAAACCGGTCGGAGTAGAGTGTTCTCTCCCCGGTTTGCGAAAGAAGAGCACAGTAGCGATTCGCCAGGAATCTGGGAGAAGACCCTCCACCCAGATCCTGTTGAACAAATCTAACAGAAATGCCATGCCTCGCTCACCCAGGTGTCGAAGTATGGCGTACGGGACATCGTCCGGACCATGGGCGGTGTCCGCGCACGAAGCGAGAGCGGAGCGCAACTCACTCCCAGTCAACCTGTAGTTGAAGGGTTCTCCGCCTCTGGAGGTAAAGTCCAGCCGGCGGCCTTCCGCGACATCACGACGTGCATTGAATGCTAGCGGAGCAGCATCACGACTAGAGAATGCGGAAAAAGCGGTCGCTAAGGATTCCGCCACGGACGCGGGGTCCGAGATTGTGGTCCCATTCTCCTGGAGAATAGGAGGGGGGTCCTGCGAGAACTTGCCCCGAATCCACACCTCTGCTAAAGGGGTCTTCCCGTTAAGTAAAGACACGTATGCCCGCCAAGAAGAGCGGCGGGCGTGCTTCGAAATATACCGGAACCTAGCCCTAGCCCGACGAAATTCAGCGACAGTGAAATCGTTCAGGCAGCGCTTATAGCGCATGTAGGCATAACGGTTCTGTTTGAGGGCCGTCTCACACTCGGCCGACCACCATGGGAGTGGTCAGCGTGCAAAACGGTCAGACGTCCTAGGAATAGTAGTCAGGCCCACGGCGATGAGGTTGCCGGAGAAGAACTCAACGGCCTCATCTACCGACCTAAACTCCTCGACTGAGATAGAGAATTCAGTCATTTCCTGAAATGCAGGCCACCACGCCCGCGCCAAGCACCACCGAGGTGGGCTCTCAGGCGGCAGTTGCCCTGAAAATGATATTTGAATGGAAAAGTGATCACTACCATAGAGGTCATCGACCACCCCCCAATCAAAATCAGGCTGTGAATCCGAAAAGCACAGAGATAGGTCAAGGCAAGAAAATGAAGCGGTTCTCGGACAGTGATGCGTAAACTCATCCACGTTTAGGACACCCATCTCAAGCTCTTCGATCAGATCGGCAAGGACTTGTCCCCTGGGATTTATGGAGTAATCTCCCCAGAGAGGATGCCTGCCGTTCAGATCTCCAAGCAAAAGATAGGGCCTCGGCAACCGTGCCACGACGCGGCGGAAGTCCCCCGCGTCGAAGTCAGCTGACGGTGGAATGTACGCAGAAATGATAGTATACCTCCTATCCAGGTGCAGCTGCACAGCCACTGCCTGAAAGGAGGTATCTAAAGAGAAAGGAAGAACGGAGACGTCATGCCGGGTGTAAACTGCGCATCCTCCAGCCCTGCCATCTCGCGGTGGTGGGGTCGCAAGACCCTTATACCACGGGAGGGCGGGCAGGGGGCACGCAACTAGCATGGTCTCCTGCAAAAAGATAGCTAACGGGGAACGGGACGAGACGAGCCTCCACAGCTCCTCCCAGTTTGCCCGGAGTCCACAGCAATTCTATTGAAGGAATATGCCCTCCAGGCCTAGCTCGGAGGAAACGCGGGGGCCCTCCTCGAACAGAAGACCCTCACGGGAATGGCCGTACGCTTCCGGGAGGCAGATCCGGGCGCTGTTGGCCGGACAAAGCGCTGAAGGCGCTGTCGCCTTCGAGGACTTATTGGGGGAGGTTGGGCTCGCCATGCGAGTCTTTTCCTCCCTCCGCCTCGAAACCTTAGGCGGGCGTTGCGGCTTCGGAGGCGGAGGGGGGGATCCCTCTTTTCAAGGAACCACCGTCTCCGAGCCACTCGCTCCACCACTAGGCGTGGGCGAAGGAGCCGAAGCTTCTTTGTTGCTGTCCTCCTTTCGCGGGACAGCTTTAGGAACCCCGGAAGATGGCCTAGCGACCATCTTCAGGGGTGTTGCCTCCTGTGAGTCTAACGACTCGGTGGAGGCGCGTGGCCGTTTCGCCTTACGGGAAACGGTCACGCTGGGGAAAGAGGGGGGAGCCCTGGTTTTAGCCGGGGCTGGGTGTGAACCCTTTTTGCCGCCAGCTTTATCACGGGAGCGCCCGGGTTGAGTAGAGCCCACAGAAAGGCTCCGAATGGGCGCGGAAACAACCGTGCTCGTTGGCCTGGATGGGCCAAGAGCAGAGGGTGCCTTTCTAACTATTGAGGCATATGACGTCCCAGGCAGAGCCGGGCGCGCCAGGGCCAAGTCCTTAGCCTCGCGGAATGAGAGCCGATCCTGGGCCTGAACGGCCAGGATTTCTTTCTCAACGAGATATGCACCACATTGCTTCGAAGAAGCGGGGTGCAGCTCTCCACAATTGACACACTTGGCCACACACGATTTGGACTTATCGTGTGCGGCCCGCAGAAGGGCTCCGAATGGGCGCGGAAACAACCGTGCTCGTTGGCCTGGATGGGCCAAGAGCAGAGGGTGCCTTTCTAACTATTGAGGCATATGACGTCCCAGGCAGAGCCAGGCGCGCCAGGACCAAGTCCTTAGCCTCGCGGAATGAGAGCCGATCCTGGGCCTGAACGGCCAGGATTTCTTTCTCAACGAGATATGCACCACATTGCTTCGAAGAAGCGGGGTGCGGCTCTCCGCAATTGACACACTTGGCCACACACGATTTGGACTGTGCGGCCTTGGAGCAATTTACACAAACTTCGGGTGACCCCGACTTTGCACGTCTACAAGAAGGATTCGTATGGCCGAAGCGGTGACAGTAATAGCACCGCCGCGGCAGTGGCACGAATGCCTTCACACGGTAGCGGTACCAACCGGCACGCACCGACTCAGGGAGCTTGTCACAGTCGAACGTGACGTAGAGTGTAGGGGTGGGTCTCGAGGCCCCTCCCTGTTTTCTCATCACACGTTCGACCTTGACCGCCCCATGTTCGGCCAGCTCTAGGGTGATGTCCTCAATGGAGTAGTCAACGAGTTCCCTCGCATAAACTACTCCTTTCACAAACTTCATGGTAGAGTACGGCGTCACACTCACCGGGGTGCCATGAAGTGTCCGAAGAGCACTTATCTTGGCCGCCTCGGCGGGATTCGCCGCATTCGCAAGAAGGCTCCCCTCCGAGAAACGGGTCACCTTCGGCTCTCTACCAATTGCACTAGCTAATCCTCTCCTCTGATGGATCATGTTGCTCTTGGCCAACATGGTGCCATCAGTGGAGCGAATGACGAGGAAGCGTTTGAAGCCAGCGGGCTCGAAAACGCCAGGTAACCTCTGAATGAGGGGCCCCGATGTCATCGAGGCTCCGCCCTGTGCACTTTTAGTCTTAGTCAGCGGCTCCGCAACCGGAGGGGCAGAGGGGCCGGATTGTCCGATCTTGGCTTAGTCGCTTGCCAAAGTCGCAGCAGACCCATCCGTCCCCGTAGCCCCCGCGGGTGGAGAGGAGCCCCGAGTCTTTTTAGTCTTTTTCTTTTTTGGAGAGGAGGGCCTGGAATGAACCCGCTTCTCACCTCCGCCAATAGGAGCCCCTAGGCCAGATGGACCGGCCTCAGCCAGGTCCTTCTCCGAAATGGAGAAGGTCCTGGTGGTCACAGGGGCACCGGTTGGAGGAGATCACTCCCCTCCTTGTACTTCCTCGGAGCCCTCAGCCGTTTGAGGAGGACCTTGCATAGGGGCGGATTCGGGTTCGGTGCTTGGCGCCGAGCCCGGATTCCCCCCCATGGATGGCCCTACCATCTGAGGCTGGGTTTTCTCAAGGACCATGTCTATCACAGGAGGGGCTTGTAGTTGGCCATCCCCTCCCAGGACATCGCAGGTCCCCTTGGCAGCGTAACCAGTCTTTTGTGGGGAGGCACAGGCCTTGACCCCGGCAAGGTTTAATATTCTTGCCAGCAGGTCTTTTGAGGGAAGCGACCGAAGGGGCCTGGCTTCCCTCTCCCCCCTAAGGGGGTTTACCCTACCGAGCCGCTTACACATGGGGCGGTCGGCAATGGGCTGCCTGCTAACTTTCTTGGCAGTCGCTCAGAAAGAAAAGGAGGGACTGCCGCTGGAAATAGGGAGGTGCCCGAAAGCACCTCCAGGGAAGGGGATGAGGGGGAGTCCCCTGCACCCGTAGGCGTAGGAGAGGAGTAAGCCTCCTCTCCGGTTAAAGAAATATGGAGGGTCCCCTGCGCAAGCACAGGAAGGGGGGGACCTCCATTTTTTCTGTGGAGCTGCCCGAGGGCGGCTCCGTTGATGAGCAAGGGGTAATTAGGGAAAGATTTTGTGTTTTAACATCATTGGGCATGGTGACCCTAAATTTTCTGCGGGACGCAATAGCTCATCACCTCTCACAGTTGCCCGCACTGCAAGAGGTGCTTACAGGCCTGGCAGAACCAGGCGCCGCCATTTGGGACCACCCCTCCCGCCTGGTGGCCTAGCAGTCCATCGGCATGGCGGCTCCACCTTAAACACGGTGTAAAAAGATAGATTGTGAAGAGGAAAGGAAAAGGGATGCGAGGAAGGTATGGGTGGGGATGAAGCAGATTGTTAAAAAAAACACATCCCAAACCGGAGCTCAGGGGTTAGGGAACGTTGCCCCCAAACCCCCCAGCCCCGATCTGGGACGGTTGGCTTGAGAAGAAGGTCAGCATCCACTCTGTGAAATTAGAGGCTGACCAGAGAAAGTTGTGGGAGAGGTTGTATGAAAAGCAAAGAAACAAGTGTTTGAACGGAGGAGAAGAGGCTAAGCTGGGATCGGACGGGGTGCTGGGTCCCCTCAGCACGGCGGCCAGGATGGCAAATCGCCGCGCCCCTTACGGGGGTAAAGAAAAGCAGAAAGTAGATATTAGCGGGAGAATGAGGAGAGGCTAAGCTGGGCGAGAGGGGGCACTGAGTCCCGTCAGCACATTGTCGTGCTCATCACGTGGTGCGCCACAAATATAGGATTGGGAACTGACATTCCATATCAACTCAGGTTAAATCTAAAACTGACCTTCTAAAATTAAATCAAGAGTGAGTCTAAAACAGACCTTCCAAAATGACCCCAGGAGTGAGTCTAAAACTGACCTTCTAAAATCAACCAGGAGTGAGTCCAAAACTGACCTTCTAAAATCAACTCAGCAGTGAGTCAAAAACTGACCTTCTAAAATCAACTAGGTAGTGAGTCTAAAACTCCTAAATTCAACCAGGAGTGAGTCTAAAACTGACCTTCTAAAATCAACTCAGCAGTGAGTCTAAAACTGACCTTCTAAAATCAATTCAGGAGTGAGTTTAAAACTCACTCTAAAATCAACTCAGGAGTGAGAATAAAAACTGACCTTCTAAAATCAACTCAGCAGTGAGACTAAGACTGACCTTCTAAAATCAACTCAAGAGTGAGTCTAAAACTTCCTCTAAAATCAACTCAGGAGTGAGTCTAAAACTGACCTCCTAAAATCAACTCAGGAGTGAGTCTAAAACTGACCTTCAAAAATCAACTCAGGAGTGAGTATAAAACTGACCTTCTAAAATCAACTCACGAGTGAGTCTAAAACTGACCTTCTAAAATCAACTCACGAGTGAGTCTAAAACAGACCTTCTAAAATCAACTCACGAGTGAGTATAAATCTCACCTTCTAAAATCAACTCACGAGTGAGTCTAAAACTGACCTTCTAAAATCAACTTAGGAGTGAGTCTAAAACTGACCTTCTAAAATCAACTCAGGAGTGAGTATAAAAATGACCTTCTAAAATCAACTCACGAGTGAGTATAAAACTGACCTTCTAAAATCAACTCAGCAGTGAGACTAAGACTGACCTTCTAAAATCAACTAGGCAGTGAGTCTAAAACTTCCTCTAAAATCAACTCAGGAGTGAGTCTAAAACTGACCTCCTAAAATCAACTCAGGAGTGAGTCTAAAACTGACCTTCTAAAATCAACTCAGGAGTGAGTATAAAACTGACCTTCAAAAATCAACTCAGGAGTGAGTATAAAACTGACCTTCTAAAATCAACTCACGAGTGAGTCTAAAACTGACCTTCTAAAATCAACTTAGGAGTGAGTCTAAAACTGACCTTCTAAAATCAACTCAGCAGTGAGACTAAGACTGACCTTCTAAAATCAACTAGGCAGTGAGTCTAAAACTTCCTCTAAAATCAACTCAGGAGTGAGTCTAAAACTGACCTCCTAAAATCAACTCAGGAGTGAGTCTAAAACTGACCTTCTAAAATCAACTCAGCAGTGAGACTAAGACTGACCTTCTAAAATCAACTAGGCAGTGAGTCTAAAACTTCCTCTAAAATCAACTCAGGAGTGAGTCTAAAACTGACCTTCTAAAATCAACTTAGGAGTGAGTCTAAAACTGACCTTCTAAAATCAACTCAGCAGTGAGACTAAGACTGACCTTCTAAAATCAACTAGGCAGTGAGTGTAAAACTTCCTCTAAAATCAACTCAGGAGTGAGTCTAAAACTGACCTCCTAAAATCAACTTAGGAGTGAGTCTAAAACTGACCTTCTAAAATCAACTCAGCAGTGAGACTAAGACTGACCTTCTAAAATCAACTAGGCAGTGAGTCTAAAACTTCCTCTAAAATCAACTCAGGAGTGAGTCTAAAACTGACCTTCTAAAATCAACTTAGGAGTGAGTCTAAAACTGACCTTCTAAAATCAACTCAGCAGTGAGACTAAGACTGACCTTCTAAAATCAACTAGGCAGTGAGTCTAAAACTTCCTCTAAAATCAACTCAGGAGTGAGTCTAAAACTGACCTTCTAAAATCAACTTAGGAGCGAGTCTAAAACTGACCTTCTAAAATCAACTCAGCAGTGAGACTAAGACTGACCTTCTAAAATCAACTAGGCAGTGAGTCTAAAACTTCCTCTAAAATCAACTCAGGAGTGAGTCTAAAACTGACCTCCTAAAATCAACTCAGGAGTGAGTCTAAAACTGACCTTCTAAAATCAACTCAGGAGTGGGTATAAAACTGACCTTCTAAAATCAACTCACGAGTGAGTATAAAACTCACCTTCTAAAATCAACTCAGGAGTGAGTCTAAAACTGACCTTCTAAAATCAATTTAGGAGTAAGTCTAAAACTGACCTTCTAAAATCAACTCAGGAGTGAGTATAAAACTGACCTTCTAAAATCAACTCAGGAGTGAGTCTAAAACTGACCTTCTAAAATCAACTCAGGAGTGAGTATAAAACTGACCTTCTAAAATCAACTCAGGAGTGAGTCTGAAACTGACCTTCTAAAATCAACTCAGGAGTGAGTATAAAACTCACCTTTTAAAATCAACTCACGAGTGAGTCTAAAACTGACCTTCTAAAATTAACTCACGAGTGAGTCTAAAACTGACCTTCTAAAATCAACTCACGAGTGAGTATAAAACTCACCTTCTAAAATCAACCAGGAGTGAGTCTAAAACTGACCTTCTAAAATCAACTCAGGAGTGAGTATAAAACTGATCTTCTAAAATCAACAAGGAGTGAGTCTAAAACTGATCTTCTAAAATCAACTCAGGAGTGAGTATAAAACTGACCTTCTAAAATGAACCAGGAGTGAGTCTAACACTGACCTTCTAAAATCAACTCAGCAGTGAGACTAAGACTGACCTTCTAAAATCAACTAGGCAGTGAGTCTAAAACTTCCTCTAAAATCAACTCAGGAGTGAGTCTAAAACTGACCTCCTAAAATCAACTCAGGAGTGAGTCTAAAACTGACCTTCTAAAATCAACTCAGGAGTGAGTATAAAACTGACCTTCAAAAATCAACTCAGGAGTGAGTATAAAACTGACATTCTAAAATCAACTCACGAGTGAGTCTAAAACTGACCTTCTAAAATCAACTTAGGAGTGAGTCTAAAACTGACCTTCTAAAATCAACTAGGCAGTGAGTCTAAAACTTCCTCTAAAATCAACTCAGGAGTGAGTCTAAAACTGACCTCCTAAAATCAACTCAGGAGTGAGTCTAAAACTGACCTTCTAAAATCAACTCAGCAGTGAGACTAAGACTGACCTTCTAAAATCAACTAGGCAGTGAGTCTAAAACTTCCTCTAAAATCAACTCAGGAGTGAGTCTAAAACTGACCTCCTAAAATCAACTCAGCAGTGAGACTAAGACTGACCTTCTAAAATCAACTAGGCAGTGAGTCTAAAACTTCCTCTAAAATCAACTCAGGAGTGAGTCTAAAACTGACCTCCTAAAATCAACTCAGGAGTGAGTCTAAAACTGACCTTCTAAAATCAACTCAGCAGTGAGACTAAGACTGACCTTCTAAAATCAACTAGGCAGTGAGTCTAAAACTTCCTCTAAAATCAACTCAGGAGTGAGTCTAAAACTGACCTTCTAAAATCAACTTAGGAGTGAGTCTAAAACTGACCTTCTAAAATCAACTCAGCAGTGAGACTAAGACTGCCCTTCTAAAATCAACTAGGCAGTGAGTCTAAAACTTCCTCTAAAATCAACTCAGGAGTGAGTCTAAAACTGACCTTCTAAAATCAACTTAGGAGTGAGTCTAAAACTGACCTTCTAAAATCAACTCAGCAGTGAGACTAAGACTGACCTTCTAAAATCAACTAGGCAGTGAGTCTAAAACTTCCTCTAAAATCAACTCAGGAGTGAGTCTAAAACTGACCTCCTAAAATCAACTCAGGAGTGAGTCTAAAACTGACCTTCTAAAATCAACTCAGCAGTGAGACTAAGACTGACCTTCTAAAATCAACTAGGCAGTGAGTCTAAAACTTCCTCTAAAATCAACTCAGGAGTGAGTCTAAAACTGACCTTCTAAAATCAACTTAGGAGTGAGTCTAAAACTGACCTTCTAAAATCAACTCAGCAGTGAGACTAAGACTGACCTTCTAAAATCAACTAGGCAGTGAGTCTAAAACTTCCTCTAAAATCAACTCAGGAGTGAGTCTAAAACTGACCTTCTAAAATCAACATAGGAGTGAGTCTAAAACTGACCTTCTAAAATCAACTCAGCAGTGAGACTAAGACTGACCTTCTAAAATCAACTAGGCAGTGAGTCTAAAACTTCCTCTAAAATCAACTCAGGAGTGAGTCTAAAACTGACCTCCTAAAATCAACTCAGGAGTGAGTCTAAAACTGACCTTCTAAAATCAACTCAGGAGTGAGTATAAAACTGACCTTCTAAAATCAACTCACGAGTGAGTATAAAACTCACCTTCTAAAATCAACTCACGAGTGAGTCTAAAACTGACCTTCTAAAATCAACTTAGGAGTGAGTCTAAAACTGACCTTCTAAAATCAACTCAGGAGTGAGTATAAAACTGACCTTCTAAAATCAACTCAGGAGTAAGTCTAAAACTGACCTTCTAAAATCAACTCAGGAGTGAGTCTAAAACTGACCTTCTAAAATCAACTCAGGAGTGAGTATAAAACTGACCTTCTAAAATCAACTCAAGAGTGAGTATAAAACTGACCTTCTAAAATCAACTCAGGAGTGAGTAATAAAACTGACTTTCTAAAATCAACTCAGGAGTGAGTAATAAAACTGACTTTCTAAAATCAACTCAGGAGTGAGTCTAAAACTGACCTTCTAAAATCAACTCAGGAGTGAGTCTGAAACTGACCTTCTAAAATCAACTCAGGAGTGAGTATAAAACTCACCATCTAAAATCAACTCACGAGTGAGTCTAAAACTGACCTAAAATCAACTCACGAGTGAGTCTAAAACTGACCTTCTAAAATCAACTCACGAGTGAGTATAAAACTCACCTTCTAAAATCAACCAGGAGTGAGTCTAAAACTGACCTTCTAAAATCAACTCAGGAGTGAGTATAAAACTGATCTTCTAAAATCAACAAGGAGTGAGTCTAAAACTGATCTTCTAAAATCAACTCAGGAGTGAGTATAAAACTGACCTTCTAAAATGAACCAGGAGTGAGTCTAACACTGACCTTCTAAAATCAACTCAGGAGTGAGTCTAAAACTGACCTTCTAAAATCAACTCAGGAGTGAGTCTAAAACTGACCTTCTAAAATCAACTCAGGAGTGAGGCTAAAACTGACCTTCTAAAATCAACTCAGGAGTGAGGCTAAAACTGACCTTTCCCTTTTGCTTTTATTATGTGTAATCCACATATACTGGAGACGCAACTGAGCACGACGAATGCTAAGCAGAAACCGAAGAATCGCATTATATTTCTCCTGGACCTTGTCATCGAAGAACTTGTGAAGAGGCCACTTCACCTTGTAGTTGATATGAAGATTCTTCCAAATGTGTTCTGTGAAGAAGAGGCCATGACAACCATCTCTCTATCATTGGAGTGATCTCAGAATAAAAAGAGAGAATAAGACTTCAGTTCTGAAGTTTGTGTTAAAATTCATGATTGAGGTTAAATTCAAGGAGCGAATAAAAAATAGCTAAAGTAATTTTGTCAGAAAAAATGAAAGCAAATGTGTCTGCTAGGGCTATGAAGGCAAAGTCGATTTTTCTATATAATGCAAAAAAAATGTGTGACAGGAATGCAGAGTTGGTCTGTAGCTGCTTTTAGAGGATTCAAGAGTTTATATAATGACACTCCCTGGCTGAGGGGAAAAAGGTGAAAGGATGTCTTCGAGAAAGAGGTATGTCACCAGACCAAGGAGAGAGAATCCTGTATGATATATTGGTGAGGATTTCTAAAAAAAATGGGGGGGATATTTAGTACCCTTAGGCGTCTGACTCCCCCCCCCCCCAACAGGAAGAGACACATAAGCTCTGATTGCCATTACTACAGAAACCTTCAAATTCAAAAGCAAGCTTAAATGGAGATGGTTTGAATGGCTTAAAGATTTCTTAATTTTTTCCTGTCCAATGACACACAACTATGGGAAGTGAAATGATGAGTGACGACTCATCCAGCTATCAGGATCCTGGTCATAGATTGCTTTGTAAGTACAATTTACTTTTATAATATTAACAGAGGTAAATATTGGTTAGTTTTTTTCTGTTTGTTTATATCCAATTTTAAGATTGAGTGTAGAGTCAAAATGAAGGGTACTCCATTGCCTCACCTCGGTCAACAGCACCTTCCGGATCCTTGTAAGTGACCACAAATTTGTCAATAACACTTTCCTCCATCATTACTTGCCGTCCAGCTCTTTGAAAGAGTAAATTAACACCTGCAAAAATAAGGGAAAGGAATCTCCTACAATTGGCTATAACACCTGACATAAGGAAAAAGGGTCTCCTTTAAGGGGATTTCAAGTCAACCAAAGAGGTGGTAGCTGTATTCTCACATTTATCTGCTTCATATTTATGAGGTCCTGCCATAAGTAATGCAGCACTTTTTTATATTTATCATTATTTTATGAATAAAAATCAAATAACTCTGAAGTTATTTATATTTAAATATTGATTATATATTATTATTATAAAAGAGCAAAACAAAACTGCTACAACAGTCCAAGCTGACTTTATAAGCAGAGCGACACAATCGGCTAAAGGAGTAGGCCAAAATTAAGATACAGAAGTAGAAAAAATTAAAGCTAGACTAGAAGCAATGAAAAAAATGAAAAGAGATAAAAGACTGCAAAAGACATTGATAAAAAAATGGACTAAGGTGAAAGAGATAAAAATGGTAGAACCTATTATGGAGGGGAAATGTTTTTTTAATGCAGTCATCTCGTGACTGGCACCAAAGAGCACAGGTGACAATTATAATTGTCAGCCTAATATAAGGCTATTCTCAATTACAAAACATAAAAAAAGAAACAAAAAACCCAAACTAACAAAAACAAGAGGAGGGAAGCACACTCCGGGTCCAGGGGTACACAACCAACACCAGAGAGAGAGTTAGCCTCCTCAAGAGGAGTAAAATAGTCAACAAATCTGTGAACGAATCTGCCCCGAGTAAAAGGGAGAATGGGGTAGCGACCCCGCTTGTCTCGATTCAGGGACAGGTAAAGTGTGCAAAGGTCAGCCAGACTGAGACATTCAACAAGAATGTGTCAAACAGTCTGGGGCACAACGCAATCGCCGCAGTAATATGTGGGCAAGCGCTCCATCAAATGGCCGTGCATCCCGCGAGTGTGCTCAATTCGAAGACGAGAGAAAGCGAGCTGAAGCCGTCTCGAAATTCCTGGTAGAATGCAGCGTCACTACCAGTGAGCTATCGAGTGGCCGAAAAGCACTAAAAATGGGAGGCTGGGAAGTGTGTGACGCATTCGCCAGAAGGCTCTAGTTCGAGAAACTGGTCACCTTAGGCTCTCTACCTGTAATTCTGGCAAAAGCTCTCATTTGATAAAGCTGTAGCCTTTGGCTAACTTGCTGTCATGAGTGGTGTGAATAACTAAAAGGCGTTTCAAGCCAGGGGGCTCAACAACGCAATCTCTGAATGAAAGGCACCGACGTAATCGAGACTCCACTCAGCGGATTGCGACTTTTGTCTCCCCATCGAGGGTGCCTCGGAGACGGACGTGCCGGTTTTGGCCTGGTCGCTTGCCGAAACGTCAGCAGACACGTCCGTCCCAGTAGCCGCCGCAGAGGTAGAGGAATCCCTTGTCCTCTCTTACCTTTCCTATTCTTTTTCGAAGAGGCCGGGGAGTGAACTTATTTATCTGCCCCCCTCCCCGGACCCAAGGGCGGAAAGACCAGCCTCGGCCAGATCTTTCTCCGAGATTGTGAAGATCTTGGCTGTCATAGGGGCACAAGGCGAGGGAGGGGATCCCTCCACTCCTTGCCATTCTTCTGGTACCCATGCCGCCTGAGAAGAGCGTTTCAGAGGGGCGGATTCAGGTTCGTGTCTGGCACCGAGCCAAGGTCGCCCTCTTGGAAGACACTACCATCTGGGACGGGGTCACCTCAGGGACCATCTCCACCTGGCCATCTGCCCACAAAGGGTCAGATATCTCGACCAGGGGCTCATAGGGCCTAGAGCCCATCAAGCCGACCCATCAACTCGACAGGCCTCAGTTCGACGAGGTGCGTGGGCAAGGACAAGGAAAGGATGCGGCCTGTAACCTTCAAAGGGGGTTGAAGTGGGTCACCTGCGTTTAACAGGAGGGGCAGGGACTAAGGAAGCGCATCTTCTGACTTGCCGTGTTCTGGACGGGCCCCTAAGAAAGCAAAGAGGGACCCGCCGTAACTGGAAAATTGCAGGGAGTCAACTCTACAAAAAGGGGTTAAGGGGAAAAACCCTGAACCAATCAAAAAAGGAGAGGAAGAAGAGCACTCTTCGCTAGAATGGTCTGGGAGTGGCCTCTGAGAAAGGGCAGGGAGGGGTCACCGCCGTTCCAGAGGTGGAGCTGGCCAGAGGTGAGGGTTGAAAAAGAGTCATAGTCCGAAATTTTGAAGACGCTGTTATAAACTTTAAAGCTTACCAAAGCACGAAACTCCTACGCTTATGAGCACTAAAGAAAAAAAAAGGAGTTCAACGGGCAGGAGAACGATGGTCGCCTGTTCGCGGCGAATCTTACTGGCCGAGAGACAACGAGGGAAGACCGAGAGGACGACTTCCAACGCGATGCTTCAAAAACAGCATCGCTGGAAAGGAATGCAGCCTCAGGCTGTTGCCAGACAGTGGTCGGGCCAGGGGGTCTCCACCCCTCTCTTCTACTATACTTTTTTTTCTTTTTTTCAATCAGGCGTGTGCTACCCCGACGACCCCCTACTCTTAATTATCCTAACCGGTGACAGAACAGAACCGCGCCCCCCTCCACCTATACATGAACCACCTCTGATCAACAAACATGCCGCTCCAAAGCCTCCATCTTCTGCACCTCATGCAACAAATGGCACCACCTCCGGTGGACCACCCTCCAATCACTAGATCTGCAACCACCACACTCCCTCCAACATATCCATCACCCCAACCCACTCACTCAACATATTCCAATTCAACACAAATGGCATCAAAAACAAACAAACAGCAAACCCTATGAACACAACATACACGTCGCCCTGTGTATCAATCCTTCCACACCCACCTCAAATCCTTCCACAACTACACCACACAGAGGCACGACGTAGACCCAGCATACCACAGCATGATTATCGTAATACGCAGACATACCATTCACCAACATTAACAGAAAAAACAAAAATCCTTCTTCAAAATGACCACACCACAAAACTACAAGCAATAGTCATAAAAATCAACAAAACCACCTATAACATCATAAACATATCCCCCCTCTTCATCCCAACACTGCCCAGCAGGCTTATCACCAAACCTCGCCCCACTATCACAACTCTCCACCTTCTTCTTAGGGGCGATTTCAACGCACACCACCTCGCCTGGCTAACCTCACATTTAGAAACAAGAGGCACCACCACCGTAGAAGGGCTACACTCACTGAAAACTTCAACAACAGAAACTAGATAACAAGAAAACCCCCTCCAAAACAACCAGAACCCAACCTCACCTGGTAACTTTCTGTTCCCGACAGCTCAACACCAAAACTATCAAGCAAACCTTCCACGCACTACACTGACCACCATCTCCTAATTCTCATCTCTTCCGAACTAGCCCAATCCATCCAGTTCTAGCAAAAAGTGACAAATTAAAAAAAGGCTGAATGGACTGAATTCACGTCCCAAATAGAAAATGCACTTTCCAACTTCACAATCGAGCAATTCCCCTCCTTCTACAAGGCCCTCTCAAACTTTACCAACAGTCCACCAACCTAGCAAGAAACAACACATCCCCAGATGTTACAGGAAACGCTTCAACCCAAACTTCACACCAGAAATAGACAACCTCATAAAACAACGAAGCACATTAGGTCAAAACAGAGCAGCTGCACACTAGCAACTCCACCAAATCCACAACCTTAACACACAAATCAACACTCTCATTACCACTAAACAACAAAGCAACTGGAAACAATACTCTCCCAAACAATCAACCACAAAACAAACATCTCCTAACTCTGACGCCCAATAAAAAAAGTAGGCACATCACACACCCAATCTCCCCCTCACCCATGAATCACTCTTCCCCAGAGACAACAAAATACCTTATTCCAACAGACCAAAGCAACCTGCTCATAACCCACTACTCCAAAATCAGCCAGCTACTAACAAACCACAGCAGAAGAACAATCAAAAACTTACACTCTACACAGCAACTACCCTTCACCCCCCAGGACAATGCACTTGCCATTAAATCCCTCCAAAACTTACAAGCCGAAGGCTCAGGATACATATCAAACATAGACCTAAAACACCTCGGGGTCCACAGCCATATCCGAACTCAAAACATCTTAAACCACTATTACACAAACTTACACTTTACACAGCAACTACCCTTCACCCCCCAGGACAATGCACTTGCCATTAAATCCCTCCGAAACTTACAAGCCGAAGGCTCAGGATACATATCAAACATAGACCTAAAACACCTCGGGGTCCACAGCCATATCCGAACTCAAAACATCTTAAACCACTATTACACAAACTTACACTTTACACAGCACTTGCCATTAAATCCCTCCAAAACTTACAAGCCGAAGGCTCAGGATACATATCAAACATAGACCTAAAACACCTCGGGGTCCACAGCCATATCCGAACTCAAAAACATCTTAAACCACTCTTGGCTGCCCAACATTATCCCTCCCACCTAGAAACATGAATACCGAGGTCTATAGTGCTGCTTTGTTGTCTTTTGTAGGCAAGTGTGAGAATGTATACATGCTTGTAAGTTAAGGTGATGGATTCTTTGACTTGTCCGAATTAGGCGCCTGTATTTATTCATTTTTTTGCTTTATTTGTAGTTTGTTGTGTTATCTAAACCTCAACAGATCTATAATAATACCGAGTAGTTGAGATTCTGTTTGAGAGTGAGTAGGTAGTTTGATAATGTCGTAGTGGGATCCCTCTGGAGGGAGAATGATCATCATCTTTAAGCTGTAAGTATATATATAACCTCTAGGGTGGCTCATTAATTCAATCCTAACTCTATAAAGGAATACAAAGGTTGTGATTGTGCTTCTTGGTGAAAGAGAATGATGGCAGATTTTGAGAGGGGAATCTGGAGGTTGTTTCAAGCAGAATTCTGGGTTGGGGACGCTACTCCCTCCGCAATGTCCTACAACATATAAGTATCCATGAGACATTCTCAAGATGCTGAACACTGCTGTTTGAGCTCTTCTACCAGTGGGAAAGCAAGTTAAAAGCGCAGTTCTCTTGGTCACCTAACCCTTGACAGGCTTTTTATCCATGGGGTCCGCCAGTCAAGGGGGTAAGGGGAGGGAGGGCACTCAGGAAGAGACTGATATTATTAATAGCTGTTATGTCATCCGTTATTTGCTTGTGGACCAGATCCCTCCAACTGGAAAATGGAACCAACATAAAGATCAGCATGATAATCGCAAGTGAGCTTAGGGCACCAGTGGCCAGTCCTCGGTTGGGATAGAAGGGGGATGGGGTGACAACAACTAGCAATTAGGTAGGAATCTTTGTTACCCCAGGTGAGCTTGTTGCATGGCATTAACCTCTTAAGTATATTTGAACACCTGTAAAGATGCTTGAACAGTGGATCAGTAGCGGCTCAGGCAAATCAGGGGACTGTGTGTACAAAAGCCTGTCTGTCTACTTGCTGTCACAAAATAAATAAAAATAATCACTTACATAATGTATTTGGCCTTTTGTTTTCGGAGAGAATGTAAAGGGCATGATACAGCTCCCCTCGCCCCACAAGAAAGACGTCCTTGATGCAGCTCATCTCCGCGGCGAGGTTAGCTTCCATCACAAGGTCATAAAGATGCTGGAATCACACACACACACACACACATGTCAGAGGGAAGACATCTTACAGTTGCATCATAGAAACCATGCTGCAACTGACATCTGACAGTTGCATGCCCTCTGCCCCATCACCCATAATTGTATTCCTTCCCAGTCACATCATCCTCAACTGTGTTCCCTCCAAGCCTCACTGTTTGAAAATCCATTGAGGGCATGAGAATTTTTACCATTTCACCACTCTCATACCTTTCTTAAAGGTACAGTCATTTGGAACTCGAGTCCTGGGTCTAAAAATAATAGACCCCATCTCCTCTTCTGATCCCTGTTAAAGGATTCTTAAAAGTGTCCTTTGTACAAACATGGAGGCCCTTGAATGCAACCCCCCCCCCCCCCCCCCCAAGACATTCCATGGCAGTCCCTGTCAGACTTCTCTCTCCTTCTTTCCCATTGTTATTTCTTTCGTTTTTGGGGGGAGGGGGGGGAGCAGGGAGAAATGGGTAAGGTACACCACCCATTTATTCATGGAATGTCCCCTAACTGAATAACAAAGTTTGCATAAAGATCAGAATGACAACCCTTCAATAAATGTTTTTTAATAAAACCCTGGGTCATTCCGCACAAAATCAGGCCAATTGCAAAAACACTTGCCAGGTGACCATCTTAAATTTTCTTCATTTTTGGATATGTTGATACATGACATAAAAGAACTTCACATGCAAAATTATAGCTCTGTACCTCGAACAGTTCCGGAGATATGGCCCACGTAATTAGAGGGGCTTTTTAGAGACTAAGTCGATTTTTCAAAATCGCCGACTTTGAGGCCCTCATAAAACATGCAGTTTGAATATAGGTCTGAAAAGTTCAGGTCCTACAGATTCCAAAAAAATTATCAAAACCAGTCTATCTCTAACCATCAAAGAGTTATAAGCTAGCAAAAACTGAAATATTGAACAAATCGTCACATCTGAACAAACTTTTGATTCAAAATATTCATACTTAGAAACAATACTAAAAGTTATAACTGCTAGGATATGATGATCTATGTCTTTTATTGTATTTAAAACCATTTCTGGCAGAGAAACATACATAGCAGCTGAGAAATAGTGTTTCAAATATAGTCAATTTTCATGATTTTCAGAAAATGACCTTGACCTTTTTGACCCCGTGGAAACATGAGGACCCCCTTCACATTTTTTGTGCGTGAAGGGGAAAGACTATACACTAGCTATACTAAATATCTTATTTGTTCTATCCTTTGTTCGGGCATATTAGGACAGACCATTTCACCATTGATTTAGCTAATTTACTTATTGTATTTACACACCTCACTGTACGGACTAATGGAAAGTATGATATTGTATGTGCCACAAAATATATCTATGTTATAACCATAAAATGAACAAAAAGACTAACAGTATAACTATATCATCATGTAGGTAGTTCCTTTCTAAACAGATTTATCAATAAGATATCTATGCTTTCCTTTTTCTCTTAAAGCCAATACCACTTTAGAATATTCAAAGTCACAGCATCCCTCACACCATAAACACCTCTAACCATGTTGTTCCTCACTATCTAATCATCGCACAGAGAGTATCTCTCTCAAGTTGTGCATTGGTACTCTCATTCGGTTTCCTTCTTCCATAACATAGTCACTCTCACACACCAACGTTGCCGCCCCTGCATGCTCTCATGCAGCTTCTTGGCACATTCCACACTCAAACCCTTACCATTCAATAGAGCTCTAATTACCCCAGATACTTTTGTACCATTTAAAATCTTATGGTCACAATATACTTCATTCTGTACCATCACCCTTTACAATGCATCCTAGATACTTAAAACTTTGTACTTGTTCAAGGTTGACACCGCAGACTCAGATATCACACCCAATCCCAATTTCCCCAAATACAATACCATGCACTTTTAGACCTTCCTCACACACACCCTGTCAAAAACTTCAATCAACAATTTCTAAATCACTTTCAGCCCCCAACACCAGTTTATCAGCATATACCAACATACTAGTGAGCTTAAAAAGAAAGAGAATATTGTAAAAGAAATTCCTTTATTTTTGTAATTTAATTAAAAAAAAGTCAACTTTCATATATTTTATATTCATTACAAAGTGAAATCCTTCAAGACATTTTTTTTATGTAGGAATGTTGAAGATTATTGCTCATAGCTCATGAAAATAAGAAATCTAGAATTTCAAAGTTATTGAAATATTTCACTTCGAGTTTGAGTAAATTACTATTTGAATCATATAAATAATATGCATCTCTCGGTTTATTTAGTACACGCAATCACAACTATAGGGAAAACAGTTGACTTGATGTACATGCAACCACAATCCTGGGGAGGACAGCTGACTGGACAGATGTCCAGAAAACAATCACTGACACCCTCCACAAGGAGGTTAAGTCACAGAAGGTCATTGCTGTATCGGAGCAACAGGGATGGCCACAGCCTTGAAAGTATTGTCAAGAAAAGTCAGTTTAATAACTTGCGAGAGCTTCTTAAGGAATGCCTTGAAGGTGGTGTCAGTGAAACAAGAGCCACTATGCACATACTTATTCAACAAAGGGGATACAACTACCGCATTCCTAATATCAAGCCACTCCTGAACCAGAGACGTCAGAGGCCTTTTGCCTGGGTTCAGTGGTCCAAAGTCCTCTTTTCAGATCAAAGTAAATTTTTGCATGTCATTTGCAAATCAAGATGCTAGAATCTGGAAGAAGAGGGGAGAGGCACAGAATCTAAGTTGTTTGAAGTCCAGTGTGAAGTTTCTGCAGTCTCTGATGATTTGGGAAGCCATTTCATGTGTTGATGCACTGTTTTTGTAGTAAGATAGTTAAAAATCAATGGATTTTAGTTGCAGTAGTAACACTGAACTGATCAAACAGCCAGTCAATGTCTAGCTTTTGCTCCTGATGCAGTTGCGTTTCTATATACCTCTGTTCTGGCCCCAGACTAGTTAATGACTTATGACATGAATGAGTTTGATTAAACTAGCAAGTCATTTGTATCTAGTGATTAGAATTATAGCCTGAAATATTCTAAGCTAAGTGGCTGGGGTTAATTGGTACTATTTACATTATACCTATTGTGTTTCTTGGGAATAGTCCCTTAAGCTAAAAGAGCCCCTGCACTAGTAGACAGAATTCATCCCTCATCAATCCCACACCTCATTTACTTCATTCTCATCAGTACTTAGTACTCCATCCATAAAGATATAAAACATCCATGGTGAAATCACACAATCTTGTCTTACACCTCCAGGTATGTTGAATGACTCACTCAGATTATATTCAACATTGACACATTCCTTACTTCCAACATAAATACTCTTCACACCAGCAAATGGAGTACAACTCATTCCATGCATTCTTAGCACCTGCCTGTTGAGTACGAACGCGCACGATCACCTCTGAAGGACGACTGTAGCGGAGCGGGCATCCAGCCGCCATTACACCACCGGCTGTGATGTCACGCCATACCACAAAGAATTGCACAGCGTACAAATGTGTGCCATTATTACTCCGCCAGATATTAACATTGCCATAATGATTTCTCTAGATCCAAGAACACAGCACACACTTTACATCTCTTACCCCTTGTTTTCCCTTGTGTGTATGCTTGAATCAAGTGCAAGCACTTGATTCAAGCATACACACAACCTACCGGCTATAACCCCCCTTACTCATCCCCTATCAAACCCTCAGTTTCCTTCTTATACGCCCAATCAGAATTTACTTTCCATACACTTTACCTACAACACTCAGTAGACTTATCCCTTGCATTGACCTCTCTTCCCTATGCCCTTACATATCGGCGCTATTACAGTATTCTTCCAGTTATAAGGTTTTCTTTTACTTCCAAATGCCTTAGAAGACAGCATCCAGACCACCTTCGGTAATCGCCACCAGGCAAGGCTGTGTTCTTTAAACTCTAGCCCCCCCCCCCCCCTCCCCGTGGGGCAAGAGAAAAGGTTGGAGTGTCAAGTGGCTATGGCACGACCACCCCACCTGGATGTAATTCTAGAGTGGGAACACCCCACTTGGATGTATTCTGCATGAAGTTAATTCGCAATTGAACTTCCACTCCCTAGCTGTTACATGGACCGTGAGCAGAGATGTGGGTGCTATCAAATTCCCACAGTATGCAACAGCCTCACTCCACTCTAGCAAGGTCGCTCAGGACAGCCTCACAGAAGGCGCAGTTCCACTTAATTGTGGGGCTTTCATCACAGGCTGTAGGATCAAAGCTTTTCACCCTTAATCTCCCAGAGCAGAGATTCCATTGGCTCCCCGAGAACTATAAAAACAACAACAACCCATTCCATAACCCAATCACCACCACTCTTTAGCATTTCATTGACTATATCCTCTACTCCAGCTGCCTTCCCATTTTTCACACTTCTCACAGCATTAAAAACCTCTAAATGCTTATCTCTTCTATACCCCGATACAGCACCCGAGTTACCCTGATGGAGCTAATCATATTTACATTTGCATTATCTACCATACCCATATTATACAACTCAGTAGAGAATTCTCACCATCTACTTTTGACCCACACTTTTCAATTTTCACAAGTACCCTGCCATGCTTGTCCTTAATGTTCACACAGCTATTCTTCTACTGCTTCCTCAGCCATCCCACTTCATTCCCGAATATCTTCTTGTTCCCATCAAGATCCTCATTCATCGTATAACCAAATGCTTCATTTGCTGCTTTCTTACCCTGTTTAATGAGTTCTTTCACTTTCCCTTCCATCTCCTTGTATGCATTCACCCGCATCACCCTATCATTCTTATCTACCTCCGTTTTTATTTCGACTACATGCTTCACATTGCCATTCCACCATTTAGCATTCTACTTTCTCTTTCCAGTTCTGACACACACACACACAGATCTTGCTGTACCTACTATTTCATTAAATTTGTTTTACATTTGCTCTATCTCTCTTCTATTCTCCCCTTTCTGTCTGATTCAATAACTTTTCACTGCTTATTGTGCCTTCCTTTCCACATTCCTCATGTCTTCTCATCCATGCACACATCAATTTAACATTACACTGCACAATCATGTGATCCAATAGTTCCATACTTACAGCTTTCACATCAATTATTACATCCTGCAGGATGTTCTTTCAAGTTCTCTCCCTCTCCTTTGCTTAACCCAAGTGTATCTATTAACATCCTTGTGCTGAAAGTATGTGTTTGCTACACAAGTTTCAGCACAGAAACCTACCACCCTCTCTTCATTTTCTTGAGGTGTACTAAAGTCTCCAGTTATCTCCCACAACCATCAGCCAATTCCATAGACCACCTGTCCCAAGGCAGTAAAGAAACTCTTCTCAGCTTCGCTTAAATCATTACAGGGTCCATATACAACAACCACACATTTCTCCCTTTTAAATCTCAACTGCACCCACATTCATGCTTGCAATAGACCACAACATACCTACCAAATTCATTGAAGAAATGGTAACAAAATCTTCCCCATCCTCAAGCCCTGATATCATATTATCTAAAACACCTAGGTCCACCTCACACAAAGTTCAACCAATCTATCTTGCATAACTCAATTCCAAATATCTGGAAATCTGCCCACATTCTCAAACCAAACAAACCATTTACCTACCATGCATCCTACCGTCCTATCCCCTAGTCTGCAACCCCTCCAAAATCATAGTCTTGTCCTAAATAAAATCAATGTACACATCCCACTATACACCCAACATCACAGATTTCATTCACTGCCCACAACAATTACTATACCAACATCAGGCGAGTTCATACAAAAAGACCAACTAAACACACAACCATACAGGACATTAATGACAAAAAAAAATAATTAAATACCATTTTTAACTCAGAGTACATAAAATGGGTTGCTAACTTCCTCAAGTAATACACTACCTCAAGCTATCACTAACACCACATACACAAATGACTCGCACACGAATCGGTACTCTCCCCATCCTCTTTAACCTGTTTCGCTATGGATGACAAGAGTCATCCATGCCACGACATGCATAATTCATATCCTCCATGAAATATGCGCAATACACCAATGACATACTACACATATTCCAAAGAATTACATTACCCCATAACCAGGTCCTCATCATGCATAAAGCAATGGAAATCTTCCAATCTCAGGGTCCAAACCATTTCCATAATACCATTCTACCAGACAGAAACCATGAGGAATCATCCTTCTACATCACAAATGGGTCACTGATGCAGTCACCAGTCAAAACATACACTGCATCCATTGCCACCAAGAACCAGACACAGCCTAACACACAACCTACAGATACAGGGAGTGCTGGAACTCTGGGAGAACCCTGTGCAGTTTTCTTTATTGATCTCTCCTTACAACCTTTCTGCAGGATGTCACTCATTAATTTTTGCTTCAAATTTAATTTTTAAAAAAGCCAGAGTTCATTGATACAGCTAGGCTAGAGGTAAAAAAAAGGACATGCATGAGGGTACCATAATAAGGACACAGTTGAGGCTATCATAAAAGGACAGTCATAAGGGTAGTATAAAAAGGACACATGGTGATAACCATGAAGGTCTTGGTTAACTTCCAATTCACATGCAGATCAATGGCAAAACCCCTACTAATGATAATAATAATAATAATAATAATAATAATAATAATAAAGTAACAAAGAGGCAGAGCAAACTGACCTTTGAGACGCAAATTCTGACTGATTCAATTAAATCCAAGAAATCAGAGAAAGAAAAGCGATTGGGGAGAGAGAGGGCTTCAAACTGATCCAGAAACTCCTTTTCCTTTTCTTTAAGGATCAGGCCACTTCTCGAATTCATATCTTGAAACAACGGCTAATATAAGTAATGATGTTACATACTTAAAACTAAAATGTGAAAACCAAGAGGGCATCTTTGCCAGAAAGTTTGCAAGAAGAGATCTGCAACATCCTGAAGATGGAGAGTGAAAATGTGTGGAAGATATACAGGCATTGGATATGGGAGGACAATCCCCCAGATGTCAGCTGCAACATGGATGTCCATGCTGCGGCTGATGTCCCCTTGCAGGGTAATATAAATGAGTGGATTCAAAGTAATCGTGTTTATGGTTAGAATCAAGGTAATTCTCCCTGTGGTTGAGTAAGAAAACTAATACCATGGTAACATGCACTGGGTTAGGAACTCACTCTTGTATAGTAATCCCATGAACACAACCTTAAATCTGTTTGTGTGACTCGTCAGTTCAACTTCCACTGAAGTCCTTTTTATCCTTTAGTTCCTTTTTCCCCACTCTGAGGCATTGATGCCATCCCCCCCCCTCCTCTGTACTGAAGATTTTTATTGAATTATAGAATAAAGACCAGCAAAGAACTTTAGAAGTGGGGGAGGTAAGGAGGTATTCAGAGGAGATTTAGAGAAAAAAAAAAATAGCCGGTATAGACCGACTGGGGTTGTAATTTTAACGGGCTGGGGTAGAAAAAAGAGGCTGTGGTTAGCCTGGGCAGGGCCTGGTTAGTCTATACTAGCAGGTTGGTTTTATTCTGTGACCTTTATTGTTATTGTTGCATTTCTTCCCAGGAGCGAATGATTTCTGCTCCCTAAAAACCACTGGAGAGATTAAGGAGATATTTGCGTTCACTCTTGTTTGGGATTGAACCTAGTACCTAACCATTAGAAATCCGACACTATATCCAAGAAGCTAGCCAGAGCTTCAGTTAATTAGCTCCCATCATTAGTAAGTTCTTCCACCAAACAAAGAGTATGGGAGAGAAAAGACAGCAATATAATTAGAAAGGTGCAAAATGAGAAAAAGAGTATAATAACAAAACTCAATACAGAGGAATAGTAAGGTAAATCCTAAATACCCCCCCCTCCTAATAAAACAGAAAACAAAGGCACTCAAAGGATACAAATTTGAAGCAGTCATGAGACTAAAGAGGGAGAAATTTTGTATGAAGAGTAAAGAAAGTGGTGAAAATAGAGGAAGTGGAAAAGTGACCATAGATATATAGCCAGGGATCCTCCTCAACTGCAGTGATTGGGGCCAAGAGGGCATGCTCGTCCATGTCAGCTATGTCAGATGGACTATCAATTTTTTATTTTAAATCCACGTCAGCTAGACAGGTGAATAAAGGAGGGGGGGGGGGGAATAAAAACCATGAAAATCTAGGACATTAAAACTGCAGAAGAGGCGTGGTTGGTAGAAATAACAGCATCTAAGCAAAAGTGTTTGGAGAGTATGTATGAGAGAGATGTGTATTGGTAAAGATAATTCTAAGATCTCTCCATAGTGATAACCAATAAGGGCATTGTTGCCATAGAAATCGAATACCATTATGAGAATACCTCCTTTCTCAAAACATAAAATGCTCTCCCCAATGAACAGGATCTTCTCAGCTGCTGAAAGAGGAAGGAACTCTGGCAACATCTCAACATCAAGGGATGCAACCACCGGAGACGGACAACTTTCTCCTCTCTGAAAATTTTAAAATCAAAATGAACAAAGAAATTTAATTGGTTAGAGGATTTTTTTATATAAAGCTGGTGAAGTTAAGGGAAGTGAATAAATGAAACTAGTTATGCAATAGGACATGCAACTCTTGTGAACATGCCCCTATTATATTGTAAAGGCATGTCACTTTGTGGGTGGGGTAGAAGAAAGAAGCAATCAAGGATCATAAGGAGGAAGTAGTGAAATAAATAGTTCGACTATCATAAAAATCATAAACTATTTTGCTACAAAGTAAGTCCCCACAAAACCCCTATTATTGCTATAAAGGAAGTCCCCACAAACCCCTATTATTGCTACAAAGGAAGTCCCCACAAAACCCCTATTATTGCTACAAAGGAAGTCTGCACAAAACCCCTATTATTGCTACAAAGGAAGTCCCCACAAACCCCTATTATTCTCACCCCTCAACGCAAAAATCCTTTCTCATACAGGTGATCCTCCATAGTGATGGTGGGTTATGTGCTGTAGCATTCTTCATAGTGATGGCGCGCTATGTGCTGTGGCATTCTTCATAGTGATGGCGCGCTATGTGCTGTGGCATTCTTCATAGTGATGCCGCGCTATGTGCTGTGGCATTCTTCATAGTGATGGCGCGCTATGTGCTGTGGCATTCTTCATAGTGATGGTGCAGTATCTGCTGTAGCATCATTCATAGGATGGTGCAGTATGTGCTGTAGCATCATTCATAGTGATGGTGCAGTATCTGCTGTAGCGTCATTCATAGTGATGGTGCAGTATCTGCTGTAGCGTCATTCATAGTGATGGTGCAGTATGTGCTGTAGCATCATTCATAGTGATGGTGCACTATGTGCTGTAACATCTTTCATAGTGATGGTGCGCTATTGGGAGGCGTCCCCTCGCCCCCATCGTGTGGAGAGTCTCCATGATACCTTATCGCCATGCAGTATCATAGGCCCTCTCCAGATCGAAAAGATGAGGTGATCACCTATTATTATCATACCCATGTGCAAGGTTATCTCAGGATGGTGTGCAATCTATCCAGTGAACCAAACATGGGACCCCGATGGACTGCACCCTCCCAGGTTGATCAGATAGTCGTAGAGAAAAAAGGATACTGAGAGGGAGGGAGGAGGAAGTGCACCAACAACTTACCCAGGCCCTGTCAAAGAGTTCAATTCAACCCAGTGAAGGGGTGTCCCTAATATGCACTCTGTCCAGGTGACAAAAGTTCCTCCTGATACCAAGTGCAAGTAGACAAAAGGTTGAGGGGATGGTCATAGATTAAACAAAAAGAAGAGGAAGTGAGGAGGAAGTGCATCAACAACTTTGCCAAGCCCCATCAGTGTGTTCAGAGCTTCCCTAATTTGCACTCAGGACAGGAGGATGTGCAGCAGCTGCTCCAGGTATAAAGTGTAATAGGCTCAAAAAGGGTATCCCTATGGATGGATATGAATGATAAACTGAGGGCCAGGATTACCAGGGCCTTCATGGGCATAAAACAAGAGATAGTGATGAAGGCCTATGGCCAGTTCCAAGGTTGACTGGAAGCTTTCATCGAGTGAGATCAACAGAACATGTCATGACAAACTGACCAAAATTTGATGAATATATCTAGAAATAATAATAATACCCCCACCCCCCACCCCGAGACGGTCATCATGCGAACGAATACTGTCTACACTCTGTACACAAAGGGAGCATAAAAGTGATTATGGAGTGGTGATCATGGCCAAAGGGCCTTCTTTTTATAAGTGATACCAGACCCCAAAATATAAGTTATCATCTGAATTTCACTAGTCCAGACTTCATCTTCAAAATTGAGCCAAACTGTACCAATCTGTAGGTTTATCTTTACTAAGATGGGAGCAGAAAAAAATAAAAGTGATATTTTTGCTAGTTCAAATAAAATATATTTAAAATACTAAGTAAACAAAACTCAAATTTACATAATTTATTATTGGGTCAAATAAAGCCAAGTGACAGGAGAAAAAGCATGACCTAAAAATCTTTGTAAAATCACACACTAAAACAATGTTTATTTTTAAAGTTTACCATCTCATCTAGCAACTACCATCAAAGGCAACAACTGCCAAAATCACAAATATCTTGAGGCTATTTTTAAGAAATAAAGGGAGCCAAGGGGTATCTGATATCAATCTAAGAAAGAGGAAATGACAGATTGGTAGAGTTTTGGTTGTACTAATCAGAGGCCTTAGCATTCTCATAGGGTACCTAAAAAAATGTCCCAACAGCAGCATAAGATCCACTTACCACATTTGTCTTTTCCTTGAGTGATTTTTCTTCTTTATTTTCCACCGATTGATCTTGAGACTTTGTGATTTTCAAGAAAAGTTCTTCATGGGGGTCAATTAGGTCACCATGAAGGAGCCAATGACTGAGTTGCTCTATCAGAAGTTTCTGAATTGCGTATTTTAATCTGCAAGTTTAATGATGTGAAAGCAGTTTCAAGTTCAAATCTTTTAAGCCAATTCTATAATGAGTTCCTCTGAGTGATTGGTCAAATTAGTGCCATGTTTGAGGGTTATATTAACCACAAATCTCTCCCACAAAAGTGGAAACCGCTTCATACCACAAAGTTAAGCCACATCAGTAGTATGCTCCAACATGCAGCTGATACAACTGACACATTGACAACACCAAACCCATTCTCCTTGGGACGTTCAACAAGAATGTGCCGAACAGTCTGGGGTACAATGCAGTCTTCACAGTAAGGCGCTGGCGAGCACTCCATCAAATGGCGGTGCGTCCTGCGAGTGTGTCAAAATCGGAGACGACAGAAAGCAACCTGAAGCTTTCGCGACATTGGGGTGTATGTAGGTCTATGAGAACAGTCGCGGCGCAATGGCACGCAACTTTAAGTCCCCTTTGACCGTCTCCCATCTTCAATGCCAAGCAGCCCGAAGAGCTACCCATATTCCTGCCATGTAGTCGGTGTAAGGAAGAGCAAAACGTGGGTTAGGTCGCAGAGTCCTCGCGGACTCTTTGGCGCCCTCATTCCCCGCAATTCCTACACGTCCAGGAACCCAGCAAAAGATAATCTAGACTTCCGCCCAGCTTGCCAAAACCGTGGCGTCACGGATATCGCGAACCAGGGGATGCTGAGATTCCAATCCCCGAGAGCACTCAGGGCGCTTCGTGAGTCGCTATAGATCATAATCAGGTCTCCGAACCGGGCACGTCGCATAATTTCCCGTACCGAGTGGTGTATTGCCACCAGCTCGGCCGTGAAGACAGACGCAGCGCCTGGCAGAGCCCCGCTGACTTCAAACAGAGGGCATACGGCGTGGAAGCCGACCCCCTTTTGGGACTTGGGAGCCATCCGTATACACTGGCACGGTTCCAGCGTGACGCAATACTCCCGGCGCTGTACAAGCTTTGGGAGCAGAGGCGTGGCAACAAATAGCCAAATGTGGTACCTTCTAGGGTGGCGTCCAGGGCAGAACCAAGGGCGCCACCGGCCCGAGAGCTATACCTAGCTCTCGAAGTTCTCTAACCCTAAACCCAAGAGCAGCTGCTCGCGCGTAAAGGCGAATAACACTGTGCACGGCTTAGAGTGAGTGGCATCTCCCCAGCATCGACTAGCAGTCTCTCAATGGGGAAAGTGCGGAAGGCTGTGGTCGCCAAGCGAAGGCCGGTGTGGTGGATCAAGTCCTCCTTCCGCAATAAACGCTTGGCTGCGGATGCATAAAACTCGCATCCGTAGTCGAGCTTCGAACGAACAAAGGATCGATAAAAAAGTAGGGCAGTAGTCCTATCAGCGCCCTAAGCGCTGAACGTCACGGAACGAAGAAAATTCATGCCGCGGGTACAAGGGTCTCCTAAGGCTGCGAATGAGCCACCCAGGTGAGGCGTCAGTCAAATACAAGACCAAGGAAACGGTGCGATTCAACCACTTCCAGGCGTACCCCATTAAGAAAGAGGTCTGGGTCAGGGTGGAGCCGTGGATCTGCCGCAGACAGCATTTTCCAGTTGGAGCAGAGCATCTGGCGTGGAGTGCAGCCCAGAAAAAGGCTAATCTAACATTTACCAATTTCGCCACCAACTTGCACATGCGAGAGGTTAGAGAGATTGGGCAGAAACCGATCGGAGTAGAGTTATCTCTGCCTGGTTTGCAAAAGGCGAGCACAGTAGCGATTCGCCAGGAATCCGGGAGGAGACGCTCTACCCAGATCCTGTTGAACAAATCTAACATAAAAGCCATGCCTCACTCACCCAGGGATCGAAGCATGGCGTACGGGACATCGTCCGGACCATGGGCGCGAAGCAAGAGCCGACGCAACTCACTCAGAGTAAACCTGTCATTGAAGGGTTCTCCGCATCTGGACGTAAAGTCTAGCCGGCAGCCTTCCGCGACATCACGACGTGCATTGAATGCTGGCAGAGCAGCATCCCGGCCAGAGAATGCCGAGAAAGTGGTCGCGAAGGATTCCACCAAGGACGCGGGGTCCGAGATTGCGGTCCCATTCTCCTGGAGAATGGAAGGGGGTTCCTGCAAGAACTTGCCACGAATCCTTTTGACTCGCTTCCACACCTGTGCTAGAGGGGTCTTCCGGTTAAGTGAAGACACGTATGCGCGCCAAGAAGAGCGGCAAGCGAAATTCGAAATATACCGGAACCTAGCCCTAGCCCGAAGAAATTCACCGACAGTGAAATCGTTCGGGCGGCGCTTATGGCGCATGTAGGCATAGCGCTTCTGCTTGGGGGCTGTCTCACACTAGGCTGACCACCACGGGAGTAGTGAGCGTGCAAAATGGCCAGATATTCTATGAATAGTAGCTAGGACCGCGGCGATGAGGTTGCCGGAGAAGCACTCAACGGCCTCATCTATCGACCTAAACTCCTCGACTGAGATAGAGAATTCAGTCATTTCCTGAAATGCAGACCACTGCGCCCTCGCCAAGCAAAACCGAGACGGGCTCTCAGACGGCAGCGGCCCAGAAAATGATATTTGAATGGGAAAGTGATCACTACCATGGAGGTCATCGACCACGCCCCAATCAAAATCGGGCTGTGCATCCAAAGAGCACACAGATAGATCGAGGCAGGAAAATGAAGCGGTTCTCTGGCAGTGATGCATAAACTCTCCACATTTAGCACACCCATCTCAAGCTCGTCGATCAGGTCGGCAAAGACTTGACCCTGGTGATTGATAGAGTAGTCTCCCCATAGAGGTTGTCTACCGTTTAGATCTCCGAGCAAGAGAAAGGGACTCGAAAACCGTGCCACGACGCGGCGGAAGTCCCCCGCGTCGAAGTCGGCTGACGGTGGAATGTACGCGGAACTAACAGTATACCTCCTTTCAAGGTGCAGCTGCACAGCTACTGCCTGAAATGAGGAATCTAAAGCGAAGAGAAGAACGGAGACATCATGCCCGGTGTAAATCGCACATCCTCCCGCCCGGCCCCCATCCCGTGGTGGTGGGGTCGCAAAACCCTTATACCCAGGAAGTGTGGGCAGAGGGCATGTGCCCACCATGGTCTCCTGCAAAAAGATAGCTAACGAGGAACGGGAGGAGACGAGCCTCCGCAGCTCCTCCCAGTTGGCAATTCCATTGAAGGAATATGCCCTCCAGGCCTAGCTCGGAGGAGACGCGGGGGCCCTCTTCGAAGAGAAGAGCCTCACGGGAATTTCCGTACGCTTTTCGGAGGCAGAACCCCGGGCGCTGTTGGCCAGACAATGCGCTGTCGCCTTCGAGGACTTATTGGGGGAGGTTGGGAGAGGTCTACCTCGAAACCGTAGGCGGGTGGCCCTCTTTTCGAGGATCCACTGTCTCCGAGCCACCCAACCCACCACTGGGCATGGGCGAAGGAGCCGAAGCTCCTTTGCTGCTGTCCTCCTTTCGAGGGGCAGCTTTAGGAACACCGGAAGATGGCCTGGCGACCAACTTCAGGGGAGTTGCCTCTTGTGAGTCTAACGACTCAGTGGAGGCGCGTGGCCGTTTCGCCTTACGGGAAACGGTCACGCTGGGGGAAAGGGGGGGGAGCCCTGGTTTTAGCTGGGGCTAGGTGTGGACCCTTTGTGCCTCCAGCTTTATCAGGGGGGCGCCAGGGGTAGATAGAACCCGTAGAAGGATTCCGAATGGGCACGGAAATGACCGTACTCGTAGGCCTAGAGGGGCCAAGATCAGAGGGTGTCTTTTTCAACATTGAGGCATAGGACGTCCCGGGTAGCGCCGGGCACGCCAGGACCAAGTCCTTAGCCTCAAGAAATTAGAGATGATCCTGGGCCTGAACGGCCAGGATTTCTTTCTCAACAAGATATGCACCACATTGCTTCGAAGAAGCGGCGTGTGGCTCTCCACAATTGACAAACTTGGCCACACACGATTTGGATTTATCGGGTGTGGCCTTGGAGCAACTTAAACAGGTTTCGGGTAACCCCCACTTTGCACACCGACAGGAGCGATTAGTATGGCAGAAGCGGTGGCAGTAATAGCACCTCCACAGCAGTGCCACAATGAAATGCTTTCATGCAGTAGCGATACCAACCGGCACGCACCGACTCAGGGAGCTTGTCACAGTCGAACGTGACAGAGTGTAGAGGTGGGTCTCGAGGCCCCTCCCTGTTTTCTCATCACACATTTGACCTTGACTACCCCATGGTTGGCCAGCTCTAAGGTGATGTCCTCTATGGAGTAGTCTACGAGTTCCCTCGCATAAACTACTCCTTTCACAAAGTTCATGGTAGAGTGCAGCATAACACTCACAGACATGCCATCAAGTGTCCGAAAGGCACTAATCATGGCTGCCTCAGAGGGATTCGATGCATTCGCCAAAAGGCTCCTGTCCGAGAAATGGGTCACCTTCGGTGGCTCTCTACAAATCACACTAGCTAAAGGTCTCCTCTGATGGATCATGTTGCCCTTAGCCAACATGCTGCCAAAAGTGGAGCAAATAACCAGGAAGTGTTTGAAGCCAGCGGGCTCGAAAACTCCAGGTAATCTCTGAATGAGGGGCCCCAATGCAATTGAGGCTCTGCTCTGCGCACTAGCACTTTTGGTCTTAGTCAGGGGCTCTGCACCCGGGGGGGTGGGCAGAGGGGCCAGATGTGCCAATCTTGGCTTGGTCACTCACCAAAGTGGCAGCAGACCTATCCATCCCCGCAGCCCCCATGGATGGAGAGGAGCCCCGAGTCTTCTTAGTATTTTTCTTCTTTTTAAGAGAGGAGAGCGGGGAATGAACCTGCTTCTCTCCCATGCCGGCAGAAGCCCCCAGGCCGGATGGACCGGCCTCAGCAAGGTCCTTCTCCAAGATGGAAAAGGTCCTGGCAGTCATAGGGAGGGGCACCAGTGGGAGTAGGAGATCCCTCCCCTCCCTGTACTGCCTTGGAGACTCGGGTTGTTTGAGGAAGACCTTGCATAGGGGTGGACTCGACTTCGGTGCTTGGCAATGAGCCCGGATTCACCCAAATGGAAGGCCCTACCGTCTGAGGCTGGGTTGCCTCAAGGACCATGTCTGTCTCGGGAGGGCGGGGCTCCAGTTGGCCATCCCTGGTTCTATTGGCAGCGGTGTCATGAGTCGAGTCTTGGGAGGCACAGGCCTTGACTCCCGCTAAGTTTAATATTCTAGCCAGCAGGTCTTTTGAGGGAAGCGACTGATGGAGCCTGGCTTTCCTCTCCCCACTAAGGGGGTTTTCCTTAACGAGCCGCTTCAATGGGGAGCGGTCGGCTATGAGCTGCCTACTGGCTTTCTTGGCAGTCCCTGCCACTGGATAGAGGGAGGTGCCTGAAGGCACCTCCAGACAAGGAGGTGAGGGGGAGTTCCCTACACCCATAGGTGAAGGAGAGGAGTAAGCCTCCTCTCTGGTGAGAGAGATTTGGAGGGTCCCCTGTGAGAGCGCAAGGGGGAGGGGCAACCTCCATTGCAGCTCCATTGATTGTGAGGGGGAAAGGGGAAGATTTTGTTTGGGGGTTTTACCTCATTGGGCATGGTGACCCTAATTTTTCTATGGGATGCAGCCGCTCATCACCCCTCGCAGTAGCCCACCCTGCAAGGGGTGCGTACGGGGCTGGCAGAGCCAGGTGCCGCCATTCAAGGCACCCCCTCCCACCTAGTGACCTAGCAGCCCTTCTGCATTGTGGCTCCACCTTAGGCACGTAGTAAAAAAATAGATAGTGAAGAGAGAAGGAAAAGGGATGTGAGGAATGTATGAGTGGGGATGAAACAGGTTGTTAAAAACCCACCATCCCAAACCGGAGCTCAGGGGTTAGGGAACAATGTCCCCTCCCCCCCCTCAGCCCTGATCCGGGATAGTTGGTTGAGAAGGTCAGCATCTACCCTGTGAAAATAGAGGCCAACCAGAGAAAGTTGTGGGAGAGGTTGTAGGAGAAGTGAGGAAGTAGGGGAGAAATACAGGCTGTCTGAAAGAAGGAGAAGAGGCTAAGCTGGGGCCGGATGTGGTGCTGAGTCCCGTCAGCATGGCAGCCAGGAAGGCACCTTTTAGGTTAATCAGTAGGTCCCAACCCACCAAAGAGATGAAAGGCATCTGAAATGATGGCAATTCAGCGATAAAACCCATACCAATTTTCTCTTTACTCTCACAAAACTATTTGGTCATTAAATTTATTTTAAACATTTAACAGTTAAAAGTAATTCATTCCTGAATTTGGTTATTTACATAACTGAAATTTTCCCAGTCACTATTATCCTTTCTCAATTTGTTTTTACAATTGATGAAGTACATAATTTACAGTTTAGGGAATCAGAAAATTATAAAAGCAATACATAAATAAATAGGATTTAAACTACAAAATGAGGGACAAAAGTAACCATACAAAATTAACAAAAGGCAAATAGTAAATATTTTATATAGAACTTTACTTCATTTTATGTACTATATGCAACCATGATCAATTGATTTGACAGAGGCAAATTTTGAGGTCTCTAAGCTTTATTCATCTAAATTATTTAACTATAGCATTCACATGTTCTTAGGACAATTAAAGATATATGTGAATGACTTGTGCCATTTGTTTTGGCTATAAACTTCAGAACCAAATCCTCAGTGATGGCTCTCCATTCTTGACTTAATAGCTGAGGATTGTATTAATTTGTGGTCTTCTACTTCTCACTTTCTTTTTAAGGATTACCACCAGTTGTTAATTGGATTAAAATCTAGGGACTTTCCATGTAAAGGACCCATATATATGGTGATTGGTGTTTGAGCAATTGGCTACTTATACTTCATGGCACCAGGCTCTCTATCATGCTGAAAAATGCAGGAATCACCATCAAAATGCTTATGGATCATTTGTACTTGACCTTATGGGATATTTTGACTTTTTTTTCTATTTATATATTCTTTTGACAATAATTGCCCCTGCCAAAATATTTGACCATGAGGGTAGATTTAGGACACAAGTGAGACAATAAATGGTACTCCTATCAGGATATAGGATTAAAATAAAGGCAAAATTCAATGGGGTCTCTCAAGCTTTTAGAAGAGAAGGCCATAAAGAAAATAATAAAGGGACATAAAACAAGGATAAGTAGCAAAATGAGACCACTTAAAACAGTCAGGACCATAGATGCAGTGCAACTCTCATCAGCCTGAGCTTACACCTATTTCACAATAAAATTAGGCTACCCTTAATAAGTTAACTGTGGAACAAGAAAATGCTGTATAATAGAATTAGAATTTGTTTTTATTGGTAAAAGGGCTCTCCTATAGCACTTGCCAAATATTGACCTTTTTTTTGAATGGGTTGCAGAATAGGATCTTGGGTTCACAACGGGGTTAAATTGCTCAGGATAGGTTTAGTGGATAGCCTATCAGGAGACTGCCTTCAAGGGTATAGGTCACCATAATGAAAATTCTAGCCTAGTACTAGGCTATTCTAAAATTCACAAAAATAACCCTAAAAAACAGAGAAAAAAAAAAAACACCAAAAAAAAACAAGCACTTACGGGATTGAGGGGAGGCCCCCTCCCCCGGCGCAGGAATATGCAACATACACAACACAACAAAGAGTGTCTAATAAAATGGACACTCCTTAAAAGTCATATAGACCACAAGTCTGTGTACACTAATTCATCCCGAGTACAAGGGACAAGCAATTCTCACATGGCCTTTTATCATCAAAAAGTCATGTTAACTACCTTAGTGGATTTATGTGATATTGTGACTTAGAACTTCCTATTTTCAGACATCATTTAACTAACCCTCCCCCCACCCCACCCCCCCATAACCTGCTACACTTTACCTATTTGCATAAAAGAAGAGAGAACAAAGACTGGAGGAACAAAGAAAAAAACCTGAGGAACAAATACAAAACAAAACAGCTAAAACACAAGTTTGAAATATGGGGGATAAAGGTATTCATGAATATAGTTGACTATAGAAATAAAAGGTATGAAATTGACATTTTGTATTAATAATAAAATGGCAACCCTATGGTCAGTTACAATCCTAAATTTAAGAATAATTAGATCGCCATGCCACACCAGATTATCTTCTCTATCAGCACATGCTGTATTTCCATCTAATTAGGGGCTGTGACATCTTCAAGGAGCTCGACACTTCCTGTGGAACTGTGATAAGCTTGCATATGCCTATAATAAGCATAACAGGAACAAGCTGACATAAAGAGTAGACAGTATCCACTTGAAACCCTTCAGGGTCTATTTCCCTAGTTTTTAACCTTTTTTTCCTCTTGCATCCTATTCATTAGACATCAGGATGTCATCCTCTTAGCCCCTCTAGATTGTAATGGCGTGTTTTGATATAATTTTTACCCTCAATTTGTAACATCTTATGCCTATCTAAAGGGAAAGTTTAATGGAGGACCAGAACCATAGGTTGCTATGCCATAACAGCCACTGCAATGGCATCTTCAAATTGTGCCTCCATCCCACAATTAATCCGAACCCATTGAAGCTTAACTCCACTCAATGTGAAAAGTTGTTTTTCCACTCAGCTATGCTAGTGGGTTTCTAAGTTCTAATTTCTCTTATTCCTGAGCTCTTTGCTAGGGACTAGACAATGGAAATAAGGAATTTCTTGAATAATACACTTAAATTTATTACATTAGTCTATCATTTTTGATATCTGAGATGTTTAAATGATTTTAAATGAATTTTTTTTTAGCAGAATTCAAATCTACATTTTGGGAGATCACGTCTAGTTTATTTCCTACAAAACTTTTTATTTTTATGCATTTTTCATCTTTCAATGCAGATTTTTATATAAATGCTGTAATTACTATATTTCAGAAAGCTTTCTTTCATAACTTTAGATTTTTGATTGAAAGGTTAGCACAGAACTGTGTATCACAAGATGCAAGCTATTTATTATTTTAAAAAAAATACTTAGTATGAATAGAAAATGCAAAAATGATCCCAAAAGGTTTTGCTATGCATGTGGCAAAGTTGCACAGCCTGGGCAACAATCAAACATCACAGCATTTGTAAAGAACTGCTATTGTGCCTATTTTAGCATGAAGATGGGAGATCAGGATAAGGATTTCACTCTTCACATATGCCCCCAAACATGTGTCAAATACTTCAGAAATGGAGAAATTTAAGCCAGAAAGCATTACCATTTGGTATCCCTATGGTGTGGAAGGAAAGAAATGAACATGTGACTGATGGATTGCTACTTAGGCATGAAGAACTTACAAGGTAGGTAATTTCATGCAGCTTTTTGCTAATTTTCAAAACACAAAGATGCATAATTTATGAGCATTCAAAGGTTCTCAAAATTTAAAAGCTATTTGGAGTATATAAGTATACATTATTTCCAAGCCAATGCTTATAATGGTTTAATGAAGTTGTCAAATAAAGTGAAAATTCTGGTTGTCACCTGGTTACCAAATGAAATGTAGGAACTTCTAATGGTTAATAACTTAAAGAACAACTATTTTTGCTAGACTAATGCATCCTGTTTCCAAAAGTTAGGAAACTAATGTTCTCCTCCTATTTTTATTTTGACATGGTAAAAATTACCTTAAATGTCTATTTTTTACTTCAGGAGTCAACAAGAAAAACAAACACTATTAAGCACCCAGATGTGGACTCTGCCATCCATGGACCAGGTATTCCAGTTCCAGAATTACCTGAAAGCTTGGATGTGGATAAAGTCAGTGATGATGAGAAAAATAATGAGGACAACTCTGGAACATTCATCTACCATCATCTAGTTTCAATGAACCAAAATGATTAAAACAATCACAGCTCAATGATCTCACAAGAGATTTAGGACTATCAAAAGAGTCATCCCAGCTCCTTGGTTCCAGTCTTAGAGAGAGCAATCTATTGGTACCACAAACACCATATTACTGGTAGATAAGTATAGATTAAGAATTCAGGAATTTCTATTCTCTTGATGAGAATTCATCTTTGGTGTACTGCTCAGAGATTAAGGGTTTGATCGAAGCTTTAGGAGTTATGTATAAAAAATCTGGAGACTATTTATAGCCTCATCAAGAATTAGTCTCAAAGTGTGGTCTTAAATAATGGTAACAATTTTACCTCTGTTCTAGTAGGTCATTCTAGTCATTTGAGTGAAAGTTATGACAATATGAAAATTCTACTTGATGCCACCAAATACAACATTTTGTTATTAGGAATGCAAAAAAGTTACACAAGCATCCCTGCTTTCTTTGCTTGTGGGATAGCTGGGCACTGAGCAGATGTCAAACATTTTGAACAGCATGAATGGCCAGCTTGAAAATCTTTTACACCTGGATTCTATAATATTGTTGCAAACCCATTAATTGATCTAATTGATCTTAAGCAAGTTTAGCTAAACATTGCTACATATAAAGCTAGGATTGATGAAAAATCTTGTGAGGACAATGATTTTTTTTTTAATTTGCCTATCTAGAGACTGCCTTCAAGAACATAAGTCAATAGACGGATTCCTGAGACAGACAATAAAAAGTAACAGACTCAAACAGGTACGGGTTCTGAGCGACAGTTATATATGACCCATTCTCAAAGGATAGTAACAATTTCCAGTCAAGATCAGGTAACAAATTATTTAATCTGAGAAAATCTTCACCCAACAGAAGAGCATGTCCCATTACACCATCTGGTACAATGATAAATAAAACAGGTTTAGAAGTGTATGTCTCAGAAAACTGAATAGAGAGATACACTTGTTCATGAGTCTTAATCCAATTAGATCCAATTCCTTTAATTCTCTTTCAGAAACCAAACTTACACAGGTACCAGAATCAACAAGCATGTCGAAAGTCAAATTGCTTGAACTATTACAAATTTGACCATAGACGATTAGTCGATTGGGGTCAGAAGAAAAGAAATTGATCTGCAGAATATCACCAGATGGAATTTCAGAAGGCAGATCTGGACAAACAGAAATTTCATTTTCTACGGGTTCAGGTGTGCATTCAGGTATGGATCCATGGAGTGGGGCATGAATTTCTGGCCTCACAATAATCTCATTCAGATCAGAGTTAGGTTCAGAAACCGAGACCTGATTAGTTTCTGGATTTATTAGAACTTAGAAACCCACTAGCATAGCTGAGTGGAAACACCAGAGGATCCTAGTTTAAAGCAGGAACAGTCCCAGAATAATTTCTCAATGATCCAGGGGCATTTCCAGAAGCAAGAACAACAGATGTATTTGAATTATCTGTCTCAAAAGAGTTATGAGGTACAGAACAATCCATTAGCCAATGTCCAGATCGTTGGCATCAAAAACAGAGATGGTTGGGTAAGGAACACTGCTCAATCTGATGCCCAAGTTTCTTACAATACCTGCACTGGGCTGGTTGGGAGGTAGTTCAATTAGCCAAGTCTGTAGATTGAAGTCTACCAGACTGCAGTGAAGTTTGGGTATACCTTCGAGTGAATTAGTTTAGTTGCCCATCATTGGATTCTTTTCATTTTATTGATGTTTACATGTGTATAAGGTGACCACAATTGTATTGTGTAACTCTGATTGCAAAACCTCCTGCTGCCTTGTAGGATTTTCCTTTTTAGGAAAACTCTGATTGTAAAACCTCTTACTGCCTTGTAGGGTACAGCCTTTTTAGGCAAAGGCTAGGTCCTCAGCAAATACCTAGGGTGGGTGTCAGCAAGGGCATGCAGCCCATGAAAATTTGCCACTGATACCTATTTGGCGGCTCGAGGGGGGGATGGTGAGTGGCCCAACTAGTCATAATGTGTATGGTGGAGGTGGGGACCTGAGTGTGTGAGAGGGTACAGGGTACGTGGCTTTTCAGGATGCCACTTCTGCCCAATAGTCGGGGGCCCAAACATAAGAGGGTGGCCTGCCAGTGGGCGAAAAATGGCGGGATAGTTACAGTGCCATGAGTGCGCATGGACAGGTGTCCCGGCGGAGTGCTCCGAGGCCACTGATACATCTGTGGGCTATGGCTTGTAGGAATGGGACTCAGTCTCCTGGCTTTGGCTGTATGCATGTGATGGGCCCATAACCTGTCCTTACCTCCACTTACTTACACTTTTATGCAACCATGATTGTAAGTCAACTAGAAAGACATAAACTTGGATCAAAATCACCTAATCAACAGGAACAAAAAATGAGGCTGAGAATTGCTAGTTGGAATGTGGGTAGTTTGAAGAGTAGACAGGGGGAGGTGGTTGAGACCATATCACAGAGAAATGTGGACGTATGCTGTGTGCAAGAACATAGATGGAGGGGGAGTTCAGCGATAATGATTGTGGGAAAGGAATTGAGATATAAATTGTTTTGGATGGGAAATGCTAACGGTTATGGCGGTGGCGGTGTTTTATTAGCCGAGAAGTGGAAAGAGCGTGTTACGTGTGTGAATAGAATTAATGACAGGATATTGGTGTTAAAGTTGAATTTTGATAAAGTAATCATATGTGTTGTATCAGCGTATGCACCTCAAGTAGGCTTGGATGCTGCGGTCAAGGATGAGTTTTGGGATGAGTTGATCAGAGTTATTGGAGGTATGGCACAGAGTAAGATGGTGATCCTGGGGGAAGACCTAAATGGACATGTGAGGGCCGAGGCACTAGGGTATGAAGGAGTGCATGGAGGTTGTGGATTTGGTTCTAGGAATATGGAATATGGGCGAATTCTGGAATTTGGGAGAGCAATGGACCTGGTCGTTTGTAATACCTTGTTCAGAAAAGAGAAGTAAAATTGGTCACATACCATCTGGAGCCAGCAGTAGTCAGATAGACTATTTTATAGTTAGAAGAGAGAGAAAATTAGTGAAAGATGTTAAAGGGATATCCAGTGAAGAGTCTGTACAGCAACATGTTACTCATGTGTGACCTTTGGTATATGAAATTGCAGGCCAGGAGGAGGGTGTTTGTGCCTGGGAGGAAGGTGTGGAAGCTTAAAAATCAGAAAGTGAGGAAGGCTTTTTATGAGGAGTTCGGTACACAAGCAGAGGACCGAAAGAAGTGTGAATGAGCAGTATGGGAAACTGAAAGATACCCTTCTAAAAGGCACTGGACAGGTTTGTGGTTGGTCAAGAGATTCACCCAGTTGGTCAAGAGGTTCATCCAGACACAAGGCATCTTGGTGGTGGAATGAGGAAGTTGAGGCTGCAGTGAAGGAGAAACGAAGATTGTTTATGGCATGGAAGAAGGGTGGGAGTAAGGAAGTATACTTGGCACTGAAAAGAAGGGCAAGTCAGGAAGTGTATAGGGCTAAGTCAGAGGCCCAAGAACCTCTTCTTGAGAGCCTCAATGGTGCTGAGGGCCAGAAAAGGGTGTTTAAACTGGCTAGGCAGATGAAAAAGGAAAAGTGATATAGCGGTTGAACAATGCATTAAAAATTATGATGGTAGAGTTGTGGTTGGGCAGGATGATATAAAAAAAGCTTGGATGGAGCACTATAATCGTTTATTAAACAAAGAATTTGACTGGGGCAGGAGACTTGTGGATTCTGCAGAACCTGTGGCTGGACTGTGGCCATCAATTGAGGACAAAATGGTGAGCAGAGCCATCAATCACATGCCAGAAGTTAAGGCACTGGGTGTTTTTAGATAAATGTTGAGATGTTGAAAGCCTCTGGAGATTTTGGTGCATGGTTGGTCACAGACCTTATAAATGCTGTCATATTTGAATGTGCTGTACCAGAAGACTGACTGAAGAGTGTAATTGTGAATGTGTATAAGGGTAAATGTGGTGTGCTAGAAAGGTGTAGCTACAGAGGCATAAAGCTTGTCGATCATGTTATGAAAGTTATGGAGTGTGTTCTAGAAGTAATGATTAGGGAAAGGATAAACTTTGATGACATTCACTTGGGGTTCATGCCTGGAAAAGGAACCACGGATGCTATATTTATAGTTACAACAGCTCCAAGAGAGGTACATCATTGTATTATATTTTTGTTGACCTGGAAAAGGATTTTGATAGGAAACCAATTGATGTAGTGATGTGGGCAATGAAAAAATTAGAAATCAAGGAGTGGTTAGTTAGGATGGTCATGGCTATTTACGAAGGTTCAACAACCCAGGTGAGGGTAAATGGAGAATTGAGTGAGGATTTCTCTGTGAAGATTGGTGTACATCACAGATTCGTTTTGAGTCCTTTGCTCTTTGTTATGGTCCTGGAAGGGCTGTCCCAGAATTTTAGAAAAGGAGTGCCATTCGAGTGGTTGTATGCTGACAACCTAGTGCTGATTACTGAGGATGAGAGGACAGCACTTGAGAAGTTCAGGTTGTGGAGGGAAGGGAAAAATTGCATGGGGCTGAGAGTGAATTTGGATAAAACAAAGATGTTGAGTTCAAGAGTGGGTGGTGGTAATGACATCATTGAGGGTGTGTGGACATGTGCAGTCTGTCACAGAGGGGTAGGGAATAACTCTATCCTGTGTAATGGATGTGGTTTGTGGGTGCATAAAAGATGTAGTGGTATCAAAGGTAGGCTACAGAATGATGGAGAGTTTCAGTGCACTGTGTGTAGAGGAGAGCAAGTGGAGGAGAGGATTGTATTTGATGGTGTGTCGCTTGAATGTGTAGAGGAGTTCTGCTATCTCGGATATATGATCTGTGCAGGGAAAGGTGCTGGGGCAAGTTCTGTGGCAAGGGTTAGAAGTGGTTGGAAAAAGTTCAGAGCTACTTATTCTCTTAATGCTGAGGAGTTTTCCCCTCTGAGCCAAGGGACGTCTGTACACTGCGTGCATACGAAGAGTAATGTTGTACGGCAGCGAAACTTGGGCTGTGAAGGAAGAGGACATTCAGACTCAAGCATACTGAGATGAGAATGATGAGATGGATGTGCGGAACATCTCTGAATTTGAGGCCTGTGGGCGAAAGAATTGCAAACTGCAAATTAAGGGATAGAGTGGGGATAGAATCCATTGTTGTGGCACTGAGAAGAGGCAGATTGAGGTGGTTCGGTCATGTAGAAGGGATGTAGGATAATAATTGGGAGAAGTGTGTTATGAGTTTGGAAGTTGGGGTGTAGCTGCCAGAGGGAGACTGAGGAAGACGTGAAATGAGGTCATACAGAGGGACCTCAGAGATATGAGTTTGAATAGAGAAACAGCCAGAGATCGAGCAGCATGGAGAGACATCATTAGGTAAATAAGGCCAACACATGAAAGCATGTATGGAGCCTTAAAAAATTATGATGATGATGATGAGAGTACGAGGATATTTTAAAATTCACAAAAACAAACTAAAAAAACAATACGACAAAAATCAAACAACCCCACCCAAAAAAGAACCAGAAAGAAGCACTTTCCGGCATCAGGGGAGGCAAAAAGTCATATAGTCCACAAGTCTGCGTACACTAACCCATCACGAGTACAAGAGACAAGCAATTCGCACGTGTCCAGGATCCCAGCAGAAGATAATCTCAACATCCACCCCGACTCGTGGCAACCTTGGTGTCATGGATACCGCGAAACAGGGGATGGGTAGAGATTACAATGACCCAAGACCACTTAGGGAGCTTTGTAAGTCACTAAAGATCACAATCTGGTCTCCAAATCAGGCATGATGCGCTATCCCCCATACCAAGCAGTGTTTTGCAACCAGCACCTGGTGAAGCCCCGCTGATTTCAAAAAAAGGCATATGGCATTGAAGCTGACCCTATCCTGGGACTTGGAGCCATCCATGTACACTGGCATGGATCAAGTGACACACAAAGTGTGCTACAAAAAGGTCCAATACAATATTCCCAGTGCTGCGGAAGCTTTGTGAGCAGAGACATGGAAAATCATAGTCAAAGGGGGGTACCCTTCAGGGTGTCATCCTGGGTAGAATCAGAAACACCACTGACCCGAGAGTTAAACTGAGCTCTCAAAGGAGTTTCTTAGCCCTAAACCCAAAGGCTTAGGGTATGAGTGACATCTCATCTCTCAGTGGTATAGGCACAGACAAGATTGGTCGTGGATGCACTGAGAGCTGTTGGCAAGAGGAAAGCGTCGGGATCAAGCATACAAGCGCATAATGCATTGTGCACTGCACAGAGTGAGTGGCATCTCACCTGCAGTAATAAGTAGGCTTTCAATAGGAGATCTGTGCAAGGCACCGGTGACCAGGCAGATATTGGTGTGGTGGATTGAGTCCAGCATTGAGCAGGTGGTCTCTCCTCTCTTTGTGATTCTTGGGTGGCATGAGCAGCATGAGAAGCATGGTGGGACTCAGGTTTGGTGTTTGGTACCGAGCCCAGGTTCGCTCCTCCAAGTGGCCATCCCCTCAAGGTATCATAGATCCCAATCAAGTGCTCTTCAATCTGGTCATCTCTAGTCATTTGGGCAGGCAAACCACCCTCCATCAGTGAAGACAGGGGGGCAGACATGCTGGCCCTCTCCAAGCTCAAAACACGGGCCTGCAGGACAGTAGAGGGCCAAAGATGGAAAAGGGGAAACCCCTTCGCCTCATATAATTGGTGAGAGGGGAGCCTCTCCATGAGCCTCTCATCCTCCCCAACGCTTAGGGAGAGCTAGGCCATGCTTGGAGGCGGATCCCCATGCACCTGCGGTCACCCCCTCTCTCTCTCTCTTTGTATTGTAGCCAAGGAGAATGAAAAAAAGTTGCACGAAAGATAATACTACCAAGGCATACTCAGCTCACAGGTTCGAGCTAAGATGGGCCTTGATAATCCAGCCTGCCATTCAGGCAAATTTCTCCTCAAGCTTCGACCATAAGGGATGGTGCCAATGTAACAAACTTATATGTGTGCTGGAAGGTGGTGAGCAGAATCGACGGCCCAGCACACCCCATGCCCAATACTGCCCTCAGCCAGCGGGCTTTCACTCTTCGCAGCAGGTATACAGTATACATTGCCACTCAACTACATGCCAGTCCAATAGTGAGAAGGATAGGTGATCATCTATTATTATCATAGCTTGGTGCTAGGTGATGTCGGGCTGGCCTGCAGTCCAGCCAAGCAACATGCCTAGCGAACAGAATTCTGTCCAAGTGAGAAATCCTCTTCCTGGTACCGAGTGCAGGTTGACAAAAGGTCGAAGGGATAGTCATTGATAAAAAAAAGAAGAAAAATAGCACTGAAAGGGAGCTAGGGAGAAGAGCAACAACAACAACTTTCCCAGGCCACATCAGATAGTTCAAGTCAACCCAGTGACAGGGATTCCCTAATTTGCACTCACGCCAAGAGGATGTGCAGCTCCTCCGTTACCAAGTATACCAACTAACAGGCTACACTGGGTACCCCTTTGTGGGGTGGATCCCTGAGAAAGGAAAAGAGGGCCCTTTGCTGGTATAGAGCTGGAGTCGTCTGAAGGCAACTCCAATGAAGGGGGTGAGGGAAAAGCCACCTCACCCATAGCAGAGGGGGAAGCCTGCTCTCTGCTATAAGAAAGTTGGAGCGGTCCCTGAACAAGGATTAGGGAGGGGGGGTGACCAGCTTTTTGGAGGTGGAGTTTCCTTGAAGGGCTCCAAAGATGCTAAAAGGACAGCCCCTTTGTTGCCACAGAAACATGGTAGGTGTGGAGCAGTCAATTTATTTACCCACTCCAACACCAAGTATCGCTTATTGGGACATAATCCGAAATTGTGAATGCAAACTAACACATGTGGAAACTCTATAAACTTGTGACCAATAAAATAGAAAAGTGGAGGTTGGTGAGCTATATCCGAGGTCCAGCTACTCTGGACCTATCCCATCTCAGGTTTTTGATTTGTCAGGTCTCCACCCTGGCTATGTTAGTAGTTCTCGCACCACTGGAGTGATACACACAGACTAGAAGTTGACCATTGAACCACTCACTTCCCAAAGGCAGCAGCTCCCAACTGAACAGCCAGAGAGTCAGGGCAACAGATTGGCTCTCCTTACTAGGTCGTACTAATCATCGAAAGGACTGCCAGTATCTCTGAAGATCTTGTTGTGGCAGACACATAGATGGAACCCTGCGTCATTTAGTTGGCTTGGCAATCATAAAAGGATACAGCTTTATGCATCCGAGAACAGCCCATTACACAACAGGAAGATGGTGCATAAACCACTTCACATTAATCACACCCACTGCCCAGGAGCCCGCAAGTCATGGTCTTTTGCAACCTGCGGGCATTATAGGGCAATGTTTATAAGCCTCACTCCTGATGCAGTACGAGCCTAGAGAAAATAGAGAGAGGAAAGTCATAGATATAAATGGGTGCTTAGAGGGACAAGGAAGCAGACCAGCTTCCCCAGTCTCTGTCAAAGAGTTCAAGTCAACCTGGTAAGGGGGGCTTTCCCAATTTTCACTCAGGCTGCGAGAATGTGTAGTTCCTCTGGATACTGGGTGTAATAGTCAACTGAGGGTATACCAACTAAGGCTCTCTGACTGGGATGTAATGCATTAGTTACAGCTGAAAGAGAATGCCCTTGAGAAAACTTGGAGAGCTGGATACAATAAAGAAGGATCAACTTAGAGGACATTTGTCATGACCTGGAGGGTAGTTATGTGTAAAATTATGAGAAACTGACCTCTTGAAAACTTCTTTGATTTCTCCCACAGATAAGACAACCTTCTTATGAAGGTAGTCCAATATATGGCACCCATGAAGTTTTTTTTTCTCAATCTAAAATACAATAAACAGGATCATTAATTACAAAAAAACTACTGAATAATTTCCTCAGTTAAAATCAGTGATTAAATATCAATTAAGGAGTCAAATTCTGTATTTCAGACACTCAAATCTGTATTAACTTGCCACATCAATGAGATGATTGAGTTCAGTAAAAACATAATTGAATGGTGACACATTCAAAAGAATTGTACTGAGTAGGAGTTGAGGATTTTCGAGGTATTCATGTTCTAAATCGACGATTTTTTGCTGATATGGCTTAGTTTCTTCATAAATGGCAGTAGCAAGTGAAGTTAAATAGTGACCAGTTCTTGTGACACATTCATTTGCAGTATCTGTAACTAAACAACAAAAGATAAGGTGCTGCACAAGTAGAATATTTGCTTTGTAAGGTATAATAACCAGATGTAAATATGAGGGAATATAAGATCTTTCTCCAGAGATCTGGAGGCACTTTATAGAAGAATGTTAAGGGGTGTTTAAGATGAATGGTGATTAACTATGGTGGCATTTGTTAAGCCCTGGTGGCTATGGTGTTCTCTCATTTTTGTATATACTTTATTTCAAACACTTGTGAAATACTGAAATAGTTGTTGATTTAAACTTCCTTAACATAAATTTAAGGGAATCTACAGGTGTGTGCAAGGAAAGTAGCTTAATATTTAGAGAAGTTTTCTCACACAAATCCACCTAACTCACACACAACACCCTGGTGGATGCACAGACCCCTGATATCCATCCTTCTTAATGAGGACAGAGTCCACCTGCCCAGGGTGCAGTATGGACATCACCAGCTCATCTGAGCTACAAGAAGAGGCCAGAAGCGACCATCACAGATCTCTGGTCTAGGATGCAACATTGCACCCCACAAAAAAATATTATGCAAGACTGCATTGCACACAACCAAGCATGGCAACAAAATAATAAACACTCCATCAGTACTCTGCAGAGAAAACCCGTACAAGCCATATCCTTCCTCAGGGACTTAGGTCGACTCTGCCAGATAGCCTTAAGGAACATCACCAAAACTACCAAGGTTGATTGTGTTACAAGAACAGCTAAGAGAGATGCTGCTGTTTTGAGCCAAAGACAAAAAAAAATCATCTATTTATTCCTAAAAAATTTATTTAGAAATCAAAGGATAAAATTACATCTGTATAAACCTCCGGTTTGCTCTCCATCAAAATGTACAGCTAATTCTCTCTCTAAACTCTTGAAAGGATGTAATGTTAGAAAGTATAACATTGTACTACCAAAAATGATACTCAATTTAAAACAAATGCTATGAGGAGAAACTGGGTAATTGAGCGCAGATGAAGGGTGTTGGGTGGAACAAAAAATAAACCCCAGCTCCCACACATGAGTGACAACCAAATCGCAGCATCCTCATGAAACAATATTCTAGCATTAACTTATTCCCTACACAGACAAATCTACAGGAAAATAAAAAACAAAGAAACGGCCAGCCCCATGAACCAGATATTTTACTCCAAGCCATCAAATCCACAAAAAAAACTCCAAAGCCACTGGCCCAGACATCTCAAACATAAACCTCAAAAACCTAGTCAACTCAGCAATCTCTGCCATCACCCAAATATTCAATCACTCATGGCTAGACAACACAATCCCCACAATTTGGGAAAAACCCACATCATGCTGATACTTAAGCCAAGCAAACCCACAACACAAACCAACTCATTACTGCCCTATCTCACTACTGTGCACACTATCCAAAACACTTGAAAAATATTACATAAAAGAATGTCAAAATATCATCCTATCTCAAACAATACTTTCCAAAAGTCCACTCAATTATGACCCTCCTCACTGACCTCATACAAAACACACACAATGGCTTCAACAAGCAACCCACCCACCCCTCGTGCACAAGCCTCGATACCATACACAAACAAAGCCTTCAACACAATACCAAAACACACAAAAAAATCATGAATAACACCCTCATAACAATGAAAAAAAAATAGCCAGCAAACTTTATCTTCGACAGAAAAGGCCAGGTGGCACAAAAAACAAATCATGCTTGCAACCACTTCACAATGGCATCAGCCAAGGAGCCATACTTTTCAACTTATTCACAAATAACATACTACAATCCTCAATCATCACTGTGCAGCACCCATCAGTCTGTACAGCAAGCAGAACACTCCAACAATAAAAACATACTGGAACATTAGCTTACACAATACCACAAGTCTCAGGCCCCAAATCAACCTTCACACCGGACTACCATGAATCAAACAAACACCCTAAATTCAGAATAAATGGACACCACCTAAACAAACTCCCATTTTCCTGGGAATCACACTTGACACCCACAACATTTAAAACTCACATCACCAACATCACAAAGCCATAAAGAACACCATCACTCTCAAAACACACCACCCTCAACTATGCAGTACCTAACCTCACCAAATCTCACACAATGAACCCAACACCTCAGCAGAGCACTGAACCCACCCCACCCCAACAACCACATAGACACAAAAAGAAGCCCCAGCACACTTCTTGATCTGAACCCAACACCTCAGCAGAGCACTGAACCCACCCCACCCCCAACGACCACATAGACACAAAAAGAAGCCCCAGCACACTTTGGCCAATGTACCCCTACTACCATTAAACTACAACCTAATAAAACACATCCATAACCACTCTCACCCAATGACACCTCAATACTCTACCACCAAACAATATCCTAAATGACCCCCCCCCCCCAAGGAAAAAACAATCACGAGAAATTACTACACCACCGGACACAGTCATCTTGTCTCAATTAAGCTCAGGCCATTCCATATTACTCCAACAATACAAACAGAATAAACCTCACCCCATCACCAACATTCAACTAACACACTAACAACACCAAACACCTTGACTGCACAAAGCTGACATGCATACAACACTCACAACATCTATGACCTCATGGACTCAAGTATGTGTAACAAGATTAACCATGTGTAGTAGACATCTGGAGGAATGAGTGCCCTCCCATCCCCAATGCTTGAAGGGAGACTTAATTGTGGTTAGCCAGATTCTTTTAAGCCACCCACCTGCTAAGGATCTCGGCAGCAGAGTCAGTGGTTCAAAACATAATCAGATACCACCTTTTTTTCTGACAGGTCATTTTCCTTCCCGCACCTTTCCCCTTAACTTGTGATACTGGAGTGGAAAGAATGTAACACTGACACTCCCAAGCAATTTAAATGAAAATATACTCATTCTAGCAGAGTGCGCTTGGAATATGGTGAGTGTAAAGCAGGTGGCTTATAAAATTAAGTGCGCTTCAGTTTAGCCAAGTGGATACACCACTTCTGATTAAAGCAAAGTTAAGCTAATTGTGTATGAGAACTCGCAGGATGGAGCCCCAATTTAGGTTGTCTTCCAAGTAGCTGCCATACACTAGATACCTGCTGTTCAGATGCAATGTTAAACTGTAGATCCCCAATGAGGAATAAAATGGCATCTTAAATGAGAGCATATCAGAGGTAAACCCCATCCATTTACTTAATGGTGGGACCTGAGAATTTTAGTTGGCCTGGAAGCCTAAAAGGATGTAAAGCCCACCTGCTATAATCAGTAGAGCCTTGTGGGTTTTTTTTGTTTTTAAGAGCCCATCTGGCAACTGGCAACTAGGGCAAATGTCACCCAAATCATGCTACAGCCTAATACTTGGCTAGATTAGCAAAAAAAGAAAACAAAATAACAAAAGCAAAGAAAAACAAAAACAAAAAAAGAAAGAAGAAGAAGGAAACGCACACTGGCGTCGATGGTAGGCCCCCCTCCCCAAGCGGTAGCGACCATGCTCATCCTGCTATGGGGACAGGTAATGTGTGCGAAGATCACCCAGAGTTGGACATTAAACAAGAATGTGCCCAACAGTCTGGAGGGCAATGCAGTCATTGCAATAAGGTGCGGCCAGGCAATCTATCAAATGGCAGTGCACCCTTCGAGTGTGCCCAATTTAAAGATGACAGGTCGAGCCTTATGTACGTGAGAACAGCATCAGGGAGGTGGTCAGCCCAATGGGCAGAGGAAAGGGGAAAATGAGGCAAAACTGATCTTCCCATTAATCACATACCAATGTTCAGGACACCTCAAACCCTGGTCTCGTGCAATGTGTGGGCATTTTTATAGAGGTTCCAAAGCCTTTCTTAAGATGTGGCATGAGTTAGCTGGTCAGATCCTTAATCCAAAATCATCCTCATCATTATTTTTGAAGTTCCATACATGCTTGCATGTGTTGGCCTTATTTACCTAATGGCGGCTCTCCATGTTGCATGATCTATGGCTGTTTCTCTATTCAAACTTATATCTCTGAGGTACCTCTGTATGACCTCATTTCACATCTACATCAGTCTCCCTCTGGCAGCTACACCCCCAACCTCCAAACTCCTAACACCCTTCACCCAATTATTATCCTCCATCCTCTCCACATGACCAAACCACTTCAGTCTGCTCTTCTCAGTGCCACACTAATGCATCTATCCCTTAATTGACAGTTCTCAACTCTGTCACCTCCAGGCCTCAAATTCAGAGATGCTCCACACATCCATCTCACCATTCTCATCTCAGTAAGCTTGAGCCGCTGGATGTCCTCTTCCTTCACAGCCCAAGTTTTGCTACCATACAACATTGCACTTTGTACACACGCAGCATACAGACGTCCCTCGGAGAGAAAAACTCCAAGCATCAAGAGAGGAAGCATCTCGCAGATAGCAGAACTCTACAAATTACATCATCAAATACAAATCCTCTCCTGTCTACTGTCCTCTACACACAGTGCACTGAAACTCTCCATCATTCTGCAGTCTACCCCCGATACCACTACATCCTTTATGCACCCAAAAAACATCCATTATACAGGATAAGGTTATTCCTTACCCCTCTGTGACAGACTGCACATGTCCACACACCCTCAATGATGTCATTACCACCACCCACTCTTGAACTCAACATCTTTGTTTTATCCAAATTCACTCTCAGCCCCATGCAATTTTTCCCTTCCCTCCACAACCTGAACTTCTCAAGTGCTGTCCTCTCATCCTCAGTAATCAGCACTAGGTTGTCAGCATACAACCACTCGAATGGCACTCCTTTTCTAAAATTCTGGGACAGCCCTTCCAGGACCATAACAAAGAGCAAAGGACTCAAAACGAATCTGTGATGTACACCAATCTTCACAGAGAAATCCTCACTTAATTCTCCATTTACCCTCACCTGGATTGTTGAACCTTCGTAAATAGCTATGACCACCCTAACTAACCATTCCTTGATTTCTAATTTTTTCATTGCCCACATCACTACATCCATTGGTTTCCTATCAAAATCCTTTTCCAGGTCAACAAAAATATAATACAATGATGTACCTCTCCTGGAGCTGTTGTAACTATAAATATAGCATCCGTGGTTCCTTTTCCAGGCATGAACCCCAAGTGAATGTCATCAAAGTTTATCCTTTCCCTAATCATTTCTTCTAGAACATGCTCCATAACTTTCATAACATGATCGACAAGCTTTATGCCTCTGTAGCTACACCTTTCTAGCACACCACATTTACCCTTATACACATTCACAATTACACTCTTCAGTCAGTCTTCTGGTACAGCACATTCAAATATGACAGCATTTATAAGGTCTGTGACCAACCACACACCAAAATCTCCAGAAGCTTTCAACATCTCAACATTTATCTCAAAAACACCCAGTGCCTTAACTTCTGGCATGTGATTGATGGCTCTGCTCACCATCTTGTCCTCAATTGATGGCCACAGTCCAGCCACAGGTTCTGCAGAATCCACAAGTCTCCTGCCCCAGTCAAATTCTTTGTTTAATAAATGATTATAGTGCTCCATCCAAGCTTTTTTTATATCATCCTGCCCAACCACAACTCTACCATCATAATTTTTAATGCATAGTTCAACCGCTATATCACTTTTCCTTTTTCATCTGCCTAGCCAGTTTAAACACCCTTTTCTGGCCCTCAGCACCATTGAGGCTCTCAAGAAGATGTTCTTAGGCCTCTGACTTAGCCCTATACACTTCCTGACTTGCCCTTCTTTTTGCTGACAAGTATACTTCCTTATACCCACCCTGCTTCCATGCCATAAACAATCTTCTTTTCTCCTTCACTGCAGCCTCAACTTCCTCATTCCACCACCAAGATGCCTTGTGTCTAGGTGGATCTCTTGACCATCCAAAAACCTGTTCAGTGCCTTTAAGAAGGCTATCTTTCAGTCTCCCATACTGCTCACTCACATTTCCATCCATCATTCTATTCTCAGCTGCTAGTGTACCGAACTCCTCGTAAAAAGCATCCCTCGCTTCCTAATTTTTAAGCTTCCACACCTTCCTCCTAGGAACAAACACCCTCCTCCTGGCCTGTAAATTCCCTAACCAAAGGTCACACACCAGTAACTTATGTTGCTGTACAGACTCTTCACTGGGTATCACTAACATCTTTCCCTAATTTTCTCTCTCTTCTTCTAACCATAAAATAGTCTATCTGACTACTGCTGCCTACATATGTATATGTGACCAGTTTGCTTTTTTCTTTTCTGAACAAGGTGTTACAAACGACCATGTCCATTGCTCTCCCAAATTCCAGAATTCGCTCATATTCCACATTCCTAGTGCCAAATCCACAACCTCCATGACTCCTTCGTACCCCAATGCCTCCGCCTCCACATGTCCATTCAGGTCTTCTCCCAGGATCACCACCTCACTCTCTGCCATGCCACTAACAACTCTGCTCAACTCATCCCAAAACTCATCCTTGACCGCAGCATCAAGCCTACTTGGGGTGCATACACTGATACAACACATATGATTACTTTATCAAAATTTAACTTTAACACCAATATCCTGTCATTAATTCTATGCACACACGTAACACACTCTTTCCACTTCTTTACTAATAGAACACCGACACTGCCATTACCGTTAGCATTTCCCATACAAAACAGTTTATATATCAATTTCTTTCCCACAATCATTCTCATTGAACCCTTCCCTCCATCTATGTTCTTGCACACAGCATACAGCCACATTTCTTTGTGATAGGGTCTCAACCACCTCCCCCTGTCTACCCTTCAAATTACCCACATTCCAACTAGCAATTCTCAGCCTCATTTTATGTTCCTGTTGATTAAGTGATTTTCATCCAGGTTTACATCTTTCTAGTTGACTTACAATCATGGTTGCATAAAAGTGTAAGTAAGTCGAGTTAAGGACAGGTTAAGAGCCTCTCACATGCACACAGCCAAAGCCAGGAGACTGAGTCCCATTCCCACAAGCCTTAACCCACGGATGTATCAGTCTGGAGGGAATACTCTTAGATAAAAGCAGATGAATAGAGAGAAAGGAGGAATTGACTAGCTTCTCCAGGCTCTGTCAATGAGTTCAAGTCAACCCAGTGAGCCAGGCCTGGAGGACATGCCACTCATTTGGGGTACCAGGAGTAAGTCTACATATGGTACTACCTGAATGGCAATCAGCCAAGAGGGAGGGAGGGAGGTGGAGGATTGGTTTCTTGGACCCCTAATATAGGTGAATTTCTAAATTCAGTGATTTCTTAAGTAGTACTTTTAACATGGCATTATATTTTACCTGAAATAGAAGTTGAAACAACTCTTTCATAGAATTTGAGTATTCTTTTGAAATGGCAGCCAACTTTGAGAATCTCTGAAATTAATTTGATTTCACACGGATGAAACAAAGGCGAACTTCCAATTACCTAAAAAATAAAGAAATTTAAATATACAACTATAACAAGAAAAATATGTTATAGATCATTCTATAAGTTTTTTGCTAAATTTTGCTTAATATATATATGATGAAAATAGGTTTATTTCTTCACTATAAGAAACCAAATGGATGAATGTATAAATTTTAAAGTAACTTCATAATGACTAGGGGGAGAGAGACAAAGAATCTTATGGTGCTATTTATTTTTTATTGGTCGGTGATAATGCCATCATTGATGAAGATCCAGCTGTTACTCTTTGATTCTTATCTTTGATTCTTATCTTTAGACCATCCTATAAGTTTTTTGCTAAATTTTACTTAATATATATATGATGAAAATAGGTTTATTTCTTCACTATAAGAAACCAAATGGATGAATGTATAAATTTTAAAGTAACTTCATAATGACTAGGGGGAGAGAGACAAAGAATCTTATGGTGCTATTTATTTTTTATTGGTCGGTGATAATGCCATCATTGATGAAGATCCAGCTGTTACTCTTTGATTCTTATCTTTGATTCTTATCTTTAGACCATCCTATAAGTTTTTTGCTAAATTTTGCTTAATATATATATATGATGAAAATAGGTTTATTTCTTCACTATAAGAAACCAAATGGATGAATGTATAAATTTTAAAGTAACTTCATAATGACTAGGGGGAGAGAGACAAAGAATCTTATGGTGCTATTTATTTTTTATTGGTCGGTGATAATGCCATCATTGATGAAGATCCAGCTGTTACTCTTTGATTCTTATCCTTAGAGCTTGGTGTCAGTTATGAGAGTACACATGACATCATTCATGAACACAGAGGACTGGGGAAGTGTACTTGATGGATGCAGATTTCCATATCTAGCTGGCTGACTTTGAACCAAATGGTCCGAAACAGTTCTCAGATGTTGCTACTGGAGATCCAAATAATTTAAAATGGTTCTCAGATGTTGCTACAGGAGATGAGTGTTGGATTTCTTTTATCACCAGAGACAAGCAGTCCAAAATGGTGTGGTTGAGTGATGAAGAGTGTCGACCTCAGATTTTGGAGGAAGGATTTTGCAGCAGGAAGCACCTTTTCACCATCTTCTTCAATTCTCAAGGACCAATGTGTGTCGATGTGGTGCCTCAACAGTCTACTATCACAGCCAAGTACTAACACTTACCAAGTCCTTCCTCAAGTTCTGGAACATCAGGCCAAGCCCGCACCAATCCGCTGCCGATAGCGTCTTTTGCTGCACCCCACAAAGGGTGCCTGACTGCAATTCCTGGAGCAGCAAGGGATCACACTTCTTGCCCACCCACCCTACTCACCTCACCTTGCTCCTTGTGATTTTTGGTTGCTTCCAAAGATCAAGGGTGCAATTGCATGGAAGCAATTTCATTGTATCCAGGACCTGGCATGAACAGTCAATTTAGTGCTAAGAGGTATACTGCTTTTGACTATCATAACGGCTTCATTACGTGGTGAAGGAGGATGCAGATTACTGTTTGGATGTACCCCTTTTCTACCAAAATATACAGTCTCACTGTCATTACTTTCTGATCACCCCTTGTACATCAACACAAATTGGGACTTAGCTGAGTGTTTCCACTCAGCTAAGCCACTTTAGGAGTCTCTATATATAAATTATAGTAGTATGTCTATAACTAAAAAAGATCTTTAAATACAAAAATTAAAAAAATCTTAGGAGTCAAATGATCTTTAATTAGATCAATGGATTCACTGGCCCAAACTTGCCTTTATCTCCTTCCTTTTCAAAATTTTAGATATGCCATTTCACATCCTACTTTTCATTCTATGGCAATCATACTCACCAACATCTACACCTTTTTACCCTCAAATTAAAAAAATTGAACATCAAATTTAAAAAGATGACTTTCATATAAAAAAAATTGATGTTCAAATTTTACAAAAAATTGAGCTTCAAATTTAAAAAGTTGACATTCAAATTTAAAAATTGACTTTCAAATTAAAATACTTGGATTTCACATTAAATACTCACTTGGTTACTAGCTAATGTTTTTGATTCTCTGCCACTTATTTCTTCATGAAATACCATCTTTTATACATAAAATCTACAGTATAACTTACCATATGTCTATCTAATGATAAACTGCTTAAAATTAGAAAAAATAAAATTCTCCACCAGTCATCTTCCAAACGTGATGTTAGAGAGCCTATTTTCATAACTTGGGGATTTCTTCTCATCATATCCTCATTGGCAGCTCTTTCGCGCCCCGAGCAACCATTCCCATACATAACTCAGCCCTCTCAGTAACCAAGTGAGCATTTTTTCAAATACTGACTGGAAAAATATTTAATGTAAATTTGCAATACTGATAATTTTTACCTGTATAAAATTAAGAGATCTCTGAAAAAACAAAATAATATCCTATAAAAAGATATAAAAGATAAGCTCAACCACCTCCACAGCACATGGCCAACCAAAGTGGGACCATTGGGCACTGAAAGAGCCCAATGGCTCACAAAAGCCTCGGTTCGACTTCCTACCCAAGTGTGAATGGATTGGGCATAAATTTGGGTTACCCCACAGGTGGGGGAAATTCACTTATTTTAATTTGAAAATCAACTTTTAAAAATTTGAGTCATTTTTTTATTTAAAATCTAGCTTTTTTTAATATGAAAGTCAGTTTTTTTAAATTTGAAGTTCATTTTTTTAAAATATGAAAGTCAACTTTTTTTATTTGAAGTTCAATTTTTTTAATATGAAAGTCAACTTTTTTAAATTTGAAGTTCAATTTTTTTAATTTGAGGGCGAAAAGGTGTAGTTATTACCAAATATTGTTGAGATCAATATTTCTAAAATAAGAACAATTTGACAAGATAAAAAGAAGCAACTGACTATGAAAGGTTAGCCATCAAACTTACAATCCCTAACTAGATCTCCATCCAGTAACTCATATAAGTTCAAAAAATGTAAATCTTTTCTGAATAGGATGCTAAATAATACCCATCTTTTATGTCTTTGGTAGGCATTAGCCTCTCCTATCATGGAATGCATATTTTGCTACAAGGTGTTTAGAAAGTCACATTATTTTACTATATATATTTCAGATTCAGTTATTGCGATGGTTCTAACAATAGCGAAACATGTTTTTCTTGTCAAACATTGGTTTTGAAAAGGTAGTGGATACATGGATGTAATGAAGCAAATGTTTACTCAAAAATTCACATGGATAAGTCTGTCCCACATTAATGTTCATACTGACAAATTTAAAGCAACCAGTTTAGTGGAAGATGTTGAATGCAGTGTGAGAAGAACAAAACAGGAAAAATTGTAAAAATCCTTGCAAAAGTTGCCACAGCAACTGATAATAAGAATATTACGTAATGTGATTTTCTGAACACCTTGTATAAGGGCCTTAGGAAAGTTAGGCAGATTGTCTCAAGGTAAACTAGAAAGAAATTATCATATTTTCCAGTGTATAAGATGCACCCTTATTTTGAAGGAAGGGGGAAGATCCAAATAAAACTTGTCTCAACTCTTGATTAATCAGAACATTTGGTAGACAGTAGTCAATTTTAGTCATTGGTGTCCAAAATTCTATTTAAAACTTTTGCCTAATAAAAATAATTTTGATTTAAAAACTAAACAATTAATCTTCAGGGGTAAAAAGAAGTAATTGTAGTGCCTTAACATAATTATTAAAGAAATGAACTAAATTTCCATAGGACAGACTTAAAATTTAAAGTTACTTATTTGGGGCAATGTTGAACAGCATTTATCATATATTTACATATGCTTTTCCCCACATCTATTACCTATATTTTTTTTTAGGAATTAAAGAATAATTTAAATAATTATGATTTTTAGAATAAAAATATTAATATTGTTAAAAAAATATGTAAAATCTTATACTAGGCACATATGGCATCATTCGCACATGATCTATCCCCCATTCACTCAACATCTCTACAAAAGCATATCCCACAAATTCAGGTCCATTGTCACAACATTCATGCAGGCTTACACATGCACATGGGCAACATTCTCTCACTCACTACTCTAGCAATACTCAACGATGATATATTCATCACAGGTGCGGCATACACAAAATTACTCTTATGATCCACCATCACAACCATCCCTACATACCTTTTTGCAGTTGTCGGAAAAGACACACAATCAATCACTACCATTTTGAAAGGCTCATTCACACTCAAATTTAATACTGGCGGGGCAGCATACACTCTCTGGTACTTCCCTTTCTGGCACACTTCACATGTAGTCGCTACATGCATGCAAATCTTTTTCAAAAAGGGACTATACACATACCCTTTCATACATTCCCACAATTTATTCTTACCCATATGTCCAAACTTATCATGCACAATCTTCACCATTCCAATCATACCACATACAGAAAACACTGGAATATATACATTCTAATCATCTATACCTCTCACAAAATACACTAAGCCCTTGTATACTACACTCTCTGGTACTTCCCTTTCTGGCACACTTCACATGTAGTCGCTACATGCATGCAAATCTTTTTCAAAAAGGGACTATACACATACCCTTTCATACATTCCCACAATTTATTCTTACCCATATGTCCAAACCTATCATGCACAATCTTCACCATTCCAATCATACCACATACAGAAAACACTGGAATATATACATTCTAATCATCTATACCTCTCACAAAATACACTAAGCCCTTGTATACTACAAATTTTCCAGCAAACCTTCTACTCTCTTAATATGTTGCTTCATTCATTGTATACTACACTCTCTGGTACTTCCCTTTCTGGCACACTTCACATGTAGTCGCTACATGCATGCAAATCTTTTTCAAAAAGGGACTATACACATACCCTTTCATACATTCCCACAATTTATTCTTACCCATATGTCCAAACCTATCATGCACAATCTTCACCATTCCAATCATACCACATACAGAAAACACTGGAATATATACATTCTAATCATCTATACCTCTCACAAAATACACTAAGCCCTTGTATACTACACACTCTGGTACTTCCCTTTCTGGCACACTTCACATGTAGTCGCTACATGCATGCAAATCTTTTTCAAAAAGGGACTATACACATACCCTTTCATACATTCCCACAATTTATTCTTACCCATATGTCCAAACCTATCATGCACAATCTTCACCATTCCAATCATACCACATACAGAAAACACTGGAATATATACATTCTAATCATCTATACCTCTCACAAAATACACTAAGCCCTTGTATACTACAAATTTTCCAGCAAACCTTCTACTCTCTTAATATGCTGCTTCATTCATTCACAGGAGCACTGGTCCTCACACTATCTTTCAATTCATGCACCATCGGACATGACTCTTGCATTCTCTCTTTATCTTCAGGGGTCAGTAGTTTTCACTCAAATCAACACCTGCTACTGACACAAATCCAGTTGAACCTACAAGCTCACTGCAAATTTCCAAATGCTACATCATCTTTCACTAAACATTCATTACCTACATCCACTGAAATCACTCTTACTCAAAAAAGTCAAACCCAAATAGAAAACAATATGGTAACTCCTTCTTGCTTAACACAACAAATTCATGCAATATGTCATTCAACTTCCCCATGCCTACAGACAAACTCACCTCCCATAACATAATATGTCCACTACTAAGTTCACTCATCGAAACTGTCACACCTCTTCTAGGAACATTCCAACTCATACTGTCAGCATCACGCACCGCTTTTGCATTCACCAAGGAAATCTGAGCACCTGTATCAATCATTCTACAATATTGCTTTCTATTCATAGTCAAGCTAACTTGCACTCTCTGTTTGATCTCATATTTGCACATCACATTCAACAAACACTTTGGCAGCCTCCAAACCTTCATTTTCACTAATGGGAACAATCTCTTTACAGACTTCATCAATCTCTCTTCTTACATAATTCTTCTTCTCAATCAACCAATTATAATGCTCTCCACTCAGATATTGTAGATGCAACTCACACCCATTCTCTCTGTCTACACCTTTACCATGATACATCACAGGCTTCTCCACACCATAATGTACATATACTCTCATGCCAAACAGCTTACTCACTCACTATCACTAACACTTCCTGAAACGTTATCACTTCAGGCATACACATATTTCTCAATTCTTTCCTTAACTTACTCAAATTTTTCCATTCCCGATTGTTCTGGTCTTTTACAGGTTTCTTCCATAATACATCCGCACTTTCTGGCACCTTCTCAAGTAATCCATCTTTTATCAAGTCTCGGAAACCATACAACACACTTGTGAACATAGAATCACCTCCGCCTTTACATTTCCTTCCCACAACTCCACCTGCTGGCAAATACTCAGGATTTACACTTACAGTCTCACTATCACATTTAATCTTTGTGGTAAACATGACATCAAATCAGCAATCACATTCCTTTTACCGGGCAAAATCAAAATCACTCATAGCTTCCAATGTCCTTGCAAGTCTACTATCCACTCTCATACATTGCAAATACACTAGTAGCTGGTGATCCATTCTCACTACAAAAATGGCTGTAACTTGAGACAGAAAAGTAAAGCAGCCAACTCTCTTTCAATCATCAAATACGCACGCTCTGCCATACTAAATGCCTTTAAAACATACGCAATTACTCATTTTCTTTCAACCCCATCCCCAACCTCATCTTGCATCAAACATCCACCCATCGAATGACCACTTGCAGCTGTATATACTTCAAGCATTCTCGCATTTGTTCCAGATACAGGATACGCAAATTCTACATCTCTTTCAACTTCTCAAATGCTGCATTCACTGAGTCATTCCACTTAATCAACGTACTCTTCTTTTTCCCAGTCCATACACTCAATGGTTTCATCACATCTGAACCATCTTTCTTCCAAACTCAATTAAACCCAAAAATTGTAGTAGGTTTAGGAAAATTCCTGACTTTTCTACAAACTTCTCTCAGATTTACACAATCCAGCCGCACTCACCTTATGTCCCAAAACTCAAACTTCACTGACAAACCACACACATTTAGACAACTTCACTGACAAACCACACACATTTAGACAACTTCACTTTCACACCAACCTCTTCCAACTTTCTCAAAACATCATTCACCAAGGTCATACGATCTTCTATGTTCTCGCTAATCACAAAAAAAATATCATCCCAAAACACTTACACATTCTTACATGGAAAACCACTCAACTCTACATTCATTGCACACTGAAAAGAAGCTGGGGCATTCGCCAGCCCAAAGCTCTAGTTTCTAAACTGATAATGGCATTTTGCGGTGGAGAATGCGGTGATAGGCATGCTCTCTTCAACCACAGGAATCTGGTAGTAGCCATGTACCATATCCATCTTCATAAATACTTTCATTCCATGCATACTATACACACACTCAGACACAACACTCATGGGAAACTTGTCTTTCAACATTCGCTCATTAACTCTTCTGTGTAATCAATACACAGTCACAAACTTCCATTTTGCTTTCATACTGGTACAATCGGACTATTCCAAGCACTCATGCTGCAAGATAAAATATGGCCAGTTATCAGTACTTGGGAGAATATTGAAGATTTGATTTTCATGTAAGAGGTTGAGGGTAGCTTTAAAGTGCAGGGTGACTTAAATAAGTTGTTAGCTTGGGCTCAGAAGTGGCAGATGACTTTTAACCTTAATAAATGCAGTTATTAACATGGGAAGAGATAATAGGGAATTTAGCTATGAGATGGATGGGTATTGGCTTAATTCAGTTGAAAATGAGAAGGACTTAGGAGTAGTAGTAGATAGGTCACTGAAATTTTCAAAGCAGTGTAGTGAGGCAAAAAATAGAGCAAATAGGGTGCTAGGTTACATTACAAGGAATGTTAGCTACAAGAGTAAGGAGGTTATCCTTAAGCTATATAACTCATGTCAGGCCACATTTAGAGTACTGTATACAAGCATGGTCACCACATTTTAGACACGATATAAACTTGTTAGAGTCAGTACAAAGGAGGGCAACAAAAATAATACCATCTCTGAAGCACCTTGAATATGAAAATAGACTGAGGGTATTAAATATGTTCTCATTTGAAAGAAGGTGTGTGAGGGGAGATATGATTGAGCTTTTTAAAATCTTTTCTGGGATGGATAAATTGGATTTCAGCAAGTTATTTGAATTAGAAGGTAGTAATAGAACTAGAGGTCACCACTTAAAGATTAAAAAACAGAGGTGCAGACTGGATGTTAGAAAATATTTTTTCACTAACAGAGTGGTGGATTATTGGAATAGTTTGCCACCTGAGACTGTAGACAGCCCAAACTTGAATGTTTTCAAGCGCAGATTGGATGATTATATGGAGATGGAGGGTTAACTTCTTACTTTTTGGTATGAGGAAATGTTTCTTGACTCATTCCTGTGGATGCAGTTTCTTTTTATTGTATATTTTGGGGGACTTTGATTTTGCTTTTGACAGACTCCTATGGATGCTTAAAATTATATATTGTAGATGCATGGTCTGACATAATCCTATGGATTGTTTAAATTGTATATTGTGGATGCATGATCTGACAAAATCCTATGGATGCATTATGTGGGTGGGATTTGATGGATACGGATGACCTTTGATAGGCCCTTGTGGCTTTTGTCATCCGTGAAATTATGTTATGTTATGGCACTCCTCAACTTGCTATTGTTGTTCATGAATAGCTGAATGCCCACTTCCCAGGAAGATAGATGGGTTTTTGTGGTCCGTATGAGTGGCCAGCCAGAAGTCCTGAATTAATGCCCTGCAGCTTTTTTTCTTTGGGGTTGGTTAAAGGAGGAAGTCTACCTGACCAAACCAACAACTGTGGAAGAACTTGAAAGGTGAATATGAGAAGTTATGTATTATATCCCACAAGAGTTCTTTGTGAAATCCGTTGATGTGGTTCCCTGGCAGCTTAAAGAGTTGGTGGCAAATGCTGGCACCCATATCAAATTTAAAATAAAACTCCATATCATACACTTTTTTCTGATATTCATTACTTGTAAGAATTATAGTTCAGAAATAAATTACAAGAATTTTAAAATAGGGAGTCACTTTTCAGTCAGGAAAATATCATTTTCCGATTCAGCAGTGTAAAATTGTCCTAATTCAGTTCAAAAAAGTTAGTGACTTAAAAAGCCTCTGCCTTTTTTTTTATATTTCTCCCTCCCTCCCAAAAAATCACATATGATACACCAAAGGGTCAAATTGTGACATTGAAATTTTGTTATAATGTATTTTTTATTATTTTCAGCTCTTATTATTTTATATATATATATATATATATATATATATATATATATATATATATATATATATATATATATATATATATATATATATATATATATATATATAAGTATGCCCTTAAGCATACTTATTAAATTTAAATATGCAGCTATACTTACAGGATACATAGCTTGTATGTATATAGTACAGTATATATAATGTACATAATATTATATTAATATCTATGCTATATAGGATGCAGGTAGTTTTGGGTATCAAATTTTTAGGGAGAAAAGTGCCTTATGCACCAGAAAATACAGTACCAATATTATATATTACCATTAAATAGGGCACCTGAAGATACTTACAACAGTTCCTCCAGTATAACTAGATGCAGAGTCACCAGTATTTTCATCAAGTTTAGAATCTTGAAATGTATGATGGGAATGAGTTTGAGTTTCTGGAGTACTTTGGGAACAGACACGAGAACCAGATATTTCAAAGGAATCAAACATGGCTCCATTCCCAGACAGAGCAAGGAAAAGTTCATGTAACATTTTGTTGTAGATTTTCAGTTACGAATCAAAATTATAAAACTTTTCATTCTTTGAGATGAACTTAAGTCATGGTTGCTTTACACTGGTGGAAAATTGTAAAATTTGCTTTAAAAATACAAAGAAAAAACAGAAAAATAAATATACCATTATCAAAATGAAAAGACTAGGAATTTTGAATAAAATAAATACATAAAGGAAGTAAAAAGAGTTCAAGTACAAATGTAAAAGGCACATAAGATTATGAACTAGTCTTCTATGTGGAACCTTATCAAAAGCTTTGCTGAAATCTAAGTAGATCACATCAACTTTCTCACCCCTATCTAATTCTTTAGTTACATAATCCATAAAATCCAGTAAATTAGTTAAACACGATCTACCTTTTCTAAAGCCATGCTGAGCATCATTAATTAACCTGCTACTCTCTAGATGATCAGAAATTCCCTTCTTAACCATCTTCTCAAGAATTTTACAGACTATAGAAGTTAAGCTTACCGATCTAAAGTTATTTAGGTCTTCTTTGCTTCCCTTTTTAAAAATTGGCACTACATTTGTCAATTTCCAATCATTTGGTATTTCTCCAGACTCTAGTGATCTAATAAATATCTTCTCAAGAGCTACCGCAATACTTTCTACATCTTCTTTGAGTATCCTTGAATGAATGTTGTCAGGGCCAGATGCCTTACTAGTATTTAACTCCATTAAAAGCCCTTTAATTTCTTCTCTGTCGAATTTATCACTACTTCCCTTGACCTAGAATTATCATCAATTAATCTAACTGGTTTCTCTTCTGTGAATACTGAAGCAAAATGATCATTAAGGACCTCTACTATTTCCTCATCAGATTCTTTCAAAACCCCTTCATATTTAATAGGCCCTATTTTATCACTATTAGATTTATTATTGATTCTATAATAGCTAAAGAATTTGGGGGGATCTTTATTATTATTTTTAGCTAAATTAATTTCTGCTGTCCTTTTGGTCTTCTTAATAATCTTATATAGTTCACTTCTGGTTGACCTATAATGGTTTAAATTATCTAAACTACTCTCACTTTGTAATCTCTTGTATGCCCTTTTTTTCTCTGAAACTTTATTAGCTATTTCTTGATTCCACCATAATGGTTTCCTACATTTCTTCCTAATAGACTTCATTGAAATACACTGTTCCAAACCATGTTTAATATAGTCTTAAAAATATCCCACATCTCATAAATATTCTTTCCATGGAATTCTATATCCCACCTAATCTGATTTAGCATACTGCTAATTTATCGTAATCTCCCCTATAAAAAATTTGGAATTTTTTGTGGAGTTTGTCGTTGTTCTACCCTTAACTATTTGCAAATTAAACCGAACCATCCAATGATCACTGCTTCCTAATGATTCCCCTACACTCAATCCTTGAACCAAGCGATCATCATTTGAAAGAATTAGATCTAATATATTGGCACCCCTTGTTGGCTTATTAACAAATTGGGTCAAAAGGTTATCCTCAAAACACTCCATAAACTTACAACTTGCTCTATCTCTTCCTATCATATTTTCCCAGTCTACAGAAGTTAAATTAAAGTCACCAAGAATAACTGTATCTTCTTTGCATCCTCTACTTATTTCCCTAATCAATAACTCATTGATACAATCAGTCTGTCCTGGTGGTCTATAAAAAGCTCCAAAGTGTATTTTCCTATTTTTACCAACCTTAATATCTATCCATAATGATTCACCTTCTCCTTGCTTTATAGAGTTATTTAGATTTGGAAGAAATGCTAATTCTGATATAAATAATCAACCCACCACCAGTCCTATCTCTCCTTTGACTAATGTACATAGTATAACCCTCTAGTTCAAATTCACTCACATTATCATTAAATATATTTTCATTAACCCATGATTCAACTATACATATTATATCTATATCTTCATGAATGATATAACTAAATAATTCATCCCTCTTATTTCTAAGACTATGAGCATTTGTGTAAAGACAACTCAGCCCACCTATCCCTGAAGCACCTGAAGGCCTATCTCCTCTGCATCTCTTTTCTCTCCTTCCCCGACCCTGTACTCTTTTGTTTCCCTGACCACTATCACTACTCAAGTAATTTAACTCTAAAGCACTTCCATTAGCCTGCCTACCTTCTACAAATCTGTGTTTGCTTCCTTTCCCTGCCTCACTTTGAGCCATTAAATTTCCCTGACCACTATCAAAACCTAGTTTCCCGCCTCTAAAGACCTAATAACACTATCTAATTCCCGCCACAAAACCTCAACCTCACCTCGGCTCAGATGGAGTCCATCCATCGCATACAAACCCTTATTCCCATAAAACCCACTCCAAACATCTACAAACACCAATCCTGACTCCTCGCACAAACCTTTTACATATTCATTCAACCCCATTGCATGAGACAACCATTCCATCCCCACATCCATACTCGGAAGCACACCTGAAACAATGCCTTTTACTCTACTTTCACACATCCTTTCAATCAGCCTTTTATACCGCTGTCGTAACTCACAAGTACCCACCTTCTTTACATTGTTTACTTCGACATGTGTAATCACAACTGCTTCCCTCTCACACCCAGACACCAACCTATCATACCTCTCACACACATCATTTACACCAGCACCCGGCAGACAAACTCTCACTCCCTTCAATTTACTTTCACCTAATCTGAGAGTCACCCATCACAATCACCTCAGTCATTCTCCTATTCTCTCTAGGCCTAGTATTACCCTCCCCCCTGCTCTCACTCACTCGACCTCCTATTCTACTTTCAGGCACGGCCACACCAGACAAATCTCTTTCAAATTCTTCCTCACTCAGGGCATCAAATCTGTTAGTTAGCCTAGCAGGTTCCATATCCCTCTCATTCACACACCTAACCTGTCCTAACTTATCTATTCTGTTCACTTTCACCCACCACTCATCATCACTTACTTCACTTACTGCTTTCTCTCCAGTCCCTGTTCTAGGCCTAACTTCCTCCCTCCTGGTCCCAATCTGACTCTTCAAAGGTACACTGGCATCTCTTCTCACTTCAGACACTGAATCGTTCAGTCTCAAGCATTCTGCACGTAATCGACTCACCTCCTCAGTCAAAGCACATACACGGTACTCAGATACATTCACATGACCTTTGATAGGCCCTTGTGGCTTTTGTCATCCGTGAAATTATGTTATGTTATGTCCTCTCTACACCACAGACATCGCACACTACATACACAATAAGTTCAAAAGGCATACTCTCTACATCCAAACAGTCAACCATACTTAAACAAGAACAATAATACAAACAAAAACTTACGAACAACAAGAATTTGTGCGCGCAAGTTTAAAACCTGCTAATCAAGTCTGTGCCTTGAATAGTAGCTGGCTTGCAAAACTCCCATCATACATATTCTCAATGCAAGGCTCCTTTTTACCTCTGTATATATTCAGACTTCTCTTTCCATTTATTCCTCTTCTCCAGACCCTTTCTCCTGAATCTACTATTTTTTGTTTCAGCTTTCCTTTTGCTCTGTCTTCTATATAGATTGCTTCTAATTCATATTTCGTATCCACTCTCATTACCTCTTTGTGCCACTCAGTCCTATCGTAGGGAGCATACACATAGCATGCCCACGTCTCTATTCCCATCCCTTGCAGTCTCAACTTATAGTTTGCCTTCATCCTTGCCACCCTATCCTCATCATACCTACTCCAGCCCATTTCTCCTCTCAGTGCCTCTACCGCTACATAAGGGTTGGCCCCTAGTGCAATTCTTGCCACCTTGTTTTGGATCTTTTCCATTCTCTCCAATTCTGTCTTTGTCACTTTGCAGACTTCATACCCATACAGGCTTCTTGGGACTGCTATCCCTTTCCACAGTTCCCTTATTTTATACTTGTTTGCTTGCTTAGTTGCCATGTTCCTCAACATGCCAGTCATTCTAAGCATATTTAGTTCATTTTGTCTCTTATGTTTCTCAAATATATCCTTCTGGTTAATCAGCGATGCTCAGCATGGGTTTAGATCAGGTAGATCATGTTTGACTAATTTACTACTTTCTGGAGTTTGTAACAAATCAAGTAGATAAGGGAGAGAATGTAGATATAATTTACTTAGATTTTAGTAAAGCATTTGATAAGGTACCACATAGGAGACTAGTTCATAAATTAAAAATGATTGGGATATGTGGGCGTGTTTCAAATTGGATAGCTGAGTGGCTGAAAGACAGGAAGCAAAGGATAGTGCTAAATGGTGTAAAGTCAGAGTGGAGGGATGTTATCAGCGGGGTTCCTCAGGGATCAGTTCTCGGCCCATTATTATTTGTCATCTATATAAACGATCTTGGGGAGGCAGTTAATAATAAAGTGTCAATTTTTTTCAGATGATACCAAATTAGCAGCTGTAGTTAAAGATATTGATGATAATTTTAAAGTGCAGGGGGATTTAAATAAATTGTTATCCTAGGCACATAAGTGGCAAATGACTTTCAATCTTGATAAGTGCAAAGTTATTAACATGGGAAAAGATAATAGAGAATTTAACTATGAAATGGATGGGCATTAGCTGAGCTCAGTAGAGGATGAGAAAGATCTAGGAGTAGTAATAGATAAGTCATTAAGGTTTTCTAAGCAGTGTATTGAAGCAAGAAATAGGGCAAATAGAGTGCTGGGTTTCATTAAGAGAAATTTCAGTTACAATAATACAAACAAAAACTTACGAACAACAAGAATTTGTGCGCGCAAGTTTAAAACCTGCTAATCAAGTCTGTGCCTTCTTAAACTCTATAACTCTTATGTTAGGCCACATCTAGAGTACTGTATACAGGCATGGTCAGCACATTTTAGACACAATATTAACCTTCTCGAGTCAGTGCAATGGAGGGCAACAAAGATTATTCCTTCCCTGAGGCACCTTGAATATATAGATAGACTCAGGGTATTAAATATGTTCTCGTTCGAAAGGAGGTGTGTGAGAGGAGATATGATTGAGCTCTTTAAAAAATTTTCCGGGATAGATAAATTGAATGTTAGCAAGTTTTTTGAGTTGGATGATGGAAATCGGACTAGAGGTCACCACTTGAAAATTAAAAAGCAAGGGTGTAGGTTGGATTTAAGAAAATATTATTTCACCAATAGAGTGGTAGATTTCTGGAACAAATTGCCGCCGAGGGTAGTAGGTAGTCCAAGTCAAAATGTATTTAAGAGTAGGTTGGATGAGTTTAAGGGGAGGGAAGGTTGTGATGGTTCCTAAGTTTTGTATATATTAATATTGTTTGTATATATCTATAGCTGCATGATTTAGTTCTTGACAAGCCTTGATTGGTGATACCCTTGTTTCTGGACGCAATCCTCTGGATGTAGTTTTCCTGGGAGTTTGGGTGCCTTAAAAAAGAGGCCATTTGACTCGGATGACCTATGATGAGCCCTTGTGGCTTTTGTCATCTGTTATATTATATTTTGGTGGACTTTGATTTTGTCTTTCCCTGGTGATGGTGCTTTTTGTGGGTGGGTTTTGACGGAGGCGGATGACCTTTGATAGGCCCTTGTGGCTTTTGTCATCCGTGAAATTATGTTATGTTATACTGTCACACCCAAGTATCTATATTCATTGACTACTTCTAGGATGTCGTTTACTAGGATCCATCTTTCATCTCTTTGTTCCCCAAATATCATTATTTTGCACTTTCCTCTACTAAATTTTACTCTCCATTCTTCTCTATATCGGTACCACGTTCAAAAGTCTCTGCTGTTTCACTAACCATCTGCAAATCCCAGGGTTGTCAATATGCAGTCTCCAACCATGAATCCTTGACCTTCCCTCTTTACTCTCTCCAACAGTTCTTCAATGAAGAAGCTGAACAGGTTAGGAGACATGGTACACCCTTGTCTAACCCCAATGTCATTCAGCATCCAACCTGTTTCTATGTCTTTCAGATTTAGTTTGACTTTGTTGTTTTCATATAGTTTCTGTATTACATTTAGAATATTTACATCCATCCCCGTGTCTCTTAGTCTTGCAAACAATTTTGTTCTATCCACTCTATCAAAGGCTTTCTCTATATCGAGAAAGCAGACATATAGCACACCCTCTTGTTTTCTTACCTTCTCTATTACATTCTGTAGTATATGGAGATTGTCTATGGCTCTTCCAGTCCTGAATCCATTTTGCTTGTCTCCTATCTCTTCACATTCATCCCACTCCTTCAGTTTCTTTGTCATGATGCTACCAAACAACTTTCACACTCATTATGGCTACTTGCCTGTAGCTATCCACCAGTTTTTGGGCAACAAATTAATCCTACTTTTCTGCCAATTCTCAGGCACCTATCCATTCATCAGCATATTGTTGAATAGGGTTGTCAGTAACTCTTTCATCCTTTCTCCTCCATATTTCAGAAATTCCTCAACTATCCTTTCTTCATCCCCTGCCTTATGGTTTTTAACCTTTTCAACCCATACTCTATGTCTTCCCTGTTGATTCCTATACGTTCATCCTCTAATTCCGGTACTGCATACACAAGTTCCAGTTTCTTCACATCCCTCTCATGCCTGAATGATTCTTCCGCAATATTCTTCAATTTGCATCTTAATTTCTTCCTCATCCTCACATTCTCCTTCCATAATCTTCATTATTACTTTGTCCTCACTTTTATCCCCTTCCAAGGCCCTCTCAGATATATCCACTGCTCTCTTTCTCAGTTATTTACCCCCCAACTTGCTCCACTCTTATTTTTTCTTCTTCCTCCTTGATCTTTGCATCCCAGATTACTTGTGTAACTTTTTGCTTTTGCTTCTTATATTCTAATGCCGGTAAACATGTAGACGAGCGGCCTGGCCAGAAAAATTATTTTGTGTAAATATTATTGTTCACCCGTGTCATTTCTGACATCATACCCCACCCCCAACCCCTATTATAATTCGCAAAACAATTAAATCCGCTGACATGATGTAGTTAAAGCATTCACCTCTGTAAACGTCGGAAACATTATAAAAATTAGGATTATATACTGGGGGGGCTGTGCCCCCCAGACTCCCCCCCCCAATTTAATGAAACTCAGGATCATCGTAGTGCGGCCCACGCATCGTGTTTACCCCCCCCCCACACACACACACGAGCCATCCCCTATAAATGTACTCCAAAAACGTGAAACATTTTGGAACACGGACAAAATCATACATCTTATCGGCCGGGCAGCATGTCTACATATTTACCCTAATTCCATCCTTTCTACTTGTTCTGCCTCAACCCTCTCCTCTACTTTGCCTTAGTTTTCTTAGTTGTTTGGGTAAATATATAGACGAGCGGCCCGGCCAATAAGATTTACTATTTCGTCCGTGTTCCTAATTTTTATAATCTTCTGACGTTTACAGAGGTGAATGCTTTAACTACATCATATCAGCGCCTTTAATCGTTTTGCGAATTATAATAGGGGTTGGGGGTGAGGTATGACATCAGACGACTCAAACGCGCATGAATATTCAGAAACGGGTGAACGATAATATTTCCCCAAAATAATTTTTCCTGGCCGAGCCGCTCGTCTACATGTTTACCGTTGTTTGTTCATCTTTCTCCTAGTTAAGTACTCTTTCTCCACTTCCTTGTTCCACCACCCATTGCTTGACCTTTTCCCTCCTGTTTGGATCCATTTTTCCCCAATCTTTTATTTTTCCTTCTAACTGCGTATAATTTGCCATTATATCCTCTGAGATTATTAGTCCTGCCAATGCTTCTTCCATTCCATTTTCATATGCTCTCCAATCTGCACCTTTTCTTTTCCATATATTTCTCGCTTTTCCCTTTTCATTTCCCATACCGGGTCCCATTTTACTTTCACTATTATAGCTTTATGGTCAGTTTGGATCTCTATTTCCTGATCCACATCAATACATATGCCTTCATTATAGTGAAATCTATTGCACTCCTCTCTACTTGTGCCTGGTTGAGATATCAGAGGTGTAGAAGTGATGATGATGATGATGATGGCTTCTAAGGGCTTTGATGCCTTTCGGCGTATGTGCCCTGTAGTATGGGTCCCACCACTTTATAGTCGTGAGAGCTGTTGAGACTTCCTCAGGAATAGGCAAGTGAGGTGGATGACTTTGGAGCGGGTTTGGGGGGTAACGGGTGGGGCTGCTGCCAGTAGGATGGGCAGATTGAAGGTTGGGATGCCTAAGGTGCGGAGACTATGTTTCAGGGCTAGTCTGTGCGAGTGGAAGCGGGGGCAGTGGAGAAGGAAGTGTTCCACTGTTTCTTCAACGTTCGGACACCAAGGACAAAATGGATCAGGGGATAGGTTTAGGCGGTGGAGGTGGGCATTGAGGGATGTGTGGCCTAAGCGAAGTCTGGTCAGGGCGACATCTAGGGCCCGTGATTGTAGCCTGATCCATGGCTGTGGGGTGGAGTCAATGCGGTATCTGCCCATGGAGGTGGTGTTGAGGGAGTTTTGTAGGTTGGCATCCCATTGGGATTGGCAGGCAGCAGAGAGCAGTTTTTTTGCTACCGACAGAGGGGGTGGTAGTGGAGTTATGCTCTCTAGGGACAGACCCTTCTTGGCAGCAGCATCCACTATCTCATTCCCTCTGATGTCAGAGTGTGAGGGCACCCACTGTAGGGTGATGGCCCATCCTACTAACCTGAGGGATAGTAGCATGCTTTGGATGGAGTGGGCTAGGGCTGTGGATGACTTTGGGCGGTGTGAGAGCAGAAGTTGCAGAGATGATCGGGAGTCAGTGAAGATTACTGTTTTGGTTGGGGTATAGTTTGTGTTTATGAAACTTAGAGCTTGGCGGAGTGCGAACATTTCTGCAGTCACTATATCTATTTCTGGGGGCAGCCTCCAAATTCGGCATATGTTGGAGGAGGGGATGTAGATGGCAGCAGCGGTCGAGGGAGGGGTTGGGGATCGGGAACCATCGGTATATATTTGGAGATGGTGGGAATAGCTGGAGTGCTTGAGTTGGGCAAACAGGGCTGCAGCTATAGGGCCAGCTGAGTTCTTTGGGGGGAGGTTTGGAATATTGAGGGCAAAGATGGAGGAGAGGTCTATCCATGGGGGTGCTGGGGGGTGGGAGTATATTTTAGAGGGAGGGGGTAGAGGCTGCTGTAGTGCAGTGTGTGCCAGCAGTGCTCTGACCATTAGGGGTTTACGTGCTCCTGGAGACCATGATGGGGATTGTTGGTCCACTTCGGCTGTGGAATGGATGACTGCCATGGGGTGGTCTGGAGGGAGGGTCTGGACATGGTGGTATTGGTGGCATAGTGCCACCTGTCTATGGAGGTGCAATGGAAGTAGGCCACTTTCTGCATGGAGGGCTGTAACGGGGGAGGATCTCATAGCACCCATGGCAATCCTCAGAGCAGCGTTTTGGATAGGATCTAGCTTGCGGAGGATTGTTGGGGCTGCTGAGCCATAGAGGCTGCCTCCGTAGGAGATTTTGGTTCTGATGGCTGCTTGGTAGTAGTGAAGGAGGAGGTCTCGACTGGCCCCCCAGCGGACTCCTGCCACCCTTTTCATGACATCGAGTCTCTTGTTGCATTTGAGCAACAGGTGTTCGATGTGGGGGGACCAGGTGAGACGGGGGCCATCGAGCCAGAGTCCCAGGAGGCAGTGAGACCTGACATATGGGACAGGACATCCATTTATGGTGATGCTGGGGAGGGTAACCTGCTTCTTGAGGGTGAAGCACATGAGTGCACTTTTGGGGGCACTGATGGTCAAGCCCCAGGCAGTCACCCATGCTGTGAGAGCCTCAGCAGCCTCTTGTAGGTTGCTCTCTGCCTCTTCTTGAGTGGCTGCCTTGCTGATTATCGTGATGTCATCAGCATAGATGAGGAGGTGGGAGTGGTCTGGGATGCTTAGAAGTGGAGGTAGCTTTATGCAGACTGATGTTTTGAATTTAGAGCCATGTTTTGCAACAGTAGCATCAAAAAATAACCCTTGATTATCATTTTCTATTTTCAATAAATAGTAGTGTATTAGTTATTTATTTAATTGAAAAATAAAGGGACCTAGTTTTTGTTCTTTTAAATGAAAAAACGCTCATTAGCTTATCTTTCAAACACGAATGGTTTGAATTCTGCAGAATTTTTCGTGGTAACCGAAAATACCCTATCAAAGATGGATCCCATTGGAGGACCAACCTTATCACAAAAAAAACATTAGTTAAGTAATTGCCCTGTAGAATTCCGAGAAAATGGCCGTCATATACCGAGTCTTAACAGATAAAGACATGACAACAAGTTAGCATTTCTTTGGACATAAAGGCAGCACGATTAGTAAGCATTCTGGGGGCGGTTAAATGCACTTCACCCATCCCCCGTATTAAATGGGTGCATAAGAAACAGAATCTAGATCAAAATATAGCGGTTGTTCAGGAGAAGAAAAGAAATAATAATGAAGACGATAGTATCTAGCATAAACTAACTCTGCAGCAGAGCATGAGAAGTCTTTGAGGGGGGGGGTGAAAGGATCCTCAGGAAGTTAAGAAGCATCTTGTCCACTCAGATATTAATAGGATCAGTGGAACCTATGCTAGCTTGATATGCAGGTAAACACGTGCAATAGTGCCCAAAAAGCAGCAAATTTGTCCGAGAGAGGGGAGATGAGAGAGGGGGATTGTACACTTAGACGTGTTGTGTACGATACCATAATTATCTAAACAAGCAAAACTTGATGAAGATAAGATAAATATTCATCTAAAGACGAAGATGTTATCAGTAGTTATTATATAGGTAATAAAAAGAAGACATCTCAGGTCTTATTCCACGAAGTGTTTTAAAAATCTGAGCACTGTTGCGAAGACCATACGACATACTAATCATTTCAAATTAGCCAAATGGAGCGGTGATAGCCGTATTTTGGACGCCATCGGGATAATAGGAATCTGATTGAAGACAAGAAAAAGATCGAGACGAGAAAAGATTGAACAACCGAAGAGAAAAGAGGGGAAATCCGATATATATATATATATATATATATATATATATATATATATATATATATATATATATATATATATATATATATATATATATATATATATATATGGCAAGGGGTAACGGTAATGTTTTGTCTGGGTATTCAAAGTGCAACCAGGTGCAACCTTCAGTACGCGATGAAGTAAAGAGGCCTAATGACTTTTAGTCGGGCGGTCTATGTTAACATAAAACATGTAATATACTGAGAATCCTTTTTCATTACCGAGAGTCTATCTGGGGCTAGACGTCTTGGACAAGCGAAAACAAGTCCTCCTATTGCCTCAATTTGACGATAGGAATGAAGCGAGGTATGGTCGAAGATACTAATCAGATCAAAAAGAAAATGTTGAAAAACTTAAAAGAGAATAGGTGATATTGGATAAATGTGGCAATGGGGAAAACGAAGGCCTCGGGTATTCAAAGGCCTGTAATTGCACATTGCCCAGAAATCAGCAGGCTCAGCCTTTGGGGGAACATGAAGGGAAGAGGCTCAAGTAGAACTTGACAGGCGAGCTATGCCAGCATCAAACATATATTCAAAGACTGTTTCATTACCGAGAATCTATCTGGGGCTAGACTTCTTGGACAAGCGAAAGCAGGTCCTCCTGTCGCCTCTGTAGCAGTATATACCCCTACAAGTGGAAATATTTAATCATAACAGTATATATATATATATATATATATATATATATATATATATATATATATATATATATATATATATATATATATAGTCTTAAGAAGGGTGGGTAACCATAACTTAAATCGTGTGATTGGTACGCCCGATTTCCAATGCGTTTTAAAACAAACATGAGATTCATTCACTTTGCTCGGTCATCGGAATCAGGTCTGTAATATTTAAATAGTAAATTTTAGTTAATATGTCCCGAAAGAATCTCGTTTTAATGCGTTATTCTTCTCTCATTTACAGACCCTTCCAACTCCGTTGTTATCTATTTATGTATCCAAATTATAATCTATTTATATATCCAATTTAATCCATATAATATATTTATACATACAATCTATTTATCACCCCAATAATCTATCTAATAACTACCAAGCAAATTACCTTTATAAATTATCAATCTATTTACCCAATTAATAATTACCAACATTTAACAATTACCAAATTGTAAATCGATTTATCCAATATAATCTTTAGCATACCATTTAACAAGAATCCAATTTGTAAGCTATTTACCCAATCTATTTAATATTTACCCTATCTATTTAATATTTACCCAATCCATTTAACTATATAATCTATTTGCTCATATAATCTATTTATCAATCCATATAAATATTTATCATACATTTATAATATTTAATCATTTAACATTCAATATAATCTAATTAATATTTATCAATCTAATTATCAATCATCATATGCGGATGACCTTTGATAGGCCCTTGTGCCTTTTGTCATCCGTGAAATTATGTTATGTTATGTTACTCTAATTCTCATTAACTAATGCAAAGTTAATTCACCCGCGTAAAATTCAATCCAATCATAAACTGTATAATTTCACTTTTTAATCATAACTGTTCATTCCATAATATATATTTTTCGTAACTCTCTGCTCTTAATTCTCGTATTCCCACGACGTCGCCGATTTAGGCCTAAGAAAATTTCGTTTGCAAATTCAGACTTCCCGATAGAAATTAACTTCATTTCCCTTAAATAACAAAATATAGGATGGGGGTTTATTGTGGCTTGAGCTATCTAGTGTATTGGCGCAATAATCACCTAACAACCTATACCTCAATCCGGTGAACCACACTGTGTTTCACAGCCCTATCCTTGAAAGGAGGAAAAGTAAGGAGCAGAAATTACTGAAGAAGGCCCTTGAATTAAAGCTCAGACGACAGGAGACAGAAATATTGGAGGGAACTTTAAGAAGAAAAATAATATCTAGAAACGGTGAGAAATGTTGTGCGGTCGACAAGCTTGAGGTGACGAGAATTAAACAAAGGATCATGGGAAGAAAGGAGAGCAAGAACCAAAGTAGGGCAGGCTGCTTCGGCAATTACGAAGGTCGATCGCAAAACTTGACGGGGCAAAGGGAAACCTGAAGGTTACTCCTTCCATATGTTATAAGGTCAGAATTTTCGACTGCCTGGCAAACTAGCTCAGAAGAAGGGCAAGCCTTGGTACTTTGAAAGGATGGAAGAAAAATTGCATTGCGCTCCAGTGTCTACTAGGAATTAAAATTAGAAAATGGGCCATCAATGCGGGAAGATGGACCAACGTGAAGATTTGAAGGTGAGGCAAAGGTGTTGGGCCCGTTATTCACGTGCCTTTTCAGTTTAAAGTAGAATGATAAAGTGTAGAAGGTGAAGAGAGGTGAGTTGTAAGGGGAGAAGAGTGATGTGGTAAAGTTGATGACGAAGATAGCGGAGAAGTTCCTGATTTAATAATCCTGCAACGATGCCAACAGTACCTTAATTGTACCAACATATACCCGACGAAAATTGATGATGAGGTGAAGAGTAGGAGAGTAGTTAGAAGGATGTGGAAATCAGTATAACTGTATCCATTGTACATCATTATTCCCAACTTTCTAATAAAAACAGCGAATGTAAAATGAGGGTTAGGGTGAAGATAGGAAAATAAGGATTGGAAAATAAGTATGCCGTACATCACCTTTTCCGCTGGGGGTCTCTTGTTGGTAACGTCGTAGGGAAGACGAACTGCGCCTTCAATTATGCCTATTTTGCTTCATTGTCGCAACTGAAAGTCCCAAATCTGCTGTCTTATTAATTCTACTGCTGTTGCAGGTTACAATTATAGAGGGGCCTTCACCTGGTTGCTTTCTCTGGTCAGTTGTTTTTGAACCTCCGTCGGTAGTCTGACTCTTGGCGGTTGACTTAATTATGATACTGAAATACTGACCTTCGTTGTATGTTTTTCAAGTCTATTATTCTTACGCAAATTTATAGGCCTGGATCCACTTTCCAATCTGAGTGCGGGGCAGAGCTTATCTGATCAGAGGATATATCCGTGTGTTCTCCGATCCGACCAATGGATGGGGCTTATTCAATCAGAGGGTGTGTGCATGTTGAGTGTAGGCACGTGCACAGCAAGAGAGTATTTGAATTTGGAAACCTGACCGGGCTTTTTATGTTTACTGGCAATTATATGGTTTACCTAGATAGCATATAAATACAATATCCTGTACACATAAATTAGTTTGATAGAAATGAAGATTAAATTTTAAGGTTCCGTCTACATGACGGAATTCGCGAACACCCAGGGGTTTGAATAGACAATCGTAGAAAAATAAAATGTATTTTAGAAATAACAAGTGGAACACAGATAATTGATTGGTTATATAATAGATGTAAATTAGAATACGAGTTATTATTTAATGGATAAGTAAAAGAATTAAAAATCGCAATTCATAAGATAATGATTGGTAATCGAATTAATAGTAGCAGAAAATCAAATAGATAGCATATATTAAGTTGATGTCAAAGTTATTTAATATGATATTAAGAGAACAAACAATGTAAAAGAGATGTTAAAGGAATCACAATGGTAATAAGTAAATTGGGGTCTGTAATGAATTAAAATTATATAAGTAGAGTACTCACGTTTGAGATGAATTTACAGACCTGGATAGGTGAACCATCTTCTAAACTAACCTTTTTGGATGGAGGAGCAGGTGAGCGTGGAAGATTGTGTTTACATTTTTTTGTGAGTCTATGCAGTTACAATATTGGAACTCCTTTTGAGAGAGTTTAATATATATATATATATATATATATATATATATATATATATATATATATATATATATATATATATATATATATATATATATATATATATATATATATATATATATAGCAGGAATATGAAGACCCAGGTGATTATACTAATCATTTATTGGCTGGACGTTTCGGACCTTTACTAGGACCATCTTCAGCGACTATATCGTCTAATGAGAATGGGAAGGAACATTAATTGATAACACTTAAAAGAATGCATTAAAAAAAAGCGGAAGAAGGCATGTTAAAATAATAAAATTGACAATTAAAATTAAAGTAAAACACTAATAATATATAGAATTAAATAATATTGCCTAGTGGTATTTAAAAAAAAAAATAGAAAGGGAAATTATAACAAATTGACTTGATTATCATTTATTAAAAGTTACTGAAGTAAACAAAAAATAACATTATATTAAATTGTAAAAACACACACCAAAAAAAGACAAAAAAAAACGAAAATAAATCAGAATGATCAAGGGGACTGACCTTTAACGTGGGAGTTGAGAAATCAACTAAGTAAACATTTAAAATTACTGACGAAATTTATTCGGTTGGTCGGTTGGCTTGTTAATCTATTGAAGTGTTGGTTGGTTATATTGTGAATAATTTAATTGAGGAGGCGTAATTATTTAACTTTGGTTTTATTTTAATGATATATAGTGACTCTAAGACTTTCAAATCGAGAGACGTTAAGGCTGAAGATAATATAGTAAATGAATTAGAATTAAGAGGATGATGGTGATACTCTGAATGTTGCCTGATGGAAGAGGCTTCAGGTTTAGAAATGGGAATACCAGTCCTATTAGACTGATATATATATATATATATATATATATATATATATATATATATATATATATATATATATATATATATATATATATATATAGAGAGAGAGAGAGAGAGAGAGAGAGAGAGACAGACAGACAGACAGACAGACAGACAGATAGAGAGAGAGAGAGTGTGTATACAAGGGAAAGGGAAAATTGGACGCAAAATTGGCAGAAAATAAAAATAGAGCGAAAGCCCTGTCGTGTTTTTTGTTATCACCCGCAGAACTTGTATTTGCTCTTTCTTCATATATATATATATATATATATATATATATATATATATATATATATATATATATATTTGACTTCCCACTCCGCTTAAGTTGGATACAAATTACTTTGAAGGATAAATTGATTTTAATTATATTTGGAGTACTACAGAAATGCATATTATACATTATTTTATTTACTTTTGGAATGCTGCGGATTATAAATATCTGGCAGTGCTACACTTTATCAAGCCGACATCCGTAGCATGAGTGATTTCGTTTTTCACGGGTTCGCGTCAAGGCTGGAGGGTCGGACTCCTTCCTTATCAGATCCCGCTCAATGTATGCACAGCTGTTTCTACTGTCTTTGTTATCTTTACGGCCAGACCGTTGATTCGCACCTGTTTCCTAATGTTTGTATATTCACGCGAGAACATAATGATTTCACTTACATTATTACAAAATATTCTGCTTAGCATTGATACATAGATTATTAAATTGCGATTTAGAATTATTTAAAAGTATTTTCTTGGTTTTACATTAATTAATTGTTGCAAAATGGCATTTTATTTCAATGTTTAATTTGTGTGTTCAATTTCAAGATTTCATAGGGCCAACGGGATGTTCAATTTGTGGGGTTCCTTGTTGGATCTAATTCGCTTTGCAATTGAGCGCTACAAGCGAGTGGAGAAAGCAAGAAGTTGCCACAGGTCGTCAACCTTTTGCTTTAAAATCGCCCCTACATGAGATGAGGACGCGTTTGAGGTTAAGCATCGCACGCCTTAGTAGAGAACTAGAGAAAAAAATATATATTCTTAGATGTCAAGACCAGTTAGTGTTCATGATCCGAGCACAGTTAAGAATGAATCTGTATTAAAAGTGACCAACTCTCAGAAACGAGGATGTTGTTTAAGCCAGGAAGGTTGAGGTAATTTTTTTATCGCAGCAACTTTATCCTGATTGTCACAATTACCGCGAGGAGAAACAATATGTCCGTGGAAAGAGAGTTATGAGCTACCGAAGAGCTAATTAGACGCGTTGAGTATATTAGCATATACTTACAAGCGATAAAATACCTGACGAAGGTGGCAAAAAAGTCCCTCATTAGATAAAGATGCTATCAGGAAGTCATCAATGTAGCAAAACGTAAACAAAGACCTCTAAGAACCCGATCCATGAACTTTTAGAAGGTCTGACTGCTGTTACGAAGGTCATCAGGCATTCGAAGCATCTTAAACGAGCCAAATGGAGTGGCGTTCGTGGTATTTGGGACGTCCTCCGGATTAACAGAGGTCCGATTGAAAGCTCTAGCTAGATTGAAACGAGAGAATTTCCGAACTGAGACGAAGTAAAATTTGATAAATATTATAGAAAATATATATCCAGGATAGTGTGAAAAACCAAAGCTCTATCATTGAACACAGCCCTGAAGTTACCACCTGTAGACTTCATCAATACGTGGAGTAGAAATGTCAAATGAGTGAGTAGTGGACAGGCGAGCAATACAAGCCTCTAACATAAATTCGAACTCTACGCATTGCAGAAAATCTACTTGTGGTTAGACTTCTAGGATGACCGAAAACAGAATTTCCTGCCGTCTCTATCCGCTGAACTTTACTGGATTTGGCTGAATTTTTTCTTCAAAGGTAGAAAGGTAAAGGCAGGAAATTCGTGCAGAGGGCGCTGACGTGGGGTTCAGCCGAAAGAAAAATAGGCAGACAGAAGATACATTTGAAAGGGAAAAATGAACCATAGACAGTAAGGGATGCGATAGGCTCAATAAGCTTGCAATTCCAGGAATCAAACAAAAGGTAATGGAAAAAAGAAAGTCTAGTCTCTTAATAGGTCAGTGTACCCTGATAATGACGAAGGTCCATCGAAAAGTACGAAGGAAGCCAAGAAGAAATTGAAGCTTACTATATGTATTAATATCAGAATAATTATATACCCTAAAAACTGAATCCAATGCACGGTCAAATTTTCACAGTGATTCAAGAATAACACTGCAGTCAGCCGCAGTTTCTACCAGAAATTTAAAAAAAGAAAACAGAAAGTGGGTCAAAGATAAAAAAGGTGGACCAACCTGAAAGTGAGAAAAGAGGGAAGAGGTGATCGACCCATGAGCCACTTGCCTTTCTAGTATAACAAAAAAATTAGTAGCAGATTGAAAAGATGATTATAAAGAGTGCTGAAATGACAAGTGTGACGAAGAGGTAGATGCTGGAGAAGAATTAGACTAGAAATAACATCATGTCTGTTTGCATTTTACAACTTTATTGCTATATTATCAATGGTAGCAGCACAGGTTGGTAGATTAAGAATGGGAAAGGTGAGTATAGCCGGAAGAAGAATACGAACTTTGCTTTACCACTTGTCCTGGAATGAACTCATTGGTTATTTATCTCCCTTCAGGACGAGCCAAGACTAGTCTGGTCGGGTTGATGTCATCGTTTGTTCAATAACTGCAACTTTATGTCACGAAGCTCCTTTAAAATCTCCATCATCAGAGTGCTACTTCCTAACGATGTATGTACGGTACACTACAACATCCTCGCTGGTTGATTAGAAGCTCCGTCGAGTCTTTAACCTGCGAACAAATATATTTGATAAAGATGGTTGGAGCAAGACTTGAGGAGACGCTTCCCCTCGTGATGTGTGGGTTGTTATATAATCTGGAGGTTATCTCAGCAATTTCCCCCGAAACTAATGGTGCTTTCAATATACTTAACACCCTAACTCGCATAAAGCCGTAAGTACTCATTTCAAAACACCGAAGATACTTCGAGGTAAACTCTGAATGATGGTCACAACTTTCTGAGGTCATTTATTTGGATGGTGAGAAGAGTTAATGTCTACAAATCCTTAAGAAAGAAACTTGTCCAATGTAATAGAGCTATTTCTTTAATTTATTTTTATTTTTACTTATTTTAAATAACCTCTTATATTTACGTTATATTTTTAATAGTTTGCTGTTGTTTTTTTTCCTTATCGTGCATTTTTTTCTGGTTTTATTAATCTTTCCTCTTCTAGAGCTTTAGCAGCTGTTAGTTTTTAATACACTGGTTTTATTAATTTTCCTTCAAATAATAGTCCATATATTAGGTCATCATGGTAGTGTGACGAGTATCACCACTTTAAATCTCGTTTTCTCTGCAGTCTAAGATTTTGTCGTGTTTCCATTCTTCTGGGAAGTCATTTTGCTTGGTTTTGTAGAGTCTCAAATTGATTTTGTCTGCTGTAATTTCTTTCATTTGGTGTGGTATCAGCTTTTTGTTTTTGTTTTTTTATTTCTTCCAGAATCGTGTCGAGTTCCTGGTCATCCGCGGATTTCTTCTGTTGTTTTAAGCTTGGTTTATTTGCATCGGGGATTTGTTCTTTGTTTGCGAGTGAATGATTTCTTCTTTCCTTTTCTTACTTTCGTCTTTGTCTGTTTTGTTTCATCTTCTTTTTTGTTATCCGTCCGTTTGTGCTTCGTTTTTTCTCGGTTACATACTGATTTTAGAACGTCACTTGAGAAGGGAAGGGCGAGGAAGCAATGGTTCCTACTGGTCCCATTCCTTATTAGTAGTTCGTTATAATGTGCGGTGAAGGTTCCTGGCTGCGCGATGTTGGCGACGCGCGTACATATCAGGTTGCCATCACCTACAAGCTCTGGCTGTTGTTCGTGAATTGCTGCGGGCTCGCGATGCCGCTTCGCTCTTGGGCTTTCGTTACTACGCTCGAGTAAGTGACGTCATCTTCCTTTCTTCATATGTTTTTCATTTTTTTGTCTTAATTAATTCATTTTTCATGCGGCATCTCATGACTAATGCGGAGTAGAGCGTACTGCAGCTTCTGCATTTCTTTTGCTCCTTGGGGTAGGGGATCCCGAAGAAGACGTGTTCCCCGCATTCAGAGTAGTCCTTCTGTCCTTTGGGGCACTCCCGCCTCTCATAGTCTTCAACTTTGAAGAGCTTCGTGCAGGTTTTAATTTGAACGAAGTCTCTTACATTTATATCTGACTAGAAGTTACCCTCAGATTGAAGACGATGAGGCCAGATTCCACGGACTTCTTAGCCATGGTGGTCTCGGTAAATATGACTTTAATGTGCCTTGCTGGGTGGCCGAACTTGATGATGGCCTGAACCTTGGCCAATTCTTGTCGCTATTCAATTTGTCCTCATATCTCATCGCTGGTATGTTCTCCGGTCTTGTGATCCAGCTGTCTGCAGAGGGCATAATGGCTTTAGTATTTCAGTTCACTGAATTGGTCTATCGCCGTCTTTGTAAGCAATTTATCCAGGTCTTGATCGGATAATCAAACCGTCTGACGAAGGCCACATTATTTTTTTCAAAGATTACTTCCGTAATCTTCTTCTTGGCGGGTATGGATCAACTTTCTGCAGCCTAAAGGGGGGGGGAAGCATCCACTTTTTCCTCTCCATATTTACTATGTAATCTTTCTTTTTATTCCTCCTCCTCTTTAGATGGAGCATGGGCTTTTAGGGCGGCATAGGCATTATATCCGACCTATTATTATGATAATATCTTAACCATTTTGAGGGTGCAGATATGGACTTCTGGTACTTTTGTTGGGGAGTTCTAAATTATGCATCCGTATTCGATAAAGATGCATTTCTTTCTTCTCCTTTTTTCATTTTTAAATCTCTTGTCAGAAACGAAATGTAAGAGAAGGTGGTAGGTGAGGGGCAGTGAAAGATTCGCTGATTGTTTCCCCCCCTTCCAAACTCCCCGCCGCTTTCTCTACTACACTTACGGGCTCTGATATGAGCCACGAGGAAGGTAGAGTAAAGAGTAGAGATAGCAAAGCTGTAAATATGGGAGTATATTTGATATGTGACTTAGGTGGTCGATGGACATACCACTTTACGTGGGTTTCGAACTACGGTATGCACTATATCCTTCCCTATTCATTATTGATTTTATTTCCCCTGTATCATGTATAAAGTGCTCGAGCCGGAAAGAGAGTAGAAAAAGTGTATTGAGAAGTGGAGGGAATCAGTAGGATTGCAAATGGATGTTAGGTTGCATGCAAGTCATGCTAAGTTCTTTCCGTTTTGTAGAATAATATAGTTTTGAAAATAGTTCGTTTAACGAGTTGTTGCCTGAGTATCAGGATATCATTCGTTGTTATTTTATGTTTGTCCAAACCAGTGTGGTGACTTGAATCACCAACATACAACATATTGGCAGTTAATGGCGTGAAGTGGTCCCACTGCATCGGTTCACGGTAGAGGAAGTAAAAGAATGGGAAATATCACCTGCTTGGCCACCTCCCGACTTATGGTGAAGAAGCCGGAGTTAGTGTTCAAGCATTTCGTCGTGGCTATGAATGCTGCTTCAAATGCCTTCCTCCTCCTTTTTTGGGGGGCGCGTCCGGCCGATTTAGCTTCCTTCTAGTTGATACGGTGATCAGCGTCTCGCATATGGTGCATGAAAGCGTTTCCTAATTGACCTGCAAGGATATCCTGCATGTGCTCCCTTAATCTGGTGTCTACGTTTCTGTGCGTTTTGCCAAATTAAGCCAAATGGCACCTTGTATACCACGGAGTTTCTCTTGATCTCCTTGGAAGAAGTCTCACAAGAAAAAGCCAAACGCTGGAGGAACTCCCCCCCCCCCCCGCATAAATAGGTCTACAATTCAAGCTCATACGGATGGCACGGCAAAAAGGACATCTACAACAACATCTTCAAAGAAATAGTAGACACTTAGATCATACTGATATAGGAACATTGGGTCAAACACGGCCCCCGATAAATTAAAAATCTTGAACTACAAAGTTATAGCGAGAAATCATTGTCATGGACGCTTTGATGGAGTTGTAATCGCCATCAAGAGAGGTTTACGTTACACGAGAAGTCAATATTACGATGAAGGTGGGCATTCCGCAATTTAAGTCCGCCAATCGCTACTCCGCTATAAAAAGCCCCCCCCCCACAAAAATAAATAAATAAAATAATAAAATACAGAATACCGTGAGCGAAAAATTTGGAAAATAATCGGATTTGCATTGGCAGAATGCCGAACTTATAGTACGCTAACGCTAACTTTAAAAAACGGCAAAAAATAAATTTCCGGGAAATTCAGGAATATTCTTGAAATAATGGAGAAACTTCTAGATTAGGGCGGCAAGACATCCTGGATTTCACTTCCAGACACTTCTGGACACCCTATTCTAGATCTGTCTGATGTGCAGCCGGTCTGCGCAGTAAGCAGGCAGAAGGCTGCCAAGACTGCGTGGGTGGAATATTCTAGAACTGTCTTGCTATGCAGCCGGTCTGTCCCGGCAGCCGGCGTAAGGCGTAGTTTCCATTAATTCTCCGTCTTAAAAACGTATTCCTGGCAATATTTGTATTTGATTTATTTTTAACGGTGATTTACATTTTAAAATGGAACGATTTTTTGTTCGTCGAATTAATTATTTGACTTCACAGCTCGAAGTACATTGGTCCCAGGGTGCTTCATGCCAAATTTGAGGTGAATATCTTTAAAAATAAAGAAATAATAACAATTTTTGTTTTTTCCTGGCTAGCCCGACTATGGAATCGCCTGATTTTGAGCTACCAATCAAGTATTAGTTATCTATGCTCATATTAATCTCAAATTTTTCACTTTGTCCAAATTGTAATTTTATCGAGACCATAAACTCCTTCCCTTTACCTTACCCTTAACACCTTTACAATTTGCTAACATGGCCAACTTGGTGCTACTTTACCAACCGCAACACCTTTACAGTTTGCTAAGATGGCCAACTTGATGCCACTTTACCAGCCGCAGCACCTTTACAATTTGCTAAGATGGCCAACTTGGTGCTACTTCACCAGCCGCAGCCCGGCTGCTAATTAATACAAGTTCCCTTCCCAACCTAAAGCATTCCTAGTTTAGACTTCGCTCTGCTCACTTCTCTAAAGGAGCACCCTAGCTTGGGTTTGAAAGCTCAGAATAAACCCTCAAAGTTCAGTCGTGCATTTTCCCCTCAACATGTTTCCTGATCTACAAATCTTCCGTGATATATATATATATATATATATATATATATATATATATATATATGTATATATATCGATGAAGATTGCTTCTAGAGAGCCTAAATTTAATGTTTAACAGAAATCCCGAGGCGAGGAAAATAGCTGGCATCATCCTTTTTATTTACCGGCGACGTTTCGACAACAATACGGTCATCTTCTTAGGCCTAAAATACAAATAAACGAACAAAATATTTTGCACTGTTAAGAGAGCACACTCCTAAATGTACATCTAGAACTTTACTAGCTAGTATGAGCTTTGAATTGCAAAGTTAGAGTTAAAGGGAATATTTAGAAATGGGGCTCAAATTTACAATAAGGAGACTAAGGAAGGATTTTAAATATTTAAATTAGTTAGCGAGTGTATAATTGCTAAAATCTATTAAGTTAGGGGCGCTTTGATATATGAATCTAATGATTATATAAAACTGTTTGCAAATTAATTTTAAACGAATAATTGAAGCAAAAATTGGTAAAAACCTAATATACAAAATCACAAACCTTGCCAACGAAAGATTACTACAGTGCCCTGGTCCTTGTAGCGCTGCCCCGGCAGCAGCAACAGCGCCTGGAGGTGATACAAAACACCGCCATGAGGACCATGTTAGGGGCACCCAGGTGGTGCACTGCCTGTGTCATGCAGAGTGAGGCCAACCTGGTGCCCCTCACCGCCAGGGTGGATTGCATTGTGGCCTGTCGGGTGGCCAGAGTGCTCCAGCGCGACGTTGAAGGTGTTGCGCAGAGGAGACTCCGAATGGCCGTGGCGCAGGGCATCGAGTGCCTTCGTAACAACAGGTGGCTCGTAAACGTCAGCCTAGCAACCAACTCCCTCAACCGGGCAGGGAACTGGCTGTGGCGCGACCCCGACACCCCCAACCCCGCCTACGTTCCACCACCACCATGGGACCCCCCCGCCGCACAATTCACCGCCACACAGTTGCCCGACAGCAAAGCGAACTGCCTCACCGAGGAGCTGCGCCAGCACGCCCTCATGGCCATGTCTGAGGTCACGGAGCCAGGCAGCGCAGTGTACTTCACCGACGGCTCCGTCGACCCCGACAGCGGGAGGTCCGGCGCCGCCTTCGTCACGAGCGGCTTGACGCAAGCGTGGAGGACATCAGACCACTGCTCCACCCTCTAGACGGAGCTGGTAGCAATCCTGCACGCCCTCCAGCACGCTCTACTCCGCCGGGAGGCCACTGTGGTGATACACACTGACTCTCGGTCGGGACTACAGGCGCTGCAGCACGCCCACGCCTACATCCGGGACAACATCCACCTCACCACCACCATCCTGTGCACCCTGCAGGATTCCCAGCCACGTTGGCGTGCGCGGCAACGATGGTGCCGACGAGGCTGCCAAGCGAGCCGCCCACGGCCATATCATCACCTGGACCGTGCGCCCCAGCCTGCAGCAGCTCAAGGTGCAGGTTAAACGCAGGGCCGCCCAGAACGCCCACCAACAGCACCAAGAATGGAAAGCAATCAAGAGGCAAGCGGCGTGGTATGCTGCAGCCACAGCCTATCGCCCACTGAACCCATCCTTCCAGCAGCCCAGAGCGAACGGCGTGCTGCTACAGCGTGTGAGGCTGGGCTACTCCACGCGGGAAGAGCTGCACGCCGACTTTGTGGCAGGGAGGTGCGAACACTGCGGCGGCCGCTCCCGGCGCCCACTGGTGCACTACCTCCTCTCCTGCCCAGCCACCGCCCGCCTCAGGCCAGAGCGAGCGCCAGCCCCTGCCCCTGTAAGAGGCGCCCTACTGAGGGCGCGAGAGGCAAGAGCCGCCCAGGTGGTCCGCCACACCCCAACAAACGAGCTGCTGAGAACAGCACCCCCTCCGCGATGATCGCCGCTCGCGCCCAGCCGGGCGACAGGTGATGAAGACCGACGCCACCCACTTGCAGCAGACAAGAAACGCGTGGGACGCTCGACCACGTCTTACTGCACGCCAACACTGACGGGCTGCCCGCTTTGTGTAATGTGTGCATTTATACATGTATTTATATTATTGTATCATATTATTACTGTATTTGTCTTTTTTGTTGTTGTTTTTTGTTTTGTTTTTTTTATTATTATTTGTATTATGATTATTTTTTAAATGTACGCTATTGCACAATAAACCTATACAATCAATCAATCAACGAAAGATTACGTGCTCCAGGCCGACCCAGAAGCACCAAACTGCGCCCCGCAACTCACATCCAAATGAATTCAGGTAACAAGGAGGGGAACTGACGAGAGATCATTATTTAAATTCGGGGAGAGCTGTTTTATATATATGGTTTCTATGATTCGAAGGGTAATGGGACATTTGTGCGAATTTAGAATTTCAAAGTTTTCTAAGGAGATATCACTTTTACACTTTATTACTTGATCTCTTATCGCTGAATTTTCTTTGGTTTCAAGTATCTTGCCGGTTCTATTACTTATACCCATATGGGAAGAGAATCTTGCCTTCAGAGTTCTCACGGAGCTTCCGATATCTTTGCCTTGGGAACACCCAGGACATTTAAATAAGTATATAATCGAACTCCGAAGACTCTTTGAAACCGGATCCTTTATTGTAGAGAAAGATTTTATATTTATTTTGTTGACAAAGGTAATTTGAGATAACAGTATCAAAAGACAAACATTATTTAATAATGCCAGAGCTGGGTATTCACAATAAAGTCCTTAGCCGAAAATTGCACATATTGCTAAGGAAATACTTCTGTCAAATAAAATTTCAAATTGCCTTTGTCAACAAAATAAATATAAAATCTTTCTTTACAATTAGAGGGGGCGGCATCTTCTTGTATGTGGGAGACAATTTAAACGCAATAGTTTATAATAGCGTTACTATAGTCTCGCTAACTATCAAAAGTAATAATTTCAACTTTATGCAAAGTGAACAGCATGACGAGGAATTATTTGAGTTTTTAGGGATTCTCGATAGGCAGTGTAGATAGAGGGGAGTAGGAAAAGGGGCAAAGAAAAAATAATAGCGTAGGCGAGTTGCGAACAGGTTCCCGCGTCGCTGGACCACTGTTAGCCAGCGGCGAATCCACTCCGCCATCCTGAGTCTCAAAAAGAACTCATTCAAACGAAGCTTTTAAGCCGCTCGCCTGCAATTCTCGTACTCTAAACAACCCCCCTCCTAGAAGCGGAGCGTATTTTGAAGAAATGAAGAGAGCCCGTTTGGAAATGTTATCCAAGGGCTAACGCTCCCCTTCCTGGGTCTGGGCACCATTGTAGATAGAGAGAGGGAGGAAAAGGGCAAAGGAAAATAATAGCGTAGGCGAGTCGCGAACAGCTTCCCGCGTTGCTGGACCACTGTTAGCCAGCGCCGAATACACTACGCCATCCTGAGTGTTAAAAAAGACTCATTCAAACGAAGCTTTTAAGCCGCTCGCCTGCACTTCTCGTACGCTATAGCAGCAATTGACAGTTATATGTGGTGATTTTAACTTTCCAAATGAATTTTTTTTTAGGAAGAAATAGCTGATAACGATGGAAAGCGACTGGTAGATTTCTGAACGAATATTATCTCACCCAAATGTTAACTTTCCAAGGCGTGAGCAAAATATTCTTGATATGATTATAACAAAGAAAGAAAGCTTTGTTTAAGGTGTCTTTTCGGCGAAAATAACGGTAACATCTATCACTATGCTATTATTTTTAACCTAAAAGCAACTTTTCAAATATAAAACCAAAGAGGTAATATCCCGAATTTTATAGAGGTAAATTTCGATGTGTTTCATATTAAATTGAGGAAGGTCGGCTGGCCGAGAAGCCTCACTAGTAACAATATCGCTTCGATTTACGATTTTTATTTTTTTTTAATATTTATTATGTTCTAGAAAGAATGCGTTCCAAAAAAAGGAAGCTTCCACACTCGAAATAGATGCTCGTCATGAATTAATAATACTTTGAGAAAGAAACCGCTATTTAAAAATTATGTGTTTCATCGACGGGTACCATACATATATAGAGTATTTAAGTTACTAAAATAATTAAGTACAATCAAAACATTAAAATTAAACGATCAGATAAAACCAGTTAAATTGCTATAATGGACAAAAATGCATATTTAACAAAACTAAAATATGTTTTGAACGACAAAGTAACAAAAAAATGATCTTAGTACCCTCTCCTGCCTAAACAAAAGCAATTTATCACAAATGTTAGAATAATTATGAAGGACTACGCTGAGTTAAGGAACAATTTCACAGTGTTTAATCACACACTCCCATATATATGCGATATCCCTACGACTCACAAGGGCCAGTGTCTTTTACGACCCATTCTTTCTACTGTTAACTCCCCGCCCCAATATAAATTGGCACAATGACTCGCCTCATACCTAACCCCATAGTTTAAGTTGCATTTCAGGTACTCATATCAAAATAAGGAATATTTTCATCATAAAAAATTACTTTAATAATGTTGATGTTAGTAAATATAAACTCTTATCCCTTGATGTTGACTCACTTTTCATTCAAGTACATGTTGATGGTACGCTATCATTTTTAAAGAGAAAATTGCCTCCACTAAATATTAACCTACCGGTCTCCAATGATATATTCACTAAATTAATTATGTTTCCAACAATGCTTTCTCTTGTGAAGGTGTTAACTATAGACAAGGTTACGGATTTTCCATAGCTAACACTTTATCGCCAGTTCTTTGTTGCCTCTTTATGGAATAGATTAATTCAGAATTATGACCTATGACCCACTATTTCTCAAATCAAATCATGGCGTTATGTTGACAATCTCTTCATACTGAGGCCAGAAAGAGAAAATTTGGATTATTTCCTAAAAAAAAATCTTAACAACCTCCATTACTCCATAAAATTTAGATTCAAATAAAAATCAAATATCACTTCCCTTTCTTGATGTACTTTTCCACTGAAATAAAGATTCAAGCTCAATTCAACTATCTGCGTTTCCTAAACTAACCCATTCAAATGCTCGCATACAGTTTTACTCTGGCCATAGTGATAATACGAAAAAAATCGTATTCTCGAATATGTTTCTACGTGCGTACAGAATACGGAATTCTAAATAAATACATTGACAATGAAATTGAAAACATTATGGATATTTTTCCACTCCCTCACATATAGGGATTTTTTTTTTTTAGTAACGAAGCACCTTGACAAGCCAGGAAAACATTTTATTGCAACTTAAATAAAAAACAAAAAATAATCCTATCATACAAAGTAAAATGATACACCCCAAGGGCATCCTCCTCCCCTACGACCCCTCCTTTAGAAACAACAATAAACATCTCAGAAAAGCCAACCTTAAACTGGCCTTCAGCTTCCCCAACTCCCTTAAAAAAATGAGCGAATACATAGTAAGCCCTCTTTCCTAACAAAGTAGGATTGCACAAAATAGCATGCAATAATTGTGATGAAATATATATCGGACAAACTGGACGGTGTTTATCTCAAAGAGTCAATGTTCTGTAGGCAGGGATGAAAATAGATTTCTCTGGTGCCCAAATAATTGACCACTGTAATGATTATAATAAAATATCGAATACTCATTAATTAAAGAAATTCCGAATTTAAATTTTCTAAAGGGCAGTACAAAAGTAGTCCACATATTTTAAACTTAATCTTAAAAGATATTGTTAATCACCTTAGGTTAAAGCTCCCATATTAATCTTAGTTGCTTGTTATATTTTTCAGTATTTCAGGGGTTTGTCAATTCCTTTTAGTTTACGCCTGAAGATGATATGGAAAACTACATATCGAAACTAGTCTCGTTAAAATCAATTTTATGCTTCAATATATATATATATATATATATATATATATATATATATATATATATATATATATATATATATATATATATATATATTGTGAGGGAACAAGCACGTGATGGGAAAAATAACGTCGCTTTTAAGCATAGCCTCCCCGTATGGGACCTCGTTGCTGCTTAGAAGCATTTATCCTAGCTCAAAAGCGTGAGAAACAACAGGAGTGGGCTGAGGAATGCAACCCTTATCAATCCGGGTATTTAGACAAGGAGTCTTCCCCGCATCCTTTCCCCTTCCAGCCACGCAGGGATCGCCTGAAGTAAACGACAACCGAAGACGCGTTCGCATTACTCAAACGATAGCCCCCCCTTCCTTCTATGGAGTAAGCTCCCTCACTCTAGGCGTACATATTTACTCGTGTCGCCAGGAATCGTGGAGATTGTGCGAGTAATGCTCACGTGGAACAGACTATCTTACTCTTCCTCGATTTGGGTTGTCATACGCCGAAGGCAAGGACTTTTCGGGATAAAATCGAATATCCCTCTTTGGATAAAACAAATATCCACCCTGGATTAGTCAAAAATCCTCTCCCCGTAAGAATACCCGTCTGACTCCGTGCAACGTCTCCATCTCCAAAGAAGAACCCAAGTCTTGTCCCAAAAGGCTTCATTGAAGATTGATCTTCGCGTAATACCCCCTTAGTTACGCATAGTCGTCCAAACAACCCGTTGACGTCTTAGAAGAAACTCACTTTTCGTTTTCTTCGAAGAAATTACACCGGAAGAATTCACAGCCTCCCTTCTCGAAGGCTCTGTCTCCACCCCTCCCCCCGGCATCTCAAAGGAATACTTCAACTCCGAGGAAGTTGACCCTGGAACCCGTCGAAGTGACTCAACCTCATTTCCCCACTTCGCAAGAAATGACCGTCTTCTTCCCCTCCGTTTTGCACAGGGTATTGTAACGAATATTTTAGCTTCCCCAAATTTATAATTGCCGCCTACTCTTCCCCCATTATCATTGTGTGCTTACTATGTCCCTGTGTAAAGCCCAATTTTAATTCCATCCAGCCTACCCATTTTATTGCATTTTAAATACCTAATCTTAGTACTTGCCCGTTAACCACTGTAACTATTTGTCTTATTATATGTCTTTTACTGTTGTACCATTTAACCTAAATTATTAATATTTATTAAAAATCTATTTTTGTCGACTCCTTTACTTTCAACCTTTGAGCTCATCATAGGCGTGTAATAGCCTGTAACAAAGAGTGAGACTTTGAATAGTCAGCCAATAAAGAATTAAAGTAGCTATATTGGATTAGCCCTCCCTTACGAGAATCTGACCTCGTAATCGGACCCGGCCGACCAAAGGTATTAAAAGGAAACCCCGGGCACTCTAAAAATCGAATATAATAGATATATGTATGGTATATAGAAACCTATACCACGACATATATATATATATATATATATATATATATATATATATATATATATATATATATATATATATATATATATGCGGTTAAAAGGCTATTTTTGGCAAACCAGTCTTCCTCAAAGCCTTCGGAAGGAGAACGCCTATTTTAAGTGCTACCTTTTTGTGTATGTGAGAAGAGCTCCTTCCGAAGGCTTTGAGGAAGACTGGTTTGCCAAAAATAGCCTTTTAACCGCATAATTAATTGCGATACTGCAATAATTTTTCTTAATATATATATATATATATATATATATATATATATATATATATATATATATATATATATATATATATATATATATATCCAAGCCCCTGAAGGGGTGGCACCCCCGGGGGTGGGAGTTGATTCGATCACCACCCATTATTAAGTCCGCCATGAGTCATCGTTCAGGAGAGCCTTCCATGGTTTATCTACTCATCCATTCTTCTGTTTCATCCAGGCAGTTATACCAGATGTGCGCGGGGTTATGTGTGTGGGGGAGGAGGGTGGGGCTTCTCATTTCATATATAAGAAACGAAGATCCGGACATCGCCGTACTTACAGATCACAGAATCAACACTGAAACAGAAACAATGGAATTGCCGAACTATAATACCATAACATTAAATCACACCAAGACCAGATACGATGTTGTAATGATCGGAGCGAACACTGTTATTCATTACACTAAAATAAAAGATCTCGACGAATCCTACCTTGTCATAAAGATGAGAATGAATACATGTGATCTACTATTAGCCGAGGCATACCAACCCCCAAGGCGCCTGTACCTTCCTATCCCCAACTTCATCAAGCTCTTTCGCCGACCAGCATCAACCATACTGGTTGGAGATCTCAACGGCAGATGCAGGGAAGCAGACTATACAACCCAAACAAACGGAACAGGCAGAACGCTGTAACTATTAATGTAAAGGAATCTGTTCCACAGGAAAGGACCAGACTTCCCAACATTTCTGATTGATCGAGCATCCACCACTCTAGATATCGTTCTCACAAACCCCAACTTCAACCTTAATCTTCATGCTGAACCAGGACCCGAAAGGCTATCCGACTACCTAAGCATGTTCACTACCGATATCCACCTGCCCCATCCAAATCAAAATCCCACATATAAGAGCAATTAGCAAAACAAATTGGAATAAATATAAAGAACACCTAAACATGATAGAAACCGGATCTCTAAATAATGAAGGAATAAATGAAATAGAAACACAATTACAACTAATAACCACAAAAATAACAGAAGTTGACAAACTATACACTCCTAAATAGAATATAGAACTATACCTGCACCGCGATGGGATAAGAAGATCACAGAGAAAATGGAAGAATTCCAGAAACTAACCAGAGAAATTACGAAATTGAGAAATGCATTGAAAAGGTATTGCAGTTTAAGTACTATCAGAAGGCAAGTAGGAATGTTGATAAAAGAAAAATCAAATCTGGTCTGGAACATATTAGAAAAATGGACTTTGAAACATATACAAGGACATTTTGGACCAATACAGAAGATTACGATGATCACAACCAAAGGAACAAATACATTAAACTACAAGATAGGGAAGTACACCAGAACGACGAACTGCTAGAAGACTTCCAAAATTACTGATAAAAATATTTCCCATTCTCCAGAGGAAAACTTTGAATATGATAGGGAATACAAAGAAAAAATCATACGTACACTGCAAACACAACGGAAAAACATAAGACTATAGTTACACGTTGACGAGGAGAGACGCAACCCGATAGGCGAAGGAATACCCTTCAGGAAGAAGGAGTACTTGACAGCGGTCAAGTCATTCAAGCAAAAAGCACAAGGATTCAGCGGCATAACTAAAGCGCACTTGACAAATGCGCCGATAAACGCATATGGGTCATTACTGAAGATCTTCAATGTCTGTTTGAACATCAGATATTTTCCCCAAGCGTTCAAATCAGGTAAATCGAAGCACAAAATCGAAAGCTACCACCACATTTCGCTATTGGATTTTCTTGGAAAATTTGTCGAAACGCTTTTAAGCGAAAGGTTAAAAACATTCCTAGTAAACAGGAAGTTTTATAACCCACAACAACTTGTGTTCAGGAGCAAGCGAGGAAGGGAAGCTGCGCTGGCAATTATAAAAAAAAAAATCACCACATAAACAGCAAAAGGCAACAGAATGGACATCCTACTCCGCGATGTTGCTAAAGCTTTCGATAAGGTGTGGATACCCGGCCTGAGAGCTAAGATCAATATCTTGAACATAAAAATCGACTATGTAAAATTTTATGAAGCTACATGGATGGAAGAAAGCTATTTTGCACCTAAACGGCCGGAAGGGAGAGGCATTCGAATTACAAGCGGGTGTTCCTCAAGGATGGTGTCTTTCTCCATCTTTGTATACCATATTCACCAAAGCCCTACCCTAACCGACACACGAGGGGGCGATGTATACCCAATTAGCAGATGACATCACACAGATCATTACCAGCATTGGAAAAAAAACCTCAGAGACATAGCACAAAACACGTCCAGAAAAATCAAACACTTAAACGATTATGATAAAATAACAAAATTAAAACGAACAGAAACAAGTTCAAATTAATTCCCGTAAACCCGATGAAAACAGCTGATATAAAAGTTGATGGAGAGGCGTATCCCTATACCACGGAAGGGCGAGTCCTCGGACTCAAACTAACGACAAATGGATATACCTCCCATTTAACACAGAAGGATTCGGAAACAAACACGAACCTAACAGTAATGCATAGATTCGAAAACCTTTCAAGTAATAACAAAAGGAAGTTTTACATGGCCCTCGTCCGCCCCAAGATGCTTTACAAAATAAAAAGGGATCAGGGAATACAAAACTGGGCTACCAGATTCATCGCAAACAAGAGAAGATACGATCGACTCACATCAGAGGAACTAAAGTGGAGAACCACATTAGAACCCATAAATAAAGTCTTATACGAACGTGCGAGAAACCAGGGGGAGAAACTGAGCGAAACACTACCACAGGAAGAGATAGATAAAATCACCTTACCTGATAATGAAATCCGTCAAATCAGATATAGACAACGATTTGACGGAAGCAGAATTAAATAATAAGAAATATCAACCTGATATATAGATAAAAGAAATGAAAACAAAACCCGAATGAGATTACTGATATTGACAACTAAACCAGAAAACCAAAATAGCCAACTGAAGTTGAATAAACCGAATTTGAAAACGGATGAGACCACGAACAAAAACAAAAATAATGAGAAACCCAAAGAGGAGAATATATATATATATATATATATATATATATATATATATATATATATATATATATATATATATATATATATATATATATATATTCTATAGGTTTGCTTCTAAGAAGGCTTATTTTCAGGTTGAGGATAAATCCCAAAATGAGACATGTAAAATTTCTCATTTAATTAAATACAACGTTTCGGGTACCTTACCTATCTTCTGGTCTATAAGATAGATTTAGAACAAGTTTAAAATTACGAAAATTATAATGCACACAAGGATTAGAAATAAATTATTTAGTTAATTGAAATTTTGACAAATCGATTGAAAACTATAGAAACTTTAGATATGGATCAATTATAGGTACTTTAAATATGAATAAATATAATAACACTAGTTGATGCAATTATTGGTTGACACAGATATTAGTCACTTAATGAAGCAGAAATAGTAATAAATTATTGAATTAATTGAAAATGTGAAAAAATCAATTGAAAACTGTTGACGCTAAATATAGATGCTAAAAATATGGATAAATATAAAATACTAATTGGGGCAATTGATTGGTACACAAAAATATTATAGTCACCTTTAGTGGACGGCAAAAGCGGAGAGACTGAGGAAAGATTATAGAAGGAACTGATTAAAGATTGGTATGTTGTGACCAATTTTGAGTGATTTAAGAAATGAGAAGGGGAAAAACAGTTGTTTGAACGACTATGCGTAATTAAGGGGGTATTACGCGAAGATCAATCTTCAATGAAGCCTTTTGGGACAATACTTGGGTTCTTCTTTGGTTATCGAGACGTTGCACGGAGTCAGACGGGTATTCTTACGGGGAGAGGATTTTTTACTAATCCAGGGGGGATATTTGTCTAATTCAGGGAGGGATATTCGGTTTTAGCACGCAAAATTTCCTTGCCTTCGCGCTATGACAACCAGAATCGAGGAGGAGTAAGATAATATGCTACAGTGAGCTTTTCTTGCACACAATCTCCTCGATTCCAGGCGACACGGGTATATATCTACGCCAGGAGTGAGGGAGCTTACCCCATAGAAGGGGAGGTGACTATCGTCCATCGTTTGAGTAGTTCGACCGCGGCTGGAAGGGGGGTATGTGAAGAAAACTCCTTGTCTAAATACTCGGATTGATAAGGGCTGCATTCCATCAGCCCGCTCCTGTTGTTTCTCACGCTTTTGAGCTTGGAAAATTGTTCTAAACGACGAGATCCATCAAGTGGAGGCAATGCTTAAAATCAACGTTATTTTTCCCATTACATGCTTGTTCCCTCACACACACACACACACATACATATATATATATATATATATATATATATATATATATATATATATATATATATATATATGGTAAACCACAATATTTGAATCAAGATTTTATTTATAACTATCGGACTAGTTTCTGCAAGATTAGTTGAAAATAAAATCTTGATTCAAATATTGTGATTTACCATTATCTTTCACACACACACACACACACACACATATATATATATATATATATATATATATACAAGGTGGGCCGTAAGTTTCCATACATAAGAAAATTTATATTTTTTTATGTTTCAGATACCCTAGAATATGCGTTTGACGAAAGAGCAACGAATTGAAATCATACCGATGGCTGGGTTGGGAAGCAGTCGCATGGTTGCAATGAACTTTAACAGAAAACATGAAACGAACATCATACACGATGAACTGTTTCAGATCAACCGCGAAGTGGTCCAAGACGTACATCCACCGATGAAGACATAACAGCTACGATACTTACAGTGCTTACACGGAGTCCCAGAAAAAGTACACGGCGGTTGTTTGCATAAGGTGGTGTCACCAGATCGAGTATCAGACGCATTTTGAAAGCAAACAAATGGCATCCATACAAATTGCATATGGCACAGCATTTGAGTGAAGACGACCCGGATAGACGGATGGAATTCTGTGAATGGGCATTAACCAAAGAGACCGAGGATGTAAACTTTTCAACTAAGATCTTGTTTACCGATGAAACAAATCCTTACGTTAATGGAGAGGTTAATTGGCAAAACATACGTTATTGGAGTAATGCTAACCCTAACTGGCTGAGTCCGACGAAGATGCAAGGTGCCGGTAAAGTGATGGTGCGGGCCGGGATATGTGGTGACCGAATTATTGGACCAATTTTGTCAGTGGAAATCTTAATGCCGAAAGGTATCTTAACTTGTTGCAAGAAGAAATTTTCCCATCCCTGCTAAACGAGTAAGGTAACTTCCCAGGTGACTTCCAGCGAGATGGACCCCGACCTCATTATGGTCTTCACGTGCGTCGGTATTTAGATCAGCAGTTTCCGGATACTTGGATTGGTCCACGTGGTCCTGTGGAATGACCTCCCAGATCCCCAGATCTCCCCCCCGGCTTGATTTCTATCTTTAGGGGCACTTTAAGGTCATGGTGTATCAGGTAAAGATACGAGACATAAATAATCTAAAGGGACGTATCACCAACGCCATTACAAGCATAACTTCAACTGTGCTAATGTGTGTTCATCAACAGTGGGAAACACGTATTAAAATGTGTTTTCAAAACAATGGCAACCATGTAGAGCATATAAATATAAATAAAAATGGTTGTCCATAAGAATCTTTTTATTTTTATTTTTCTATGTCTGGAAACTTACGGCCCACCCCATATATATATATATATATATATATATATATATATATATATATATATATATATATATATATATATACCAGGCAATGGCTTCGCAACTCCCCCCTATGGAGGGAGTTTGCGCTTCGTTACTAAGATAAAAATTTAAAATCTAAAAAAAAGCAGCCATGGTTAATTTTTTATAAATTTTCTGAACTTCGCCAATTATAATAATTTTAAAAAGGAACTCGAAACTAAATTTCCCCTCTTTCAAGATATCACGTTGCTAAAATATAGTTATAGAAGAAGATATATAAAATTAAATTTTCTGAACTTGACCCTTTGTAATTCTTTGGGTTATAAAAAATTCACAAAATTTCGATACTTATATTTATTTCTGAACTTCAACATTTTGTTTTTGATATTATAAAAGAATTATTAGAAATATATCTGATAAAAAACATAAGTCATAACCAAACTAAGATGAAATTATTATTCAAATACTCAAAAAATCCCCTTCTTAAATTATAGAGTTAGCGATTATATATATATATATATATATATATATATATATATATATATATATATATATATATATATATATATATATATCGTTGGTTATGTAACGATATAGCACGGACACTGCTTTTAAATATGTCCATGCCCTGCAAACTCCCTAGTTCATAATCCGATCGAGTACCTGTAAGTGGCACTAAAAAAAATAACCGGTTGAGATTACATCCTTAATATGATCAAACTTTAAAAGAATATCAGATAGGCATAAAATAAGAATTTAGAAATTGACACAAATGTACATTATGTTCCGAAGCTAAACGGTGCAGTATATGACACATTTCATTTTCCTAACCCCTTCTTGCTGACACAGCCTCCCTGTTTCAGCTGACCCCTGTGGCAACAAGAAGCAATATCCCCAGTGCGAGACTAGTTGCCAGAAACTCCCCACCCCCGGCAGCGCTCCAACTCCTTCCAGAGACCCCAAGATTCAGGCGCAGGGAGCGTGAGATGCAAAGCCACGCAATGAAAAAACAAACAACGCACAAAACAAACAGACAAACGCAAACGAACACGCAAACACCAACGGAAATGGAAGTTTCGATGATTCAGACTGTGAGACCCGAGGGAGGAGAGCATTTGCCCAGCTCCCGGAAAAGCTCGCCGCCACAAAGACGTCCGAGGTCGTCCTCTTCTTGTAAGAGGGAATCTACGCATGTATACCACTCAAGAAAAATAAACTTGAAGGTCTACGCGACCGAAAGGTCCCCTTTCCCAAAGTAGATGGATGTCCTTGATGTATCAGAAGGAGTAATATCCGGAAGATACAAATGGGAATTTACCTCGGACGACTGCAACGAAAAACAAGTCGAGGAGGCTTTACTCCAAGGCTCAATCAAAATGGCTCCCGATCACGCCACCTAACACTCCACAAGAGCAGAAGCTCGTTAGAGAATAAGCCACAACAACAACACATACTCAGGAACCTTACGTGAATAAGACAGTGGACCAGTTAAAAATATTATTTTTTAATTCAAACGGTTGGACCGAGAAAAGACTACTTTACGGTAACATTATACGACAAGTTGACCCAGACTTTCTATGTATCTCAGAACACAGGATAAATACAGACAGAAACCCAATAGAATTTTTTCCATACGCAATCATAACCAAAAATCACAGTGGAGAACGATTTGACGGTTGTTCAATTGCTGTGGAAAAAGGTATTGATTACTGAGAAATAAGTGGGCTAGATGAATCTTACTTAAGTTTAGAGGTACGTACGGCAGTGGGGCCCCTGGTCCTGGCAACAGGGTACCAGCCCCCAAGGAGATGGTATTTACCCCTCCATAACTTCCTGAAACTTTGTGGTCACGGCAGAACCGTTCTTTTTGCCGGCGACCTCAATGCGAGGAGTGCTGCCTCAAACTATACGTCGACTAACCCAGCCGGCAGGAATCTCGAGTCACCTATTGACAGACAAATTATGACAAGAATTGGACCAAACTTTCCCACATACATTACGGACAGATCAGCCTACAAAACCAGACATAGTGCTCACAAGCACTACGTTCCCGTTTAATTACTTCAATGAACCGGGCCTTCCTGTCCCCAGCGACCACCAGGCTATCCTTATAAAAATCTCCACCGCTCCTATTCAGGTCCCTATCATAGAACGCAAGAGCTACGCTCGTGCCAACTGGGATACATATAAAAAACTCCTCGAAAGCTACATTCCCGACCCCTTAATTGATGCAAATTTAGAAGAAATCGACGAGGAGTTGGACAAAATCACCAATCAATTAATAAATGCCGATAAGGAAGCCGTTCCCCGATTAAAATATAAAACATTCCCGGCCACTTATTGGACCCCTAGAATGAGATATCTCGCGAGGGAATACGGGGAACGGATAATGAAGTGAACCTCACCGGCCCCAACATCACTACACACATACGAACACAACAAATACGCGACGAACTAATAACACTCATTAGAGAACAGCAGAATGTACTTTGGGCCAATTTAATAGATTGACTTGACTTAGAAAACGACTCGCGTACATTCTGGCAGACTGTAAAAAGGCTAAAAGGAGGACAGCCACAGACGTAAATAAAAATCACACGAGACAACACGAAAATTACTCAGACTGATAAAATCAAGGAAGAATTCAGACTCTTTTGGGCATTTATTCTTAAGATATCCCCGGAGGAGTATGACAACTTTGATTTAGACTTCGAAGACAGAATCATTGATGAACTAAACGACCAGATCCACAGTACCTATCCTCATCATTATGTGACGCAAGAAAGGAAAATGGAAGGATACGGCGGTAAAATTATTGCTGAGGAACTCTCGAAAACTTTAAAATCCTTTCGTCAATGGGCACCAGGGCGTAGAGAACTGACAAGGGAAAATTTTATTCAAGCCCCGCCTAACATCCTTTTGGGGCTCATGAATATCATGAATGCGTGCCTGAACGTGGGTTACTTCCCTGACCACTGCAATGTAACAAAAAATGATATTCATTCCCTAACCCGGTAAGCCACAGGACAGTCCAGTTAACTTCAGGCCTATATCTCCCTTAGAATACATATAAAAAACTCCTCGAAAGCTACATTCCCGACCCCTTAATTGATGCAAATTTAGAAGAAATCGACGAGGAGTTGGACAAAATCACCAATCAATTAATAAATGCCGATAAGGAAGCCGTTCCCCGATTAAAATATAAAACATTCCCGGCCACTTATTGGACCCCTAGAATGAGATATCTCGCGAGGGAATACGGGGAACGGATAATGAAGTGAACCTCACCGGCCCCAACATCACTACACACATACGAACACAACAAATACGCGACGAACTAATAACACTCATTAGAGAACAGCAGAATGTACTTTGGGCCAATTTAATAGATTGACTTGACTTAGAAAACGACTCGCGTACATTCTGGCAGACTGTAAAAAGGCTAAAAGGAGGACAGCCACAGACGTAAATAAAAATCACACGAGACAACACGAAAATTACTCAGACTGATAAAATCAAGGAAGAATTCAGACTCTTTTGGGCATTTATTCTTAAGATATCCCCGGAGGAGTATGACAACTTTGATTTAGACTTCGAAGACAGAATCATTGATGAACTAAACGACCAGATCCACAGTACCTATCCTCATCATTATGTGACGCAAGAAAGGAAAATGGAAGGATACGGCGGTAAAATTATTGCTGAGGAACTCTCGAAAACTTTAAAATCCTTTCGTCAATGGGCACCAGGGCGTAGAGAACTGACAAGGGAAAATTTTATTCAAGCCCCGCCTAACATCCTTTTGGGGCTCATGAATATCATGAATGCGTGCCTGAACGTGGGTTACTTCCCTGACCACTGCAATGTAACAAAAAATGATATTCATTCCCTAACCCGGTAAGCCACAGGACAGTCCAGTTAACTTCAGGCCTATATCTCCCTTAGAATACATATAAAAAACTCCTCGAAAGCTACATTCCCGACCCCTTAATTGATGCAAATTTAGAAGAAATCGACGAGGAGTTGGACAAAATCACCAATCAATTAATAAATGCCGATAAGGAAGCCGTTCCCCGATTAAAATATAAAACATTCCCGGCCACTTATTGGACCCCTAGAATGAGATATCTCGCGAGGGAATACGGGGAACGGATAATGAAGTGAACCTCACCGGCCCCAACATCACTACACACATACGAACACAACAAATACGCGACGAACTAATAACACTCATTAGAGAACAGCAGAATGTACTTTGGGCCAATTTAATAGATTGACTTGACTTAGAAAACGACTCGCGTACATTCTGGCAGACTGTAAAAAGGCTAAAAGGAGGACAGCCACAGACGTAAATAAAAATCACACGAGACAACACGAAAATTACTCAGACTGATAAAATCAAGGAAGAATTCAGACTCTTTTGGGCATTTATTCTTAAGATATCCCCGGAGGAGTATGACAACTTTGATTTAGACTTCGAAGACAGAATCATTGATGAACTAAACGACCAGATCCACAGTACCTATCCTCATCATTATGTGACGCAAGAAAGGAAAATGGAAGGATACGGCGGTAAAATTATTGCTGAGGAACTCTCGAAAACTTTAAAATCCTTTCGTCAATGGGCACCAGGGCGTAGAGAACTGACAAGGGAAAATTTTATTCAAGCCCCGCCTAACATCCTTTTGGGGCTCATGAATATCATGAATGCGTGCCTGAACGTGGGTTACTTCCCTGACCACTGCAATGTAACAAAAAATGATATTCATTCCCTAACCCGGTAAGCCACAGGACAGTCCAGTTAACTTCAGGCCTATATCTCCCTTAGAATTTGCAGGTAAAGTCTTCGAGAAGATATTGGCAAACAGGTTGAATACGTTCCTCGAAGAAAATAATTTGCATATCCACCAACAGCATGGCTTCCGGAGGAAGCGAGGAACGCACACGGCGCCAGCCGTGATCACTGAGAAATTAACAAAAATAAAAGCAGAAAAACGCCACGCAAATCTGGTGCTCCGAGACGTCAAAAAGGCCTCTGACAAAGTATAGAGAAGAGGTCTACAATACAAGATCTTACGCCTGGGCCTCGATCCCATACTCGAAAGGATAATTTGTGATTGCATGATGGAGAGGAGAGCGTATGTGCCCGTAAAAGGTTTCAATGGCCCTGAGTTCTAACTCGAGGCGGGAGTGCCACAAGGCGGGTGAATAAGTCCCCTGCTCTATAATATATACACAAACAACCTTCCCCTAACCTCTAAAAGAAGGCTCGTTATACGTCCAATTTGCGGATGAAGTATCAATAATCTGTACGACACCTTATCGGAATGTGAATTATATGGCACAGAGTACGGCAGTAGAAATCGAAAACACCAACTCTTTCGAAAGGAGATGGAAGATATCTACCAATGCCCCCAAATTCCAGATAATCCTACTATTTCGACGAACTTCGCAGACATCTATGTTGGGGGTGTACGCATCCCATACCGCACGGAGGGCACGGTTCTGGGACTCTGGATTACGACTGGTGGGTATGGGAGTCATGTGAACAGGATCTCGGCAAATGCACGGAGGGACTTTGGTGAAATTTTCCGATTCATAAACCTCCCGAATTTGTGCTCGAGTACATGGACTTTAATGACGCAAGACACAGAAGATCATTTACAAGTAGCAGACTGCTCATCAACAATGACATAAACCCAACGTTCACGTAAAATTCAGTTCACAAATCAAACACAAACAAAGCCAATCACTTTAAAAACAATCTCTTATATATATATATATATATATATATATATATATATATATATATATATATATATATATATATATATATATATATATATATTCATATATACAAGTCGCTGTTCTCTTCCTTAACAGGAAGAGCTTGGTTACACAGGCACCCCTGTGGGTGTGGTGGCTTACGGCCTTATTTGCTAATCTTAAACGCCTTTTTTAATCCCCTTTATAGACTCTTTATTTTAACAACCTAAACACCTTTTTCTTCTTCTTCTTCTTCTTTTTCTTCTTCTTCTTCTTCTTCTTCTTCTTCTTCTTCTTCTTCTTCCTTTTCTTCATTGGTCGGTGTGAAGGGTAAGATATTAAATTGGATTAGAAATTGGCTGAAGGATCGTTCGCAGCGAGTAGTTATAAATGGTGAATGTTCAGATTGGGTCAACGTCAGTAGTGGAGTGCCACAAGGCTCCGTTCTTGGCCCATTATTGTTTCTAATATATATAAACGATTTGGATAATGGCGTATTTAGTACGATTTCTAAATTTGCTGACGACACGAAGCTGGGCAACCGTGCCTATGTAAGATCGGATGTAGAAAAATTACAAAAGGACCTAAACCTGATTGTCAGATGGGCGGATAAGTGGCAAATGCAGTTTAATTTAAGTAAATGTAAGGTGATGCATTTGGGTTGCCATAATTTGAGGGTAGAGTATACCATGAAAGGCCAGGTCCTCGACGTAGTTAAATTGGAAAAAGACCTGGGAGTTTTAGTCTCGGATGACTTCAAAGTCACGAAACAATGCGCGGATGCATGTAAAAAAGCAAATCGTGTGCTGGGTTATATCGCGCGTAATTTCACGTTCAAATCCAAAGAGATAATTTTACCATTGTATAAATCACTTGTGCGTCCACTGCTCGAATATGCGGTTCAATTTTGGGCTCCATACTTAAACAAAGATATCGCGCAATTAGAAAGAGTGCAGCGTAGGGCTACAAAATTAATTCCCGAGCTGAGAAACAGGCCCTATGAGGAAAGACTCAGGGCATTAGATTTGCCATCTCTCGAAGGCAGAAGATTACGTGGCCAGCTAATTGAAGTATTTAAAATATTGAAAGGATTTTCAAACGTTGATTATAGGAATTTGTTCGAATTGGATCATAGGGGAAATACTCGGCAACACGGATTAAAATTAGTGAACAAGCGATTTAACACTAGTATAGCCCAAAACTATTTTACGTTTAAAATTACTCAAATTTGGAATAGGCTACCCACCCACGTAGTGGATAGTAGGTCGGTAAATATGTTTAAAAACCGTCTCGACGCGCACTTAAATAGTATAAATATAACGTAGTCTGAGCACAGTAAATAATAACGTCTTTGCAAAAGGAGTTTGGAGCGGAGGAACAACGAGAGTAAAAATGATGACTAAAAATGATGCCAGCGATTTCTCTTGCATGTGTAGTTTAGATATCCATTTTCTTTTCCGCCTATCCTATAACTAGATTTTCACCACTAGCAGTCGAGGGCTGCGGAAGTTGAGAAGAAAAACTTTCTATCACCCCCCCTTAGGTTGAAGTAGTTAATATGCCTGACATTGTACACATGTAGATAAGTGTGTACAGTAGATTATATATTTAAAAAAAAAAAAAAATATATAGCATGTTAGAGATACACTCGTAGATAAGTGTGTATCGTAGTTTCGGATGTAGTGTAGCGGACTAGCCTCGAGCGGACCTTAGGGTCTTTGTTGGTCCTAGATTCTGTAGTTCTGTAGTTCTGTAGTTCATCTTCACAAGTGGCAAATGGAATTTAATTTAAGCAAATGCAAGGTAATGCACTTGGGTTGCCATAATTTAAGAGTAGAATATACCATGAAAGGCCAAGTCCTCGACGCGGTTAAATTAGAAAAAGACTTGGGAGTATTAGTCTCAGACGATTTTAAATTCTAGAAGCAATGCGCGGATGCGTGTAAAAAAGCAAATCGCGTTTTGGGTTATATCGCGCGTAATTTCACCTTCAAATCTAAGGATGTAATTTTACCTTTATATAAATCCCTTGTGCGGCCACTTCTCGAATACGCTGTTCAATTTTGGGCTCCATATTTAATGAAAGATATCGCGCAATTAGAAAGAGTGCAGCGTAGGGCTACGAAATTAATTCCAGAGCTGAGGAATAGATCATACGAGGAGAGGCTCAGGGCTTTAGATTTGCCATCGCTAGAACGCAGAAGATTACGTGGCCAGCTAATAGAAGTATTTAAAATACTAAAGGGTTTCTCAAACGTTGACTTTCGCAATCTGTTCGAACTGGATCATAGGGGAAATACTCGTCAGCACGGGTTAAAATTAGTGAACAAGCGTTTTAACACTAGTATAGCCCAAAACTATTTTACATTTAAAGTTACTCAAAATGGAATCGGCTGCCCACCCACGTAGTAGATAGCACTTCGGTTAATATGTTCAAAAATCGTCTCGACGTGCATTTGAATAGTTTAAATATAACGTAGTTGAGCACTGTGAATTTAAACGTCCTTGCAGAGAGAGAGTTTGGAACGGAGGTTTAAGGATATGAAATTATGATGACTAAAAATGATGCCGGCGATTCTCTGCATGTGTAGCTTAGATGTCCCATTTCTTTTCCGCCTATCCTATAAGTAGTCTCTATCCCTAAATTAGCTTTTCACCACTAGCAGTCGAGTGGCTGCGGAAGATGAGAAGAAAAACTTTCTATCTCCCCCGACCCCTAGTTTGATTAGTTAAAATTGCACGATAATGTACACATGTAGATAAGTGTGTACAGTAGATAGTATTAAAAAAAAATAAATAAATAAATAAAAAAAAATAGCATGTTAGAGATACACTCGTAGATAAGGGTGTATCGTAGTTTTTGATTTAGTGTAGCGGACTAGCCTCGAGCGGACCTTAGGGTCTTTGCTGGTCCTAGATTCTGTAGTTCTGTAGTTCTGTAGTTCTTCTTTTTCGGTCTGTGTCCTACGGCCTATCATGATTTTTTTTTCTTTTCTCCATCTAAATTTGCTATAATAATTTCCAGGCCAAAATTTTAATAAATTTTCTGAACTTCACCATTTGTAATTCTTTTATTTTTAAAAAAGTCACAAAAATTTGATACTTATATTTATTTCTGAACTTTACCATTTTATTTTTTTATATTATAAATGAATTATTAGAAATAACTTTGATAAAAAAATTAAATCGACTTAGGTGACAAACGAACTAAAAGAAAAAATCTTATTCAAACCTTCGAAAAATCTCGTTCTTAAAATATAGGGTTATGGATATCCTTAACTCTATAATTTAACTTGGTGAATTTTTGAAATTTTTGAAAATGTTTTTTTAGCTTAGTGGACAAGTAACCTTTCATGTTTTTGAGTTTAGGTTTATTTGAAACTTTTATTCGCAGGGCTGTTTTTTGTATGTTTCGAGCTTTTATCAAAGTTCTTTCTAAGAGTTCAGAAAAAATAAATATAATTATCGAATGATTTGAAATGAAAAACATACAAATCGTGAAATTCAAAAAAGTGATTAAAATTAGGGCTTTGGCGCTTTTTTACTATCATTTCGTATATAAAACAAATTGGGATAAAAAAGAGATCTGACCAAGGTTTTTTTATATATCAAACCGGGTGAAATAACTTTAAAAAAGGTTTCAGGTTGTCTAGGTTGAAAAAAGTGTTTGGAAAATTCTCAACTATATATAAATGTTCAAGGGATAAAGACAATATAATAAAAGGAGTGCCTGTGGAACCAAGTTCTTTCCGTAAGAAAGAATACGAAGTATGGCTTGTATATATACGAGGGGTGGTCAATAAGTTTTGCAATTCGGATATCAGGAAACGAGAGCTGAGGAAAAGTGATTTATTATTTTTCAATATAACTACCCTCGACTTCAATGCACTTGCGCCACTTGTCCCTGAGGCTTCGAATTCCCGACAACCAGAAATCTCCCGACTGCTGTTCAATCCACTCCTGGACGGCGAGCTGGACATCTTCATCGTCCCAAAACCAGTGTCCATGCAGTGCAGCCTTGAACTGGCTGAATAAAAAATAGTCGCTAGGGGCCAGATCTGGACTGTAGGGGGGATGGTTGAGCTCCTCAAATCCGTTCTCGCGCAGGGCAGCTTGTGCAACTCTGGCCTTGTGGACTTTGACGACGTTGAAGTCGATCATGGGGCGTGAGGTTTCGTGAGGTTTCTAGGGACCCAACGGGCAGAGACCTTGGTCATAGCCAAATTGTCGTGGATGATGTTGATAACAATTCCATGTGATATTCCAAGTTCTCGCTCGATTTCTTCGACCTTTACCGGTCGATTTTCGAGGATCATCCTCTCGACACGGACCACATTGTCCTCGTTGGTCACGTTTGACGGGCGTCCTGGACGGGGATCATCTTCAATGGACTCACGACCATGGCGGAACTCCCTATTCCAGCGAGCAATGGTTGCATAGGAAGGGGCGGTGTCAGTGTACACTGCCATCATGCGTTCATGGATCTCTTTTGCATTCTTACCTTCCTTGGTAAAAAGTTTGATCACTGCGCGGTGCTCAACCTTCTCCATTGTTGAAAAAATGTGACTGAGGATCTGCGATCAGCTACTTCTTCTTAAATAGACGAGGCAGGAGCGTGCGGCTGCAGGTCCTGACTTGCCATAACTTTTCCTAACACCCCATAAACAGCCACCCCACTTCCTCTGTTTTGCCGTACCGATTCGCAAAACTTATTGACCGCCCCTCGTATATATATATATATATATATATATATATATATATATATATATATATATATATATATATATATATATATATATACATATATATATAACAACTTTAAACTTTAGTTTTGTTATTTGGCTTCACTAGCTAATTTTGTTATGCACGCCTATTTCATTTATGTCTTTTCTCGGAAGAATTATGTGAATTCTGTTCCTCGATTGCATTACACAACCTTCTCTCTTCTAGATCTTGCTAAATTTTTGTCACAATTATTTTATTTGGTTTGAATATAGATCCGTGGGGGTCGAGCCAAGTAAAACATTCGAATGAAAAATTTAAACGATTCACACATTGAACCTTACAAATGGGAAGACAAACTTTTCGGTATGTATTATTCTCTTTCGTAAATAGGAAAATGAACTTCACGCTTTGTATTATTCTCTTTCGTAAATGGGAAGATAGACTTCCGGGTTTGCAGTATTCTTTCTTTTGTAAATGGAAATTTAAACCCCACAGTATGCAGTATTTTTCTTTTGTAAATAAAGGAAAGAAAATCCCAGTGTACTCGGTCGGTGAATGAGCTTCCGAAACCATTGCCTCCTGTGCCGGGTAGCGAGGTAAATGGCTAATGTGATAGACTTTTTAAAGCACAAATCGTGTGGGTCACAGAGAGCGACATTGTTGAGTCGATGGTACTTTGAGGTCCTGTTATTCTCCTTGTAAGACCTCGTAGGGAAGAGTTCACGCCATCGAGAATACACATTCTGTAGCGTAACTGGATCCGAGCTCTGATTGAGCGCTTGAAAATTCGGAAAATCTTGAATCTTGAATCTTGAAAGAGAAAGATAGAATAAGAGGGAGAGGAATTAGGAAGAGTGGGTGGAGGGTAATAGTGAGAAAATGAAGGAAGTTGTAGTCAGATATGTATGTGTATGGGTACCAGGTGAACGGGCCATATCTATTTGCTATTTTGTTTATATTTTTTTGTATTTGTTAATAATATAACAATTTGCCCATTTGGGGATTTTTTCTTTTACTGTCTCTTATTATTTCGCAGTTTTTCTTTCCTTTTAGTTGTACTTTTTAGTACAGGTTCCGTTGTTCTGGTGCTAGGGAGGTATCTTTTGTATTCACCTCTCTCTACCTCTGGGTCCAGGTCCGCTACAGTCTCCATAGGGAGAATAGACTCTAGTCTTGCCCAGATGTCTCGACCTTTTTTTTAGAGGTATGTGTTTAGTTGTTCAAGACCTGGTTCTTCATGGAGGCTTCTCAAGGTCTGATACTCATACCACTTAGCGTTGGTAATAGACCGGAGGCCTCAATTTTGCACCCTGGAGTCGTGTCATATTTTTCCTTGACGCTGCGTTGAGCGGATTAGCAGGGTACACCAATTTCGATCTGACTAGACTGGTCTACAACTTCTTTTTATTGGTTGTGCTGAGGTTTCTGAATCGAAGGAATTTGTCGAGTTCAGTGTTGGCGTATCCAATCCTGGGGCTGACGTGTTTGTCCATGCCAGTACTGACAGGTTTGTAGCCGAGGACTGACACGTGCGATGAGTAGTCAATTTCAGAGTTTTCTAGATTGAGAGGGACAGAACGACGTATCCCTATTGCGGTTGCTGAGAATTTTGATACGTTGGTCTGTATTTTCCAGCATTTCTCGAACCTAGAGATTCTTTCAGCTTCTGCTTTCGTGACTCTGGCCATCATCCTCGCAGAATTTGTTCTCCGAACCACAAATTGGGTAATATTGCCCTTATATTAGATGTTGAGAGTTCTTCCATCAGTTGGTTTGGGGACGTCTCTCGTAAGGATGGTGTAGAGAGTGGGGCTGAGGCGTCCTCCCTGTGGGACGCCAGACATGAGCTCGAAGGCTTCCCTTGTATACTTCTCGAAGGCAATGCCAGCTTGCCTGTTGGTCAAGTAGCTACAGAGGATCTTTTCGAAGTGGAGAGTGAGTCTTAGTCGCGAGATTTTGTACTTCAGGCCGTCGATCCTAACTTTGTCGAAGGCCTTCTTTACGTCTCTGCAAACGACGTCGATCAAGCACACCCTAGACTGCTCTGCCGCTGCGTGTTGAAGCATGTGGGCTATGGTTGTTTCCGTGCTTCGGTGTCTTCTGAATCCGTGCTGTTCCTCGTTCAACACACAGTACTCTGACAAGTGTTTTGATAGTGCGATGTTGAGAATTTTCTCAAAAACCTTCCCAATGGTCTCCAACAATGAGAAAAGTCTGAAATTCATGACCTGGTTCGCTGGCTTCCCAGGCTTAGGGATGAAAATTATTTTCGAGGTTTTTAGGCCATCTGGGAAATATCCCATTGCTAGGGACGAATTGAGCAGTTTCAACAGCCTAGTCCGAAATCTTTGGAGGCCTCTTTCAGGTGCCTGATGGTGATTTGTCTGAAGCCTGGGGCTTTAGGTTTAAATGAAGCGATTGCTTCCCACAATTCCGCACTGATGGTGGGTTCCCCTCTTGAGAGTTGTCATGCAGACGGTGGATACGCATTCCATAAGGGTAGAACCTGCCCCTCCCCCCTCATCTCCATGTGCTCGAGACACTGATCTTCGAAGCGTAGGTGAAAGTTCTTCATTCTTCATCGGAGATTTTGAAAACGTTTTATTCGTAAAACGGATTTCAGCCGTGTTTACATGCAAAACGGTTTAAGCGTTAGTAACTTTCTAAATCTATCGTGACACTAATTAGACAATTGTTGCAGTGCTTATGTCTTAAAGCTGATTGGTCAATCTGTTAACGCTAGGTCTGTTATTTCAAAAATGAACATAAGTATGACAATTAAATGTATCTCAATCCTGATTGGTTGAATTTTGGAAATTATGAGTAGATATAATGATTATTTATATAGGTGTATTTTTGTGGAGAAATTCAGTTATCAATCATTATTATTCAAGAAGAAAGTTATCATTACCGTTCGCCATTTCGAGGATTGTTTCAGCTGTTTCCTGAGGAATAAAGAATCCAGCTCAATATTTTCCTTTATCCTAAGGAAGCTCGATGATCACATAACCCAGCCTGCTACATCGAGAAGAGTTCCACTTTTCGCACATTTCACATAAAAGGACATATAACGTCAAAATACCTATAACTGGTGACCCCTCTTTGTCGAACGAAACGTGATAATACGTGAATTCATAAAGCGGAGCAACAAGCTGCTCATTTTCTTCCACACCAAGAAGTGGAACTCGCGAACGCGATCTCCATCAGGATGGTTCAAAATTGTGGAGGCGCAATTCCACATCTCAAGGATACAACGAGAAGAAACGAATTTTTGCCATATTCTGGCTGCGTTGCCTCCCGAGACAGTCGACTGTCTCTCAGCTGCGGTCCTCTCGTCGTAGAATTTCTCGCTCCTACGAACAGAAGTCGTGGGACTTTTTGAGAGGACGAAACCTGAGCTCTTCGAGAAGTTAATCGCGCCTTCTCCGCTTACCGGACGACCTTCGGTAAATCTCGAAGATCTACAGAAGACAGCTCTGCAAGTTGGAGTGGGGGAGGACTTGGTGAGACAAAAGTTCATCCAGTCCTTACCTCCAAACATCGCCCCAATCATCGCCACACAAAAGGACTTGGCTCTTGCCCAATTGGGGAAACTAGCTGATGAACTCATACCGTTTTACAAGGCACAGTGTTATAATATAAATAATAGTGAAACTAGTAATAATGATGGTACTTTCCCCGATATAAGTGCTCTTAGTGTCAACCAGATGGTAAATAATGTGCAATTTAAAAATTCGTGTTCAGTGCCCGTCGGCGTATATCCTGGTGGTAATCAATCTAGGTCTGTGCAAAATCCTTAAAATAATAATTTTTCAAAAGATGTACCGTTAGGGTTACGCCCCTTCCGTCGTAATAAAAAACTAGTGGTGTGCTGTTCACACTTATACTTTGGATCGAGTGTGAAGTACTGTAAACCGTGGTGCAGTTGGCCTAAGCAAGGTGAGAACCTTCAAATGCAGCCATCGTCTAGACCGTCTTCCCCAACCCCCTCGGAAAACGAGATCGACAGGCTGCTGTAAATACGACGAGCGGCGTGCCGGCTCTTCTAACTGTCGCTGACGGAATTAATGAGAGGAAAGGGATAACACATTTTTTTCTTGAGTTAGTTTTCACGTTGTTTCGTTCAAAATTCGCAATTTTTAGTTTTGTATATCATTTTATTGCAAATTTTATGCACTTTTTATGGTATAATTACTTTTTTAGCAAAATGACTAGTAGAACATAATGAAAATTTAGATAATGCAAAATTGTTTACATTCGTGGAAAACTTTTTTAGATATTTAAAGTTAATTTGAGAAAAAAACAACTAAACTACACCATTGATTTTTATATCATTTTATTGCAAATTTTATGCACTTTTTATAGTATATATTTTGTTTTAGCAACACGATTATAACATAGTGAAAATTATGATAATAGAAAATTGTATACATTCGTGGAAATTCTCCGTAGACTTTTAACGTTAATTTATGAACATAACACAAAACTGTGTACCATGCGATTTTAAATATTTGCTAAAAAAAAAACGGTGCCTAAGAACTGGTTTATATTTTTAGCATCATTCGAATACATATTGAACTAAATTCCATGGCATTCAGAACACCCCTACTATTCACCTAAGACCCCTCCCCTTTCCAACTGAGAACAAAGCCTATAGTTGACCATGTAGGAAAAATATATGTTTCAGTCCACCATTAAAACAGATTTTTATGGAACTAAAGAAAACTGATTTCAAATGATAACTAAATCTTATTTGCATATTTTGCTTGTGTGTCGAGAATGATTGCTTAATTTTAGTAATTCTATAGCCATTTATATGATATCAAGTTTGAAGAGAGGTGTGTTCTTGAAGACCCCCTGTACCTCAAAAACAACGCCGTAGGTTATTAGGATTTTTTACAGAAATAAAAGGGCTTTTAATGAGCTTTAATTTCATATATGATAATCTAATGTAGTAAAAGGCTGAAAAAAATAATGTGGTGTCCCCTTAATTCCATTTAATATAGTGCAATTATGTGTGATGCGCAAATCGTGTGTTAACATCGCAACGGCTAATGGAGGGAAGAATCGAGTGCATGGAGAGGTCCAACTGGAAATAGGCATCCCTACCCTGCGACGTTCATTTAGATCGACGTTCGTAGTTGCAGATATTACGTCGCCATAATTAGGAGCCGATTTTCTTGCTCATTTTAACCTCTTAGTTGTCTGTACTCGTGATGTCATAATTGATAACCAGACTAGGCTAGCTTCTAAAGTGAAACAGTCAAGCGAACCAGTGATCTAGTTAATCATTAATGACCTCTCGCATCTCTCACCTAATTGCAGGGCAGTTCTCCGCAAATATGAGACTATATATAACCCGAAGTGTGTTGATATTAATTCACCGACTCATTCCTTTGTTTACACCATTGAGACGGGTAACGCCCCACCAACTTTCGCCCGACCAATGCCACTTCCAATGGACAAACTACAAATTGCCAAAGCAAATTTCGAGACTGTCGAAAGAAGCCGTGGTGCGGCCGTCGAAATCTTCATGGTCTTCACCCATTCACATGTTGTAGAAGAAGACTCCAGGCGAGTATAGAGTTGTGGGTGACTTTCGATCCATCAATGCGATTACTAAACCGAACAGATATCCCCTGACAAGGATTCAGAGTATGGTAGACAATCTTCATGGTAAGACAGTTTTCTCCCGCCTGGATTTAGTCCGAGGCTAGCATCAGATTCCAATGAATCCAGCGGTATTGAGAAAACTGCTGTCTCAACTCCCTTTGGGCTGTGGGAATTTTTAAAGCTACCGTTTGGTCTAAAGAATGCTAGTTGCACCTTCCAACGCCACATGGACAATTTATTTCGTGCCTTGGCGTTCGTTTTCGTTTATGTCGACGATATTTTAATATTTTCGAAAAATATAGACGAGCATGGGGGGCATTTGGATCAAGTATTCAAAATATTGGCAGAAAACAACCTTCGAATTTCTATGGAAAAGTGCGAGTTCATGAAGGAAGAAATCGATTTCTTGGGCCCCCATGTCTCAGCTGCAGGACTGAGCCATCCACTTAGGAAGGTTTACAAGATCACCGAGATGCTCTTACTAACTGATTTCCAAGAACTTCGTCGATATTTGGGCATGTTAAGTTTTTACAGACGTATGATGCCTAATTTTGCTGCGATTGCTGCCCCTCTGACTGAACTCGCATGGCTTCAACCTAAGGCTCGCCAACTTGTCTGGAATGATGCGGCACGGGAAACATTTGAGGCTACTAAGGAGGCCCTGGTGAACTCCGTTAAGTTACGCCACCCATTACCCAATGACTCTCCGTACCAATTGGTGACGGACAGCTTCCAATTCGTAGTTGGTGCTGCGCTCCATCAGATGGTGGATGGGTCTTCCCAGCGCGTGGCATTCTTCTCCGGGAAGTTGAGTAAAACACAGCAAGCGTACTTTACTTATGACAGGGAACTCCTGACTGTGTATCTTGCTGTGTTTCACTTCAGGCATATGATTGATGGTGGCCAAGTGACTTTATGCACGGACCACAAACCCTTAGTCTCTCCCTTCTCCTCGCCACTACGTGAAAAAACAGAAATGGACCACAATCTTGGAGTTTGTCAATGACATATATTTATGTATGTGGTGAGGATAATGTGGTTGCTGACTGCCTATCTCGGAATGTCAATTAGGTCCAGGTGGACTCATTTGATATCTGTTCTTTGGCAGCAGCACAAGAGCATAGCTAAACTGAAGTCATCCCGATCTGGACTGAAGGCATTTCCCTTTCCCGATGATTCCCAACTCTGGTGTGAGGTAACATCTAAATACCCACGACTATTTGTTCCTTCACCCTACATATCAGCTATTTTCAAGCAACTTAATAATATATCACATCAAGGGATTAAAGCATCGCTTCGGTTGGTGAAAGCGAGGTATTTCTGGCCGAATATGATGGACAGAGATATACGTTCGTAGACTCGTGAATGCCTCTCCTGCCAATCTGCTAAAGTAAGTCGCTACACTAAGTTCTAAGGCCTGCCTATTAGTATGTCCACTTAGAGATTTCAGACGGTTCACATTGATATAATTGGTCCATTCCCGCCGTGCACCTAGCCTGAACAGTCATACCCCTCTCATAACCGGTACCTGCTGTCATGCATAGACAGAGCTACCAGGTGGATTGAATCAATACGATTTCAGACATCAGTGCTTTACCGGTTGAGTTAACCTTCTTGGGCGGCTAGATATCCAGGTTTGGCGTTCCCTTATACATGATCACCAACAGAGGGGCGCAATTTGAGTCGGAACTCTTCAAAGAATTATCGGCGCTCGTTGTTTTCCATCGCCTGCGAACCGCGGCGTACAGATCTACCACTAACGAGATCGTACAAAGGTCGCAAATTTTAACTTATTATATACTACAAAACGACAAAAGCCAACAATCTCCTTATGAAAAACAACAGCTGCCAAAACTACTCGAATCTAAAGTCAACCAACATAGTTTACGAGTTCATCTGCCCCAATAAATACTGCAAGTTTTATAATAACTCAAAATATATTGGCATGGTAACTACCACCCTTTCAAGACGTTTAACCATGCCTCTGCAGAGCGGAGAGCCTAAAAATTATATGGAGAGCGCGTACAACATCAGCTTAACGAGAGATATTCTAGGTGACAACACCGTAATTAAAAGAAAAGAGGGACATAAAGCTAGGCTGAACATCTCAGAAGCTATCTTAATAAACGAAGAAAAGCCAGTCATCAATAGTCAAGCTGTAAGCTGGAATCGAACATTAAAGTTTTTTAAAAATTCCACTCACCGGATTTGCTCGTTCCTTTAACGTAGCGCTCAAGCCAGGCGGAATAAATATCCCCTAAAAACCGTTTTCTTTTCATTCAGTCTGATTCTGACTCCACACACTTCATCGGCAAAGGAGGAAAGAATACATAAAGACGTTCCGAAGATGATCGAACAAGATCGAAAGCTCAGCAATTTAGTTTGGGTTTTACCAAACCCATTCATTTAAAAGAGAGATGAATACAGGACAAGTGATCTAGCATCTACAAGATCGAATAAAAAAAGACAGTTAGAAGAATAGAAAGTTGCCAAAGGAAATTGACTAAGGCGAAATATACCATGGTTTTCAACAATATATATATATATATATATATATATATATATATATATATATATATATATATATATATATATATATATAAGAACATAAGAAAAGAAGGAGACTGCAAAAGACCACTCATGGCCTACACTTGGCAGCTCCTGTTCCAGTCAACACACAAAAGATTTCTTACCAGAGAAAAGTCATCAACATTGTCACCCTCTACAGGAGTTTGTCAGATCTAATCTACAATATACATAAAATGCATCCAGAGGATTATGTCCATTCATGCAACCGCAAAATATAATCTCCCTACTCCGTAGAAAAATATATACATATGTACATAAAAAAGTAAGTCCCATCTAGCAGCTTCATCCATATATTTATCTAATCTATTCTTAAAACTACCCAGAGAGGAGGCTTCTATCACATGTCTAGTGAGCCTATTCCATTCATCTACCACACGATTTGTAAACCAATTCCTTCCAATCTCCTTCCTAAACCTATACTTATCAAGCTTAAACCCATTGCTACGTGTCCTGTCATGTTCACTAAGTATAAGAACCTTACCCAGATCCTCTTTATTATATCCTTTTACCCATTTGAAGACTTCAATCAATTCCCATCTGACTCTTCTCCTTTCAAATGTATGTAGATTTAGTTTTCTGAGCCTTTCACCATAAGGTAAGTTCCTTAGCCCACCAATCATCTTTGTCATCCTTCTCTGCACAGACTCAAGCAAATCAATATCCTTCCTATAATATGGTGACCAAAATTGTACTGCATAGTCTAGATGAGGCCTAACTAGCGCCAGATACAGTTTCAGAATGACTTCAGCACTCTTATTGTTTACACTCCTCCTAATGAATCCCAATATCCTATTAGCTTTATTCTTAGCATTTAGGTATTGCTTTCTAGGACGCAGGTCTAAACTTACCAAAATACTTAAGTCCCTCTCACAATCGGTCCTCCCTAAAATTCTGCCATTTAATTTATAACTATTCAATGGATTATTTCTACCTATACTAAGTACACTACATTTGTCTATGTTAAACTTCATTTGCCATTTCTTGGCCTAATTGGACAGAATGGTCAATTCCTCCTGCATTACAACAGCATCAGAATCAGCCCTAATGGCCCTACCTAGCTTAGTATCATCAGCAAATTTACTCAGGTCACTACCAATACCTATGTCAAGATCATTAATATAAATTAAGAATATATATACGAGACTAGTTTCAGTATGGTTTCACTATCATATACCAGAACCCGCCATTGAGTTCTTTTCATACACACACACACACACATATATATATATATATATATATATATTCTGTCTTTCTATCTAATTTGAATTTATTAATAACTTCAAAATCAGCTTCGCAAGTTTTTAAGTTTTTAACATTCGACATCGGTTATGTTATTTCACTGCTGCGCACCCTATGAGCATCGAAGTCATGTTTTGGGTATACATGTATACTTTAGTAGACTTTTCACTTGAATGTATCTTACGTAAGTTCCAATAATATTCTGATGTATAGTGACGTCATTATGGCCTAGATGTTAGAATATGAATTTCCCCTAGCTGTTTAATTAAATCTCTTTTATTTTTATGACTGTCGTAATCTGTGATAAATTAATGGACTACAGTGATTTAAATAGATCGTATAGATAACATCTATAGGATCTTAGAAGGGCCTTTAATTCACAGCCCTTTGAACAAACTAGGCCTCCATCCAGCCTAGCTTAATTATGTCTCGTCATGATGGTAATTCCTCAACTGTTTTATACCTCAAAGTTAAAATATATTATTCTAAATTCTCGATTAGTCTAAACTGCGGCCGCAACTCTCATAGGTTATAAGGAGCCATTCCTAAAAAAAATTTGGCTTTCCTTGATTATTGAATTTCTACCCCTATAATAAAACTCATTAATTCTCCATGACCATTGTTTCAATAAAGGGATTTCATATTTTTTAGAAGTAAAATATTGTTAGTTTATATGACATCTTAAAATATAAACCTGCCATAAGAGATTTGAGTAAATTGTTATTTACTTAGTGACTTTCAAAATGTATTAAAATTAAGCCATATACTCACAATTAGAATATAACTTGGTAAATATGTAGATTAGCGGCCCGGCCGGAAAAAAATTTGTGTGTAAATATTATCGTTCACTCGTGTCGGAATATTCATGTGCATTCGAGTCCTTTTTGAATTATTATTCCATAAACAATTAGGATTATATACTGGTAGGCTGTGCCCCCCAGACCCCCCCAATTTAATGAAACTCAGGATCATCGTAGTGTAGTCCCCCATTGTGTTTACCCCCACACAAGCCGTCAACTTAAATGTACTCCAAAAACGTGAAACATTTTGGAACACGGACGAAATAGTGTGTCCCATCGTTCGCGCCGATAATCTACATATTTACCTATAACTTACCAGTATAATAAGCGAGACTGTGTATGCACCTATTGGTGCTTTAAAGTATAAAGGCTCGCCTCTCATGCTTATCTCTTGTAGCCTACATATTACATTAGATTTCATATAATTATCATAATTTTTCTTAAATTCATTTACTGTGGTCAAGTTTACTACACAATTAGGTACGGCATTCCAAGGGTCGACCACTCTGTGAAAAAAACCTTGGTAAACCTGAAGATACATACCCCGCGAACCGTTAATTACACAGTTGGGTGAAAACATGTTGGAAGGTGGAATCATTTGCATTTCTTTGGAAGAACTTGGAGCTATCAATGTTCTCAAAACCTCTAATTATTTTGAAAGTTTCAATTAGATCCCCTCGTGTCCTCCTTTCTTCCAACGTTTTTAAGTGTAAGCTTCTTAATCTATCTTCATATGTCATATTTTGTAGGCCTGGTACTAGTTTTGTTGCTCTTCACTGCACTTTTTCAATTTTTTCTATCATTTCTCAAATGAGGTGACCATGCCTGTACTGCATATTCCAAATGTGGTCTTACATTCCTATTATACAGAATTTTGAAAGTTTCTGGACACACAAACTCAAATGCATTTTTAATCAATCCAACCATTTTATTCGCCTTGTTGATAATATCATCTATATGTTCTTTGCTTTTTAGGGAATTTGTAACCGTTATTCCTAGGTCCTTCTCCTTACTTACTGTTTGTAATTCCTTATTAGTTTATAGGGTATAATTATATTTCCATGGCCACAGTGCATTAATTTGCATTTTTCTGCATTGAAGTCTAGTTTCAATGGGTCTGACCATTCTTCTAATTTCTTCAAATCTTCATTTAATGCATTTTCATTGTGTTACTTTGCTATAAATTTTGGTATCATCTGCATAAATTTTACAATTTGATTTAATGTTATGCTATAAGTTATTAATGTATATGACAAAGAGTACAGGGCCAAAACTGAGCCTTGTGGGACTCCGCTTCTTACTTTTATCCAGTTTGATTTTAATCCATTCACAGACACACATTGCTTTCTGTCTTTCAAGAAAGATTTTTCAAGAAACCTTCAATCTATCCAAGAACATTTTCTTTCACTCCCAACATATTTAACTTGTGAAGTAGTGTTTCATGGGAAATGCTGTCAAAGGCTTTCTTAAAATCTAAAGATCGGCTGCGCGACCGATGGGACGCAATATATTTTGCCCTATTCCAATATGTTTCAACTTTTTTTAGTAAATTCAAGGGGACTGCTCGTGGGGGAGATATTACTGCGGGGGGACCCCCTACAATGATCCTGAGTTTCAATCAATTGGGGGGGGGGGCTGGGGGCTACAGCCCCCAATATATAATCCTAATTGTTTATTGAATAATGTTTTCTCATTTTTTTTAATGTTTTTTATTTAACCAAACGCGCATAAATATTCATACTTGGGTGAATGAAGTATAAATGCAACTTAGTGTCATTTCGGCTGAAGAAAATGTACACTTTTTCGGGTGCTCCGCCGATCTTCAGGTTTACCTAGGGTTATTTGAAGAATACATATTATGGTAAATCTGAAGATTGATACCCCACAAGCTTACCCGCTCGTGTTCCCATAATATTTCATCCATTTCCCAATATATTTCACCTAACTGTCTCATTAAAAGTCATTTTGCTACTTCAGTTTTACCTAATGTTTTAGGTAATTTAAGACAAAGATAGCGCAGTCATTTCCATGGTTTTAGAGCCTTCTTATTGAAAAAAGGTTATAGAAGCAATGTTATTCAGCTCACCAAATTACATAGGAATACCTATTTATTGGCCCTATTGCCCTGGGGAGGCTCTGCAGCCCCCAAAGGGCTAAAAAAAAGTTTGGATATATTAAGGTTCTGGACAGGGCCCTAAAAGAGCCCCTCGCAAATTTAAGCCACTCAAATTTAGTAAAAACCAGTGAACATATTGGAATATGGACACAATATTATGTGGGGAACAGCAGAGGTGAACGCATGCCTAAAGCATTGGAAATGACAGCGCTATCTTCATCTTAAATTACCATGTTTGGTTTCTGGAAGCTGAATTTGAGCGCACTATGGAAGGGGGGGGGGGCTATACTCCCAGCTCGCTACACTCCGCCCTCAGGAACAAGTAATAAACCCAGTTAATGAGACAGGTGAAACATATTGGGAAATGGGTAAAGTTAAAGTTAAGCTGCTTGGGTACTTTTTCCTGAGTGTGGGGGGTTATGGGGGGGGCATAGCCCCTCCATATAGTAACTCATAGCCCAGCTAGAACTGGCTTCCAGTAACCAAACGCATATATGAATAATCTTTAAATATAAATTAGCAGCTGAGCAGCTTATTTTCAACTTTACCTGGAAATGCATAAAATATTATGGGTACGGTACGCAAGTCAGGAAGCTCTCGGGCTATGGATCCTCAGAATTACCCAGATCATGAGGAGTTGCATTTTTTGCTACATTGTAGCAAAAAATTCTAGCCTAGAAACAGCCTCCCCTATTGTGCGCTCCTAAACTGAAGTATTACTAAGAGTTTTACATTTTGCATGCCAAATTGGACATCATCATGGTCTGAGTGAAATGGTTGTTGTTCGGATGAAATGAGTATGCCCTTTGATGTAACTACTGTCTATGTAATTTGTGGTTCTTGTGGTGTTGAAAGAAGAGCAAATGTGTCTGAATGCTCCTTGTCTTATGGAATTAACATAACAATTTCACGGATGACAAAAGCCACAAGGGCCTATCAAAGGTCATCCACATCTGTCAAAACCCACCCAGAAATGCTTCCATAGGATTGTGTCAGATCATGCATCTACAATATAAACAATCCATAGGATTGTGTCAGATTATGCATCTACAATATACAGTTTGAACCATACACAGGAATGTGTCAAAAACAAAAGGCATCATCATCAAGACTCGTCAAAATCCAAATCAATCATAATATACAATAATAAATAACTGCATCCACAGGAGTGAGTCCAGATCATGCATCTACAATATAAACAATCCATAGGATTGTGTCAGATTATGCATCTACAATATACAGTTTGAACCATACACAGGAATGTGTCAAAAACAAAAGGCATCATTATCAAGACTCGTCAAAATCCGAATCAATCATAATATACAATAATAAATAACTGCATCCACAGGAGTGAGTCCAGAATACCCTCCCTCCCCATATAATCATCTAATCTGTGTTTGAATACATTCAAGTTTGGACTGTCTACACCATCTCAGATGGTAAACTATTCCAATAATCTACCACTCTATTGGTGAAAAGATATTTTCTAACATCCAACCTGCACCTCTTTTTTTTTTTAGTGGTGACCCCTAGTCCTATTACTACCTTCCAACTCAAACAACTATCAAAATCTAACTCATCCATCCCAGAACACATTTTAAAAACCTCAATCATATCTCTCCTCACACATTTTCTCCCAAATGACAACATATTTAGTACCCTCAGTCTATCTTCATATTCAAGGTGCTTTAGGGAAGGTATTATTTTTTTTGCCCCCCCCTTTGTACTGACTAGCAGGTTGATGTCATGTCTAAAATGTGGTGACCATGCTTGTATACAGTACTCTAAATGTGGCATAACATACGAGTTGTAGAGTTTAAGGATAACCTCTTTGCTCTTGTAGCTAACATTCCTGTTAATGTATCCTAGCACCCTATTTGCTCTATTTTTTGTCTCAATACACTGCTCTGAAAACTTCAGTGACCTATTTACTACTATGCCTAAGTCCTTCTCATCTTCAACTGAATTCAGCCAATACCCATCCATTTCATAGCTAAATTCCCTATTATCTCTTCTCATGTTAAGAGCTTTGCATTTTTTAAGGTTAAAAGTCATCTGCCACTTCTGAGCCAAGCTAATAACTTATTTAAGTCACTCTTAAAACTACCCTCCACTTCTTTGACTACAGCTGCCAATTTAGTGTCATCAGCAAATATTGACACTGCTATTTACAGCCTCCCCAAAATCATTTATATAAACTATGAATAATAAAGGGCCTAGAATGGATCCCTGAGGTACACCACTGATAACGTCCCTCCACTGTGACCTCACCCCATTCAGCACAACTCTCTGTTTCCTGTCTTTCAGCCATTTAGTTATCCAATTCAAAACAATACCACATATCCCATGCATTTTTAATTTGTCAACTAATCTCATATGTGGAACCTTATCAAAAGCTTTGCTAAAATCTAAGTAAATTACATTTTCATCCTTATCTAATTGTTTAGTAACATAATCCATAAAATCCAGTAAATTTGTTAAATACGATCTACTTCTTCTAAACCCATGCTGAGCATCATTTATTAACTTACCATACTCTAGATGGTCAGAAATCCTCTTGACTATCTTTTCAAGAATTTTACAAACGATATAAGTTAAGCTTACTGGCCTAAAGTTATTCAGGTCCTCTTTACTTCCCTTTTTAAAAATTGGCACTGCATTCGCTAATTTCCAATCATTAGATATTTCTCCAAACCCTAGTGATCTAGTATATGTATAACTTCTTAAGAGCTACTGCAATACTATTCGTATCTACACCTTCTTTGAGTAACCTAGAATGAATGTTGTCTGGGCCAGATGACTTACTAGTATTTGGCTCCAATATAAGCCCTTTAGTTATTTCCCTGTTCACATTAATGGTATTCAACACTACTTCCCTTGACCTAGAATTATCATCAATTAATCTATCTTGATTCTCTTAGGTAAATAATGAAGAAAAATGATCATTAAGAACATGTACTATTTCCTCATCAGATTCTTTCAAAACCCCTTCATATTTAATAGGCCCAATTTTATCACCGTTAGATTTGTTATTAATTCTATAATAGCTAAAGAATTTTCTTGGATCTTTATTATTATTTTGAGCTAAATTAATTTCTGCCGCCCTTTTGCTCTTAATAATCTTATTTAGCTCATTTCTGGTTGACCTATAATGATTTAAATTGTCAAAAGTACTTTCTCTGTAATCTATGGTATGCCCTTTTTCTTCTTAGTGCAAATGTGTCTTTGGTACAGGAGGCGAGCGAGTTGGTTACGTGACCTAAGATAATTTCACGGATGAGGAAAGCCATAAGAATCTTTCAAAACCCATCCACAAAATGCATCCATAGGATTTTATCACATGATGCATGTTTGGCTAATCACAGAATCACCCAAAGCTAAATCGCTTAAGAGATTTTGAATTTAAATTTATGTCAAATATTCACCATATGGCTGTCAAGTTTGTTTTTAAAAGAGCTTAAATTGTTATTATAAGATATTGTATTTTCTATGTTTATTGCATAATATTTTAATATAATAATGAAAATTTGTAATATATGCTTTACCAGTTTTTTTGCACAATGTTTTAATGTACAATGTTTAAAAATGCTTTGTGGGTTCTGTATTTTATTGCTTAATATTTCGATAGAGAAAAAAATGTATGTAGTAACCCATTAAAAACTTCCATTTGACTAGTTTTTTTTCATCCTTACATACGGTACCTGTGCATTGGGACTTTGCGAATATTTTAACCATTAATTTCAATAGAAAAGTACACAGTGGATTTGGGCATCTGGTACATATGGATAGCTATAGTAAACAAGAAATAACAGTAAATAACAAATTTATCTTAACAAAAGGAAAATATGTAATGAGGGGAAAAAGTTTTATAAGTTACTTTGTTCTAAATTATATTTTATAAGAAAAAAGCATATAGAACTCTGAAATGATAGATTTAAGCATTCAAAATGCAGGCTGAACGCGAACTCTAATCAAATTTGAATCCAAATCCATATTAAAAAAATGAAAAGCTGAAAAATTTGAATTGGAAAAAATATTAGAGAACTATAATCGAAATCCAAATTGATATTTTTAAAAATGCCAAACTCAAATTGAAACTTGAATCGATATTCATTTCAGTTCCCAGCCCTGGTATACATGTAACAAATTATCTAAGAGAGGTGATGGCTCAGTCAATACCATCCTGGCTTTGCACACACAACCATTCGGGAGTTTGAGTCTCGGTACTGGCGGTTGGTTTCTATTACCGGTGGGTATTAAATTACCTTTGTGTCACTCGTTAATTACTGTGCAATAACTTCATGCCCTACCACAGTGAGAGTTTCACGTCCCATTTATCAGGTGGCAATAAAAAAATACCCTGGCAATAATGGGCTTTCCAGAGTGCAAAAACACCATAGAAAGCGGAAATACCTAAGCTTCTAAGGGATAACATAAAAAATATATATAATGTTGCATAAAAATAAGCTACCAGTATATATTTTATTTTGAATTTTGTATAGGCCTATTATAATTATATATAGGTAGCTAACAAATCTTAACAGTTCATTCCATACCTTTTAATATCTCTGTCTGTAAGAAAGTCTTGTTTATTGGATAGTCCAACATGCTTTTCTAGCGATACACATAAGGAATCTTCGAGTTTTCTTTTTAGAGACATTGAAGCCTTTTGGTATTTTTCAGATGCAAGTCTTGATTTACCTTGACTGCTCAGTCTAAAGTTGTTTTAAAGTCTACTATCAGCCACTTTTACTTTGAATAAATTAATGATTCAAATATACATAAAAAGTAAAACTATTTGAGCAACTGACCAGTGCTAATGTACATGTATACCAGTAAACATAGTTTAATAGGTACTTACATAATTTGACTGGTGTGACATCGAGATATTCAAGAGTCTTGTCCAGCTGCTCCCTTTGAACATGTCTCTTCTTCAGTAGCTATTTCTTTGGAAGGAGTTGTTTCTGTTGAAGGTTGAGGTGGACAAGCATCACTTTCTGAACTTCGCTGAATATCCACTGGCTTTTAGCAAACTGCTAATTTATTTTCTTCAAACAGTTTGTACAAACTTTTGATGACTTACTGAAGCCATATGTAGAATGACTCTGTTCATTTACATTATTTGGATGTGGTCTCAAATTGTTAACTATTATTTTTCTATGAATTTTGAATGGGTCACAGCAATGATATGTATAATCTTTATATTTTAGTGGAATTTTGGGGGGGTTATCTAAACATATAGGTATTACTCTAAAAAAAAATGCAAAGGAGTTTAAAACGGACTGACATAAATAATAAGGTACGTGCATATTGGTCAAGATTCAAGAGAATGGAGAATGTAGAAATAAAGTACACTGCTGCATGGTTGAATAAGAAAAATGTATCATAATAATTATACAAGTGTATCTCAAATACACTTGTATAATAATTTAGTCTAAAATTATTTTTTTCAGTGAGGTTACCAATATTTAATTTCCAAAACACATGAATTAAACCAAAATACACAACAGTTTCTTGGATGCTATTTATACAAATATAGTTGGGCTTTAATTTCCTGAGAAACTTTTTCAAAAATTGATTTAGGTGGGTTTACATAAAACCCCCCTTTAAATATTAAAGTGATCATAACCTTTTATTCATTAACTTTAACTGCTTTTACCTATCTATATTTTGTTAATCTTTGGCAAATTACCTTTTGAATGCACTTTGAATCATTGTTCTAGATCAATTAAGAGCAGATATATGACAATTTGAACCTTGGGGGTCCCTTTGAATCCCTCCAAAATGGGGGTCCCATAACTTTTGAACCGTTAGTCGAATCAATTTTAAATTTTAAATTTGGGTTTCTTGGTGTACAGAATGCTATAGAACAAGTTACAGCAAAATTGAAGGGGGTGTGGTGTTACCCACTGCATGTTCTCTCATGGAATGCACAAGCTTACAAATTTTTGTTTGTTATATATCACAAAAAGCAGAATTTTATGAGCTTTCCAATGCCACAATCAGAATTTTTATAGCACCAAAAGTTCCTAAGAAAAAAATATTGATGCTTCTGGCGTGTTTGCTGGGAGGAGACTGAAAAATGTGCATTAGTCATTCCCCACCCATTCAACTGACAGGGTTGGCAATTAGTTTATTTGATAAGTCTTGTTTGGATCTTTGACTCATACAATTTTGGCACATTTCTATAAGAAACTTTATTTTTGGCAAATTTTTAAAAGTTGTTTGACGTGATCACATCAAAACTGTTGTAGATGATTACATTTTGATGCAAATAACATCAAAAGGAGTGAAGGAGCTAATATACTTGGGGGAAACAAAAGGATAACTGGTGTTAGTTACTCATTGGTGAATGTGTCCCCTCAAGAGGACCAAGGCTTGCACATAAACCATTTTGTTAGTTCAACTTTGCTTTGTGAAACACAAAAGTGTGCTATATTTTCCCATCATTTTGCGGGGTTTACAGACTTACCCTGAATGAATGGCATGGATTCCATGTTTAAAGAGTGCACAGGGAAGGTTTGTTAGTGATCAGAAAATGATATAATTATGGATTATGTATAAAGCGGCTAGAAGAGTAGAACTAAGTTACCTGCTAGCAGCTACTTAAAGTTAATATTGTGGAAAATTGAGATATATTATGTAAACATTCATAAAAGCTTAAAATATGATATCTTCATGATACTTGAGTGCTTATTATAATTGTTGAAACTACCTAAATATGTACTGTATAAGCTGAAACTTCCAGAATTACAAGACTGGTTAAATGAATTAGTGCATGAAGTGAGGAGGGATGCCAGTGTACATATGGAGAATATGGTTGGGACCAGGAGGGAGGAAGATAGGCCTAGGCTAGAAACTGGAGAGAAAGAAGTGACTGATGTAAGTGAAGATGAATGGTGGGTGAATATAGATAAAATGGCTATGTTAGGTGTGTGACTAAGAGAGCATGGAACCTGTTAGGTTGACTAACAGATTTGAAATCCTGAGAGAGGAAGAACTTGAAAGGATTTGGCTGATGAGGTCTTGGCAGAAAGGAATAAGTGGTAGTTTGAATGAGAATAGCAAGAGGGTAAAGCTGGGACTAGGAGGATGACTGAGGTGTTTGTGATGGCTGACTCAGATTAGATATTTAGATAGGAAGTTGTGTGAGCAAACGGAAGAGACTGAGAGTTTGTTTGCCGGCTCCTGGTGTAAATGATGTAAAGAAAATGGGTTCATGTGAGTTACAACAGGTGCAAAAGGTTAGTTGAAAGGATGAGTGAAAGGTGTTTCAGGTGTGCTTCTGAGATTAGATGTGCAGATTAAATAGTTGTATCGTGCAATTGGACTGAATGAGTATGAGAAAGGCTTGTTTGAGGAGTCGGGGTTAGTGTTTGTAGATGTATGAAATGGCTTTGGGGGAATAAGGCATTGGATGGACTCCCATCTATGCTGGGCTGGGGTTGATGTGTTGTGGCAGGAGTTAAATAGTGGTTAGGGAAATATAAGAGTACAGGGTGGGTCAGGGAAAGGAAAGAGATGCAGAGGAGATAGAGTGGAAGGTATACCTATGGCTAAAAAAGGTGCTTCAGGGATAGGAGGGCTGAATTGTCTTTATACTAATGCTCATAGTCTTAGAAATAAGAAGGATGAGTTATTTAATTAGATAATTATTGATGAAGATAGATATAATGTGTAATAGAATCATGGGTTAATGAAAATTCATTTAATGACAATGTGAGTGAATGTGAGCTACAGGGTTATGATATGTACATTAGTCAAAGGAGAGATAGGCCTGGTGGTGGGTTGATTATTTATATCAGAAATAGCATTTCTTCAAATCTATACATAATTCTCTTAAAGCAAGGAGAAGTTGTCACTGTGGATAGACATTAGGGTCAGTAAAAATAGGATAATACACTTGGAGCCTTTTACAGACTACCTGGACAGACTGATTGTATTGATGAGTTAATGATCAGGGAAATAAGTAAAGAATATGTAAAGTAGATACAGTTATTCTTGGTGACTTTAATTTAAATTCTTTAGACTGGGAAAATATGATGGGAAGGGATAAAGCAAGTTGTAAGTTTATTGAATGCTTTGAGGATAATATTTTGACTCAATTTGTTAATAAGCCAACAAGGGGTACCAATATATTAGATCTGGTCTTTTCAAATGATGATTACTTGATTCAGGAATTGACTGTTGGGGATGGGGGGGGGGGAGCATTGGGAAATAGTGATCATCAGATAGTTCATTTTAACTTGGGAACAGTAAAAGGTAGAACAGCAACAAACTCCACAAAAACTCAAAATTTTTATAGGGGCAATTATTACACAAAATTACGCAACTTGCTAAATCAGATCAAGTGGTATATAGAATTCAGTGGAAAAAATACTTGTGAGATTTGCAACACTTTTAAGACTATATTAAATGTAGTCCAGGAGCAGTGTATCCAAATGAAGGCTATTAGGAAGAAATGTAGGAAGCCATTGTGGTGGAATCAAGAGATACTCGTAGCTAGGAAAATGTCTGAGAAGAAAAGGGCATACCAGAGATTACAGAGAGAAAGTACTTTTGACAATTTAAATCATTATAGATCGACCAGAAATGAGCTAAATAAGCTTATTAAGAAGAGCAAAAGAGCGACAGAAATTAATTTTGCTCAAAATAATAATAAAGATCCAAGAAAATTCTTTAGCTTTTATAGAATCAATAAAAAATCTAATGGTGATAAAATAGCTCAGTATAGCTCTTGGGCTGGTGGTGTCTGTGGTTCTGCCCTGGACAGTACCATCTTTGACTATTTGTTACCACACCTTTTCCCAAAGCTTCCATAGGACTATGAGTATTGCGTTCAACCTTCTTGGTGCACTCTTTATACCACAATGTATCTGTGTCACTGGCATGGGTGGCTCCAAGTCACAGAAAGGGGTTAGCTTCCACACTGTATTCCTTCTATTTGAAGTCAATGGGGCTCCAATGTCTGCTGTGTCCATCTTCATTGCTGAGCAGTTGCAATTCACTGCATTGTGCACAGATTGTGATCTATAGCCACCCACAAAGCGCTCTTGCGTGCTCTCAGGTCATTCAAATCTCCACACCCTCTAGTTTGCATTATCTGTTATGCCACAGTTGCTGCAAGCTGACCAGATGTTAAGATTATCTTCTGCTGGGTTCCTGAATATGTGTGAATTGCAGGGAATGGGGATGCCAAAGTGTCTGAAGACTGGGCAATGAGACCAGCATTTCGCTCTTCCTCACACTGACTACATGGCAGGAATCAGGTTTACAAAGAAAACATTTTAATCATTAAAATGTCTTATATATTGTAGTAAACTGTTGTTTTAGTGTAGAATATCACTAAATGTTAAAGTCTGTAATTTAACATTGCTTTTTGAACAAACTAATATGTTTTCTAAACTCATTTTGATTTCCATTAAATAAATTTTTTATATAAACCCAGCAATAATTGTTATATATGATGCTTTTTCTGGTGTAACAAAGTATTCATTTTTCAGGTGTAAGCTGTGATGTGTGTCTAAAAAGCAATTTCAAAGGTCGCAGATACAAATGCTTAATCTGCTTCGATTATGACCTCTGCTCTGCCTGCTATGAAAATGGAACAACTAACAACAACCACACCACCACTCATGCAATGCAGTGTATCCTTACTCGACATGATTTTGGTAAGGAGTTATGTGGATTGATGTAGTAGTAAGTTGTTGTATTTGTCCCTTGCATTTTGGATAATACCCACTGACTGGGTTATAAAATGCACATAAAGATCAGAATGACATTTGCTGGCAAGCCCATAGGTACAGGTGGGAAAGGTTTCTGGTAGTTGGGTTTTAACCAACTAGTGTTCATAGACATCTTTTATGGTTGTCAGGAGTGCTTTTTTATAGAAGGGGTTTGACTGGTGATTGATGTAAATGACTGGAGTGTGGCAATCTGAGTATTCCCATTGGGATATGTGCATACAAGTTGCCCCAAAGGTGATACTAACAGTTCATCAGGGTTATGGGGCAGAGTGGGTATGTTGTGCTGTGAAAACAAGATGAGAATGATTGGTTCTGTGCTTGAGGTCCCATAGGGAGGGGCATGGGTTACCTGTGTAGCCTGTTACAAATGGCATCTAGAGTAGCTGCACTTCCTCTCAGCCTGAGTGCAAATTAGGGAATCCCTGTCACTGGGTTGACTTGTACACTGATGTGGCCTGGGAAAGTTGTTGGTGCGCTTCCCCCACTCACTCCCAGCATTTCTTTTTTCTCTACAACTATACACTCAACTATCTCTAGGCTAAAAGATATCTGCATGTTGCAAGAGACCTGGGCATTGGGCTGCAAGTAATGGGAAAATGAGTTTTGCTCTATTAACCACCTACCTGCGTGTACTGGGCCAACCACCTCCCTGCATCTGTTCTCGGGTGCATAGTTGGATGCCAGGCCAACTAAAAGTCTTGGGGTCCCATCTCTGGATCTGCCACAGCATATCTTCAGATATTGGCCACCCTATTGAGGATCACTGCAGCCCAGGATATCCCATCGGCCACTTGGTAGCTGGTGAGTTGAGTTCGTAGCACTCTCCTAGGTTGCGATCACCCCTATCTTTTTTATTATCAGTGGTCATAAGTCCATAAAATTATCATTTGTTGGCAAGTTTTCCAAACCGCCCAAAATTCGCATTGCATCCCTCTCTATAAATTCTCACCCAACCTTTTCAGTGTGGCAGATAAGGAGTCTAATGCCAGCACTACTCTGACCATTGAAGGGGCTCCCCTACAACCTTCTGAATTGCAAAGAGGTTTCCTCTTTGTTGTCTTAGGAGCCACCTCTGCTGCCCCTGTGCTTTTTTAGGGACCCATAGAAGACAGTGGAGAGGGTGCTTCTCTTTCTCCATTGCTCAGAAGTTCAGCTATTTCTCTCTTACCCGCTTTTGCAGTTTCCTCTGGGTGACTCCACTTGCCGGTAGTTTCCCCTTTGATTTTTCAGGGGCCTACCAATAACACAACAAGATGGAGGATATGCTGTAAGGGGCAGGGTAATTTGCTTTCCTGGCCATTGTGCTGACAGGACTCAATTTCCTGTCTGGCCCCAGCTTAGCCTCTTCTTTCTGACACCCTGTCTTCTAATACTGCTTCCTCACTTTTCCTACCTCTTCTGCAACTTTCTCTGGTTGGCCTCTAATTTCGCAGGGTAGATGCCGACCAGCTTTCCTCACCCAACCATCCCGGATCGGGGCTGAGGGGGGAAGAGGACAACACCCCCTCACCCCTCAGCTTCGGTTTAGGGTGGTGGGTTTTTAACAACCTGCCTCACCTGCACCCTCACCTTCCTTGCATACCCTTTCTCTGTATTTTCATGCTCCATCAATTTTATGCCCAGCCTAAGATGGAGCCACCTCATAAAGTGGGATACTGCACCGGGTGATTAGTGTTTGCATCCCGTGGTAACAATAGGGTCCCCATGCCCATTAATTAAAATTTTATAAACAGTCCTGTTTACTCCCCCTTTACCATCGTCAGAGCCAGTCTTGGTCAGCACAGGAAGGCCCCCCTCTGAAATGGACATGGTCCTGGAGGTGACCCTGAGTTCGGTGCTGCACCTGTGCAAGCTTCTGCACAGACAGCTCAGGACTCTGAGGATTCACAAGGAGAGGAGGGATCTCCTTCCCCTTTGACAGCTAAGACCTTCTCCATTTCCGAGAAGGATTTTGCTGATGTCACTCCATCTGCCTTAGGGCTCCTTTGGGTAGATAAGTGAAGCAGTTTCATTCCCCAACCTCTTTTCCTAAAAAGAAAAACAAAAAAGACTCCAGGCTCCCCTCCCTCTGTGGGAGCCCCGGTGATGGAAAGGTCGACTGCTATTTTGGTAAGTGACTGAGCCTAGATCACTGCATCCAGTCCCGGTGCTCCCTCATGTGGGGAGTCAAACACAAAGACCAAAGTTGAAAGTGTTCAGAGCGAAGCCTTGATTACGTCGGGGCCCCTCAATCAGAGACTACCTTTTATTTTTGAGGATGCTGGCTTCAAACGCTTTCTGGTTAGTTGCTTCACTGATGGCAGCATGTTGGCCAAGAGCAACATCTTCCATAAGAGAAGAGCACTAGCTTGGTAGAGAGCCAAAGGTGACTCATTTCTCGGACAGGAGCCTTCTAGCAAATGTGTTGGGTTCCTCTGAGGTGGCCATGATTAATGCCCTATGGACACTTGATGGCACACCAGTGAGTGTGATTACATCACCTTAGAACTAGCCGACCAGGGAGTGATCAGGGTTGAACGTGTGATGAGAAAACAGGGAGGGGGCCTCGAGATCCACCTTTACACTCTTCGTCATATTAGACTATGACAAGCTCCCTGAGTCAGTGCCTGCCGATGGTATTCCTACCGTGTGGATGTGCTACCTCTGCCACCGCTTCAGCCATAGGAATCACTGAAGACATGCAAAGTCAGCGTTACCCAAAGTCTGTGTAAGTTGCTCCAAGGCCACACATGATAAATCCAAATCTTGAGTGTCAATTGCAGAGAGCTGCATCCAGCTTATTTGAAGCAATGTGGTACGTATATCCTTAAGGAAATCCTGACCATTCAGGCCCATGATCGTCTCTCATTCCATGATGCCAAGGGCTTGGTCCTGGCACACCCAGCGCAGCCTGGGATGTCATATGCCTCAATGTTAAGAAAGACACCCTCTGCTCCTAGCCCCTCTAGCCCATTCGGAACCTTTCTGTGGGTTCCATCCACCCTGCGCGCTCCCCTGGTACAGCAGGTGGCACAAAGGTTCTGCACCCAGCCCCACCCTTTCCCCCAGTGTGAACATTTCCTGCAAGGCGAAATGGCCGTGTGTCTCCACCGAGTCATTAGACTCACAGGAGGGGTTGCTAAAGCTGCTCCCAGAAAGGAGGACAGCACTATAGGAGCCTCACCTGATAAGTCCTTGAAGGCGACAGTGCCTGGAGTTCTGCCTCCGGGAAGCATACAGCCATTCCTGTGATCGTCTACTCTTTGAAGAGAGCTACCACATCTCTGAGTGAAGCCTAGGTTGAATATTCCTTCAATGGAATTACTGCAGACTCTGGGCCAAATGAGAGGAGCTGTGGAGGCTTGTCTCCTCCCGTTTGCCCTTGGCTATATTTGTGCAGGGTTTTGCGACTCTACCACGATGGGATGGATGGGCAGGAGGATGCACTATTTACACCCAGCATGATGTTTCCATTCCTCTCTTTGCTTTAGATACTTCCTTTCAGGTACCCCGTAAGGGGCGCGGCGATTTGCCATCCTGGCCGCCGTGCTGACGGGATCCAGCGCCCCGTCCGGCCCCAGCTTAGCCTCTCTTCCTTCCTTCAGATAGCCTGTATTCCTATCCTACCTCGTCGCTTTTCATACAACCTCTCCCACAACTTTCTCTGGTCAGCCTCTAATTTCACAGGGTAGAAGCTGACCTTCTTCTCAGCCAATCGTCCCGGATCGGGGCTGAGGGGGGAGGGGACAATGTCCCCTAACCCCTGAGCTCCGGTCTGGGGTGGTTGGCTTTTAACAACCTGCTTCATCCCCACCCATACCTTCCTCACATCCCTTTTCCTCTCGTCTTCAAAATCTATCCGTTTTACGCCGTGTTCAAGGTGGAGCCGCCATGCCGAAGGACTGCCAGGCCACCAGGCGGGAGGGGTGGTCCCAAATGGCGGCGCCTGGCTCTGCCGGGCCTGTAAGCACCTCTTGCAGTGCGGGCTACTGCAAGAGGTGGTGAGCGATTGCGTCCCGTAAAACAAAGAGGGTCACCATGCCCAATGATGAAAAAAAACAACATCTCCCCTTAATTCCCCCTATAACAACAACGGAGCCACCCTCGTGCAGCTCCACAGAAAAGATGGAGGTCCCCCCCCCTGTGCTTGCGCAGGGGACCCTCCATACCTCTTTAACCGGAGAGGAGGCTTACTCCTCTCCTACGCCTACGGGTGTAGGGGACTCCCCCTCACCCCCTTCTCTGGAGGTGCTTTCGGGCACCTCCCTATCTCCAGCGGCAGTCCCTCCTATGCTTTCTAAGGGGACTGCCAAGAAAGCCAGCCGCTCCACATCAAAGCGGCTCGGTAGGGCAAACCCCCTTAGGGGGGAGAGGGAAGCCAGGCCCCTTCGGTCGCTTCCCTCAAAAGACCTGCTGGCAAAAATATTAAACCTTGCCGGGGTCAAGGCCTGTGCCTCCCCACTAAAGACTTATGACGCTGCCAAGGGGACCTGCGATGTCCTGGGAGGGGATGGCCAATTGGAGGCCCCTCCTGTGATAGACATGGTCCTTGAGGAAAACCAGCCTCAGAAGGTAGGGCCTTCCATGGGGGGGAGTCCGGGCTTGGCGCCAAGCACCGAACCCGAATCCGCCCCTATGCAAGGTCCTCATCAAACGGCTGTGGATTCTCAGGCAGGACAAGGAGGGGAGGGATCTCCTCCGGATGAATCCCCTGCGCCCACCGGGACCTTCTCCATTTCAGAGAAGGACCTGGCTGAGGCCGGTCCATCTGGCCTGGGGGCTTCTACCGGCGGGGGTGAAAAGCGGGTTCATTCCCCGCCCTCCTCTCCTAAAAAGAAGAAAAAGACAAGAAAGACGAAAAAGACTCGGGGCTCCTCTCCATCCGCGGGGGCTGAGGGGACGGATGGGTCTGCTGCCACTTTGGTAGGCGACCAAGCCAAGATCGGCACATCCGGCCCCTCTACCCCCTCGTGTGCGGAGCCCCTGACTAAGACCAAGAGTGCACTGGGCGGAGCCTCGATGACATCGGGGCCCCTCATTCAGAGGTTACCTGGCATTTTCGAGCCCGCTGGCTTCAAACGCTTCCTCGTTATTCGCTCCACTGATGGCACCATGTTGTCCAAGGGCAACATGATCCATCAGAGGAGAGGATTAGCTAGTGCAATTGGTAGAGAGCCGAAGGTAACCCGTTTCTCGGATGGGAGCCTTCTGGCGAATCCCGCCGAGGCGGCCAAGATAAGTGCTCTTCGGACACTTCATGGCACCCCGGTGAGTGTGACGCCGCACTCTACCATGAACTTTGTAAAAGGAGTAGTTTATGCGAGGGAACTCGTTGACTACTCCATAGAAGACATCACCCTAGAGCTGGCCGACCATGGGGCGGTCAAGGTCGAACGTGTGATGAGAAAACAGGGAGGGGCCTCGAGACCCACCCCTACACTCTTCGTCACGTTCGACTGTGACAAGCTCCCTGAGTCGGTGCGTGCCGGTTGGTACCGCTACCGCGTGAAGGCATTCGTGCCACTGCCGCGGCGGTGCTATTACTGTCACCGCTTCGGCCACACGAATCGATCATGTAGACGTGCAAAATCGGGGTCACCCGAAGTCTGTGTAAATTGCTCCAAGGTCGCACACGATAAGTCCAAATCGTGTGTGGCCAAGTGTATCAATTGCGGAGAGCCGCACCCTGCTTCTTCGAAGCAATGTGGTGCATATCTCCTTGAGAAAGAAATCCTGGCCATTCAGGCCCAGGATCGACTCTCATTCCGCGAGGCTAAGGACTTGGTCCTGGCGCGCCCGGCTCTGCCTGGGACGTCATATGCCTCAATAGTTAGAAAAGCACCCTCTGCTCCTGGCCCATCCAGGCCAACGAGCACGGTTGTTTCCGCGCCCATTCGGAGCCCTTCTGCGGGCTCTACTACACCCGGGCGCTCCCCTGGTAGAGCTGGCGGCAAAAAGGGTTCACACCCAGCCCCGGCTAATACCAGGGCTCCCCCCTCTTCCCCCAGCGTGACCGTTTCCCGTAAGGCGAAACGGCCACGCGCCTCCACAGAGTCGTTAGACTCACAGGAGGCAACACCCCTGAAGATGGTCGCTAGGCCATCTTCCGGGGTTCCTAAAGCTGTTCCCCGAAAGGAGGACAGCAACAAAGGAGCTTCGGCCCCTTCGCCCACGCCCCGAGGTGGAGCGAGTGGCTCGGAGACGGTGGTTCCTCGAAAAGAGGGCCCCCCGCCTCCCGAGCCGCAACGCCCGCCTAAGGTTTCGAGGCGGAGGGAGGAAAAGACTCGCATGGCGAGCCCACCCTCCCCCAATAAGTCCTCGAAGGCGACAGCGCCTTCAGCGCTTTGTCCGGCCAACAGCGCCCGGGGTTCTGCCCCCGGGAAGCGTACGGCCATTCCCGTGAGGGTCTTCAATTCGAGGAGGGCCCCCGCGTCTCCTCCGAGCTAGGCCTGGAGGGCATATTCCTTCAATGGAATTGCCGTGGACTCCGGGCCAACTGGGAGGAGCTGCGGAGGCTCGTCTCGTCCCGTTCCCCGTTAGCTATTTTTTTGCAGGAGACCATGCTAGGCGCGTGCCCGCTGCCTGCCCTCCCGGGGTATAAGGGTCTTGCGACCCCACCACCGCGGGATGGCCGGGCTGGGGGATGCGCGGTTTACACCCGGCATGATGTCTCCGTTCTTCCTTTCTCTTTAGATACCTCCTTTCAGGCAGTGGCTGTGCAGCTGCACCTGGATAGGAGGTATACTATCATTTCTGCGTACATTCCACCGTCAGCTGACTTCGACGCGGGGGACTTCCGCCGCGTCGTGGCACGGTTGCCGAGGCCCTATCTCTTGCTTGGAGATCTGAACGGCAGGCATCCTCTCTGGGGAGATTACTCCATAAATCCCAGGGGACAAGTCCTTGCCGATCTGATCGAAGAGTTTGAGATGGGTGTCCTAAACGTGGATGAGTTTACGTATCACTGTCCGAGAACCGCTTCATTTTCTTGCCTTGACCTATCTTTGTGCTCTTCAGATGCACAGCCTGATTTTGATTGGGGGGTGGTCGATGACCTCCATGGTAGTGATCACTTTCCCATTCAAATATCATTTTCAGGGCAACTGCCGCCTGAGAGACCACCTCGGTGGTGCTTGGCGCGGGCGCGGTGGCCTGCATTTCAGGAAATGACTGAATTCTCTATCTCAGTCGAGGAGTTTAGGTCGGTAGATGAGGCCGTTGAGTTCTTCTCCGGCAACCTCATCGCCGTAGGCCTGACTACTATTCCTAGGACGTCTGGCCGTTTTGCACGCCGACCACTCCCATGGTGGTCTGCCGAGTGTGAGACGGCCCTCAAACAGAAGCGTTATGCCTACATGCGCTATAAGCGCCGCCCGAACGATTTCACTGTCGCTGAATTTCGTCGGGCTAGGGCTAGGTTCCGGTATATTTCGAAGCACGCCCGCCGCTCTTCTTGGCGGGCATACGTGTCTTCACTTAACGGGAAGACCCCTTTAGCTGAGGTTTTGGAAGCGAGTCAAAAGGATTCGGGGCAAGTTCTCGCAGGACCCCCCTCCCGTTCTCCAGGAGAATGGGACCGCAATCTCGGACCCCGCGTCCGTGGCGGAATCCTTAGCGACCGCTTTTTCCGCATTCTCTAGCCGTGATGCTGCTCCGCCAGCATTCAATGCACGTCGTGATGTCGCGGAAGGCCGCCGGCTGGACTTTACCTCCAGAGGCGGAGAACCCTTCAACGACAAGTTTACTGTGAGTGAGTTGCGTTCCGCTCTCGCTTCGTGCGCGGACACCGCCCATGGTCCAGACGATGTCCCGTACGCCATGCTTGGACACCTGGGTGAGCGAGGCATGGCCTTTCTGTTAGATTTGTTCAACAGGATCTGGGTGGAAGGTCTTCTCCCAGACTCCTGGCGAATCGCTACTGTGCTCGCCTTTCGCAAACCGGGGAGAGATCACTCTACTCCGACCGGTTTCCGCCCAATCTCTCTAACCTCTTGCGTGTGCAAGTTGATGGAGAAATTGGTAAATGTTAGATTAGCCTATTTCCTGGACAGCGGAGGCCATCTGTCTTCTGCACAGTGCGGCTTCCGTAAGTTCCACTCCACGTCGGATGCTCTGCTCCGACTGGAAAGTGCCGTCTGCGAGGCTTTCCTTCGTAGACAGCACTACGCCACGGTGTTTTTTGATCTGGAGAAGGCCTATGATACCGCATGGCGATACGGTATCATGGAGACTCTCCACACGATGGGGGCGAGGGGACGCCTCCCAATTTTTATATCTGAATTTTTGCGAGATCGTCGATTCCGCGTACGGGTGGGGGGAGCCCTCTCCGGCCCAAAGGAGCAGGAAGAGGGTGTCCCGCAGGGAAGTGTCCTCAGTGTCACACTCTTTGCCCTGAGCATCAACGGCATCACCTCGGTGCTGCCGGAAGATGTTCTCGCTACGCTCTACGTGGACGACCTTTCGATCTCTTTTGGCGCGGCCCAGATGCCAACTCTGGAGCGTCGACTCCAACAGGCATTGAACCGCGTCTCTCACTATGCCGAAGCGCACAGGTTTCGGTTTTCTTTGGCCAAGACTAAGGTGGTGCACTTCTGCCGCCATCCACGGCTTCACCCCGACCCAGATTTGTTTCTTAATGGGGTGCGCCTGGATGTGGTTGAGTCGCACCGTTTCCTTGGTCTTGTATTCGACCGACGCCTCACCTGGGAGGCTCATATTCGCAGCCTTAGGGTCTCTTGTACCCGCGCCATGGACATTCTCCGTTCCGTGACGTTCAGCGCTTGGGGCGCTGATAGGGCTACCGCCTTACTTTTTTATCGATCCTTTGTTCGCTCGAAGCTCGACTACGGATGCGAGTTTTATGCATCCGCAGCCGAGCGTTTATTGCGGAAGGTGGATTCGATCCACCACACCGGCCTTCGCCTTGCGACCGGTGCCTTCCGCACTTCCCCCATTGAGAGCCTGTTGGTCGATGCTGGGGAGATGCCACTCGCTCTGCGCAGCGTGCAGTGCATCACTCGCCTGTACGCGCGAGCCCGGCGCCTCCCTCAGTCGCCAACAGCTCTCACTGCATCCGCAGCTGATCTCGATGGTGCCTATGCCGCCGAGAGACGCCAGTCATACCCTAAGCCCTTTGGGTTTAGGGCCAGGAAACTCCTTCGAGAAGTAGATATAGCTCTCGGGCCGGTGGCGCCCCTGGTTCTGCCCAGGACGCCACCCTGGAGGGTACCACATTTGGCTATTTGTCGCCACGCCTCTGCTCCCAAAGCTTGTACTGCGCCGGGAGTATTGCGTTCGACCTTTTTGGAGCACACATCGTGTCACGCTGGTACCGTGCCAGTGTATACGGATGGCTCCAAGTCCCAAGAGGGGGTCGGCTTCCACGCCGTATCCCCTCTGTTTGAAGTCAGCGGGGCTCTACCAGGCGCTGCGTCTGTCTTCACGGCCGAGCTGGTGGCAATACACCACTCGGTACGGGAGATTACGCGACGTGCCCGGTTCGGAGACCGGATTGTGATCTATAGCGACTCACAAAGCGCCCTGAGTGCTCTCGGGGCATTGGAATCTCCGCATCCCCTGGTTCGCGATATCCGTGACGCCACGGTTTTGGCGAGCCGGGCAGATGTCGAGATTATCTTCTGCTGGGTTCCTGGACATGTAGGAATTGCGGGGAATGAGGGCGCCAAAGAGTCCGCGAGGACTCTGCGACCGGACCAGCGTTTCGCTCTTCCTCACACCGACTACACGGCAGGAATACGGGCAGCTCTTCGGACTGCTTGGCAAAGAAGATGGGAGACGGTCGAAGGGAACTTAAAGTTGCGTGCCATTGCGCCGCGACTGTTCCCATGGACCTATCCCCCAATGCCGCGGCGGCTTCAGGTTGCTTTCTGTCGTCTCCGAATCGGACACACTCGTGTGACGCATCGCTATCTGATGGAGCGCTCGCCTGCGCTTTTATTGCAACGACTGCGTCGTCCCCCAGACTGTTCGGCACATTCTTGTCGAATGTCCCAGTCTGGGTGATCTTCGCGCACGACACCTGTCCCGGTACCGGGATGGGCGGGGTCGCTACCGCCTGTCCCTTGTTCTCGGGATGAGTGCGTGTACTTTGACTGGTGGACTTATTGACTTTTTGGGGGAGGCCGGCCTTCTCCCTTTTATTTAACGCGATTTAATTGTTGTTGTTTTTGTAATTGTTTTGTTATTGCTTTGTTATTGTTATTGTTATTCCTTTTTATTGTTTTTCCTTTTTATTGTTTTCTGTTTAATTTTTTAAAGTAGCCTAAATTAGGCTGTTTGTTTACGGCAACTTATGCCTTAGTCGGCAGTCGCCAGATAGCCCCTTAATTAAAAAAAAAAAAAAATTCCTTTCAGGTAGCTGTGCAGCTGCACCTGGATAAGGGTTATACTCTTATTTCTGCATACATTCCACCATCAGCCAACTTCGACGCAGGGTACTTCCACCATTGTGGCACAGTTTCCGAGGCCATTTCTCTTGCTCAAGGATCTGAATGGTAGACACCCCCTCTGGGGAGACTACTCAATCAATCTCAGAGGTCAGGTCCTTGCTGGCCTGATCAACAAGCTGGAGGTAGCTGTCCCGAATATGGATGAGTTTTCGCATCACTGCCTGAGAGATCTATCTTTGTACTCCCTGGAAGTACAGCCTGATGGGGCTGGGGGGTAGTCGATGACCTCCATGGTAGCAATCACTTTATTCAAATATTTTCTGGGCTGCTGCTGCCTGAGAGCCTGCCCTGGTTGTGCTTGCCGCAGGCTCGGTGTTCCGGATTTCAAGAAATGACTGATTTCTCTGTCTCACTCAAGTAGTTTAGGTTGGTAGATGAAGCCATTGAGTTCTTCTCCAGCAACCTCATTGCCGTGGGCTTAACTACTATTCCTAGAAAGTCGCACTGTTTTTTCTGCCAAAAGCTTCTGTGGTGGTCAGTTGAGTGTGAGGTGGCCCTCAAACAGAAGCATTATGCCTACATGCGCTATAAGCGCCGCCCAAACAATTTCACTGTTGGTGAATTTTGCCGAACTAGGGTGAGGTTCTTGTATGTCTTGAAGCTCACACGCTGCTCTTCTTGGTGTGCATACATGTCTTCTTAACGCGAAGACCCCTCTAGCAGAGGTGTGGAAGCGAATCAAAAGGATTCAGGACGTGTTCTTGCAGGACCCTCCTCCTCATTCTCCAGGAGAATGGGTTCGCAACCTCAGGCTGCGTCACTATATGGTAGTCCTTTGCGACTGCTTTCTCTGCATTCTTTAGCTCGGATGCTTCTCTGCCTGCATTCTTTACACAGCGTGATGTCGCTGGAGGTGGAGAACCCTTCATTGAGTGAGTTGCCCAATAAAACCCGGGTGGGTTTTATTCTGTATTTTTTTAAAAATCTCAGGTTTAAAAAAACAAACAAACACTACAAGCATTAGAATAACATAGAAAAAGAATAGCTATCTCTATTTTTATAATATTCATTATTTTAAATTTATTAAGGTAAGAACAGATCAATGATCGAGAATTGTGGTTACCCATGATAGCTATAACCTGTGGAAGGAGATAAATTATGAGTCAGTATCAGAGAAATAACTTAATTTGATACATATTTGTTGAAATTATAAAAATAAATATGCATTTTGAATAAAAGAATAAGGAGCATTGATTTCTTGAAAAAACAAACCCTGTTTTTTTTTCAAATCTGTATATTTTCAAAAAGCAAATGTCACATGCATTAGAATAATGTAGAAAAAGAATAGCTCTCAATTTTTATAATATTAATAATTTATCATCACTAACTATAATTTAAGAAGGGGTCTTTTGAATATTTGAATAATAATTTCATCTTAGTTTGGTTATGACATGTTTTTTTATCAAAGTTATTTCTAATAATTCTTTTATAATATCAAAAAACAAAATGGTGAAGTTCAGAAATAAATATAAGTATCGAAATTTTGTGAATTTTTTAAAACCCAAAGAATTACAAATGGTAAAATTATTATAATTGGTGAAGTTCAGAAAATTTATAAAAATTTAACCATGGCAGCTTTTTTTTAGATTTTAAATTTTAATCTTAGAAGCGAAGCGCAAGCTACCCCCATAGGGGGGGGGGAGTGGCGAAGCCATTTCATGGTAATTTCAATAATTATATTATAGTAAGAACAGGTCACTGATTGACAATTGTGGGTACCCATGATAGCCATAGTAGGTAGGAGAGATGAATTATGAGTTAGTATCAGAGAAATAATCTTAATTTGATACATATTTGTTGAAATTATAAACATAAATATGAATTTTGAATAAAAGAATGATAAATAGCATATATTTCTTATAAGAAAAAGTGTAATTTTGGAAAACCTCCGCCCTCGGGTTTTATTGTTGTTGTTTTTTTAAAAAAACAAATGCTATAAGCATTAGAATAACGTAAGAAAAGAATAGCTATCTCTATTTTTTATATGATATTAAGAATTAATTAGATTAATAATTATATTATAGTTAGACAAGATCACTGATCGAGAATTATGGGTACCCATGATAGCCATAACCTGTAGAAGATGAATTATGAGTCGGTATCAGATTCAGAAAAATCTGAATTTAATACATATTTGTTGAAATTATAACATAAATATGCCCAAGTGCCTAAAGCCCAAGTGATGCATTTAGAGGACTACATAAAAACAAATTTTCACCCCAACATCTTAATACATTTCCTTCCATTTCATCCAGGAGTGTAATATGACATGGTTGCCTCATGGTGAAGGTAAAATAATAAATATTAAATTGTAATAAAGGTGGTACAGTATATCCATTTGAGTTATATGTGGAGATTTGCTGCACTTATAGGATTACATATGAAAGTTCCTCACCCCTTTATGTAGAGGCATCTTAGACCTAGTAAAATACTGTTGTTTTTAATTATACCCTAATATTAAAATTGCCCGAAGATTGCATAAATGATACTAATATTAATATTACTTTTTAGATATTTTTCATGGAGGAGAAGCACTGGCATCAGACCAACCACAAAGTTTGACATGCCCATTTTGTGGGAAAATGGGGTTCACAGAAACAACCTTACAAGAACATGTTACAGCCAACCATCTCGATGCCCCATATGAAGTTGTATGTTGAAAATTTTATCATAGAAGAATCATCTTGATTCATTTGCTTCCCCATTTGGACAATTGCCTCAAGTGGCATTTTCTCTGTTTTCTCTTTTTCATTTGAAAGATATTGAAAATGCCAAATGTTGGGGAGGTTTAAATTATATTTTAATCAAATCTATAGTCATTCTGTATTGAAGTAGTTGGAATATTCTGTTGATTTTTTTAATTACTACAGTATAGTATTGTGTTTTCATGCGATTTTAATTACATGAATGTATTTTATCTGTGGTGTCTTTTGTTCAGAGGCTACCAAAATCAGCCCAAGGTTAATAGAATGGTAGTGGTGCTTCACAGCATTATGTGAATGGAAGAGAGCAGATGTTGACACTCGCCTAAAAAATCCTCTATATTCCTGTTAACCTTGAACAACAAAAGAATCACACAGGCACCTAGCCATTACACTTGACAACATCTGTATCCCATTCACCAAATATTACTTTGGCCTCACTTTCAAAACTCAGCTCCCACAACATGTGACAAACCTGCAACAAGGCATAAAAAACCCCCACTATACTCACTGGCTCCAACTTTAGGCAACAGAAAGAAACCCTCGTCATAGTATCCAACCAATTAATCCATTCCGCACTTAACTGCACTTCCTCAGCCTGACATCCAACACTAGCTCTTTCTAATACTGACAAACTCCAACTCATACAAACCCATCCGCATAATCATTGTATGCACAATCCACCTCAAATCATTTGTATTCAGAAACAAAAATACTCCCCCATTGACACACACCCAAATATTCCCACCCATGCCACACCCTAAGAATAAACCCTTCAACACTCAACAACAAGAAATCCACATCACTCCCTCATTCTTTCCCTATCACCATGCTCAACAAAGCAGAGACGCACACACACACACACAAATTGTTGCACAGTACCTCCGAAACCTGTTAAACATTGCAGTACTTTGGACACACCTGAAATACCCTAAGTGGAGTAGCACCTTCCAAGATGCTTTTCACCCTCTCCAGGCTCAGGTCTGGCCATCACCTCCCTACAATATTATAAGCACCTAACAAAGCAAGTCAACAATGCAACTTGCTCTAGTTGCAACCACCACACTGTACCTACTGGAACACTGCTCATCTTTCATAGCCCTCTGACAAATGCTGTTTCTTGAGTCAAGGACCTGTGGGTCTGGCCCACTGCAGTCCAGGCTTTCCTCCAGTAGTGGGTTTGCCATGATAGCAGCCCTAGGGCAAAAGAGTTTGTAGAAGTTGAAGTATCCCACAAAACTATCCTGGAAGAAATACCTATCCCACTGCACACAGGAGTTGCCTTGCCAAGCCTCTAATGTAGTGTAATGAAAGTCCAAAGCATTAGCAAAATTCAGAATTAGCAAAAATCAGTAATTTTTGTTAAAATTCGAAAATTGAAATACTAGAAAAATTCACTCCAGCCCCAACAACAGACCATTTCATAGGGAAGCGGGTGCAATCTGGACAAAGACAACTGAATAAGTAAAAATGACAGCTCTCCCCTCCCCCAAATCACTTAAGATTCATGCAAGGTGATCTGATTTCCTCTACCTCCAATGAACTTACAAATCTGACACATACTAAACATTGATGGCCTATTATGAAAACTGATTAATCATTAAAATATTGGATCACCATTTACCAACGAAATTAATCAGTGCATCCCTAATTGCAAGTGTTGAGGTTCACTGCATGTATAAATGGGGTGGAACTGGAATGTGTGAATTTCAGTGTTGAAGGGCAATTGTGCTGTAGCTGGCCTCTGTAGGATTCTATACCCTCCCAGCCCTAATGCCTGGTGTAGTATCTGTGGCTATATACGTATCTTCTGCACTCTCGTAAAAGGCGCAGCGATTTGCCATGCTGACAGGACTCAGCACCCCATCCGACCCTAGCTTAGCCTCTTCTTTCAGACACTTGTTTCCTCGCTTTTCATACAACCTCTCCAACAACTTTCTCTGGTCGGCCTCTAATTTAACAGGGTAGATTCTGACCTTCTCAGCCAATCGTCCCGGGTTGGGGCTGAGGGGAAGGGGACAATGTTCCCTAGCCCCTGAGCTCCGGTGTGGGATGGTAGGTTTTTAACAACCTGCTTCATCCCCACCCATACCTTCCTCACATGCCCTTTCCTTCTCACCACCATCTATTTTTTTACGCCGTTCCCAAAGTGGAGCCTCCATGCTGAAGGGCTGCTAGGTCACAAGGCGGGAGGGGTGGCCTTAAATGGTGGCACCTGGCTCTGCTAGGCCCGTGCGCACCCCTTGCAGAGCGGGCTACTGCAAAGGGTGATGAGCGATTGCTTCCCATATAAAGAATAGGGTCACCATGCCCAATGATGTTGAAATAAAAAATCTTCCCTCAATTTCCCCTGTTCCATCGTCGGAGCCGCCCTCAGGCAACTCCACAGAAAAAATGGAGGTCCCCTTCCCCCTGTGCTTGTGCAGAGGGCCCTCCAAATCTCTCTAACCGGAGAGGAGGCTTACTCCTCTCCTTCGCCTACAGGTGTAGGGGACTCCCCTCCTCTGGAGGTGCTTTCGGCCACCTCCCTCTTCCAAGCTGAAGTCCCCACTTTTCTTTCCAAGGGGACTGCCAAGAAAGCCAGCAGGCAGCCCTTAGTTGACCGCTCCCCATTGAAGCGGCAAACCCACTTAGTGGGGAGAGGGAAGCCAGGCCCCTTCCCTCAAAAGACCTGCTGGCTAGAATTTTAAACGTAGCGGGGGTCAAGACCTGTGCCTCCCCAGACATGACTAATGACGCTGCTGCCAATAGGACCTGTGATGTCCGGGGGTTGGGGGGGGGCCAACTGGAGGCCCCCCCCTGAGATAGACACGGTCCTTGAGGCAACCCAGTCTCAGACGGTAGGATCCTCCATGGGAGCGAATCTGGTCTCATGATCCATCAGGGGAGAGCTTTAGCTAGGGTAATTGGTAGAGAGCCGAAGGTGACCCGTTTCTCGGATGGAAGCCTTCTGGTGAATGCGGCAGATCCCTGCGAGGCGGCCAAGATAAGTGCTCTTTGGACACTTGATGGCACCCCAGTGAGTGTAACACCGCACTCTACTATGAACTTTGTGAAAGGAGTAGTTTATGCGAGGGAACTCGTTGACTACTCCATAGAAGACATTACCTTAGAGCTGGCCGACAAGGGGGCAATCAAGGTCGAACGTTTGATGAGAAAATGGGGAGGGGCCTCGAGACCCACCCCTACACTCTTCATCACGTTCAACTGTGACAAGCTCCCTGAGGCGGTGGGTGCCGGTTGCTACCGCTACCACTGGAAGGCATTCTTGTCACTGCCACGGAGGTGCTATTACTGTCACTGCTTTGGCCATACAAATCGCTCATGTTGACGTACAAAGTCAGGGTCACCCTAAGTATGTGTAAATTGCTCCATGGCCGCACACGATTAGTCCAAATTGTGTGTGGCCATGTGTGTCAATTGCGGAGAGCCGCACTCCGCTTCTTCGAAGCAATGTGATGCATATCTCCTTGCGAAAGAAATCCTGGCCATTCAGGCCCAGGATCGACTCTCATTCTGCAAGGCTAAGAACTTGGTCCTGGCTCTGCCTAGGCCGTCTTACGCCTCAATGGTTAGAAACACACCCTCTGCTCCTGGCCCATCCAGGCCAACGAGTATGGTTGTTTCCACGCCCATTTAGAGCCCTTCTGTGGGTTCTACTCATCCCGGCGCTCCCCTGGTAATGCTGCTGACACAAAGGGTTCACACTCAGCCCTGGCTAAAACCAGCCCCCCCCCCTCCCCCAGCATGACCGTTTCCTATAAGGCGAAACGCCTCCACCGAGTCGTTAGACTCACAGGAGGCAACACCCCTGAAGTTGGTCGCCAGGCCATCTTCCAGGGTTGCTAAAGCTGTCCCCCAAAAGGAGGACAGCAAGAAAGGAGCTTCGGCTCCTTCACCCATGCCTAGTGGTGGGCTGAGTGGCCTCCGAAGTCACAACGCCCGAGGCGGAGGGAGGAAAAGACTTGCATGGCGAGCCCAACCTCCCCCAATAAGTCGTCGAAGGTGACATTGCCTTAAGCCCATTGTCTGGCCAACTGCGCCTGGGGTTCTGCCTCTGGGAAGCGTACCTCCACGTCTCCTCCGAGCTAGGCCTGGAGGGCATATTCCTTCAATGGAATTGCCATGGACTCCGGACAACTGGGAGAAGCTGCGTCCTCCCCGCCTTCCCGGGGTATAAGGGTTTTGCGATCCCACCACCACGAGATGGGGGCCGGGCTGGGGGATGCGTGTTTTTCAACCGGCATGATGTCTCTGTTCTTTTCACTTTAGATACCTCCTTTCAGGCAGTGGCTATTCACCTTCACCTGGATAGGAGGTATAGTATTATTTCTGTGTACATTCCACCATCAGCTGACTTCGACGCGGGGGACTTCCCCCGTGTCGTGGCACGTTTGCCGATGCCCTTTCACTTGCTTGGAGATCTGAACTGCAGACATCCTCTTTGAGGAGATTACTCAACAAATTCCAGGGGACAAGTCCTTGCCGATGAGTTTTGTGGATGAGTTTACGCATCACTGCCCGAGAACTGCTTCATTTTCTTGCCTTGGTCTATCTTTGTGCTCTTTGGATCCACAGCCTGATTTTGATGGGGGGGGCGTGTCTATGACCTCCATGGTAGTGATCACTTTCCCATTCAAATATCATTTTCAGGGCAACTGCCGCCTGAGAGCCCACCTCGGTGGTGCTTGGCGCGGGCGTGGTGGCCTGCATTTCAATAAATGACTGAATTCTCTATCTCAGTCGAGGAGTTTAGGTCTGTAGATTAGGCCATTGAGTTCTTCTCCAGCAACCTCATCACCGTGGGCCTGACTACTATTCCCAGAGCATCTGTCCGTTTTGCATGCCGACCACTCCCGTGGTGCCCGGCCGAGTGTGAGACGGCCCTCAAACAGAAGTGTTATGCCTACATGGCATATAAGCGCCGCCCGAACGATTTCACTGTCTGTGAATTTGGTCGGGCTAGGGTGGGGTTCTGGTATATTTCGAAGCCCGCCTCTAGCAGAGGTGTGGAAGCAAGTCAAAAGGATTTGGGGCAAGCTCTCGCAGGACCTCCGTCCAGTTCTCCAGGAGAATGGGACCACAATCTCGGACCCCGCGTCCGTGGCGGAATCCTTCGCGACATCTTTCTCCGCATTCTCTATCCATAATGCTGCTCTGCCAGCATTCAATGCACGTCGTGATGTCGTGGAAGGCCGCCGACTGGACTTTACCCCTCCAGACACGGAGAACCCTTCAACGACAATTTTACTGTCCATGAGTTGCGTTCCGCTCTTGCTTCGTGCGCGGACACCGCCCATGGTCCGGATGATGTCCCGTACGCCATGCTTCGACATCTGGGTGAGCAAGGGATGGCCTTTCTGTTAGATTTGTTCAACAGGATCTGGGTGGAGGGCCTGCTCCCAGATTCTTGGCGAATCGCTACTGTGCTCGCCTTTTGCAAACCGGGGAGAGATCACTCTACTCTGCCCAATCTCTCTAACCGCTTGCATGTGCAAGTTGATGGAGAAATTGGTAAATGTTAGATTAGCCTTTTTTTCTGGACAGCGGAGGCCATCTGTCTTTTGCACAGTGCGGTTTTCGCAGGTTCCATTCCCTGTCAGATGCTCTGGTCTGACCGGAAAATGCCATCTGCGAGGCCTTCCTTCGTAGACAGCACTATGCCACAGTGTTTTTCGATCTGGAGAAGGCCTATGATACCGCATTTAGATAAGATATCATGGAGACTCTCCACACGATGGGGGTGAGCGGTCCCAATGTTTATAACTGAATTTTTGCGAGATCGTTGATTCCGCGTACGGTTGGGGGCGCCCTCTCCGGCCCGATGGAGCAGGAAGAGGGGGGTCCCGCAGGGAAGTGTCCTCAGTGTCGCACTCTTTGCCCTGAGCATCAACAGCCTCACTTCGGTGCTGCTGGAAGATGTTCTCGTTATGCCCTACGTGGACAACCTTTCAATCTCTTTTGCGCAGCCCAGATGCCAACTTTTGAGCGTCGACTCGAACAGGCATTGAACCGCTTCTCTCGCTATGCCGAAACGCACGGGGTTCGGTTTTCCTTGGCCAAGACTAAGGTGGTTCATTTCTGCCGCCATCAACGGCTCCACCCCAACCCAGACCGGTTTCTTAATGGGGTGCACCTGGATGTGGTTGAATCGCACTGTTTCCTTGGTCTTGTATTTGACCAACGCCTCACCTGGGAGGCTCATATTCACAGCCTTAGGGTCCCTTATACCTGCGCAATGGATGTTCTTTGTTCTGTGATGAAGCTCGACTACGGATCTCTGTTTTATGCATCCATAGCCGAACGTCTATTGCAGAAGGTGGACTCGACCCACCACACTTGCCTTCGCTTGGCGACCGGTGCCTTCTGCACTTTTCCTATTGAGAGCCTACTTGTCAATGCTGGAGAGATGATTATCTATGTGTAGTGCACAGTGCATTACTCGCTCTCCCTTTGTCGCCAATGGCTCTCAAAGCATCCGCGGCTGATCTCAATGGTGCCTATGCAGTCGAGAGACACCAGTCATACCCTAAGTTCTTTGGCTTTAGGGCCAGGAAACTCCTTTGAGAGCTAGGTATCGCTCTCGGGCCAATGGCACCCTTGGTTTGCCCTGGATGCCTCCCTGGAGGGAACCACATTTGGCTATTTGTCTCTATGCCTCTATCCCCAAAGCTTGTACAGCGCCGGGAGTATTGCGTTTGACCTTTTTGGCGCACACCTCGTGTCATGCTGGAACTGTGCCAGTGTATACAGATGGCTCCAAGTCCCAAGATGGGGTTGACTTCCATGCCGTATGCCCTCTGTTTGATGTCAGCGGTGCTCTGCCAGGCACTGCGTCTGTCTTCACGGCTGAGCTGGTGGCAATACACCACTCGGTATGGGAGATTACGAAACGTGCCTGGTTTGGATACCGGATTGTGATCTATAGCAACTCACAAAGCTCCCTGAGTGCTCTATGGGCATTGGAATCTCTGCATCACCTGGTTTGCGATATTCCTGACACCACGGTTTTGGCAAGCTGGGCAGATGTCAAGATTATCTTCTGCTGGGTTCCTGGACATGTAGGAATTGCGGGGAATGAGCGTGCCGATGAGGGCACCAAAGAGACAGCGAGGACTGAGCGACCTGACCAGTGTTTGGCTCTTCCTCACTCCCACTACATGGCATGAATTCAGGCTGCTTGGCAATGAAGATGGGAGACGGTCGAAGACAGATGGCCTCCGCTGTCCAGAAAAAAGGCTAATCTAACATTTACCAATTTCTCCATCAACTTGCACACGCAAGAGGTTAGAGAGATAGGGCGGAAACTGGCCAGAATAGTGATCTCTCCCTGGTTTGCGAAAGGCGAGCACAGTAGCGATTCGCCAAGAATCTGGGAGGAGACCCTCCACCCAGTTCCTGTTGAACAAATCTAACAGAAAGGCCATGCCTCGCTCACCCAGATGTTGAATCATGGCGTACTGGACATCATCCGGACCATGGGCGGTGTCCGCGCACGAAGCAAGAGCGGAACGCAACTCACTCAGAGTAAACCTGTCTTTGAAGGGTGACATTTCGCCGCGACTGTTCCCATGGACCTACCCCCAATGCTCTGAAGGCTTCTGGTTGCTTTCTATCTTCCTTGAATTCGGCACACCCGCGGGACGCCACGCCTTTTAGGCGAGTCATCACCAGCGCCCTACTGTGAAGACTGCGTTTGACCCCCAGACTGTTTGGCACATTCTTTTTGAATGTCTCAGTCTGTTGCTCTTCGCGCACGTTACCTGTCCCGGTACCGGGATGGTCGGGGTCGCTACCGCCTGTCCCTTGTACCTGGGATGAGTGTGTACACATTGACTGGTGGACTTGTAGACTTTTGCGGGGCCGCTGACCTTCTCCCTTTTATTTAACCAGTTTTTTGTTGTTGTTTTTTTCCTTATAGGTCGCATGTTCCTGCGCCGGGGGACCTGTTCCCGACGCAGGAGCTTGCTTCCTGCTTTTTCCCTTTCTAAAAATTTTTTGCTGTTGGTTTGTTTGTTTTTGTGTTTTTTTTTAATCTCAGTTTAAAGTACCCTAGTACTAGGCAGGTTTTTAATATGGCGACTAATGCTCAAGTAGGCAGTCACCAAATGAGCTCTTAAAAAAAATGTATCTTCTGCACATTTTCACTTTCTCTAGCTTCATATTTATACTATCTTAAAGACTTGAACCTATGAGTTTTCCACACTGGGGTTGGAATGTTTCAATGTCATTAAAATCTCTCTGCCCTTCCCACCAGCTGCTTCAAGTAAGCCCTCAAAAGCTACTTCATTCTGCATTCAATAGCCCCCCAGAGCTGGGAGGCCCATATTCACATCCTTAGGGTTTCTGTATTTGTACCAATGGCATTCTTCATTCTGTTATGTTTAGCACATTTGCAGCTGAGTGTGAATTGTGGAAGGTTTTCTCCACTATATTGGTCTGTCCAATGACCAGTGCCTTCTTCGTATCCCCTATTGAGAGCCTGCTTGGTGATGTTCAGCAGATTCTGCTTGCTCTGCACCATGCATGGTGCATTATACATTTGTATGTGTGTGCTCGGCATCTCCCTCAGTTGTCAGTGTCTATGCCAATCATACACCCATGCTTTTCATGTTTAGAGCCATGTAATTCCTTTGAAATTTTGATGCACTTTTGGGGCCGTTGGCACTTCTGGTTCTTCCAAGATGCCACACTAGATGGTACCACATTTGATTTAAACATTTGTTGCCCTCCTCTTTCTGATGGATCTCCACAAGTGGTTGGGTCATCCATTTGGAAAGGGACTGGCCTGTTTGACCCAGGGGCCTTTTGAAAGGGGGAGGGTGCAACTAAATGAGTAAAAAAATAGTACTAGAAGACAGACTGGTCTTACCACAAAAGTGCATTTGTGCCATTCATATTTATTTTAGGAGGAGGTCTATCCATCTAAGCTGCTGAGCAAACCTCTTCTCCCAGCATGGAGGCCCACAAATATGGCTTACTGTTTTTTTTTTTTTTAAATTGACGTCATTGTCAGAAGAAACTGCATATACTATTACCAGCATGAAAGCTAAACTCTTAATGAGTGTCCAAGGTCAAGTACCTACATTGGTGCAGTCATTAGCCCTTAGGCACACTTTCAACTTTGTATCGATTTACCTGAAATGCACTGTACTTGAGTTCCAAAGTTTTAATGTTAATTTGCCTGGGGCAACTTTAGATGTTTGGTTATTCTACTTTCTAATTGTCCATTAGTAGTAGAATTGGCTGCCTTTATTGTGCAGTAAACCAAGCTCTTATATAAAAGGAAACCCAGAACATGTTGAAGTTTCTTTTGGCTTCTTTTTCTTTATTTCAAATTAAACTAATCTCAAAATAGATTCCTCTTGCATTCCATTTTGCCCTGTGAGAATCTCTCAATCCTGCAATATTTCAGTTATTTTAACTGAATTAAGTGTTTATAGCCCTATAACAATTGAGTATAAACACTCAAAATAAAGATATATAAAATTAATTCATAAATATTGGGAAAATAACATAACTCACTAGCAACAGCTCTCACTGCATCCGCAGCTGATCTATACAGTGCCTATGCCGCCGAGAGATGCTAGTCATACCCTAATCCCTTTGTTTTAGGGCTAGGAAACTCCTTTGAAAGATTGGTATAGTTCTTGGCTGGTGACACCCCTGGTTTTGCCCGGACGCCATCCTGGAGGTACCCCCCTCTGACTATTTGTCTTCACACCTCTGCTCTCAAAGCTTCTACAATGCCAGTAGTGTACAGCCTTTTTGGAGCACACTTCGTGTCACACTGGAACCGTGCCAGTGTATATGGATGGTTCCAAGTCCCAAGAGGTCAGCTTCCACACCTATCCCCTCCGTTTGAAGTCAGCGGGGCTCTGCCAGGCCCTGCATGTCTTCACCACCTAGCTGGTTGCAATACACCACTTGCTCTGGGAGATAATGCAACGTGTCTGGTTTGGAAACCAGATGTGATCTATAGCGTCTCACAAAGCGGCCTTAGTGCTCTTGGGGCATTGGAATCTCTGTATCCCATGGTTTGTGATGCCACTGTTTTGCTGAGCCGTTCGGATGTTCAGATTTTCTTCTGCTGGGTTCCTGGACACGTAGACATTGCAGGTAATGAGGGTGCAAAAGAGTCTGTGAGGACTGGGTGACCAAACCAACGTTTCGCTCTTCCTCACACCGATTTTGCTTGGCAAAGAAGATGGGAAACTGTTGAGAACCTAAAGTTGTGTGCCATTTCACCACTACTGTTTCCATGGACTCACCCTCCAGTGCTGTGATGGCTTCAGGTTGCTTTCTGTCGTCTCCGAATTGGACACTCGCTGGACGCACCGCCATTTGATGCAACGTTCACCTGCGACTTATTGGGACTACTGCGTTGTTCCCTAGACTGTTCGGCACATTTTTGTTGAATGTCCCAGTCTGGGAGATATTTGTGCACATTACCTGGGGTCACTACCGCTTGTCTTGTACTCAAGACTGGTTTGTGTACAGACTTGTGGACTATACAACTTTTTGGATGAGGCTGGTCTCATCCACTTATTTCATTGTCTTTTGTAGGTCACATGTTCCTGTGCTGGGGGGAAGTGGGCATACCCCCTAAGTTGGAATGCGCCTCCTTCCTGTTGCCCTTCTGCTTTCTTTTTTTTATTTGTTTTTTTTTTAGCTTTTGTCTTTTTTTCATTTGATATCTACATAGTTATTTGTTTTTAATCTAGCCCAGTAGTTTGCTCTGTTGTGAGTACGTTTACTTTTGTCCTAGTAACCAGTTGCCAGATGATTTTCAAAATTTAAAAATGTGGCGAGAAAGGAGTATGAGGGAAAAATAGGGAGAATAATACAATATCTAATCCCCTTTGTCATCACCCATGAGTCCTTTAGTTCAAATATGTAGCTGAGGCAAGGGGTGTTGAATTCTGTGGCAAAGACATTGGTCCCTTGGTTTCCATATAAAAACCATAATCTGGGATTTACACCCTTTTCTTTTATTCCTCTTGCTTTCTCTGCCTTACCTCTCCGTTTTTCTTTATTCCTCTCTACTCCCCAAAATATTATTTTGTGGTTCTGAATTTTTGTTGGCATAAATACATACCATTACAGAATAGTACAGAGCTGTATATATATATATTTTAGGTATGTCCAATCTGTGCATCAGTTCCTGGCAGAGACCCCAATCATGTGACGGATGACTTTGCAGCACATCTCACCTTAGATCACTCAACTGGAGCCCCGAGAGAATTAATATCCTTTTTATGTATTTATGGCTATATGTGAGGCGGGAAGAATACCCTTATCTCCCTCTGGTGTTGTAAAAGACAACAATGCCCGGACATTGGTCCCAAGTTTAATAAGACAGTTGGTGATTGCGTTAGTTTAATAAGAACTAATGATGATTGCACTAGTTTAATAAGAACTAATGATGATTGCACTATTTTAATAAGAACAGTTGATGATTGCATTAGTTTAATAAGAATTCGTTTGATCCTTAGCATGTGGCATACTTAGAGAAGGATTTGGTAGAGTTTGGAAAAGTTTAGTGGACATGAAACTAACTCGTGCATCTCTATCAATCATGGCATTAAGGTATTTTCATTGTAGTGGCATTGATGGACCTCTACTATTTCACCAGACTGAGATTCTCTTCAATGTGATGCAAGTCCATAGATTCATTTTCCTTTTCATATTAAAAGATTACACAAGGCTGCCTTGAAGTGAACTGATCTACAGTCAACACAATATTATTTTGCAGATCTTTAGCTTTGTTTGTCATTGCTTTGTGTTTTCCTTTGGGTAAAGCTGATGCAGAAGTACTAGCCATTTTATCAGGCAAACTTGTTCCAAGTGTGACCTTTGTTCTCTACCTAGCTGGGGACATTCTTTTTGTCTGTGGTCTGGCTTCTTACAATAACATATTCCAAGAAAACCATAAGTCTTAATATATATGATGCTTTTTACTGCAAAAATGGCATTGTTTTGTGAACTTTGAGTCTTCCAGTCAGGTCTATTGCTTGATGAATAGTTTTTGTGTGGTTCTCTCTTAAATGATGTATGTTTATCACTTTGTAGTGACCTCTTGCTTCTCGGGTGAGGAGAGTCATCATACCTACCTTTGCCAATCCCTTTTAATCACTTTGCGCTCCAAAATGGACCATGTTGATTATAAAGTATTGAGGTATTACTGTATCAATTGTGCTTGCATTAGGGTTTACAGTTACTGCTACTTCTGTTTGTTATCCGGGCATTGCTACTTCTGCTAGGGCAGCCATCTGATCCCATTTGGCCTCTGTCTACTAAAGACTTCTTTTTGCAGTAAAGTTTGTTTAATGTGAGTGGGTAGACTATTAAATAAGGCTGATTGAAGAATTTGCTGTTCAAGAATGTTAATGTTATATAAGTTCCTTGGCAACTGTTCAAGGCAGATGACATATAGGAGAATGGATTCACCTCTTTCCAATCAAGCAGTCATAATTTGATAATATGCAAGATTAATAAAGTAATACTGCTGAAACAATAAAAATGATTTTAAGTTCACTTAATAAAAATTAAAAGATCTAATATGAAATTCCCTAACAACATGCCCTTAGTGGTGCCTTCAGGCTCACTAATGTTTATCATTCTGATCTTTATGTGAATTTCATTATCAGAAGGGGTGTTTCTGTATTCAATAGATTAAAATTCTCCCTGTTTGGGTGATTAAAATTACCACCACTGGAATGAGTATATTTGACCACTCTGCATAAATGTGGTAGTTTCTTGGTTGGTAACCCCCTTTAACTGTATCTGCTTTCCCATAAGGTGTGTTGGTCCACATCAGATACACTGTCCATCCCTTTTTAATCTTGGATGAAAGCACCCAACTGGATAGTGAAATTCACATAAAGACTAGAATGACAATCACTCTGGAAGGTGAATCCTTTATGATGAAACTGCTTTCACCCATTGGGGCTGATGAGTATCAACACTAATAAAAACCTGCCTACTACTTTGTCCTATCAAGCAAAAAACACCCATCATTTTCTGCCATGCCTACTTGATACTTCGTATTGAAAGGTTACATACTGTTTATGTCCAGATTCACTCCCAGACAGATGAGGTGTTAGTAATTATGATTGGGTAGTGTGGTGATGATTGTTGGATTTCAAACTTGATTGAATTTCATTAGTGGTTTTTGTTCCTTAATAATCAATCAAGACATAACTGAATCCGGAAACAGACATGCAGTTCGAAGGATACCACACCAAGGGCGTGGTTTAAATCGAGGAGTTGCCCGGCAGAACATGAGAGTTGGGTAAGTATTGTTATGACCATGCCCCACCCATACCTTTTGAGGGTTTTTTTTTTACCGCTGAGTTACCCCCCAATTCTGATGCATATCTCGTTGGAGACCTACATTTCATGTGGATTTTGAACCTTGGATAACTCTAACATTTGCCAGCTGCTGCAAAGTCTACTTCTGAGTCTTGCTTACTCCAGTTGTAAAGAACTTGTGTTGTTCCAAGTGAAATGAGTCCATATTTGTGGCACTACTTTCTTCATAAGTTGGTCCTGTTTACTCTTATTGCTTAAATGTCCCCACCCCCTCTCTACCTTCCTCTAAATCTATGATACGTATTTTGTGTTTGTGCAGTGGAATAGTTTACATCAATAAGAATGGAGGTTGCCCCCTTTAAGTGTTATGCTTCATCAAACTTTTTCGCACTCTGGTTAGCACACATCAATGCCATTAACAAACTAACCCCTCCCCCTCTCTTACTACCTCTCTTACTGCTCTTATGTTGTGCCTGATCAAGCAAGTAGCTACAGTTTCTGCATCAAATTTACCCTACATAGTGATTGGGTGCTATCTACTGTATCTCATCTAGTGAGGGGTTCATCCCTCTTCACAAGCCCCCCCTCCCCATAAGGGCATGCAATGTGTTTTTCTGGCTGCCGTGCTGTCTGTCCCAGCTTTGCCTCCTCTTCCACTAACATCTAATTTCTGCCTCTGTGCCAACTCTCATCATCTCCATCTGCTATACTGGGTCCTCCTGACTTGAGTAAAAATTACGGAAGCTCCACCACTTGAACACTGACGGAATCCTGGCAAGTTGTTTTGCTTCCACTTCATTCCCTCTCAGCATTCCTTTCGCTCTACAATTATCTTCTCAACCCTCTGGCTCTGCTTAAGGGTCTGATCAGCTACATAATGCTGTGTCGGGAGAGAAGCTTTGGAACCTCTATAAACAGTGTCCTTTAGTGTTTACAGGTCACAAGGGCCCAGGAGCATTAGGGTATGAATAATGGGAAGGTTGGATTTTGCCCCCAATCAATTTCCTGTGTATAATGGACTGACCACCTCCCTGCAATCGTTCTCGGTGCGTAAGACCAAACTGTTTGTGGTGGGTGGGCTTTACTCTCTTGTTGGCTGCCAGGCCAACAAAAAGCCTTGTGGTCCCCTCTCTGGGCCTGCCACAATAGATCTTCACATCTTAGCCATCCTGTCCAAGATCAGTAGGTCTGACTAAGGATATCTGCTTTGTCACCCTGCCTCTCTGGCTGCTCAGTTGGAAGCTGGAGCCTGTCCACTGGCCAACTTTCAAAATGATCCTCCTCCCTTAACCCTCTATTTCCCAAACTATTGCTTTATGTACCCCCCCCCCCCCCACACCCCCCTTATTTTTGCTTTAAAACTTATTTCATTAGGTCCTAAAACACATATATACAAAAAAAAAATTGTGGTTACATTGCAGGAAATGCCTGAAAATTAAATGATTCCACATGGCATCATTGGGAAGTGTTGATGCAAACATGAAAAAAGCCTAAAAAATAAAATCATTGGGAAAATAACAAAGTAAACCTGGAATTTAGTTACTACATTCCCTAAAAATAAAATTTAATTCTTTTTCATTAATTTTAATAAAATAATATGCACAAATTATTTTTATGAAAGTTAATAAAATAATTTTGCTCTTTCAACGGGCATAATATGTTGCACTTATTACACTTCATATGTGTGTAAGCTTTGATGCGGCATTTGCATCTTTGCTTTAGATTAGTAGGCACAGGAAAATGATCTTTGACTGGTCTTGTTGCTCTGTCTTTTTACTCTCATTCGACAGCCTACCTTTTTTGCCTTGTACTTTTACTGGCATTAGTTAGGGAGAGGAGCTCCTAATGTGGTTTTTAGGAGCCATACTTCTAGCTAAATAGTCCCTATAGAACTAAAAAAAGTTATAGGTAGCAGAAGTACTAGAATATATATACATATATACACTACACATACAAACATATATGGGTGTCCCAAAAGTCTGGCCCCATAGGAAATATACAGTAAATTTTGCAAAGATTGTGCGCAAATTTCTACAAGAAACATTTGGAGATAAATGGATTGGATGACATGGACCAATTGAATGGCCAGCCAGATCTCCAGATGTGACACACTTAGATTACTTTCCATGCGACCACCTTAAATCATTTGCTTATAATAACCATCCCAGAACAATAGCAGAACTAAAGGCAAGCCTATTAAGAGAATTTGAAGCCATAAAATCAAACACTTCCTTGCTAAAGAATGTTCAAAGATCTTGTGTGGAACGTATTAGATAATGTATAGAAGTTAATGGATGTTATTTTGAACATGTAATGTTGTTAATGATAATTAATAAATAAAAAGGTGAAAGTTAGTTTCTTTAATACATTTCCTATTGGGCTGGACTTTTGGGACACCCTGTATATGTATATATAGTATAAGCAGAGTACTTATATCAAATGACAAAGTTTGTGCTACTATAGACAATATAGACCTAGCCTTCTAGCTAAATAGGCCCTATAGAACTAAAAAAAAATTATAGGTAGTAGAAGTACTAGAAAAAAATATGTATATATATATATATATAGAGAGTGTAAGCAGAGTACTTATATCGAATGACAAAGTTTGTGAGATTATAGACAAAGTAGACCTAGCCTAACTCAGAAAATTGCCTAAACTTTTTTCTTTATACTAATACTTAAGAAAAGTCCAATGATGCCCCATGGAAGCACATAAGTTAGAAAAAATATTGCACATACACATATGCTGAAGGTATAACTAACATTCTAATCTCATCTATAAACTTTCTTCTATGTAATAAAATAGAAATGGAAATTAAAAACTATGCTTACCTTATCGTATTCATCAGTCAAATATCTGCGTATAGTGAACTGATCCCAATGGCATTGAGAGTCGCAACTATTTCAAATCCCTTCTGACACCTGGTATAAGCAAACAAATCAAAACAGGTCACATGTCCCCATTGACAACCCATGAAAACATATTGATGCCACACTTGATGAAGCCATATAGAATCATTGGGAGCGAAAGGTTAATAAACCAATCAGAGAAACCATTACATAGAACACAGGGTAATCCTATCTTAACTCGGCCATGCCACTCCGCTATACTCCCAATAATACAAGCACAGAATAAACCCCAACACTGATATGCACCCAAAACTTAGACATAAAACACCTACTTACACTGCTCAAACCTCACACAAGCATGCGCTATGCACAATATCCTAGGAACCTGTGGACCCACCCAGGGAGCATAGGAGCCACCCACCTTGCAGAAGAGAGGTAGGGTGCCCGGCAAGTAAGTTTGCCCAACTCCACCTGGGAGGATCATCAGCATCCTTAGGGTCTCTGTGCCCACACTGTGGATATCCTTCACTCTATTTCACTCAACATGTGGGCTGCTGATATGACTATACTTTGCTGTTCCTCCATTTTTTTATTTTTGTGCTCTCAAAGCTTTTCTATAGATATGAGATTTACTGTATCCAAGTGTCTATGGTAGAAGGTGGATTTGATCCACTACACCAGCCTTAACTTGTCGATGAGTGCCTTCTGGACATCCCATATACTCCTTATTGATAGAGGGGAGATGCCACTTTATATAATGTAATAATGTGCTTCTATGTGCAAGTTCATTTTCTCACATACTCATTCAATTGCTCCTTGTAAGGGGTGTGGTGATTTGCCTTCCTGGCCGCCATGCTGACAGGACTCAGCGCCCCGTCCAACCCCAACTTAGCCTCTTCTCCTTCTTTCAGACAGCCTGTATTTCTACCCCTACTTCCTCACTTCCCCTACAACCTCTCTCACAACTTTCTCTGGTCATCCTCTATTTTCTCAGGGTAAATGCCGACCTTATTCTTAGCCAACTACCCGGATCTGGGCTCAGTTGGAAGGGACAATGATCCCTCACCCCTGAGCTCCGGTTTGGGATGGTGGGTTTTTAAATAACCTGCTTTACCCCCCCACCCACATCTTCCTCACCTCCTCTTCCTTTCTATTTTCAAACATTATACATTTTATGCCGTGTCCATGGTGGAGCCATCATGCTGAGGGACTGCCAGGCCACCAGGCGGGAGGGGTGGCCTTGAATGGCGGCATCTGGTTCTGCCAGCCCTGTATGCACCCCTTGCAGGGTGAGCTACTGCCAGGGGTGATGAGTGATTGCTTCCCGTAAAAAAAAATAGGATCACCATGCCCAATGATGATACCTCAAAAAATCTCCCCTCAATTTCCCCTGTTCCATCGTCGGAGCCGCCCTCGGACAGCACGGAAAAAATGGAGGTCCCGCCCTCCTGTGCTTTCGTAGGGGACCCTCCAAATCTCTCTAACAAGAGAGGAGGCTTACTCCTCTCCTTCGTCTATAGGTGTAGGGGACTCCCCCTCAACCCCTTGTCTGGAGGGGCTGCCGCTTCCCAGCGGCAGCCCCCTCCCCTTACTTTCCAAGGGGACTGCCAAGAAAGCCAGCAGGCAGCCCATTAAAGCAGCTCGGTAGGGCAAACCCCCTTAGCAGGTAGAGGGAAGCCAGGCCCCATCAGTTGCTTCCCTCAAAAAACCTGCTGGCGGGAATATTGAACCTTGCCGCGGTCAAGACCTGTTCCTCCCCCAAGCTTGACTTATGACAGCACTGTCAATGGGACCTGTGATGTCCTGGGGGAGAGGGCCATCTGGAGGCCCGCCCTGAGATAGACATGGTCCTTGAGGCAACCCAGCCTCAGACGGTAGGGCCTTCCATGGGGGCGAATCCGTGCTCGGCGCCAGGCACCGAACCCGAGTCTACCCCTATGCAAGGTCTTATTCAAAGGCAGTACAAGGACGGGTGGGATCTCCTCCGACCGGTGCCCCTGCGACTGCCAGGACCTTCTCCATCTCGGAGAAGGTCGCTCCTCCCGGCGGAGGGGAGAAGCGAGTTCATTCCTTACCCTCCTCCCCTAAAAAGAACGAAGACAAAAGACTCTGGGCTCCCTGCCATCCGCTGGGATGGATGGCTCTGCTGCCACTTCGGTAAGCGACCAAGCCAAGATCGGCACATCCGGCCCAGGCCTTCTCCCCCCCCTCCGTCAAGTGCACGGCCCCTGACTAAGACCAAAAGTGCTTGTGCACAGAACGGAGCCTCGATTACATCGGGGCACCTCATTCAGAGATTACCCGGCGTTTTTGAGCCCACTGGCTTCAAACGCTTCCTCATTATTCGCTCCGCTGATGGCACCATGTTGGCTAAGGGCAACATGATCCATCAGAAGAGAGTTTTAGCTAGTGTGATTGGTAGAGATCCGAAGGTGACCCGTTTCTCGGACAGGAGCCTTTTGGAGAATGCGTTGAATCGCTCCGAGACGGCCATGATTAGTGCCCTTCGGACACTATGGCATGCCTGTGAGTGTGACGCCGCACTCTACCATGAACTTCGTGAGGGAAGTAGTTTATGCCAGGTAACTCGTAGACTATGTACTCCATAGAAGACATCACCTTAGAGCTGGCCGACCATGGGGCGGTCAAGGTCGAACGTGTGATGAGAAAACAGGGAGGGGCCTCAAGACCCAGCCCTACACTCTTTGTCACGTTCGACTGTGACGAGCTCCGTGAGGCCGTGCATGCCGGTTGGTATCGCTACCGCGTGAAGGCATTCGTGCCACTGCCGCAGAGGTGCTATTACTGTCACCGCTTCGGCCATACGAATCGCTCATGTAGACGTGCAAAGTCTGTGTAAATTGCTCCAAGGCTGCACATAAGTCCAAATCATGTGTGGCCAAGTGTGTCAATTGCGGAGAGCCGCACCCCTCTTCTTAGAAGCAATGTGGTGCATATCTCCTTGAGAAAGAAATCCTGGCCATTCAGGCCCAGGATTGTCTCTCATTCCGTGAGGCTAAGGACTTGGTCCTGGCGCGCCCGGCTCTGCCTGGAACGTCTTATGCCAATGATCACGGTTGTTTCCGCACCTCATCCGGAGCCCTTCTGCGGGTTCTACTCAACCCTGGCGCTTCCCTGGTAAAGCTAGCGGCACAAATGGTTCACACTCAGCGCCGGCTAAAACCAGCCCCCCCCCCCTCCTTTCCCCCAGCATGGCCGTTTCCTATAAGGCGAAACGGCCACGCGCCTCCACCGAGTCGTTGGACTCACAGGAGGCAACACTCCTGAAGTTGGTCGCCAGGCCATATTCTTGGGTTCCTAAAGTTGCCCCCCGAAAGGAGGAGAGCAAAAAGGGAGCTTCGGCCACGCCTAGCGGTGGGCTGGGTGGCTCGGAGACGGTGGATCCTCGAAAAGAGGGCACCCCCCCCATCCCCCGCATCTGAAGCCACTACGCCCCCCTAAGGTTTTGAGGCGGAGGGAGGAAAAGACTTGCATAGCGAGCCTAACCTCCACCAATAATTCGTCAAAGGCGACAGCGCCTTAAGCGCATTGTCCGACCAACTGCGCCCGGGGTTCTGCCTCCGTAAGCGTACGGCCATTCCCGTAAGGGTCTTCTCCTCGAAGAGGGCCCCCGGGTCTCATCCGAGCTAGGCCTGGTGGGCATATTCCTTCAATGGAATTGCCGCAGACTCCGGGCCAACTGGGAGGAGCTTCAGAGGCTCTTCTCGTCCCGTTCCGTTCCCCGTTAGCTATTTTTCTGCAGGAGACCTTGCTAGGTGCGTGCCCCCTGCCTATCCTCCCCGGGTATAAGGGTTTTGCGACCCCACCACCACAAGATGGGGGCTGGGCTGGCGGATGCGCGGTTTACACCCGGCATGATTTATACGTTCTTCTTTTCACTTTAGATACCTCCTTTCAGGCAGTGGCTGTGCAGCTTCACCTGGATAGGAGGTATACTATCATTTCTGCGTACATTCCACCGTCAGCTGACTTTGACGCGGGGAACTTCCGCCGCGCTGTGGCACGGTTGCCGAGGCCCTTTCTCTTGCTTGGAGATCTGAAAGGCAGACATCCTCTCTGGGGAGACTACTCTATAAATCCCAGGGGACAAGTCCTTGCCGATCTGATCGAAGAGCTTGAGATAGGTGTCCTAAATATGGATAAGTTTACGCATCACTGCCCGAGAACCGCTTCATTTTCTTGCCTTGATCTATCTTTGTGCTCTTCGGATCCACAGCCTGATTTTGATTGGGGGGTGGTTGATGAACTCCATGGTAGTGATCACTTTCCCATTCAAATATCATTTTCTGGGCGGCCGCCGCCTGAGAGCCCATCTGCATTTCGGGGAATGACTAAATTCTCTATCGTTTGATGAGTATAGGTTGGTAGATGAGGCCGTTGAGTTCTTCTCCGGTAACCTCATCGCGGCGGGCCTGACTACTATTTCCAGAACGTCTGGCCGTTTTGCACGCCGACCACTCCCGTAGTGGTTGGCTGAGTGTGAGACGGCCCTCAAACAGAAGCGTTATACCTAAATGCGCTATAGGCGCTGCCCGAACTATTGCACTGTCGCTGAATTTCGTCGGGCTAGGGCTAGGTTTCGGTATATTTCGAAGCACGCCCCCCGCTCTTCTTGGCGGGCATATGTGTCTTCATTTAACGGGAAGACCCCTCTAGCAGAGGTGTGGAAGCGAGTCAAAAGGATTCGGGGCAAGTTCTCGCAGGACCCCCCTCCCGTTCTCCAGGAGAATGGGACCGCAATCTCGGACCCCACGTCCGTGGCGGAATCCTTCGCGACCGCATTTTCTAGCCAGAATGCTGCTCTGCCAGCATTCAATGTAGGTCGTGATGTCGCGGAAGGCCGCCGACTGGACTTTACCTCCAAGAGGCGGAGAATCCTTCAATGACAGGTTTACTCTGAGTGAGTTGCGCTCCGCTCTTGCTTCGTGCGCGGACACCGCCCATGGTCCGGACGATGTCCCGTACGCCATGCTTGGACACCTGGGTGAGCGAGGGATCGCCTTTCTCTTAGATTTGTTCAACAGGATCTGGGTGGAGGGTCTTCTCCCAGACTCGGCGAATCGCTACTGTGCTCGCCTTTCGCAAACCGGGGAGAGATCACTCTACTCCGACCGGTTTCCGCCCAATCTCTCTTAACCTCTTGCGTGTGCAAGTTGATGGAGAAATTGGTAAATGTTAGATTAGCCTTTTTTTCTGGACAGCGGAGGCCATCTGTCTTCTGCACAGTGCGGATTCCGCAAGTTCTACTCCACGTCGGATGCTCTGCTCTGACTGGAAAATGCTGTCTGCGAGGCATTCCTTCGTAGATAGCACTACGCCACGTTTTTCGATCTGAAGAAGGCCTATTATACCGCATGGCGATACGGTATCATGGAGACTCTCCACACGATGGGGGCGAGGGGACGCCTCACAATGTTTATATGTGAATTTTTGCGAGATCGTCGATTCCGCGTACGGGTGAGGGGAGCCCTCTCCGGCCTAATGGAGCAGGAAGAGGGTGTCCCCGCAGGAAAGTGTCCTCAGTGTCACACTCTTTGCCCTGAGCATCAACGGCATCACCTCGGTGCTGCCAGAAGATGTTCTCGCTACGCTCTACGTGGACGACCTTTCGATCTCTTTTGGTTGGCGCCGCGGCCCAGATGCCAACTCTGTAGCGTCGACTCCAACAAGCATTGAACCGCGTCTCTCGCTATGCCGAAGCGCACAGGTTTCGGTTTTCCTTGGCCAAGACTAAGTTGGTGCACTTCTGCCACCATCCACGGCTCCACCCCGACCTAGACTTGTTTCTTAATGCGGTGCGCCTGGAAGTGGTTGAATCGCACCGTTTCCTTGGTCTTGTATTTTACCGACGCCTGCCCGGCCGATGTCGAGATTATCTTGTGCTGGGTTCCTGGACTGTTCGTTACATTCTTGTTGAATGCCCCAGTTATGGCTATCTCCGCGCACGTTACCTGTCCTGGTACCAGGATGGGCGGGGTCGCTACCCCCTGTACCTTGTACTCGGGCCGGATTTGTGCACACCCACCTGTGGACTTTTAGACTTTTTGGAGGAGGCCGGCCTTCTCCCTTTATTTAACTAGGTTTTGTTTTTGTTTTCTTCATAGGTCGCACGCTCCTGCGCCGGGGGGCGGCGGACCCTTCCCCCCGACGCCGGAGCTTGCTTCCTAATTGTTGCCATTTTCCTTTTTTATTGTTGTTGTTTTTCATATTCTTATTTTAAAGTAGCCTAGTTCTAGGCTGTCGTGATTGCGGCGACTTATGCCCAAGTGGGTAGTCTCCAGATAGGCTCCTAAATTTTTTTTAGAAAAAATGCTTGCCTCTCACCCCCCTATATGGTTAGTCACTTTTTGTTTGAATATCCTGGTTCTGACTGAGTCGTCAGTAAGAGCTTGTATACACTGGACTATGGTGTGATTGAGTTCTTGGAGGAGGAGAGGGTGCTGCATACTCCGGCCCTCGAGGGAGGCAGCCCTCTTTATTTGTAGATGTTTGTTGTTTTTGCTCTTTTTTAAGAGTTGTGAGTTGTCCTAAAGGCACGCCAGACTTGTTTTCTAATTTTACTGGCAACCTGTAAAGTTGCACTAATTCTAGAAATATTTTGAATGGTTAATATGATTAAATGCAATCACAGCGCTTGGAAAATGAGAATGTTTTAGCCCCAAATCTCCTAATGTGATAAGCACTACCATTTATGAATGTCATACCTTTGGTTCATTGATTTTTATGATCATTTGATTAGACAAACTCTGAAAAAAACAGAAAACTTTCATCAAACCTCAGAGCATATCATAAAACTGTTTCTCATGACATGAAAGCCTTTTAGAAAGGTAAAAAAGATATATTGTGATGAATTTTAAAAATGGGTATTGCCAGGGTCTGCAACATAGGCTCAGCTATATTTACACAGGAAAAGTGGGTTCTGCAAAATAGGCTTGCTAATGCAACTAATGGGTTAACTACAATTACAATGAAAAATTAATACCTTCAAACTGTGCTTAGAAATAGCCATTGTTAGATTGTTCAATATCTTTAATGGCTTGCCAGTTAGATTGTTCAATATCCTTAAAGGTTTGCCATTGCCTACTCTTCTACTGCTGTTGTATTTACAAAAATTACATTGAGCAATCTCTAAAATAAATCACTATACATCTACCTCTATGTACTGGTTGTTACAACTTTCTTTCTTAGTACTACTTTAGAGCATAATTGATGTTTTGCTGCAACTTAGCTAGGAATGAAGTTGCATTAGGTATGGTTAAAGGCGAATAGAAGTCAGGTTTGAATGAACCTTGTTGGCTACTAGTTACTAATTACTAGAGCAACTTGTGGTACTGTAGGTTTCCACTGAGATATGCATTAGATATCACGAGGTGATTTGGTGGTAAAAAAACAAAACATAAAAGAAATATCTTTAATTTGCTCAGCTTTAGAGCACTGTTGGAATGAACAAAAGTCATCCTCTTTCCAGGAGCGTTAGCAGCGGTTTCTTCTCATCATCCACACGCAGTGAATCAATGGACCCCATTGCTGAACTTCTGTCGCAACTGTCTGGAGTGCGTCGTGCCACGGCAAGTTACCTCTCTACTGACTGATTTAGAACAGGTATCTTAGAACCTCCTTCCTCTTCCCAGCACATCTTCAATCCATTCCTCATAACTACTTATATGAATTTCAGTGCATCTCACCTCTGCAGTCATAATAATTTCATAAGTCTTCCTTCATTTTCAAATTGAGTTTTGGTAGCAAACTTTCCTTCCCCGAAGAGAATAATTTGGTGCTAAAAAAAAAGAGAGAATTCCTTCTGTTCTTAAGAATATTTGAAGCACACATTGATTTTTTAAATTTGCATTCTCTTATTATTGATCACTTGCCTGAAGCATTCACAACAAAATTTGAATACTTTTGAATTCCTTCTACTCCTTTTCATTTAGACAAGAGAAACTGGGAAGATAAAGGATTGTTCTTTGATTTTAGATATAGCTGATAATTCTTTTTTTCTTAAGCAAATCTAGCTTATGGTGTTTGTAAATAATGGTTTATTTCTCAGAATTATGTGTAGTGTTAGAAAAATAACATTCTCTTGTGGAAAGGTAAGGATATCACTCCTAGATTGCTAGCTGTGCATTTTACAAGGCCTCTAAATGCTGAATTTGGAATCTACTTGTGTTTAATGAAACTAGAATGCATTGGATTAGGTTGTGGAACTTGTCAAGCTTTGACTAGCCCTCGGGCAGCTTATTCTATGCCCTACTCTTTTTGACAAATTCTTTGTCATAAATATTAGTGGCCATTAATTAGATATCCACTTCAGTGCCAAACTATTTTGGAAAAGTAACGACTTATAATAGGCTGCTTCAAGACATGTCAAGTCCAAGACTGTTGAAACTATTAATAAGATTATTACAGAAAAGGAGTATTCTGCCACCTTCAGTTGCAATTTTCACAAACGTGGGGCTGGGGTCATCTTCAACTTTTCTAACAAAAAAAACAAAAAACAGAAATGGTTATTCGTTTTAATAAAGAAAAAGATAATGAAAGTAGCATTATTGGTTGAAAATTGGCGACGAATGCTGTCTACACCCTGAAGGTCTATTTCATGAAGTGGAGACAATAGTTGATACTCTGCATACTTTGAGCATTATTGCTATTCCCTGGAAAGAGAATCTCTGGCATAGAAATGATCAAAGTCGTGGTTGCTTGTTATGACTAAAACATCAAGTGACTAAATACCTTGGTTGAGCCAGTTTCTGTAGCGGGTGTAGACTAGGGTGGTTTCCCCATTCATCTATTTTTTTTATTGGTGGTCCTATGCCCCCTTTCCCTTTCCCTTTTCTCAAATTCCACATTCTTTTTTTCTGGAGAAATTGCATAGAGCCACCTTTTTTTTTCCTCTTGTTGCTGCTTAATAGGAAAGTGAACAAAGTTGAGCAAGCATAAATGTTTTTCTTAATATATTCAAGATAACAAATATCCATGTATGCCCTTACCAATTGTTCCGAAAGCATGCTTATAATAAGCGATTCTTTCCTTGTGTGATTTTTCTTGGGACCAATTCTGATCAGCGATCTTTTTTTCTTACCCTTTCACCCTTGTTCTTTCCCATTAATGCTTCACATTTTTTATATGTTCCCAGAAAACTTTTTTTTTTATAGTCATTGTTAACAAGTGTCATAAATTGAAGAAATTTGAATGACAAACTTAAAAATTCATTGTTTTATCTTTCACATCTTTTTTTCAGGTGATAAATGAATGCTAAAGATGCTCCTCATGCTTCACACTTAAATTTGAGTTTGACGCTTTTTGTTTTTAATACAGGCTTCAACGAGGCAGCAGCAGTTAGAAAGACTCCCTACTAGGAGAGGCGCTGGTTTGAATTCAGCAAGTAGTGCACAGACGCAAAATGCAAATGTCCCTAATGGAAACAATGTGGGTAGTGTCGGCCTGTCTGGTGGTGTGGGCAGTAGTGGAGCGTGTTCAGGGGGAAACAGTCAAAGTGGGGTTGTAGTGAATATAGGATCAAATTCAACATCTAACGTAGCTTCTGCTCACCCGTCTTCATCTTTGGTCCACTCGAGTGGCAAGTCCCAAGGGCAGTCGCAGTTTCTACTTGCCAGGTGAGTCATTTTGATTATTCAAAGATTCTTGGTTGACCAATAGATATTTTCCTATCCGATGAGAGGTGAGGGAGAGGGGGCTTCATTGGAGGGGCTGAGGTCGTTTAGTTCCTTGTATTAAGAAGTGTTGATGCTGTTGTTACAAGAAAGAGAAGAAAGTGTGTGATCTCCCTATTTTTTAAAATATTTTTAGATAATTTCGCTTGCTCTAAATGGACTTTCATTGTTTCTGTCAGGTTTTGGAGTGGTGGGGGGGGGATGTGACTGCTGATTGATTCTAGTATGATGTTTTTTGAGAATTTTAGAATAGCCTAGAAAGTTTAGTTAACGGTGACTCGTGCCATTGAAGGCTGTCGCCAGTTGGGTGAATTAAAAAAATAATTTAGGCGTGTGGTGGATCAAATTGGGAATGGTTATAGGTTGATGGTTGTTGGAGATATGAAGGGAGAAATAGTTAACAATGAGAGGATTGAAAACCCTTTGGTTTATGTTTGTTGTGATCTACATATATTGAGTTTCCTCCAGTTTAGGATTCAGCGAACCACTCTCCTGAATAGGGTTCTCCTTCTGTGTAGTTGTAGATTTTGTATGAAGTGCTTAGGCGTGGGGCATATTATGAATATGCGTTGAGCTTTGTTTCTTGTGTGGCAGCAGGTGCGTGTGTTGGTCAACCCGTTGGATTGATCGTAGGAGTGTAGTGTGAAAAGCGAGTCTAATTCCTCAATCGGATGATCGGTGTCGGTTATGATGTGTCCCTATTTTTGCTCTTGGGCAGATTGGGTGAGATGGATGCCGAAAATGAAGACTCGTGCGATGGTCGCGACCGCGCCACTTTCGTGCAAGAACTTTTGCTATCCACGTTGTCGGAGCTATCGTTGGGGGTTACAGGGGGGCCGGCGGCCGGAATCGGGGGATCCCTCTCGACCCCTCCTCCGACTGCTACCTCGGATGTCTCCACGCAGACCTCTCAGAGCGTCCCCTCCACTCCGACGAGCAACTCCCTCAATTCTACATCCACTTCCCAGCCCCAGCAGACACCGACGGGGATTTCCCTTACTAAAACCCCCTCCACCACTTCAGTGACCCTGAGTACTGGGACGCTGAAGGGGCAGCAGAAGCCCCCGAATAAAGTGATGACAAGGTCTAGTCCTGGATTGCAGCCACAGCAGCAGCCGATGACCCTCCAGCAGTCAAACGGGTCAAATTTAGGCTCGGGAAGGGTGGTGACGGGCACGGGGACGGTCTCCGTGCCCCCTCCTGTGGGCGGCCCTGGGCGTGGGCGAGCGACAGGCGGGTCCGTATCTCCAGGAGCAGGTCGGAGGAAGCCTGTTCGTGGAGTCGAAGGCCGCACCACCCAACCTCCGCCTCCTCACTAGCCCAAGTTAGAGTCCAATCTAGTCCTCTTGTTAATGAGCTTCACGCCCGCGCCGTTTCGCCCCCTCTTCCTCCACCCACGCCTGCCTCCCTTCCTTCCTTGAGTGGGAGTGATCAAATTTCTCCCACTCTCTCTTCGCCCTCCGATCCCGGTCTTCCTCCACTCTCGATCTCCCACCAGTCTCTTCGCTCCCTCCGAACTTCTTGTCCCTCAATTTCCTCCATCCCCACCCATTCTTCTTCACTCATTGCCTCCCCTCTGACCCAGCTCTGCACTACTTCGCCCATTCCCTCTACACCCACCCAGAATCGCCCATGTTTATCTATTCCCTCCACCCCTACCCACTATCACTCTTCTCCGCCCTCTTCCCCCCGCCTTTGTTGCTCCTGCATTTGCTCCTGAGGTCCGACTCGCTAAGGAGGGCTCCTGAAGTGGGGGCGATCCATCTTCACTTGTTATTATTTATTTGTTTTGGTCTCGAGTCCGCCCTTATTGTTGGCTCGCAGTTCGCTGCCCCCCGCCATTGATTGAAGATGGATTCGGTGTAGTTGAAGTGTATATAGATAATTCGCAACAAGTCTGCCCATCCTTTTTTTTTCCCCCCCTTATCCTACCTGGTTGCAATGTATAAAGTTTATTGAGGACTCGTGCGAAGCCTTCTCTAGAAAATGTATAGATATATGAATTTATTGAAATATTTGGTTATGATCATTTCACGTATTTACCTCCTTATCTATCCTTCCCCGCCCTTCATTTTGTAGGGAACGATGAATATAAGGTACTATCTCGCTTCTCCGTTTATAGAGGAAATATGGCTGAAAAATAAAACTCACTAGCTGGCCATTAAGAAAATTATTATAATCCAAAATTGCAAAAGCTTTTTTGGGGAATTTTCTTTCAGTTTAACTTGTGACAGCATAATGGCTAATTTTTTTATATTGATAACTTAAAGTCTTAAAAATCAAAATTATTTCTGGTTATTCAAGTTCTATTTTGTGGTGTGGAAGTTGATCCAGTAAATATATATATATTTTTGAGTAGAGCTTCTTTTTTTATCTTCTTTGCCCGCATAATTGTTTAAATATCCTGCATAACTTTGAGTACTCATTCTTATGTTGTCAAGAAATTACTATGGTGTTTTCATGGATTGTTATTTTTGGTAGATAAATGCGAAAAATTCTGCATTTTGAGATGGAATATTTGAGTACACCGCTATTTGCAATTTTAAGAAAGTTATTTCTGTGTGTGGTCGTCATTCCCCCCAAGGACTATTAATTGTTTGGTGGTACCATTTAAAATAAATAAGTCTAAATAACCAATTTTATTCTGTACATTTTTATTTATTTTTTTTTGGTCATGTCAGTGCCCAAGTAAATTCTAAACACGCTTAATTTGGCAGATTAACACCTTTTATTTGCAATTTAAATGTGTAGTTTTGACTATTGAATCATAACTGACATTAATTGTGTTATACTGTATTATAGGTTTATTGATGGAAATAATTAATGTTTTTGACATTTTACGTTTATAACTCTTCCTTACTCTAAATTTAAGGGTTCGATAATCCTTTGACAAACGCCATTTCCACAAGGGTCGGCGTGCATCAATGCCACTAAAAAAATAGCCAGTCCCTTTAATAAACTTAAGCAGAAATGGTCTTGGAGATGATGCCTTGCCAAGGCTGGACCAACTGCGTCGATCTTCAATGGAGAGAGCGCACCGCAGACATCACTCTTCGAGGTCTGACCCTCGGTATCCATTCCAACTTCATCACCCCACCACCTACATACACTTGCCTTATACGCCAATACATAGGAGTAAGGGATCCAATCTTCCCCGTACAAAACATAGCAGAAATTAGACAATGGACCTTGAGCTCACACACCCGAAACACACTAGTTAACTTTTTCGCAATAATACACCCAAAACATACGCTGTAATCTTCAACAACAAAACTACCCCTTGCTCCTTTCAACCAATGACAAGACTAGACACCACCCCAAGAACACACGTTCTTAACACTAGTACATAATTCAATCCCCTTCATACCATATTGCACACCGAAACAACGATGAAACGAGGCATTATGGTCAAAATCAGAAGCACAGAATACAATCCAAATAACATCAGAAAAATATCACCGAACTACACCCCGTAAGGGGCGCGGCGATTTGCCATCCTGGACGGGATCCAGCGCTCCGTCCGGCCCCAGCTTAGCCTCTCTTCCTTCCTTCAGATAGCCCGATTTCTCCCCTACCTCGTCGCTTTTCATACAACCTCTCCCACAACGTTCTCTGGTCAGCCTCTAATTTCACAGGGTAGATGCTGACCTTCTCAAGCCAACCACCCAGGATCGGGGCTGAGGGGGGAGGGGACATTGTTCCCTAACCCCTGAGCTCCGGTTCGGGATGGAGGTTTTTTAACAACCTGCTTCATCACCACCCATACCTTCCTCACATCCCTTTTCCTCTCCTCTTTACATTCTATTAATTTTACGCCGTGTCCAAGGTGGAGCCGCCATGCCGATGGACTGCCAGGCCACCAGGCGGGAGGGGTGGTCCCAAATGGCGGCGCCTGGCTCTGCCGGGCTTGTAAGCACCTCTTGCAGTGCGGGCAACTGCAAGAGGTGATGAGCTATTGTGTCCCGTGGCAAAAATAGGGTCACCATGCCCATGGATGAATCAATAAAACCTAAAACCCCTTTAACTCCCCCTTGCTCATCGACGGAGCCGCCCTCGGGCAGCTCCAGCAAAAAAATGGAGGTCCCCCCCCCTGTGCTTGCACAGGGGACCCTCCATATTTCTCTAACCGGAGAGGAGGCTTACTCCTCTCCTTCGCCTACGAGTGCAGGGGACTCCCCCTCACCCCCTTCTCTGGAGGTGCTTTCGGGCACCTCCCTTTTCCCAGCGGCAGTCCCCTCTTTTCTTTCCAAGGGGACTGCCAAGAAAGCCAGCAGGCAGCCGCTCCCCATCAAAGCGGCTCGGTAGGGCAAACCCCCTTAGGGGGGAGAGGGAAGCCAGGCCCCTTCGGTCGCTTCCCTCAAAAGACCTGCTGGCAAGAATTTTAAACCTTGCTGGGGTCAAGGCCTGTGCCTCCCCACACAAGACTGGCGACACTGCCAAGGGGACCTGCGATGTCCTGGGAGGGGATGCCCAACTGGAGGCCCCTCCTGTGATAAACATGGTCCTTGAGGAGACCCAGCCTCAGACGGTAGGGCCTTCCATGGGGGGGAATTCGGGCTCGGCGCCAAGCACCGAACCCGAATCCGCCCCTATACAAGGTCCTCCTCAAATGGCTGAGGGCTCCGAGGCAGTAAAAGGAGGGGAGGGATCTCCTCCGACAGGTGCCCCTACGACAACCAGGACCTTCTCCATTTCAGAGAGGGACCTGGCTGAGGCCGGTCCATCTGGCCTGGGGGCTTCTGCCAGCGGAGGTGAAAAGCGGGTTCATTCCCCGCCCTCCTCTCCAAAAAAGAAAAAGACTCGGGGCTCCTCTCCATCCGCGGGGACGGATGGGTCTGCTACCACTTTGGTAGGCGACCAAGCCAAGATCGGCACATCCGGCCCCTCTACCCCCTCGTGTGCGGAGCCCCTGACCAAGAGTGCACAGGGCAGAGCCTCGATGACATCAGGGCCCCTGATTCAGAGGTTACCTGGCGTTTTCGAGCCCGCTGGCTTCAAACGCTTCCTCCTTATTCGCTCCACTGATGGCACCATGTTGTCCAAGGGCAACATGATCCATCAGAGGAGAGGATTAGCTAGTGCAATTGGTAGAGAGCCGAAGGTAACCCGTTTCTCGGACGGGAGCCTTCTGGCGAATGCGGCGAATCCCGCCGAGGCGGCCAAGATAAGTGCTCTTCGGACACTTCATGGCACCCCGGTGAGTGTGACGCCGCACTCTACCATGAACTTTGTGAAAGGAGTAGTTTATGCGAGGGAACTCGTTGACTACTCCATTGAGGACATCACCCTAGAGCTGGCCGACCATGGGGCGGTCAAGGTCGAACGTGTGATGAGAAAACAGGGAGGGGCCTCGAGACCCACCCCTACACTCTTCGTCACGTTCGACTGTGACAAGCTCCCTGAGTCGGTGCGTGCCGGTTGGTACCGCTACCGCGTGAAGGCATTCGTGCCACTGCCGCGGCGGTGCTATTACTGCCACCGCTTCGGCCATACGAATCGATCATGTAGACGTGCAAAATCGGGGTCACCCGAAGTCTGTGTAAATTGCTCCAAGGTCGCACACGATAAGTCCAAATCGTGTGTGGCCAAGTGTGTCAATTGCGGAGAGCCGCACCCTGCTTCTTCGAATCAAGATCTTCGCGCACGACACCTGTCCCGGTACCGGGATGGGCGGGGTCGCTACCGCCTGTCCCTTGTGCTCGGGACGAGTGCGTGTACTTTGACTGGTGGACTTATTGACTTTTTGGGGGAGGCCGGCCTTCTACCTTTTATTTAACCCGATTTAATTGTTGTTTTTGTTATTGCTTTGTTATTGTTATTTCTTTTTATTGTTTTGTTTAATTTTTTAAAGTAGCCTTAAAACTAGGCTGTTTTTTACGGCGACTTATGCCTAAGTCGGCAGTCGCCAGATAGCCCCTTAAATAAAAAAAAAAAAATTCTTCGAAGCAATGTGGTGCATATCTCCTGGAGAAAGAAATCCTGGCCGTTCAGGCCCAGGATAGACTCTCATTCCGCGAGGCTAAGGACTTGGTCCTGGCGCGCCCAGCTCTGCCTGGGACGTCATATGCCTCAGTAGTTCGAAAGGCACCCTCTGCTCCTCGCCCATCCAGGCCAACGAGCACGGTTGTTTCCGCGCCCATTCGGAGCCCTTCTGCGGGCTCTGAGCATCAACGGCATCACCTCGGTGCTGCCGGAAGATGTTCTTGCTACGCTCTACGTGGACGACCTTTCGATCTCTTTTGGTTGGCGCCGCGGCCCAGATGCCAACTCTGGAGCGTCGACTCCCACAGGCATTGAGCCGCGTCTCTCGCTATGCCGAAGCGCACAGGTTTCGGTTTTCTTTGGCCAAGACTAAGGTGGTGCACTTCTGCCGCTATCCACGGCTTCACCCCTACCCAGATTTGTTTCTTAATGGGGTGCGACTGGATGTGTTTGAGTCGCACCGTTTCCTTGGTCTTGTATTCGACCGACGCCTCACCTGGGAGGCTCATATTCGCAGCCTTAGGGTCTCTTGTACCCGCGCCATGGACATTCTCCGTTCCGTGACGTTCAGCGCTTGGGGCGCTGATAGGGCTACTGCCTTACTTTTTTATCGATCCTTTGTTCGCTCGAAGCTCCACTACGGATGCGAGTTTTATGCATCCGCAGTCGAGCGTTTATTGTGGAAGGTGGATTCGATCCACCACACCTGCCCTTGCCTTGCGACCGGTGCCTTCCGCACTTTCCCCATTGAGGGCCTGTTGGTCGATGCTGGGGAGATGCCACTCGCTCTGCGCAGCGTGCAGTGCATCACTCGCCTGTACGCGCGAGCCCGGCGTCTCCCTCAGTCGCCAACAGCTCTCACTGCATCCGCAGCTGATCTCGATGGTGCCTATGCCGCCGAGAGACGCCAGTCATACCCTAAGCCCTTTGGGTTTAGGGCCAGGAAACTCCTTCGAGAGGTAGATATAGCTCTCGGGCCGGTGGCGCCCCTGGTTCTGCCCAGGACGCCACCCTAGAGGGTACCACATTTGCCTATTTGTCGCCACGCCTCTGCTCCCAAAGCTTGTACTGCGCCGGGAGTATTGCGTTCGACCTTTTTGGAGCACACATCGTGTCACGCTGGTACCGTGCCAGTGTATACGGATGGCTCCAAGTCCCAAGAGGGGTTCGGCTTCCACGCCGTATTCCCTCTGTTTGAAGTCAGTGGGGCTCTACCAGGCGCTGCGTCTGTCTTCACGGCTGAGCTGGTGGCAATACACCACTCGGTACGTGAGATTACGCGACGTGCCTGGTTCGGAGACCGGATGGTGATATATAGCGATTCACAAAGCGCCCTGAGTGCTCTCGGGACATTGGAATCTCCGCATCCCTTGGTTCGCGAAGTCCGTGACGCCACGGTTTTGGCGAGCCGGGCAGATGTCGAGATTATCTTCTGCTGGGTTCTTGGACATGTAGGAATTGCGGGGAATGAGCGCGCGAAAGAGTCCACGACGACTCTGTGACCGGACCAGCGTTTCGCTCTTCCTCACACCGACTACATGGCAGGAATACGGGCAGCTCTTCGGACTGCTTGGCAAAGAAGATGGGAGACGGTCGAAGGGAACTTAAAGTTGCGTGCCATTGCGCCGCGACTGTTCCCATGGACCTATCCCCCAATGCCGCGGCGGCTTCAGGTTGCTTTCTGTCGTCTCCGAATCGGACACACTCGTGTGACGCATCGCTATCTGGTGGAGCGCTCGCCTGCGCCCTATTGCAACGACTGCGTCGTCCCCCAGACTGTTCGGCACATTCTTGTCGAATGTCCCAGTCTGGGTGATCTTCGCGCACGACACCTGTCCCGGTACCGGGATGGGCGGGGTCGCTACCGCCTGTCCCTTGTACTCGGGACGAGTGCGTGCACTTTGACTGGTGGACTTGCTGACTTTTTGGGGGAGGCCGGCCTTCTCCCTATTATTTAAGCAAGGTTTGTGTTTTGTTTTGTTTTGTTTTTTGTTTGTTTTTTTCCTTTGGTTGCACGCTCCTGCGCCGGGGGGACCTCTCCCCGACGCACCAGCTTGCTTCCTTTCCCCATTTTGGGGTGTTTTGTTTTTGTTTTTTTCTTTAATTTTATTTTAAAGTAGCCTAGAACTAGGCCAGTTTTAATACGGCGACTAATGCCCAAGTAGGCAGTCGCCAGATGAGCTCTTAAAAAAAAAAAAAAAATCTTGTCGAATGTCCCAGTCTGGGTGATCTTCGCGCACGACACCTGTCCCGGTACCGGGATGGGTGGGGTCGCTACCGCCTGTCCCTTGTACTCGGGATGAGTGCCCCCACATCGACTGGTGGACTTATTGACTTTTTGGGGGAGGATGGCCTTCTCCCGATTATTTAAGCAGGGTTTGTTTTTTTTTTGTTCAGTTTTGTTTTTTTCTTCGTTTAATTTTATTTTAAAGTAGCCTAGAACTAGGCCAGTTTTAATACGGCGACTAATGCCCATGTAGGCAGTCGCCAGATGAGCTCTAATAAAAAAAAAATAAAAAAATCACCGAACTACATACCATTCCTAGACTCACATAGACAACTTCCTAACCTCTCTGTCGAGATTTCAACGCACACCACCCATCATGCATCGTCAGACAATTTTATACACTCACGAAACTGTAACACAGTTCAACCAACCAATAACTACCTCACTAGCCATAACATTCTACATATACCATTTACAAACCAGAACCACTTGGAACACAATAGCCGAGCTCTCGCTCATTACAGACCACCCAGCCCTGCTCTGCCTCATTCAAAACCATTTATACAAAGTACAAAAAAGCAAAGTAGATTAACTACATTAGAACAGGAGCTCTAAGGGCGTTGGACTTATAGCACCCCGTAAGGGGCGCGGCGATTTGCCATCCTGGCCGCCGTGCTGACGGGATCCAGCACTCCGTCCGGCCCCAGCTTAGCCTCTCTTCCTTCCTTCAGATAGCCCGATTTCTCCCCTACCTCGTCGCTTTTCATACAACCTCTCCCACAACTTTCTCTGGTCAGCCTCTAATTTCACAGGGTAGAATGCTGACCTTCTTCTCAAGCCAACCACCCCGGATCGGGGCTGAGGGGGGGAGGGGACATTGTTCCCTAACCCCTGAGCTCCGGTTCGGGATGGGGGTTTTTAAACAACCTGCTTCATCCCCACCCACATCTTCCTCATATCCCTTTTCCTCTCCTCTTCACAACCTATATTTTTTACGCCGTGTCCAAGGTGGAGCCGCCATGCCGAAGGACTGCCAGGCCACCAGGCGGGAGGGGTGGTCCCGAATGGCGGCGCCTGGCTCTGCCGGGCTTGTAAGCACCTCTCGCAGTGCGGGCAACTGCGAGAGGTGATGAGCTATTGCGTCCCGTAATCAAAAGAGGGTCACCATGCCCATGAATGAAAAAAACAACAAAAAACCCAACCCCCAACTTCCCCAAGAAAATCGACGGAGCCGCCCTCGGGCAGCTCCACCGAGAAAATGGAGGTCCTCCCCCTTGTGCTTGCGCAAGGGACCCTCCTTAATTCTTTAACCGGAGAGGAGGCTTACTCCTCTCCTACGCCTACGGGTGTAGGGGACTCCCCCTCACCCCCTTCTCTGGAGGTGCTTTCGGGCACCTCCCTATCTCCAGCGGCAGTCCCTCCTTTGCTTTCTAAGGGGACTGCCAAGAAAGCCAGCAGGCAGCCCATTGCCGACCGCCCCTCGTGCAAGCGGCTCGGTAGGGCAAACCCCCTTAGGGGGGAGACGGAAGCCAGGCCCCTTCGGTCGCTTCCCTCAAAAGACCTGCTGGCAAGAATTTTAAACCTTGCTGGGGTCAAGGCCTGTGCCTCCCCACACCACCTGACTAGTGACAATACTGCCAAGGGGACCTGCGATGTCCTGGGAGGGGATGGCCAACTGGAGGCCCCTCCTGTGATAGACATGGTCCTTGAAGAGACCCAGCCTCAGACGGTAGGGCCTTCCATGGGGGGGAGTTCGGGCTCGGCGCCAAGCACCGAACCCGAATCCGCCCCTATGCAGGGTCCTCCTCAAATGGCTGAGGGCTCCGAGGCAATAAAAGGAGGGGAGGGATCTCCTCCGACAGGTGCCCCTACGACAACCAGGACCTTCTCCATTTCGGAGAGGGACCTGGCTGAGGCTGGTCCATCTGGCCTGGGGACTTCTGCCGGCGGAGGTGAAAAGCGGGTTCATTCCCCGCCCTCCTCTCCGAAAAAGAAAAAGACAAAAAAGACTCGGGGCTCCTCTCCATCCGCGGGGGCTGCGGGGACGGATGGGTCTGCTGCCACTCTGGCAAGCGACCAAGCCAAGATCGGCACATCCGCCCCCTCTGCCCCTCGGGTTGCGGAGCCCCTGACAAAGAAGACTAATACCAAGAGTGCACAGGGCGGAGCCTCGATGACATCGGGGCCCCTGATTCAGAGGTTACCTGGCGTTTTCGAGCCCGCTGGCTTCAAACGCTTCCTCCTTATTCGCTCCACTGATGGCACCATGTTGTCCAAGGGCAACATGATCCATCAGAGGAGAGGATTAGCTAGTGCAATTGGTAGAGAGCCGAAGGTAACCCGTTTCTCGGACGGGAGCCTTCTGGCGAATGCTGCGAATCCCGCCGAGGCGGCCAAGATTAGTGCTCTTCGGACACTTCATGGCACCCCGGTGAGTGTGACGCCGCACTCTACCATGAACTTTGTGAAAGGAGTAGTTTATGCGAGGGAACTCGTTGACTACTCCATTGAGGACATCACCTTAGAGCTGGCCGACCATGGGGCGGTCAGGGTCGAACGTGTGATGAGAAAACAGGGAGGGGCCTCGAGACCCACCCCTACACTCTTCGTCACGTTCGACTGTGACAAGCTTCCTGAGTCGGTGCGTGCCGGTTGGTACCGCTACCGCGTGAAGGCATTCGTGCCACTGCCGCGGCGGTGCTATTACTGTCACCGCTTCGGCCATACGAATCGATCATGTAGACGTGCAAAGTCGGGGTCACCCGAAGTCTGTGAAAATTGCTCCAAGGTCGCACACGATAAGTCCAAATCGTGTGTGGCCAAGTGTGTCAATTGCGGAGAGCCGCACCCTGCTTCTTCGAAGCAATGTGGTGCATATCTCCTTGAGAAAGAAATCCTGGCCGTTCAGGCCCAGGATCGACTCTCATTCCGCGAGGCAAAGGACTTGGTCCTGGCGCGCCCGGCTCTGCCTGGGACGTCATATGCCTCAATATTTAGGAAGGCACCCTCTGCTCCTGGCCCATCCAGGCCAACGAGCACGGTTGTTTCCGCGCCCATTCGGAGCCCTTCTGCGGGCTCAACCCAACCCGGGTGCTCCCCTGGTAAAGCTGGCGGCAAAAAGGGTTCATACCCTGCCCCGGCTAAAACCAGGGCTCCCCCCTCCTCCCCCAGCGTGACCGTTTCCCGTAAGGCGAAACGGCCACGCGCCTCCACCGAGTCGTTAGACTCACAGGAGGCAACACCCCTGAAGATGGTCGCTAGGCCATCTTCCGGGGTTCCTAAAGCTGTCCCCCGAAAGGAGGACAGCAACAAAGGAGCTTCGGCTCCTTCGCCCACGCCCCGAGGTGGAGCGAGTTGCTCGGAGACGGTGGTTCCTCGAAAAGAAGGCCCCCGGCCTCCGAAGCCGCAACGCCCGCCTAAGGTTTCGAGGCGGAGGGAGGAAAAGACTCGCATGGCGAGCCCAACCTCCCCCAATAAGTCCTCGAAGGCGACAGCGCTTTGTCCTGCCAACAGCGCCCGGGGTTCTGCCCCCGGGAAGCGTACGGCCATTCCCGTGAGGGTCTTCAATTCGAGGAGGGCCCCCGCGTCTCCTCCGAGCTAGGCCTGGAGGGCATATTCCTTCAATGGAATTGCCGTGGACTCCGGGCCAACTGGGAGGAGCTGCGGAGGCTCGTCTCGTCCCGTTCCCCGTTAGCTATTTTTTTTGCAGGAGACCATGCTAGGTGCGTGCCCCCTCCCTGCCCTCCCGGGGTGTAAGGGTCTTGCGACCCCACCACCGCGGGATGGCCGGGCTGGGGGATGCGCAGTTTACACCCGGCATGATGTCTCCGTTCTTCCTTTCTCTTTAGATACCTCCCTTCAGGCAGTGGCTGTGCAGCTGCACCTGGATAGGAGGTATACTATCATTTCTGCGTACATTCCACCGTCAGCTGACTTCGACGCGGGGGACTTCCGCCGCATCGTGGCACGGTTGCCGAGGCCCTATCTCTTGCTTGGAGATCTGAACGGCAGGCATCCTCTCTGGGGAGATTACTCCATAAATCCCAGGGGACAAGTCCTTGCCGATCTGATCGAAGAGCTTGAGATGGGTGTCCTAAACGTGGATGAGTTTACGCATCACTGTCCGAGAAACGCTTCATTTTCGTGCCTTGACCTATCTTTGTGCTCTTCGGATGCACATGCGAGGCATGGCCTTTCTATTAGATTTGTTCAACAGGATCTGGGTGGAAGGTCTCCTCCCAGACTCCTGGCGAATCGCTACTGTGCTCGCCTTTCGCAAGCCGGGGAGAGATCACTCTACTCCGACCGGTTTCCGCCCAATCTCTCTAACCTCTTGCGTGTGCAAGTTGATGGAGAAATTGGTAAATGTTAGATTAGCCTATTTCCTGGACAGCGGAGGCCATCTGTCTTCTGCACAGTGCGGCTTCCGTAAGTTCCACTCCACGTCGGATGCTCTGCTCCGACTGGAAAATGCCGTCTGCGAGGCTTTCCTTCGTAGACAGCACTACGCCACGGTGTTTTTTGATCTGGAGAAAGCCTATGATACCGCATGGCGATACGGTATCATGGAGACTCTCCACACGATGGGGGCGAGGGGACGCCTCCCAATGTTTAAATCTGAATTTTTGCGAGATCGTCGATTCCGCGTACGGGTGGGGGGAGCCCTCTCCGGCCCAAAGGAGCAGGAAGAGGGTGTCCCGCAGGGAAGTGTCCTCAGTGTCACACTCTTTGCCCTGAGCATCAACGGCATCACCTCGGTGCTGCCGGAAGATGTTCTCGCTACGCTCTACGTGGACGACCTTTCGATCTCTTTTGGCGCGGCCCAGATGCCAACTCTGGAGCGCCGACTCCAACAGGCATTGAACCGCGTCTCTTGCTATGCCAAAGCGCACAGGTTTCGGTTTTCTTTGGCCAAGACTAAGGTGGTGCACTTCTGCCGCCATCCACGGCTTCACCCCGACCCAGATTTGTTTCTTAATGGGGTGCGCCTGGATGTGGTTGAGTCGCACCGTTTCCTTGGTCTTGTATTCGACCGACGCCTCACCTGGGAGGCTCACATTCGCAGCCTTAGGGTCTCTTGTACCCGCGCCATGGACATTCTCCGTTCCGTGACGTTCAGCGCTTGGGGCGCTGATAGGGCTACCGCCTTACTTTTTTATCGATCCTTTGTTCGCTCGAAGCTCGACTACGGATGCGAGTTTTATGCATCCGCAGCCGAGCGTTTATTGCGGAAGGTGGATTCGATCCACCACACCGGCCTTCGCCTTGCGACCGGTGCCTTCCGCACTTCCCCCATTGAGAGCCTGTTGGTCGATGCTGGGGAGATGCCACTCGCTCTGCGCCGCGTGCAGTGCATCACTCGCCTGTACGCGCGAGCCCGGCGCCTCCCCCAGTCGCCAACAGCTCTCACTGCATCCGCAGCTGATCTCGATGGTGCCTATGCCGCCGAGAGACGCCAGTCATACCCTAAGCCCTTTGGGTTTAGGGCCAGGAAACTCCTTCGAGAGGTAGATATAGCTCTCGGGCCGGTGGCGCCCCTGGTTCTGCCCAGGACGCCACCCTGGAGGGTACCACATTTGGCTATTTGTCGCCACGCCTCTGCTCCCAAAGCTTGTACTGCGCCGGGAGTATTGCGTTCGATCTTTTTGGAGCACACATCGTGTCACGCTGGTACCGTGCCAGTGTATACGGATGGCTCCAAGTCCCAAGAGGGGGTCGGCTTCCACGCCGTATCCCCTCTGTTTGAAGTCAGCGGGGCTCTACCAGGCGCTGCGTCTGTCTTCACGGCCGAGCTGGTGGCAATACACCACTCGGTACGGGAGATTACGCGACGTGCCCGGTTCGGAGACCGGATTGTGATTTATAGCGACTCACAAAGCGCCCTGAGTGCTCTCGGGGCATTGGAATCTCCGCATCCCCTGGTTCGCGAAATCCGTGACGCCACGGTTTGGGCGAGCCGAGCAGATGTCGAGATTATCTTCTGCTGGGTTCCTGGACATGTAGGAATTGCGGGGAATGAGCGCGCCGATGAGGGCGCCAAAGAGTCCGCGAGGACTCTGCGACCGGACCAGCGTTTCGCTCTTCCTCACACCGACTACATGGCAGGAATACGGGCAGCTCTTCGGACTGCTTGGCAAAGAAGATGGGAGACGGTCGAGGGGAACTTAAAGTTGCGTGCCATTGCGCCGCGACTGTTCCCATGGACCTATCCCCCAATGCCGCGGCGGCTTCAGGTTGCTTTCTGTCGTCTTCGAATCGGACACACTCGTGTGACGCATCGTTACTTGGTGGAGCGCTCGCATGTGCCCTATTGCAACGACTGCGTCGTCCCCCAGACTGTTCGGCATATTCTTGTCGAATGTCCCAGTCTGGGTGATCTTCGCGCACGATACCTGTCTCGGTACCGGGATGGGCGGGGTCGCTACCGCCTGTCCCTTGTACTCGGGACGAGTGCGTGCACCATGACTGGTGGACTTATTGACTTTTTGGGGGAGGCCGGCCTTCTCCCCTTTATTTAAGGTTCCTTTTTTGTTATTGTTTTGTTTTAGATTGCACTCTCCTGCACCGGGGTGAGGGGGACCTCCCCCCGCTGCCGGAGATTGCTTCGATTGTTAAGTTTTTCAAATTTATATTGATTGTTAAGTTTTCATATTTTAACTTTAAAGTAGCCTAATTCTAGGCTGTCGTGTTTTACGGCGACTTATGCCCAAGTGGGTAGTTGCCAGATGGGCTCTAAAAAAAAAAAAAAAAAAAAAAAAAAAATCTTCGGATGCACAGCCTGATTTTGATTGGGGGGTGGTCGATGACCTCCATGGTAGTGATCACTTTCCCATTCAAATATCATTTTCAGGGCAACTGCCGCCTGAGAGACCACCTCGGTGGTGCTTGGCGCGGGCGCGGTGGCCTGCATTTCAGGAAATGACTGAATTCTCTATCTCAGTCGAGGAGTTTAGGTCGGTAGATGAGGCCGTTGAGTTCTTCTCCGGCAACCTCATCGCCGTGGGCCTGACTACTATTCCTAGGACGTCTGGCCGTTTTGCACGCCGACCACTCCCATGGTGGTCGGCCGAGTGTGAGACGGCCCTCAAACAGAAGCGTTATGCCTACATGCGCTATAAGCGCCGCCCGAACGATTTCACTGTCGCTGAATTTCGTCGGGCTAGGGCTAGGTTCCGGTATATTTCGAAGCACGCCCGCCGCTCTTCTTGGCGGGCATACGTGTCTTCACTTAACGGGAAGACCCCTTTAGCTGAGGTGTGGAAGCGAGTCAAAAGGATTCGGGGCAAGTTCTCGCAGGACCCCCCTCCCGTTCTCCAGGAGAATGGGACCGCAATCTCAGACCCCGCGTCCGTGGCGGAATCCTTAGCGACCGCTTTTTCCGCATTCTCTAACCGTGATGCTGCTCCGCCAGCATTCAATGCACGTCGTGATGTCGCGGAAGGCCGCCGGCTGGACTTTACCTCCAGTGGCGGAGAACCCTTCAACGACAAGTTTACTGTGAGTGAGTTGCGTTCCGCTCTCGCTTCGTGCGCGGACACCGCCCATGGTCCGGACGATGTCCCGTACGCCATGCTTCGACACCTGGGTGAGCGAGGCATGGCCTTTCTGTTAGATCTGTTCAACAGGATCTGGGTGGAAGGTCTTCTCCCAGACTCCTGGCGAATCGCTACTGTGCTCGCCTTTCGCAAGCCGGGGAGAGATCACTCTACTCCGACCGGTTTCCGCCCAATCTCTCTAACCTCTTGCGTGTGCAAGTTGATGGAGAAATTGGTAAACGTTAGATTAGCTTTTTTCCTGGACAGCGGAGGCCATCTGTCTTCCGCACAGTGCGGCTTCCGCAAGTTCCACTCCACGTCGGATGCTATGCTCCGACTGGAAAATGCCGTCTGCGAGGCTTTCCTTCTTAGACAGCACTACGCCACGGTGTTTTTCGATCTGGAGAAGGCCTATGATACCGCATGGCGATACGGTATCATGGAGACTCTCTACACGATGGGGGCGAGGGGACGCCTCCCAATGTTTATATCTGAATTTTTGCGAGATCGTCGATTCCGCGTACGGGTGGGGGGAGCTCTCTCCGGCCCAAAGGAGCAGGAAGAGGGTGTCCCGCAGGGAAGTGTCCTCAGTGTCACACTCTTTGCCCTGAGCATCAACGGCATCACCTCGGTGCTGCCGGAAGATGTTCTCGCTACGCTCTACGTGGACGACCTTTCGATCTCTTTTGGCGCGGCCCAGATGCCAACTCTGGAGCGTCGACTCCAACAGGCATTGAACCGCGTCTCTCGCTATGCCGAAGCGCACAGGTTTCGGTTTTCTTTGGCCAAGACTAAGGTGGTGCACTTCTGCCGCCATCCACGGCTTCACCCCGACCCAGATTTGTTTCTTAATGGGGTGCGCCTGGATGTGGTTGAGTCGCACCGTTTCCTTGGTCTTGTATTCGACCGACGCCTCACCTGAGAGGCTCATATTCGCAGCCTTAGAGTCTCTTGTACCCGCGCCATGGACATTCTCCGTTCCGTGACGTTCAGCGTTTGGGGCGCTGATAGGGCTACCGCCTTACTTTTTTATCGATCCTTTGTTCGCTCGAAGCTCGACTACGGATGCGAGTTTTATGCATCCGCAGCCGAGCGTTTATTGCGGAAGGTGGATTCGATCCACCACACCGGCCTTCGCCTTGCGACCGGTGCCTTCCGCACTTCCCCCATTGAGAGCCTGTTGGTCGATGCTGGGGAGATGCCACTCGCTCTGCGCCGCGTGCAGTGCATCACTCGCCTGTACGCGCGAGCCCGGCGCCTCCCTCAGTCGCCAACAGCTCTCACTGCATCCGCAGCTGATCTCGATGGTGCCTATGCTGCCGAGAGACGCCAGTCATACCCTAAGCCCTTTGGGTTTAGGGCCAGGAAACTCCTTCGAGAGCTAGATATAGCTCTCGGGCCGGTGGCGCCCCTGGTTCTGCCCAGGACGCCTCCCTGGAGGGTACCACATTTGGCTATTTGTCGCCACGCCTCTGCTCCCAAAGCTTGTACTGCGCCGGGAGTATTGCGTTCGACCTTTTTGGAGCACACATCGTGTCACGCTGGAACCGTGCCAGTGTATACGGATGGCTCCAAGTCCCAAGAGGGGGTCGGCTTCCACGCCGTATCCCCTCTGTTTGAAGTCAGCGGGGCTCTACCAGGCGCTGCGTCTGTCTTCACGGCCGAGCTGGTGGCAATACACCACTCGGTACGGGAGATTACGCGACGTGCCCGGTTTGGAGACCGGATTGTGATCTATAGCGACTCACAAAGCGTCCTGAGTGCTCTCGGGGCATTGGAATCTCCGCATCCCCTGGTTCGCGATATCCGTGACGCCACGGTTTTGGCGAGCCGGGCAGATGTCGAGATTATCTTCTGCTGGGTTCCTGGACATGTGGGAATTGCGGGGAATGAGCGCGCCGATGAGGGCGCCAAAGAGTCCGCGAGGACTCTGCGACCGGACCAGCGTTTCGCTCTTCCTCACACCGACTACATGGCAGGAATACGGGCAGCTCTTCGGACTGCTTGGCAAAGAAGATGGGAGACGGTCGAAGGGAACTTAAAGTTGCGTGCCATTGCGCCGCGACTGTTCCCATGGACCTATCCCCCAATGCCGCGGCGGCTTCAGGTTGCTTTCTGTCGTCTCCGAATCGGACACACTCGTGTGACGCATCGCTATCTGGTGGAGCGCTCGCCTGCGCCCTATTGCAACGACTGCGTCGTCCCCCAGACTGTTCGGCACATTCTTGTCGAATGTCCCAGTCTGGGTGATCTTCGCGCACGACACCTGTCCCGGTACCGGGATGGGCGGGGTCGCTACCGCCTGTCCCTTGTACTCGGGACGAGTGCGTGCACTTTGACTGGTGGACTTGCTAACTTTTTGGGGGAGGCCGGCCTTCTCCCTTTTTTTTAACCAGGCTTAATTTTGTTGTTGTTTTTGTTGTTGTTGTTGTTTTTTTTTATTGTTTTGTTATTGTTATTTCTTTTTTGTTGTTCCCTGTTCCATTTTTTGAAGTAGCCTAGAACTAGGCTGTTTGTTTACGGCGACTTATGCCTAAGTCGGCAGTCGCCAGATAGCCCCTTAAATAAAAAAAAAAAAAAAAAAATGGACTTATAGCATCGCCGTGTTTGGTTAAACCCCAAGTGAGAGTGGACGTGAATGTCTGCGCACATAAGGTCTGGCTATCCCCCATGGTGGTTGGTCGATCTTACACAGGTCATCACACGCACATAAACAATTGCAAAACTGCTGCCTTCACAGCACCCCGTAAGGGGCGCGGCGATTTGTCATCCTGGCCGCCGTGATGACGGGATCCAGCGCTCCGTCCAGCCCCAGCTTAGCCTCCCTTCAGATAGCCTGTATTTCTCCCCTACTTCGTCGCTTTTCAAACAACCTCTCCCACAGCTTTCTCTGGTCAGCCTCTAATTTCAGAGGGTAGATGCTGACCTTCTCAGCCAACCGTCCCGGATCGGGACTGAGGGAGGAGGGAACAATGTTCCCTAACCAATGAGCTCCTCTCTGGGGTGGTTGGTTTTTAACAACCTGCTTCATCCCCACCCATACATTTCCTCTCCTCTTCACAATCTATCTTTTTACGCCGTGTTCAAGGTGGAGCCGCCATGCCGATGGACTGCCAGGCCACCAGGTGGGAGGGGTGGGCCTGAATGGCGGCGCCTGGCTCTGCCAGGCCTGTAAGCACCTCTTGTAGTGCGGGCAACTGCAAGAGGTGATGAGCTATTGCGTCCCGCAGAAAATATAGGGTCACCATGCTCAATGATGCCAAAAAAACAAAAAATCCTCTCTTCCCCCCCCCCCCTCCCTTGTATCATCAACGGAGCCACCCTCGGGCAGCTCCACAGAAAAAAAAATGGAGGTCCCCCGCACCTGTGCTTGCGCAGGGGACCCTCCATATTTCTCTAGCTGGAGAGGAGGCTTACTCTTCTCCTACGCCTACGGGTGTAGGGGACTCCCCCTCACCCCCTTCTCTGGAGGTGCTTTCGGGCACCTTCCTGCTTCCAGCGGCAGTCCCCCCTTTTCTTCCAAAGGGGACTGCCAAGAAAGCCAGCAGGCAGCCCATAGCCAACCGCTCCCCATTGAAGTGGCTCGGCAGGGCAAACCCCCATAGACCTGCTGGCAAGAATACTAAACCTTGCCGGGGTTAAGGCCTGTACCTCCCCACACATGACTGGCGATTCTGCCAACGGGACCTGTGATGTCCTGGAAGGGGATGGCCACCTGGAGGCCCCTCCTGTGATAGACATGGTTCTTGAGGCAACCCAGCCTCAGACGGTAGGGCCTTCCATGGGGGGGGGGGGAATCAGGGCTCGGCGCCAAGCACCGAACCCGAATCCGCCCCTGTGCAAGGTGGTCCTCAAAAGGCTGCGGTCTCCGAGACAGTGCAAGGAGGGGAGGGATCTCCAACCGATGCCCCTGCGACAACAGTACTTTCCCTATTTCAGAGAAAGACCTGGCTGAGGCCGGTCCATCTGGCCTGGGGGCTCCTATCGGCGGAGGTGAGAAGCGGGTTCATTCCCCGCCCACCTCTCCAAAAAAGAAAAAGACTCGGTGCTCCTCTCCATCTGCGGGGACGGATGGGTCTGCTGCCACTTTGGCAAGTGACCAAGCCAAGATCGGCACATCCGGCCCCTCTGCCTCCCCGGGTGCAGAGCCCCCGACTATGATAAAGACCAAAAGTGCGCAGGGCGGAGCCTCAATAACATCGGGGCCCCTTATTCAGAAGTTACCTGTCATTTTCGAGCTCGCTGGCTTCAAACGCTTCCTCGTCATTCGCTCCACTGATGGCAGCATGTTGGCCAAGGACAACATGATCCATCAGAAGAGAGGATTAGCTAGTGTAATTGGTTGAGAGCCGAAGGTGACCCGTTTCTCGGACGGGAGAGCCTTCTGGCTAATGCGGCGAATCCCGCCGAGGCGGCCAAGATAAGTGCTCTTCGGACACTTCAAAGTCGGGGTCACCCGAAGTCTGTGTAAATTGCTCCAAGGCCTCAGACGATAAGCCTAAGTCGTGTGCGGCCAAATGTGTCAATTGTGGAGAGCCACACCCCGCTTCTTCGAATCAATGTGGTGCATATCTCCTTGAGAAAGAAATCCTGGCCGTTCAGGCCCAGGATCGACTCTCATTCCGCGAGGATAAGGACTTGGTCCTGGCGCGCCCGGCTCTGCCTGGGACGTCATATGCATCAAAAGTTCGATAAGCACCCTCTGCTCCTGACCCATCCAGGCTAACGAGCACGGTTGTTTCCGCTCCCATTCGGAGCCTTTCTAAGGGCTCTACTCAACCCGGGCGCTGCCCTGGTAAAGCTGGCGGCAAAAAAGGTTTATACCCAGCCCTGGCTAAAACCAGGGCTCCTCCCTCTTCCCCCAGCGTGACCGTTTTCCGTAAGGCGAAACGGCCACGCGCCTCCACCGAGTCGATAGACTCACAGAAGGCAACACCCCTGAAGTTGGTCGCCAGGCCATCTTCCGGGGTTCCTAAAGCTTTCCCCCGAAAGGAGGACAGCAACAAAGGAGCTTCGGCTCCTTCGCCCACGCCTAGTGCTGGACCGAGTGGCTCGGAGAAGGTGGTTCCTCTAAAAGAGAGCCCCCTCCGCCTCCCAAGCCGCAACGCCCGCCTAAGGTTTCGAGGCGGAGGGAGGAAATGGCGAGCCCAACCTCCCCTAATACGGCCTCGAAGGCGCCCGCGACTTCAGCGCTTTGTCCGGCCAACAGCGCCCGGTGTTCTGCCTCCGGGAAGCGTATGGCCATTCCCGTGAGGGTCTTCTGTTCGAAGAGGGCCCCCGCGTCTCCTCCGAGCTAGGCCTGGAGGTAATATTCCTTCAATGGAATTGCCGTAGACTCCGGGCCAACTGGGAGTAGCTGCGGAGGCTCGTATCGTCCTGTTCCCAGTTAGTTATTTTTCTGCAGGTGACCATGCTAGGCGCGTGCCCCCTGCCTGCCCTCCCGGCTTATAAGGGTCTTGAGACCACACCAACACAAGATGGCCTGGCTGGTGGATGCGTGGTTTACACCCGGCATGATGTCTCCGTTCTTCCTTTCTATTCAAATGCCACCTTTCAGGAAGTGGCTGTGCAGCTTCACCTGGATATGAGGTATACTATCATTCCTGCGTACATTCCACCGTCAGCTGACTTCAACGCGGGGGATTCCGCCGCGTCGTGGCACATTTGCCGAGGCCCTTTTTCTTGCTTGGAGATCTGAAAGGCAGACATCCTCTCTGGGGAGACTACTCTATAAATCCCAGGAGACAAGTCCTTGCTGATCTGATCGAAGAGCTTGAGATAGGTGTCCTAAATATGGATAAGTTTACGCATCACTGCCCGAGAACCGCTTCATTTTCTTGCCTTGACCTATCTCTGTGCTCTTCGGATGCACAGCCTAATTTTGATTGGGGGCTGGTCGATGACCTCCATGGTAGTGATCACTTTCCCATTCAAATATCATTTTCAGGGCAACTGCCGCCTGAGAACCCACCTCGTGGTGCTTGGCGCGGGCGCGGTGGCTTGCATTTCAGGAAATGACTGAATTCTCTATCTCAGTCGAGGAGTTTAGGTCGGTAGATTATGCCGTTGAGTTCTTCTCCGGCATCCTCATTGCCGCGGGCCTGACTACTATTCCTAGAACATCTGGTCGTTTTGCATGCCGACCACTCCCATGGTGGTCGGCCGAGTGTGAGACGGCCCTCAAACAGAAGCGTTATGCCTACATGCGCTATAAGCGCCGCCCGAACGATTTCACTGTCGCTGAATTTCGTCGGGCTAGGGTTGGGTTCCGGTATATTTCGAAGCACGCCCGCTGCTCTTCTTGGCGGGCATACGTGTCTTCACTTAACGGGAAGACCCCTTTAGCAGAGGTGTGGAGGCGAGTCAAAGGGATTCGGGGCAAGTTCTCGCAGGACCCCCCTCCCGTTATCCAGGATAATAGGACCGCAATCTCAGACCCCGCGGCCGTGGCGGAATCCTTCGTGACCCCGTAAGGGGCGCGGCGATTTGCCATCCTGGCCGCCGTGCTGACGGGATCCAGCGCTCCGTCCGGCCCCAGCTTAGCCTCTCTTCCTTCCTTCAGATAGCCCGATTTCTCCCCTACCTCGTCGCTTTTCATACAACCTCTCCCACAACTTTCTCTGGTCAGCCTCTAATTTCACAGGGTAGAATGCTGACCTTCTTCTCAAGCCAACCACCCCGGATCGGGGCTGAGGGGGGGAGGGGACATTGTTCCCTAACCCCTCAGCTCCGGTTCGGGATGGGTTTTTTTTAACAACCTGCTTCATCCCCACCCACATCTTCCTCACATCCCTTTTCCTCTCCTCTTCACAACCTATATTTTTTACGCCGTGTCCAAGGTGGAGCCGCCATGCCGAAGGACTGCCAGGCCACCAGGCGGGAGGGGTGGTCCCGAATGGCGGCGCCTGGCTCTGCCGGGCTTGTAAGCACCTCTCGCAGTGCGGGCAACTGCGAGAGGTGATGAGCTATTGCGTCCCGTAATCAAAAGAGGGTCACCATGCCCATGTATGAAAAAAAACAAAAACCCCAACCCCCAACTTCCCCAAAAACATCTACGGAGCCGCCCTCGGGCAGCTCCACCGAGAAAATGGAGGTCCCCCCCCTTGTGCTTGCGCAAGGGACCCTCCATAATTCTTTAACCGGAGAGGAGGCTTACTCCTCTCCTACGCCTACGGGTGTAGGGGACTCCCCCTCACCCCCTTCTCTGGAGGTGCTTTCGGGCACCTCCCTATCTCCAGCGGCAGTCCCTCCTTTGCTTTCTAAGGGGACTGCCAAGAAAGCCAGCAGGCAGCCCATTGCCGACCGCCCCTCGTGCAAGCGGCTCGGTAGGGCAAACCCCCTTAGGGGGGAGAGGGAAGCCAGGCCCCTTCGGTCGCTTCCCTCAAAAGACCTGCTGGCAAGAATTTTGAACCTTGCTGGGGTCAAGGCCTGTGCCTCCCCACACCACCTGACTAGTGACAATACTGCCAAGGGGACCTGCGATGTCCTGGGAGGGGATGGCCAACTGGAGGCCCCTCCTGTGATAGACATGGTCCTTGAGGAGACCCAGCCCCAGACGGTAGGGCCTTCCATGGGGGGGAATTCGGGCTCGGCGCCAAGCACCGAACCCGAATCCGCCCCTATGCAAGGTCCTCCTCAAATGGCTGAGGGCTCCGAGGCAGTAGAAGGAGGGGAGGGATCTCCTCCGACAGGTGCCCCTACGACAACCAGGACCTTCTCCATTTCGGAGAGGGACCTGGCTGAGGCTGGTCCATCTGGCCTGGGGACTTCTGCCGGCGGAGGTGAAAAGCGGGTTCATTCCCCGCCCTCCTCTCCTAAAAAGAAAAAGACTAAAAAGACTCAAAAGACGAAGAAGACTCGGGGCTCCTCTCCATCCGCGGGGGCTGCGGGGACGGATGGGTCTGCTGCCACTTTGGTAGGCGACCAAGCCAAGATCGGCACATCCGGCCCCTCTACCCCCTCGTGTGCGGAGCCCATGACTACGACTAAGACCAAGAATGCACAGGGCGGAGCCTCGATGACATCGGGGCCCCTGATTCAGAGGTTACCTGGCGTTTTCGAGCCCGCTGGCTTCAAACGCTTCCTCGTTATTCGCTCCACTGATGGCACCATGTTGTCCAAGGGCAACATGATCCATCAGAGGAGAGGATTAGCTAGTGCAATTGGTAGAGAGCCGAAGGTAACCCGTTTCTCGGACGGGAGCCTTCTGGCGAATGCGGCGAATCCCGCCGAGGCGGCCAAGATAAGTGCTCTTCGGACACTTCATGGCACCCCGGTGAGTGTGACGCCGCACTCTACCATGAACTTTGTGAAAGGAGTAGTTTATGCGAGGGAACTCGTTGACTACTCCATTGAGGACATCACCCTAGAGCTGGCCGACCATGGGGCGGTCAAGGTCGAGCGTGTGATGAGAAAACAGGGAGGGGCCTCGAGACCCACCCCTACACTCTTCGTCACGTTCGACTGTGACAAGCTCCCTGAGTCGGTGCGTGCCGGTTGGTACCGCTACCGCGTGAAGGCATTCGTGCCACTGCCGCGGCGGTGCTATTACTGCCACCGCTTCGGCCATACGAATCGATCATGTAGACGTGCAAAATCGGGGTCACCCGAAGTCTGTGTAAATTGCTCCAAGGTCGCACACGATAAGTCCAAATCGTGTGTGGCCAAGTGTGTCAATTGCGGAGAGCCGCACCCTGCTTCTTCGAAGCAATGTGGTGCATATCTCCTTGAGAAAGAAATCCTGGCCGTTCAGGCCCAGGATCGACTCTCATTCCGCGAGGCAAAGGACTTGGTCCTGGCGCGCCCGGCTCTGCCTGGGACGTCATATGCCTCAATAGTTAGAAAGGCACCCTCTGCTCCTGGCCCATCCAGGCCAACGAGCACGGTTGTTTCCGCGCCCATTCGGAGCCCTTCTGTGGGCTCTACCCAACCTGGGCGCTCCCCTGGTAAAGCTGGCGGCAAAAAGGGTTCATACCCTGCCCCGGCTAAAACCACGGCTCCCCCCTCTTCCCCCAGCGTGACCGTTTCGCGTAAAGCGAAACGGCCACGCGCCTCCACCGAGTCGTTAGACTCACAGGAGGCAACACCCCTGAAGATGGTCGCTAGGCCATCTTCCGGGGTTCCTAAAGCTGTTCCCCGAAAGGAGGACAGCAACAAAGGAGCTTCGGCCCCTTTGCCCACGCCCCGAGGTGGAGCGAGTGGCTCGGAGACGGTGGTTCCTCGAAAAGAGGGCCCCCCGCCTCCGAAGCCGCAACGCCCGCCTAAAGTTTCGAGGCGGAGGGAGGAAAAGACTCGCATGGCGAGCCCAACCTCCCCCAATAAGTCCTCGAAGGCGACAGCGCCTTCAGCGCTTTGTCCGGCCAACAGCGCCCGGGGTTCTGCCCCCGGGAAGCGTACGGCCATTCCCGTGAGGGTCTTCAATTCGAGGAGGGCCCCCGCGTCTCCTCCGAGCTAGGCCTGGAGGGCATATTCCTTCAATGGAATTGCCGTGGACTCCGGGCCAACTGGGAGGAGCTGCGGAGGCTCGCCTCATCCCGTTCCCCGTTAGCTATTTTTTTGCAGGAGACCATGCTAGGCGCGTGCCCCCTGCCTGCCCTCCCGGGGTATAAGTGTCTTGCGACCCAACCACCGCGGGACGGCCGGGCTGGGGGATGCGCGGTTTACACCCGGCATGATGTCTCCGTTCTTCCTTTCTCTTTAGATACCTCCTTTCAGGCAGTGGCTGTGCAGCTGCACCTGGATAGGAGGTATACTATCATTTCTGCGTACATTCCACCGTCAGCTGACTTCGACGTGGGGGACTTTCGCCGCGTCGTGGCACGGTTGCCGAGGCCCTATCTCTTGCTTGGAGATCTGAACGGCAGGCATCCTCTCTGGGGAGATTACACCATAAATCCCAGGGGACAAGTCCTTGCCGATCTGATCGAAGAGCTTGAGATGGGTGTCCTAAACGTGGATGAGTTTACGCATCACTGTCCGAGAACCGCTTCATTTTCTTGCCTTGACCTATCTTTGTGCTCTTCGGATGCACAGCCTGATTTTGATTGGGGGGTGGTCGATGACCTCCATGGTAGTGATCACTTTCCCATTCAAATATCATTTTCAGGGCAACTGCCGCCTGAGAGACCACCTCGGTGGTGCTTGGCGCGGGCGCGGTGGCCTGCATTTCAGGAAATGACTGAATTCTCTATCTCAGTCAAGGAGTTTAGGTCGGTAGATGAGGCCGTCGAGTTCTTCTCCGGCAACCTCATCGCCGTGGGCCTGACTACTATTCCTAGGACGTCTGGCCGTTTTGCACGCCGACCACTCCCATGGTGGTCGGCCGAGTGTGAGACGGCCCTCAAACAGAAGCGTTATGCCTACATGCGCTATAAGCGCCGCCCGAACGATTTCACCGTCGCTGAATTTCGTCGGGCTAGGGCTAGGTTCCGGTATATTTCGAAGCACGCCCGCCGCTCTTCTTGGCGGGCATACGTGTCTTCACTTAACGGGAAGACCCCTTTAGCTGAGGTGTGGAAGCGAGTCAAAAGGATTCGGGGCAAGTTCTCGCAGGACCCCCCTCCCGTTCTCCAGGAGAATGGGACCGCAATCTCGGACCCCGCGTCCGTGGCGGAATCCTTAGCGACCGCTTTTTCCGCATTCTCTAGCCGTGATGCTGCTCCGCCAGCATTCAATGCACGTCGTGATGTCGCGGAAGGCCGCCGGCTGGACTTTACCTCCAGAGGCGGAGAACCCTTCAACGACAAGTTTACTGTGAGTGAGTTGCGTTCCGCTCTCGCTTCGTGCGCGGACACCGCCCATGGTCCGGACGATGTCCCGTACGCCATGCTTCGACACCTGGGTGAGCGAGGCATGGCCTTTCTATTAGATTTGTTCAACAGGATCTGGGTGGAAGGTCTCCTCCCAGACTCCTGGCGAATCGCTACTGTGCTCGCCTTTCGCAAGCCGGGGAGAGATCACTCTACTCCGACCGGTTTCCGCCCAATCTCTCTAACCTCTTGCGTGTGCAAGTTGATGGAGAAATTGGTAAATGTTAGATTAGCCTATTTCCTGGACAGCGGAGGCCATCTGTCTTCTGCACAGTGCGGCTTCCGTAAGTTCCACTCCACGTCGGATGCTCTGCTCCGACTGGAAAATGCCGTCTGCGAGGCTTTCCTTCGTAGACAGCACTACGCCACGGTGTTTTTTGATCTGGAGAAAGCCTATGATACCACATGGCGATACGGTATCATGGAGACTCTCCACACGATGGGGGCGAGGGGACGCCTCCCAATGTTTATATCTGAATTTTTGCGAGATCGTCGATTCCGCGTACGGGTGGGGGGAGCCCTCTCCGGCCCAAAGGAGCAGGAAGAGGGTGTCCCGCAGGGAAGTGTCCTCAGTGTCACACTCTTTGCCCTGAGCATCAACGGCATCACCTCGGTGCTGCCGGAAGATGTTCTCGCTACGCTCTACGTGGACGACCTTTCGATCTCTTTTGGCGCGGCCCAGATGCCAACTCTGGAGCGCCGACTCCAACAGGCATTGAACCGCGTCTCTCGCTATGCCGAAGCGCACAGGTTTCGGTTTTCTTTGGCCAAGACTAAGGTGGTGCACTTCTGCCGCCATCCACGGCTTCACCCCGACCCAGATTTGTTTCTTAATGGGGTGCGCCTGGATGTGGTTGAGTCGCACCGTTTCCTTGGTCTTGTATTCGACCGACGCCTCACCTGGGAGGCTCACATTCGCAGCCTTAGGGTCTCTTGTACCCGCGCCATGGACATTCTCCGTTCCGTGACGTTCAGCGCTTGGGGCGCTGATAGGGCTACCGCCTTACTTTTTTATCGATCCTTTGTTAGCTCGAAGCTCGACTACGGATGCGAGTTTTATGCATCCGCAGCCGAGCGTTTATTGCGGAAGGTGGATTCGATCCACCACACCGGCCTTCGCCTTGCGACCGGTGCCTTCCGCACTTCCCCCATTGAGAGCCTGTTGGTCGATGCTGGGGAGATGCCACTCGCTCTGCGCCGCGTGCAGTGCATCACTCGCCTGTACGCGCGAGCCCGGCGCCTCCCCCAGTCGCCAACAGCTCTCACTGCATCCGCAGCTGATCTCGATGGTGCCTATGCCGCCGAGAGACGCCAGTCATACCCTAAGCCCTTTGGGTTTAGGGCCAGGAAACTCCTTCGAGAGGTAGATATAGCTCTCGGGCCGGTGGCGCCCCTGGTTCTGCCCAGGACGCCACCCTGGAGGGTACCACATTTGGCTATTTGTCGCCACGCCTCTGCTCCCAAAGCTTGTACTGCGCCGGGAGTATTGCGTTCGATCTTTTTGGAGCACACATCGTGTCACGCTGGTACCGTGCCAGTGTATACGGATGGCTCCAAGTCCCAAGAGGGGGTCGGCTTCCACGCCGTATCCCCTCTGTTTGAAGTCAGCGGGGCTCTACCAGGCGCTGCGTCTGTCTTCACGGCCGAGCTGGTGGCAATACACCACTCGGTACGGGAGATTACGCGACGTGCCCGGTTCGGAGACCGGATTGTGATTTATAGCGACTCACAAAGCGCCCTGAGTGCTCTCGGGGCATTGGAATCTCCGCATCCCCTGGTTCGCGAAATCCGTGACGCCACGGTTTTGGCGAGCCGGGCAGATGTCGAGATTATCTTCTGCTGGGTTCCTGGACATGTAGGAATTGCGGGGAATGAGCGCGCCGATGAGGGCGCCAAAGAGTCCGCGAGGACTCTGCGACCGGACCAGCGTTTCGCTCTTCCTCACACCGACTACATGGCAGGAATACGGGCAGCTCTTCGGACTGCTTGGCAAAGAAGATGGGAGACGGTCGAGGGGAACTTAAAGTTGCGTGCCATTGCGCCGCGACTGTTCCCATGGACCTATCCCCCAATGCCGCGGCGGCTTCAGGTTGCTTTCTGTCGTCTTCGAATCGGACACACTCGTGTGACGCATCGTTACTTGGTGGAGCGCTCGCATGTGCCCTATTGCAACGACTGCGTCGTCCCCCAGACTGTTCGGCATATTCTTGTCGAATGTCCCAGTCTGGGTGATCTTCGCGCACGATACGTGTCTCGGTACCGGGATGGGCGGGGTCGCTACCGCCTGTCCCTTGTACTCGGGACGAGTGCGTGCACCATGACTGGTGGACTTATTGACTTTTTGGGGGAGGCCGGCCTTCTCCCCTTTATTTAAGGTTCCTTTTTTTGTTATTGTTTTGTTTTAGATTGCACTCTCCTGCACCGGGGTGAGGGGGACCTCCCCCCGCTGCCGGAGATTGCTTCGATTGTTAAGTTTTTCCAATTTATATTGATTGTTAAGTTTTCATATTTTAACTTTAAAGTAGCCTAATTCTAGGCTGTCGTGTTTTTCGGCGACTTATGCCCAAGTGGGTAGTTGCCAGATGGGCTCTATAAAAAAAAAAAAAAAAAATACCTCCAGAGGCGGAGAACCCTTCAACGACAAGTTTACTGTGAGTGAGTTGCGTTCCGCTCTCGCTTCGTGCGCGGACACCGCCCATGGTCCGGACGATGTCCCGTACGCCATGCTTCGACATCTAGGTGAGCGAGGCATGACCTTTCTGTTAGATTTGTTCAACAGGATCTGGGTGGAAGGTCTTCTCCCAGATTCCTGGCAAATCGCTACTGTGCTCGCCTTTCGCAAACCAGGGAGAGATAACTCTACTCCGACCTATTTCCGCCCAATCTCTCTAACCTCTTGCGTGTGCAAGTTGATGGAGAAATTGGTAAATGTTAGATTAGCTTTTTTCCTGGACAGACGAGGCCATCTGTCTTCTGCACAGTGCGGATTCCGCAAGTTCCACTCCACGTCGGATGCTCTGCTCCGACTGGAAAATGCCGTCTGCGAGGCTTTCCTTCGTAGACAGCACTACGCCACGGTGTTTTTCGATCTGGAGAAGGCTTATGATACCGCATGGAGATATGGTATCCTTGAGACTCTCCACACGATGGGGGCGAGGGGAAGCCTCCCATTGTTTATCTCTGAATTTTTGCGAGATCGTCGATTCCGCTTACGGGTAGGGAGGGGGGTGGCCTCCTTGGCCCAAAGGAGCAGGAAGAGGGTGTCCCGCAGGGAAGTGTCCTCAGTGTCACACTCTTTGCCCTGAGCATTAATGGCATCACCTCGGTGCTACTCGAGATGTTCTCACTACGCTTTACGTGGACGACCTTTCGATCTCTTGGTTGGCGCCGCGACCCAGATGCCAACTCTGGAGCAGCGACTCCAACAGGCATTGAACCGCGTCTCTCGCTTTTCCGAAGCGCACAGTTTTCGGTTTTCTTTGGCCAAGACTAAGGTAATGCACTTCTGCCTCCATCCACGGTTCCACCCCGACCCAGATTTGTTTATTGATGGGGTGCGCCTGGATGTGGTTGAGTCACACCGTTTCCTTGGTCTTGTATTCGACCGACGCCTCACCTGGGAGTCTCATATTCGCAGCCTTAGGGTCTCTTATACCCTCGCCATGGATATTCTCCGTTCCGTGACGTTCAGCGCTTGGGGCGCTGATAGGGCTACTGCCCTACTTTTTTATCGATCCTTTGTTCGCTCGAAGCTCCACTACGGATGCGAGTTTTATGCATCCGCAGCCGAGCGTTTATCGCGGAAGGTGGATTCGATCCACCACACCTGCCCTTGCCTTGCGACCGGTGCCTTCCGCACTTCCCCCATTGAGAGCCTGTTGGTCGATGCTGGGGAGATGCCACTCTCTCTGCGCTGAGTATAGTGCATTACTCCCCTGTACACGCGAGCCCGGCGCCTCCCTCAGTCGCCAACAGCTCTCACTGCATCCGCAGCTGATCTCGACGGTGTCTGCCGCTGAGCGACGCCAGTCATACCCTAAGCCCTTTGAGTTTAGGGCCAAGAAACTCTTTCGAGAGCTAGGTATAGCTTTCGGGTCGGTGGCGCCCCTGGTTCTGCCCAGGACGCCACCCTGGAGGGTACCACATTTGCCTATTTGTCGCCACGCCTCTGCTCCCAAAGCTTGTACAGCGCCGGGAGTATTGCGTTCGACCTTTTTGGAGCACATCTCGTGTCACGCTGGACCGTGCTAGTTTATAAGTCCCAAGAGGGGGTCGCCTTCCACGCTCTATCCCCTCCGTTTGAAGTCAGCGGGGCTCTACCAGGCGCTGCGTCTGTCTTCACAGCCGAGCTAGTGGCAATACACCACTCGGTATGGGAGATTACGCGACGTGCCCGGTTCGGAGACCGGATTGTGATCTGTAGCGACTCACAAAGCGCCCTGAGTGCTCTCGGGACATTGGAATCTCCGCATCCCCTGATTCACCATATCCGTGACGCCACGGTTATGGCGAGCCGAGCAGATGTCGAGATTATCTTCTGCTGGGTTCCTGGACATGTAGGAATTGCGGGGAATGAGGGTGCCAAAGAGTCCGCGAGGACTCTGCGACCGGACCAGCGTTTCGCTCTTCCTCACACCGACTACATGGCAGGAATACGGGCAGCTCTTCGGACTGCTTGACAAAGAAGATGGGAGACGGTCGAATAGAACCTAAAGTTGCGTGCCATTGCTTCGCGACTGTTCCCATGGACCTATCCCCCAATGCCGCGACGGCTTCAGGTCGCTTTATGTCGTCTCCAAATCAGAGACACCCGTGTGACGCATCGCTATTTGATGGAGCGCTCGCCTGCGCCCTATTGCAACGACGCAGTCGTCCCTCAGACTGTTCGGTACATTCTTGTCGAATGTCCCAGTCGGGGTGATCTTCGCGCACGTTACCTGTCCCGGGATGGGTGGGGTCGCTACCGCCTGTCCTTTGTACTCGGGACGAGTGCGTGCACATTGACTGGTGGACTTGTTGACTATTTGGGGAAGGCCGGCCTTCTCCCTTTCATTTAACTAGGTTTAGTTGTTGTTTTTGTTATTGTTTTGTTATTATTTCTTTTTATTGTTGTTTCCTGTTCAAATTTTTTAAAGTAGCCTAGAACTAGGCTGTTTGTTTACGGCGCCTTATGCCTAAGTGGGCAGTCGCCAGATAGCCCCTTAAAAAAAAAATCACAAGGAGAGGAGGGATCTCCTCCAGCCCCTGGCTGGTGCCCCTCTGACAGCCATCACTTTCTCCATTTCAGAGAATGATCTTGGCCTAAGGATTCCTTCTGGCGGAGGAGAGAAGTCGGTTCATTCCCCACCCTAATCTCCTAAAAAGAAGAGAAACGGAAAAACAAAATGCCAGGTAGTTTCAGAATGACATTAGCACTCCCCCCAATAAACTCCAAAACCTTATTAGCTTTATTCCTAGCACTTATGCACTTCTTTCTAGGCTGGAAGTCAGAACTTTGCAGGACACCCAAGTCTCTTTCGCATTCTGACCTTCCTAAAACTCTCCCATTGTTTATAATTATTCAGTGGATTATATTTACCTATACTAGTACACTACACTTGCTTATGTTAAATTCCATTTGCCATCTCTATGTCCATTGAGATAGTATATGGTCAATTCATCTTGTAATACCTCAGCATGTCAGAATATTTTTATTTTCACTTACACTTTACACAGCTCCCCTTACAAATTTCTGTGGAAGATGCAATTGGGGTTTTTCTTTGAATTTAATTCCAAACCAATCCCCTTATATACTGTTTAAAAAACCTTATTGACCTATCTGTTATCATTATTAACAAGTATTAGCAAGTAGCCATCCATTTCATAGCTAAATACATTGTGTGTTAAGAAGCAATTGTGTACAGAGAAGAAATTAGTTTTTTTACTACTAATCTGTGCTAGTTTTTTGTTTTTTTTTAAGTTCTTGTTGGGGACCTACAATTCAATGTAGAATCTGAACCACGAGTACCTACAAATTTTGTATAAGGGTTATAAAAAATTCAAATTAAACCAAGTGTTAAGAAATGAAAAACAACCAAGAAACTTGTAGCAAAGTAAAAATTAAGGCAATGGTCATTAATTATATTAAAACCTGGAACTTAAAAATTACCATGCAAAGCCATCCAATATGAATAAGACGTGAAAATTAAATACAATTAAGAAAATTACTTTTATGCTTTAATGATGGCAAAAAACCTTTCAAACAATTAAAAAGGATATAATTAAAGTCAAAATTAGTCAGAATTTAGATGCAAAATTAAAACCTCCAAAAGGTAAGGAAATTTTTAAGGTGACAATATAAAGGTAATGTCTGGAGCGGAAAATAAAATCCCTTTCAAAATAATGAAAGTCTAAACTGAGGAGTTCAGTGGCCATTGGGATTTACTGTAGAAAAAAACAAGGTCTGCTGACCAAAAAGTCACGTGCACACTTATTCTGATTTATGACCTTACTACCTTCAAAATTTTCAATAATTCCCGGATTAACCTTGGGAGGACCTTGGCAATTATATCATTCGAAAGGGAATGTAAAACAAAATAAGGGTTTCAAATTTCGTTTGATTCGGCTGAATAGTTACAATGTTATTACAAAAGCAAAACGAGGACCGACCGACTTAGTGAGATGTAGTCGCCGGCGGCTAGACTCATTCGGGCTAAAAAAAGTGTGCTGCCATGGATCGAAAAGAATTTAATATAATCTCAAAGCCACACTTTTCTTTTCCTTACACCTCTTACAAATTATATGTATCCACTCAAAGGCTTCAATGTCTAAATGTAGGAGATTTATGCTGGAAGCTATGACTCTACATACACCCTTTAAATCTTACAAGTTCCCTTGTATAATTCACTCCCTTCCCTGATGCCTGAATGAGGATCTTCGCCCTTTTATTTACGTTTATGTGAGAGATGAGATTGTTGTTTTTCACTTTAAATTTTAAAAGGTGGAGATGTTATACATGAGGTAACGGGAGAAAAAATAAGCACCGTGTCTGATATTTTGTATAAAACTAAATGTGAAGGTGTCTCAAGCATCAAATGGGTGTGGAGTTGCCAATAGACTTTTCTACATCTAATATGCATTAAAATTAAAGTGAAAATAAAAGGAGAGAATGTGAGGAAGATTGCACTACTTTAAATCACCCTACCAAATCTAAGTGTTCTCTGCCTCTCTTTCGACCTGAACACGTCACCATCACACACGAAACAACAGTAGAAAAAATACCTCGCTCATTCCAGAGTAATCCTTCTTACACGCCCAATCAATGCTTTCTCCCATAAACATGATCATAAACAGTCGGCTAAATTACGCCCCTCCCCCCCCACCGTTATTGTATCCAGAGTTCGTATGCCGCGGGAAGTCCCCAGACCGACTTCGGGCATTTAAAAAGACGCCAGAATGGCGTTGATGCGCGCCGACCAAACTGTGGGAAAGCGGGGGGCAAATAAAGTTCCTAGATTTAGCTTTCTCACCTTTACCGGTGTGCCTTTTGCCACAAACTACCCGCAATGCCACCAATCCTTTGTCCACACCGAATTCCCATTTTATGGCGATGGGGCTGATATATACTGAATCAGCTCCGGTCAGTGTTTATACACGATGATATTAATACATCACTCCTAAGCTCCTCAAGAACTTCCACTTTCAAATCCTTTACCTAACAGGAATTCAGTCGCAAGTCCTCGTTCATTTGGTTATCTGCCCCTCGTACCTTCGACCATTTAGCTCCTGTTTTATTGCGTAGCATCGTCTCCGTGACCGACTCTGAAATCCCGCATTCCACCTTTCTTGGAAAGCAATCTTAGGTCTCTAATCACGATATCGTGCGACACGCTTTTACACATGTCGTACACGGTTAGAGCAGCAACAGATACCCCCGTCAATGCTTCCATTTCGACACCGGTCGAACCCATGGTTCGAACGCTCGCAACAATCCTGACGCTATGGTTCTCTTCTGTAAGGGTAATGTCGACAGTGACGTGACTAAGTAACAGGGGATGGCACAATGGAATGAGATTGGCAGTCATTTTGGCACCCATGATTCCTGCAATGTGTGCCACTGATAGGACGTCGCCTTTCTTCAGACGATTCTCTTGCACAAGGGTGAATGCCTCTGGACCCAGCCACACATGCGCCTCTGCCATAGCGTGGCGTTCTGAAGGGATTTTGCCCCCGACATCAACCATTTTGGCTGCACCAACATGGTCTACATGGGACAAGGTAGTACCATGTACTTCGGATGAAGCGGCACTGTCTTGGTGTTCCCAGTACTTGAAACGCGAATTCACGTCCTGAGGAAATCTGTAGGAGTGTTCCGTCTCAAGAGTCTCGTTATCTTTGCAGATTGTGGAAGATGTATGAAAGAATGAGAGAACCCGAGTGAACGGGTTTCGGGCAGGAGTTATCGTAACGGGCGTATAAAGGTGGCGCATTTCCCCAATTTTAAGGGGAGGATCTGAAAAAGAAAAGGGAGGTAATAGCCAAGGGGAGTTAAGAAAACAAAACTTTTTAACTTTTAATACAGAGATATTAAACTAAATAAAATTCTTGATAATGCTTCATTTGGGAATTTTGAAACGAAATAAATAGATCCTGAATAAAACAAAACGTGGGTATGTCTAGTGAACAACGTTGTCGATTGTTTTTTTTAGTTTTAATAGCCTATCGGGCGACTGCTTACTGGTGGTGAATGCTAACAATAGGGACTGGCTTATGGGTACCGATTGAAGGCAAACCGCCTCAATGAAATCTGCCGAAAGGACACAGTACTCACAAGGGGCCAGAATTCCGAGTATCTATTTTTTTTTCTAAGCTACGTAAATGTTGGGAAGGCTGTATCTGTTCCTCGAGGCAAGGAGTGTAGGCGCCTCTTTTGGGTGGTGAGCGCACAGAAGCATTGCCGGGGCAACCACGCCACTCAAATCCCTCTGTGGGCGCACCTTCTCGCAAATGCACTCGTATAACCAATCTTTCTTCTTCGCAGTTGTACAACCATTTGCACTCTACCAACCTGTCTCAATGTCATCAAAAGTCTAAATTCTTAGCCATTTTTCTGATGCGGCCCGACTAGCTCGGAGCAGTCTTGGTTACAGCCTCATTCCACAGTTAAACGATATTAAAAAATGTGAAAACTTAATGAAGTATTCATTCACTTTTCCTCATAGAATTTGACTTCTTCCAAATAAATAGACATCATCCAAACATCATAGAACTTTCCATAAATATGTGTGACCTAATTTGGAATCCAAAGTGCAATACCGTAGATAGCAAAATAAAAAATACGAGCATTCGCTACATTAAAGAGTCGGTCACCCACCGATGAGAATCATGGGTCGATTTTTCGTTTGAGCAATGACTTCCATCCCTAAGGGAAAAAAAAGAGGGGAGAAATTGAATTAACAATATCAAGCTGAGGGGTAAATCGATATGTGCAAGCACAAGAATTGTCACAACCGTACAATGGTACGTTGCCATGCGCCAACACCATTGAATGAAAAGCGTGGGAGATTATTTTTAATTTTAGGAGCCCATTTGGCGACTGCCTACTTGGGCATAAGTCGCCATACTCACGATAGCCTAGTACTAGGCTACATTAAAATAACAATATGCAAAACAAAAAAAACAGTAACACTAACAATGAAAAAAGGGTAGGAAGCACGCTCCGGTGTCGGGGGGAGGCCCACCTCTCCCAGGCGCAGGAACGTACGACCTACCAAAAAACAACAACAGAAAAAAAACAGTTAATAAAGTGGAGGAGGCCAGCCTCCTCCAAAAAGTCCCAAGTAGAAGGGACAAGAGGTAGAGACCTCGCCCATCCCGGTACCAGGATAGGTAGCGTGCACGAAGATCACCCAGCTTGGGACATTCATTAAGAGAGTACCGAACAGTCTGGGGGACAACGCAGTCGTCACAATAAGGCGCAGGCGAGCGCTCCACCAAAAAGCGGTGCGTCCCGCGAGTGTGTCCAATTCGGAGACGACAGAAAGCGACCTGAAGCCGTCGCGGGATTGAAGGGTAGGTCCATGGGAACAGTCGCGGTGGAAAGACACGCAACTTTAGCTTCCCTTCGACCGTCTCCCATCTTCTTTGCCAAGGGGTCTGTATTCCTGCCATGTAATCGGTGTGAGATAGAGCGAAACGCTGGTCTGATCGCCAAGTCCTTGCAGACTAATTGGCGCCTTCGGCGCGCTCATTCACCACAATTACCACATGTCCAGGAATCCAGCAGAAAATAATCTTGACATCCGTCCGGCTCGCCAAAACAGGGGCAACACAGATATCGCGAACCAGGGGATGCGGAGAGTCTAATGCCCCGAGAGCACTCATGGCGACTTGTGAGTCACTAGAGATTAGAAGAATCCGGTCTCCGAACTGGGCACAAGTTATCTCCCGTACCGAATAGTGAATCGCAACAAGCTCCCGTTACCCTAGCTCAGAGGCGTAAGGACAAATAGTCAAAGGTTGTACCCTCTTGGTCATAACCAGAGGCGCTACCGGCCAGAGATCGGTTGCGTATGAGAAATGCGTAGAAAAACGTCGGTGGTTAGAGGGGGGAATAAGGGCGGAAACGCACCAGCTTCCTCAGCCATTGCCAGACCGCCCCACCTGTCAGCCAGCCAGATCTTCCCTATTTTGACTCGGCAGTTCCTCTTGATAATGGGTGTAACAGTATACACAGGGTAACCCCAAACACCCCGTAAAGGCACTCAGACTAGGAGGCCGTCCTGGACCTCCAGGGGTCAGTTTTAGAAGGGTGTGTCCCAGGTTACACTATCCGTCCTCTCATCGGTGTAGAAAACAAAGGAGAAGAAGCGGGGTTATAGAGGAATAAGGGCAAACATACCACCAGCTTCCTTAGGCCCTGTCACAATTAAAGTTAAATTAGTGAGTGGGACCATCCCTATTTGCACTCGGGGTGAGAGGACGCGCTGCCCCTCCAGGTACCAAGTGTAACAGTCTACATAGAGTACTCCTCCTGTGGGGTCTAGTACCAGAAACCCAAGACACCTATGCCATTATATACAAGAACCGCTATCTCCCCCCCCCCACACACACACAACACAGTTTCTTTGGGAAGGCTTTAGCCGCTCATAGAATTACTATACATAAGTGAGTTCACATTCCGTGCATAAGGCACCATCATATTTTAATCGTCTTTTATGACGCACAGCTGACACCATGATATTTTTACTTGTCCACCTGCGATTGTCATTATTATAGATACCTTTCCCTCCTCTAACAAACCACAAACGAGCTGCAAAATTAATATTCTTCCCAATCTCTGAATACAAACTTAAAGGCCAAATCAACCAAAAAGAGTAAACGCTTCCATGTCTCACCTGAGTCGCCCTGGCATGGCTCCGATGCTCTCAGCCCTCCAAAACTCCACACATACAAACGTCGCATACACTTGGTGGTGGCGGGTACATGTATGTGTGTATACATGTACCCGCCACCACCACCAAGGAACAAACACCGATACATCACAACTTGAACTAAACCTACACATACGCAGTGGTAAATCTCTGAGAGTAACCCATCCTTTGGGCTGCTGGCCTGAAGGTGAGTTTGCGCTCGGGAATAAAAGGGGGAGGGGGCAATTTAGTGGGATTAATGCACACCGACGACAAATTTATGGGAAAGTGGTGGATGATGACGAAAGTAGTTACTTACCAGCGTGTTGTTTTTTCTTCCTCTTTACTGCACTTTGAACGATCTGAAGCAATTCTTCATCAGAACAGCCACCCCGAATAGCATCCCTTTCGAAAAGAAAAAGAACACACCATCAAGCGCTGATTGGAAAATGAAATTCACATAAAGATCAGAATGACTAATCATTGGCGAGCCCAAAAGGACCAGAGATGGGCTCCTTGGGTGGGGTGTGTGCAGAAGGGGCGATAGTGTTTTTTTTTGCACCTTAACCAGTAAAGAACGAACCCTAGGTAGCCCAAGGAAAGGCTACCCGTTCCTTCTGCAACATGGGAGTGTGGATCTGAAAACCCCTTCGACAGGTTCCGGGACGGAGTGATATGCTGTGTGCACGAAGAGAGGAGGAAGACATGACGGTATTGTGAAAGGCTTTGTGGGTGGAACTGCGTGTCCGCACATCGGCTTAGCGTGTACACCAAGAGGTGGCCAGAGTCGTTTGCCTGCTGATTTTTGTCTCCGCCCTCGATGGGATCGAACCCGTGCCTCGAGGTTGGAAGTCCAAGATTCACCTTATCGATCAATTAAGCGATTAAATGCAAATGCGTCAACCGTTCCACTTAGTAACATGTAGATGTTTGCGTGCCCTCCCGGCCCCAATGTTTGCAGGAGGATCTGCGGCTATAAATCTTCCACACATTTTCCCTTCCTCTATGTTCGCCACTTTCTTTACAGATTTCTCCTTACAAAGCTTTCCGGCGGAAATACCCTCGTTGGTTTTTCTTCAAAATCAAGAAGAAAAATTAAGTGTGTGGAAAAAAAGGCAAACACCAGTCTGCATGCTCAGTGTGTAAAGACAGCTTGGCTCACTCATCAGTGAGCTGGGTTCCACCAATCCCCACATGTCCAGGAACACAACACAAAACAATCACGACACCCTCACACATCGCGGCAGTGGTGGCGTCACGAATACTGCGGAGATGCCAAGGCTTTCGAGACATTCAGTGCGCTCTGTGAGTCGCTATAAATCACAATCCGATATCCGAACCCGGTGTAACGCCTTATCTCCAGATCGGTGTAAAGAAGGACACAGCGCCCGGTAGAGCCCCCGCCGACAACCACTGGATGATTTGGAGACATCCGTGTACACTGACTCGGCTCCAGCGTGAGGCGAAGTAAGCTTAAAAAAGGTCAAACGCAATACTTCCAATACTGTAGAAGCTTTGGGCGCAGAGGCATGGCTCCAAATAATCAAGGGTGTTACCGTTACCCTCCAGGGTTGTATCTTGGGCAGGCTGCACCAAGCTCTCGAAGGAGTTTTCTAGTCGTAAGCCCAAAGGGCTTAGGTTATGACTTGAGTCTCTCGGCAGCATTAGCACCATCAAAATCGGCCTCGGATGCGATGAGAGCCGTTGGCGATTGGAGACGCCAAGCCCGCGTGTACAAGAGCATAGAGCACTGTGCATGGAATAGAACAAATGGCATCTCCCCAGCATGGACAAGCAGGCTCTCAATAGGAAACATGCGGAAGGCAATGGTCGCCAGAAGGAAGACCAGTGTGGTGGATAGTATTGAAAAAAAAAGTTTTTTTTTCAAATCATGTTTTTTTAATTTTTGTCATTTTTTTCAAAATTTTGGATTTTTTTTTTTCAAAAATTCCATATATTTTCCCCAAAAGCTTTTATTATTTTCATAAAACAATGAGTATTATGCAATTATAGTCAACAATTTAACATTAAGGAACTAAAGTTTGCATTATAAAAGAATATAAACACAAGAAATTAATATTTTTTTGCTATTGGGGTCAAAATATGAAAATATTGATTTTTTTTACCCAATTTTTTTTTTTGTATAATTTTATTGGATACACTATTAGCTTGGGTAGGTCCTCATCAAAACATGTCTGTCTTTAAGCAAAAAAAACTATTTTAATCTAACCTAAACTAATCTAACCTAACCTATTCTTGATGAATTTAAAGTTAAATTGTTAATTATAAAATTATTTTATTAAAATTCCTTTCTTTAATTTTGAAGGACCCATCCAAACTAAAAGAGTGTCAAATAAGGTAATAATTAATGATTCAACTTTAAAATTATCAAGGATAGGTTAGATTAGGTTTAATTAGATTAAATAGTTCTTTTTGCCTTTAAACAGATATGTTTTGACAAGGACCTACCCAATCTAATAGTGTACCGTTTATTTTTGCATTTAATCTTTAATAATTTTCCAATCAGATATAGGTATTAATTCTATTCAATATGGGTAAAGTTCAAGGCTCGGGCTGCAAAAAATCTAAAATAAATAAGCTATTTAAGGACTCGATGAACAATAAATTTAAAGGTCCAAGAGCAAAATTTATTTTTTGTTTTAAAGAAGTACCAAAAAATAGCTCACGAATGATAAACCATATCAAGGAATGCAAAAAGTGCCATGAATCAGTGAAGATAAAATATTTACCAAATGGAAAAATGTCTGATACTGGGGACTATGTGGAATCTATTAGTGTGGAAGATAACGCAGGTGCTTCACTTGATTCCCATTCTAATGTATCATTTGAAACTGATACCTTTGAAGTACACAATAGAAGCCCACAAAGGATTGCCCCAATTTTTCTAGAGCCAAGTTGTTCCTCAATCCCTTGTGCAAAGACATCAAGAAATCTGGTCTCAAAAAAATTGGCACCTCAATAAAAAAAAATCAGTGCTTTCATGGATAATGATAATGTAAGTATCTAAAATTTAGATGGTAAAAGGAAAGTTCTTTCACTAGTTGGGGATGGTATGAGGTGAACCCCTCCACCGGTTGGGGATGGTACGAGGTGAACCCCTCCACCGGTTGGGGATAGTACGAGGTGGACCCCTCCACCGGTTGAAGAGATGCCCCGATTCTCTTCGCTCTATCCGGCAGCTAAGGGGAATGAGACTGCACTTGGAGAAGGCTCTCCTTTCGCCCGCGGACAAATCTCTGTTTCCTTTTGTTGTAGCCATAATAATTGTAAAAAAAGGAAAGAAAATGCATAGAAAGTAGATATTATAATCTCCTAATGCTTTGGGAGGAATAGGATGAAGTCCATATATAATCAAATACATATAATGGCCTCTGTTGTGAGCCTAGATGGGCTTTAACAACGCGACCAGACTACCTATTTCCACTTTAACCCATAAAGGATGGGGCAAGCACTGGAAACGGCGGGTAGATTCGGCACCCCCCCCCCGCACCTAATACCTCTCCTAGCCATCTGACTTTCGGCCGCCCTTGCAGCAGTTTCTGGTCAGAGGTCGAAAGTTCGCTGAGCCACCAGAAGAAGACTAGAGATAAGCAGGTCCGCTAAAGATTATGGTGGGTACTCACCTATTATTATTATTATACCTTCGCACTGGGGTCGAGAGGGCGTGCTTGTCCTCCAGGTTACAGCTGCAGTAGGGATGTTATTCCCAGTTACACCCTCCACCCCCTGTTTGTGGGTTGGAAGTCAGAAAGATTTTTTTTTTTTTTTATTTTTTTTTTATGAGCTCATCTGGCGACTGCCTACTTGGGCATTAGTCGCCGTATTAAAACTGGCCTAGTTCTAGGCTACTTTAAAATCAAATTAAAGAGAGAAAAAAAAACAACACCCCAAAAGGGGGAAAGGAAGCAAGCTGGTGCGTCGGGGAGAGGTCCCCCCGGCGCAGGAGCGTGCAACTAAAGGAAAAAAACAAACAAAAAACAGAAAAAAACAAATGCAAAAAAAAACAACAACAAACAAACCTTGCTTAAATAATAGGGAGAAGGCCGGCCTCTCCCAAGAAGTCAATAAGTCCACAAGTCAATGTGCACGAATCTGTCCCGAGCACAAGGGACAGGCGGTAGCGACCCCGCCCATCCCGGTACTGGGACAGGTATCGTGCGCGAAGATCACCCAGACTGGGACATTCGACAAGAATGTGCCGAACAGTCTGGGGGACGACGCAGTCGTTGCAATAGGGCGCAGGCGAGCGCTCCATCAGATAGCGATGCGTCACACGAGTGTGTCCGATTCGGAGACGACAGAAAGCAACCTGAAGCCGCCGCGGCATTGGGGGATAGGTCCATGGGAACAGTCGCGGCGCAATGGCACGCAACTTTAGGTTCCCTTCGACCGTCTCCCATCTTCTTTGCCAAGCAGTCCGAAGAGCTGCCCGTATTCCTGCCATGTAGTCGGTGTGAGAAGAGCGAAACGCTGGTCCGGTCGCAGAGTCCTCGCGGACTCTTTGGCGCCCTCATCGGCGCGCTCATTCCCCGCAATTCCTACATGTCCAGGAACCCAGCAGAAGACAATCTCGACATCTGCCCGGCTCGCCAAAACCGTGGCGTCACGGATATCGCGAACCAGGGGATGCGGAGATTCCAATGCCCCGAGAGCACTCAGGGCGCTTTGTGAGTCGCTATAGATCACAATCCGGTCTTCGAACCGGGCACGTCGCGTAATCTCCCGTACCGAGTGGTGTATTGCCACCAGCTCGGCCGTGAAGACAGACGCAGCGCCTGGTAGAGCCCCGCTGACTTCAAACAGAGGGGATACGGCGTGGAAGCCGGCCCCCTCTTGGGACTTGGAGCCATCCGTATACACTGGCACGGTACCAGCGTGACACGATGTGTGCTCCAAAAAGGTCGAACGCAATACTCCCGGCGCAGTACAAGCTTTGGGAGCAGAGGCGTGGCGACAAATAGCCAAATGTGGTACCCGCCAGGGTGGCGTCCTGGGCAGAACCAGGGGCGCCACCGGCCCGAGAGCTATATCTAGCTCTCGAAGGAGTTTCCTGGCCCTAAACCCAAAGGGCTTAGGGTATGACTGGCGTCTCTCGGCGGCATAGGCACCATCGAGATCAGCTGCGGATGCAGTGAGAGCTGTTGGCGACTGAGGGAGGCGCCGGGCTCGCGCGTACAGGCGAGTGATGCACTGCACGCGGCGCAGAGCGAGTGGCATCTCCCCAGCATCGACCAACAGGCTCTCAATGGGGGAAGTGCGAAAGGCACCGGTCGCAAGGCGAAGGCCGGTGTGGTGGATCGAATCCACCTTCCGCAATAAACGCTCGGCTGCGGATGCATAAAACTCGCATCCGTAGTCGAGCTTGGAACGAACAAAGGATCGATAAAAAAGTAGGGCAGTAGCCCTATCAGCGCCCCAAGCGCTGAACGTCACGGAACGGAGAATGTCCATGGCGCGGGTACAAGAGACCCTAAGGCTGCGAATATGAGCCTCCCAGGTGAGGCGTCGGTCGAATACAAGACCAAGGAAACGGTGCGACTCAACCACATCCAGGCGCACCCCATTAAGAAACAAATCTGGGTCGGGGTGAAGCCGTGGATGGCGGCAGAAGTGCACCACCTTAGTCTTGGCCAAAGAAAACCGAAACCTGTGCGCTTCGGCATAGCGAGAGACGCGGTTCAATGCCTGTTGGAGTCGACGCTCCAGAGTTGGCATCTGGGCCGCGCCAAAAGAGATCGAAAGGTCGTCCACGTAGAGCGTAGCGAGAACATCTTCCGGCAGCACCGAGGTGATGCCGTTGATGCTCAGGGCAAAGAGTGTGACACTGAGGACACTTCCCTGCGGGACACCCTCTTCCTGCTCCTTTGGGCCGGAGAGAGCTCCCCCCACCCGTACGCGGAATCGACGATCTCGCAAAAATTCAGATATAAACATTGGGAGGCGTCCCCTCGCCCCCATCGTGTGGAGAGTCTCCATGATACCGTATCGCCATGCGGTATCATAGGCCTTCTCCAAATCGAAAAAGACCGTGGCGTTTTGCTGTCTACGAAGGAAAGCCTCGCAGACTGCATTTTCCAGTCGGAGCAGAGCATCCGACGTGGAGTGGAACTTGCGGAAGCCGCACTGTGCGGAAGACAGATGGCCTCCGCTGTCCAGGAAAAAGGCTAATCTAACATTTACCAATTTCTCCATCAACTTGCACACGCAAGAGGTTAGAGAGATTGGGCGGAAACCGGTCGGAGTAGAGTGATCTCTCCCCGGTTTGCGAAAGGCGAGCACAGTAGCGATTCGCCAGGAGTCTGGGAGAAGACCTTCCACCCAGATCCTGTTGAACAAATCTAACAGAAAGGCCATGCCTCGCTCACCCAGGTGTCGAAGCATGGCGTACGGGACATCGTCCGGACCATGGGCGGTGTCCGCGCACGAAGCGAGAGCGGAACGCAACTCACTCACAGTAAACTTGTCGTTGAAGGGTTCTCCGCCTCTGGAGGTATTTTTTTTTTTTTTTTTTTATAGAGCCCATCTGGCAACTACCCACTTGGGCATAAGTCGCCGAAAAACACGACAGCCTAGAATTAGGCTACTTTAAAGTTAAAATATGAAAACTTAACAATCAATATAAATTGGAAAAACTTAACAATCGAAGCAATCTCCGGCAGCGGGGGGAGGTACCCCTCACCCCGGTGCAGGAGAGTGCAACCTAAAACAAAACAATAACAAAAAAAGGAACCTTAAATAAAGGGGAGAAAGCCGGCCTCCCCCCAAAAGTCAATAAGTCCACCAGTCATGGTGCACGCACTCGTCCCGAGTACAAGGGACAGGCGGTAGCGACCCCGCCCATCCCGGTACCGAGACAGGTATCGTGCGCGAAGATCACCCAGACTGGGACATTCGACAAGAATATGCCGAACAGTCTGGGGGACGACGCAGTCGTTGCAATAGGGCACATGCGAGCGCTCCACCAAGTAACGATGCGTCACACGAGTGTGTCCGATTCGAAGACGACAGAAAGCAACCTGAAGCCGCCGCGGCATTGGGGGATAGGTCCATGGGAACAGTCGCGGCGCAATGGCACGCAACTTTAAGTTCCCCTCGACCGTCTCCCATCTTCTTTGCCAAGCAGTCCGAAGAGCTGCCCGTATTCCTGCCATGTAGTCGGTGTGAGAAGAGCGAAACGCTGGTCCGGTCGCAGAGTCCTCGCGGACTCTTTGGCGCCCTCATCGGCGCGCTCATTCCCCGCAATTCCTACATGTCCAGGAACCCAGCAGAAGATAATCTCGACATCTGCCCGGCTCGCCAAAACCGTGGCGTCACGGATTTCGCGAACCAGGGGATGCGGAGATTCCAATGCCCCGAGAGCACTCAGGGCGCTTTGTGAGTCGCTATAGATCACAATCCGGTCTCCGAACCGGGCACGTCGCGTAATCTCCCGTACCGAGTGGTGTATTGCCACCAGCTCGGCCGTGAAGACAGACGCAGCGCCTGGTAGAGCCCCGCTGACTTCAAACAGAGGGGATACGGCGTGGAAGCCGACCCCCTCTTGGAACTTGGAGCCATCCGTATACACTGGCACGGTACCAGCGTGACACGATGTGTGCTCCAAAAAGATCGAACGCAATACTCCCGGCGCAGTACAAGCTTTGGGAGCAGAGGCGTGGCGACAAATAGCCAAATGTGGTACCCTCCAGGGTGGCGTCCTGGGCAGAACCAGGGGCGCCACCGGCCCGAGAGCTATATCTACCTCTCGAAGGAGTTTCCTGGCCCTAAACCCAAAGGGCTTAGGGTATGACTGGCGTCTCTCGGCGGCATAGGCACCATCGAGATCAGCTGCGGATGCAGTGAGAGCTGTTGGCGACTGGGGGAGGCGCCGGGCTCGCGCGTACAGGCGAGTGATGCACTGCACGCGGCGCAGAGCGAGTGGCATCTCCCCAGCATCGACCAACAGGCTCTCAATGGGGGAAGTGCGGAAGGCACCGGTCGCAAGGCGAAGGCCGGTGTGGTGGATCGAATCCACCTTCCGCAATAAACGCTCGGCTGCGGATGCATAAAACTCGCATCCGTAGTCGAGCTTCGAGCGAACAAAGGATCGATAAAAAAGTAAGGCGGTAGCCCTATCAGCGCCCCAAGCGCTGAACGTCACGGAACGGAGAATGTCCATGGCGCGGGTACAAGAGACCCTAAGGCTGCGAATGTGAGCCTCCCAGGTAAGGCGTCGGTCGAATACAAGACCAAGGAAACGGTGCGACTCACCACATCCAGGCGCACCCCATTAAGAAACAAATCTGGGTCGGGGTGAAGCCGTGGATGGCGGCAGAAGTGCACCACCTTAGTCTTGGCCAAAGAAAACCGAAACCTGTGCGCTTCGGCATAGCGAGAGACGCGGTTCAATGCCTGTTGGAGTCGGCGCTCCAGAGTTGGCATCTGGGCCGCGCCAAAAGAGATCGAAAGGTCGTCCACGTAGAGCGTAGCGAGAACATCTTCCGGCAGCACCGAGGTGATGCCGTTGATGCTCAGGGCAAAGAGTGTGACACTGAGGACACTTCCCTGCGGGACACCCTCTTCCTGCTCCTTTGGGCCGGAGAGGGCTCCCCCCACCCGTACGCGGAATCGACGATCTCGCAAAAATTCAGATATAAACATTGGGAGGCGTCCCCTCGCCCCCATCGTGTGGAGAGTCTCCATGATACCGTATCGCCATGCGGTATCATAGGCTTTCTCCAGATCAAAAAACACCGTGGCGTAGTGCTGTCTACGAAGGAAAGCCTCGCAGACGGCATTTTCCAGTCGGAGCAGAGCATCCGACGTGGAGTGGAACTTACGGAAGCCGCACTGTGCAGAAGACAGATGGCCTCCGCTGTCCAGGAAATAGGCTAATCTAACATTTACCAATTTCTCCATCAACTTGCACACGCAAGAGGTTAGAGAGATTGGGCGGAAACCGGTCGGAGTAGAGTGATCTCTCCCCGGCTTGCGAAAGGCGAGCACAGTAGCGATTCGCCAGGAGTCTGGGAGGAGACCTTCCACCCAGATCCTGTTGAACAAATCTAATAGAAAGGCCATGCCTCGCTCACCCAGGTGTCGAAGCATGGCGTACGGGACATCGTCCGGACCATGGGCGGTGTCCGCGCACGAAGCGAGAGCGGAACGCAACTCACTCACAGTAAACTTGTCGTTGAAGGGTTCTCCGCCTCTGGAGGTAAAGTCCAGCCGGCGGCCTTCCGCGACATCACGACGTGCATTGAATGCTGGCGGAGCAGCATCACGGCTAGAGAATGCGGAAAAAGCGGTCGCTAAGGATTCCGCCACGGACGCGGGGTCCGAGATTGCGGTCCCATTCTCCTGGAGAACGGGAGGGGGGTCCTGCGAGAACTTGCCCCGAATCCTTTTGACTCGCTTCCACACCTCAGCTAAAGGGGTCTTCCCGTTAAGTGAAGACACGTATGCCCGCCAAGAAGAGCGGCGGGCGTGCTTCGAAATATACCGGAACCTAGCCCTAGCCCGACGAAATTCAGCGACGGTGAAATCGTTCGGGCGGCGCTTATAGCGCATGTAGGCATAACGCTTCTGTTTGAGGGCCGTCTCACACTCGGCCGACCACCATGGGAGTGGTCGGCGTGCAAAACGGCCAGACGTCCTAGGAATAGTAGTCAGGCCCACGGCGATGAGGTTGCCGGAGAAGAACTCGACGGCCTCATCTACCGACCTAAACTCCTTGACTGAGATAGAGAATTCAGTCATTTCCTGAAATGCAGGCCACCGCGCCCGCGCCAAGCACCACCGAGGTGGTCTCTCAGGCGGCAGTTGCCCTGAAAATGATATTTGAATGGGAAAGTGATCACTACCATGGAGGTCATCGACCACCCCCCAATCAAAATCAGGCTGTGCATCCGAAGAGCACAAAGATAGGTCAAGGCAAGAAAATGAAGCGGTTCTCGGACAGTGATGCGTAAACTCATCCACGTTTAGGACACCCATCTCAAGCTCTTCGATCAGATCGGCAAGGACTTGTCCCCTGGGATTTATGGTGTAATCTCTCCAGAGAGGATGCCTGCCGTTCAGATCTCCAAGCAAGAGATAGGGCCTCGGCAACCGTGCCACGACGCGGCGAAAGTCCCCCGCGTCGAAGTCAGCTGACGGTGGAATGTACGCAGAAATGATAGTATACCTCCTATCCAGGTGCAGCTGCACAGCCACTGCCTGAAAGGAGGTATCTAAAGAGAAAGGAAGAACGAAGACATCATGCCGGGTGTAAACCGCGCATCCCCCAGCCCGGCCGTCCCGCGGTGGTTGGGTCGCAAGACCCTTATACCCCGGGAGGGCAGGCAGGGGGCACGCGCCTAGCATGGTCTCCTGCAAAAAAATAGCTAACGGGGAACGGGATGAGGCGAGCCTCCGCAGCTCCTCCCAGTTGGCCCGGAGTCCACGGCAATTCCATTGAAGGAATATGCCCTCCAGGCCTAGCTCGGAGGAGACGCGGGGGCCCTCCTCGAATTGAAGACCCTCACGGGAATGGCCGTACGCTTCCCGGGGGCAGAACCCCGGGCGCTGTTGGCCGGACAAAGCGCTGAAGGCGCTGTCGCCTTCGAGGACTTATTGCGGGAGGTTGGGCTCGCCATGCGAGTCTTTTCCTCCCTCCGCCTCGAAACTTTAGGCGGGCGTTGCGGCTTCGGAGGCGGGGGGCCCTCTTTTCGAGGAACCACCGTCTCCGAGCCACTCGCTCCACCTCGGGGCGTGGGCAAAGGGGCCGAAGCTCCTTTGTTGCTGTCCTCCTTTCGGGGAACAGCTTTAGGAACCTCGGAAGATGGCCTAGCGACCATCTTCAGGGGTGTTGCCTCCTGTGAGTCTAACGACTCGGTGGAGGCGCGTGGCCGTTTCGCTTTACGCGAAACGGTCACGCTGGGGGAAGAGGGGGGAGCCCTGGTTTTAGCCGGGGCAGGGTATGAACCCTTTTTGCCGCCAGCTTTACCAGGGGAGCGCCCAGGTTGGGTAGAGCCCACAGAAGGGCTCCGAATGGGCGCGGAAACAACCGTGCTCGTTGGCCTGGATGGGCCAGGAGCAGAGGGTGCCTTTCTAACTATTGAGGCATATGACGTCCCAGGCAGAGCCGGGCGCGCCAGGACCAAGTCCTTTGCCTCGCGGAATGAGAGTCGATCCTGGGCCTGAACGGCCAGGATTTCTTTCTCAAGGAGATATGCACCACATTGCTTCGAAGAAGCAGGGTGCGGCTCTCCGCAATTGACACACTTGGCCACACACGACTTGGACTTATCGTGTGCGACCTTGGAGCAATTTACACAGACTTCGGGTGACCCCGATTTTGCACGTCTACATGATCGATTCGTATGGCCGAAGCGGTGGCAGTAATAGCACCGCCGCGGCAGTGGCACGAATGCCTTCACGCGGTAGCGGTACCAACCGGCACGCACCGACTCAGGGAGCTTGTCACAGTCGAACGTGACGAAGAGTGTAGGGGTGGGTCTCGAGGCCCCTCCCTGTTTTCTCATCACACGTTCGACCTTGACCGCCCCATGGTCGGCCAGCTCTAGGGTGATGTCCTCAATGGAGTAGTCAACGAGTTCCCTCGCATAAACTACTCCTTTCACAAAGTTCATGGTAGAGTGCGGCGTCACACTCACCGGGGTGCCATGAAGTGTCCGAAGAGCACTTATCTTGGCCGCCTCGGCGGGATTCGCCGCATTCGCCAGAAGGCTCCCGTCCGAGAAACGGGTTACCTTCGGCTCTCTACCAATTGCACTAGCTAATCCTCTCCTCTGATGGATCATGTTGCCCTTGGACAACATGGTGCCATCAGTGGAGCGAATAACGAGGAAGCGTTTGAAGCCAGCGGGCTCGAAAACGCCAGGTAACCTCTGAATCAGGGGCCCCGATGTCATCGAGGCTCCGCCCTGTGCATTCTTGGTCTTAGTCGTAGTCAGGGGCTCCGCACACGAGGGGGTAGAGGGGCCGGATGTGCCGATCTTGGCTTGGTCGCCTACCAAAGTGGTAGTAGACCTATCCGTCCCCGCAGCCCCCGAGTCTTCTTCGTCTTTTGAGTCTTTTTAGTCTTTTTCTTTTTAGGAGAGGAGGGCGGGGAATGAACCCGCTTTTCACCTCCGCCGGCAGAAGTCCCCAGGCCAGATGGACCAGCCTCAGCCAGGTCCCTCTCCGAAATGGAGAAGGTCCTGGTTGTCGTAGGGGCACCTGTCGGAGGAGATCCCTCCCCTCCTTCTACTGCCTCGGAGCCCTCAGCCATTTGAGGAGGACCTTGCATAGGGGCGGATTCGGGTTCGGTGCTTGGCGCCGAGCCCGAATTCCCCCCCATGGAAGGCCCTACCGTCTGGGGCTGGGTCTCCTCAAGGACCATGTCTATCACAGGAGGGGCCTCCAGTTGGCCATCCCCTCCCAGGACATCGCAGGTCCCCTTGGCAGTATTGTCACTAGTCAGGTGGTGTGGGGAGGCACAGGCCTTGACCCCAGCAAGGTTCAAAATTCTTGCCAGCAGGTCTTTTGAGGGAAGCGACCGAAGGGGCCTGGCTTCCCTCTCCCCCCTAAGGGGGTTTGCCCTACCGAGCCGCTTGCACGAGGGGCGGTCGGCAATGGGCTGCCTGCTGGCTTTCTTGGCAGTCCCCTTAGAAAGCAAAGGAGGGACTGCCGCTGGAGATAGGGAGGTGCCCGAAAGCACCTCCAGAGAAGGGGGTGAGGGGGAGTCCCCTACACCCGTAGGCGTAGGAGAGGAGTAAGCCTCCTCTCCGGTTAAAGAATTATGGAGGGTCCCTTGCGCAAGCACAAGGGGGGGGACCTCCATTTTCTCGGTGGAGCTGCCCGAGGGCGGCTCCGTAGATGTTTTTGGGGAAGTTGGGGGTTGGGGTTTTTGTTTTTTTTCATACATGGGCATGGTGACCCTCTTTTGATTACGGGACGCAATAGCTCATCACCTCTCGCAGTTGCCCGCACTGCGAGAGGTGCTTACAAGCCCGGCAGAGCCAGGCGCCGCCATTCGGGACCACCCCTCCCGCCTGGTGGCCTGGCAGTCCTTCGGCATGGCGGCTCCACCTTGGACACGGCGTAAAAAATATAGGTTGTGAAGAGGAGAGGAAAAGGGATGTGAGGAAGATGTGGGTGGGGATGAAGCAGGTTGTTAAAAAAACCCCATCCCGAACCGGAGCTGAGGGGTTAGGGAACAATGTCCCCCCCCCCCCTCAGCCCCGATCCGGGGTGGTTGGCTTGAGAAGAAGGTCAGCATTCTACCCTGTGAAATTAGAGGCTGACCAGAGAAAGTTGTGGGAGAGGTTGTATGAAAAGCGACGAGGTAGGGGAGAAATCGGGCTATCTGAAGGAAGGAAGAGAGGCTAAGCTGGGGCCGGACGGAGTGCTGGATCCCGTCAGCACGGCGGCCAGGATGGCAAATCGCCGCGCCCCTTACGGGGGGAAGTCAGAAAGAGGAGTGAGTGAGGAAAAGATCGAAAATAGTAGGGGACAAAGCTGCAGGTCCTGTAAACAGTGGGGGGAGGTAATGGTGCACAGCTGCAGGCACTCGGGCCAGGAAGGGGTGCCATTCCTCCGCGTGCCAGGTGTAATAGTTTATACAGGGCACCTCCCTGCGAGTGTTTGAGACTAGAAATTTTGGGAGGGGCTTGGAGGGAAGAGAGCGGGAGGACCCAGAGAGGTTACTCATTGCTTCCTCTACATAGAGGAATGAATCGATTTGGGACAGTGGGAAGGTGTAGGCGACATAGGGTGAGTTAAGAAAGACATGGGGTATTTGGGGAAATTGCTAATCTGGCGGGGGTAAAGGCTTGGCTAGGAAGGGGGGGATAATTTTTTAAGTGCTCATCTGCCCACGAAGGGCGGGTGATTAAATTGTTCTTGTTTTTTTTATAGCTCCCAGAGAGCAGATGAGATCTCTTCTCCCTCAGACCGCTTGGGAGATTAAGGGAGAAAGCTTTGAGCCTACTTCCTGCGGTGTAGGCTCCATCAGTTACCATAATTAAGTGGGGCTGAGCCTTTTGTGAGGCTGCCCTGAGGGACCAAGCTAGAGTGGAGGGAGGCTGTTGCATGCTGTGGGAATTTTATAGCACCATCCTTGTGTGCTAGCAACCTATGCAACAGCTAGGAAGTAGAAGTTGTATTGCAAATTAACCACACCAGGTTGCATCCGGGTCGTGTCGTATACACTTGGGAATCACTGACCCCCCACTACGACTCTATTGGCTCTGGCCCTACAGGGTAGCACCGAGTTTCAAAAAAACAAGCCTTGCTTACCTGCCTAGACCTGATAGTCAAGGGTTGAAAAGGAAAAAGGGACTACAGGGTTGGGAATGGTAGCAAAGGCTTGAGAAAGGGAGAATAAAGGGTTGGAAGTAAAAGGTTGAGAAGAGGGGGTAAAGGGTTGGGAGGAGGGGAGATGAAGGGTTTGGGAAGGTCAGGGGCAAGCAGGCATCAAGAAGGTGGGAGGGAGCCCGTCTGCAGCCAGCCCAAGAAATACCGCAGATGAAAATGAAAACCCAAGGATCTTGACCGAACTGCTCTTGATGTTGATTACTTACAAGTAAGAGAAGAGCAACAAAGGACATTTGAACAAAATGGTTGTAAAGAGAGATTTGTAAATAAAGTGATGAGGTTAGAGGAAGCATATATATATATATATATATATATATATATATATATATATATATATATATATATATATATATATATATATATATATATATATATATATATATATATATATATATATATATATATATATATATATATATATATATATATATATATATATATATATATATATATATATATATATATATATATATATATATATATATATATATATATATATATATATATATATATATATATATATTGTTTATAATTTAATATAATAGATTATTTTATTGTTTATTCCAATTACCTTTAGTTTTTGATACTCAAGTCAGTTTATGTTAAAACTTCACTTCTTCCTATTATTTTTTCAAAATTACACTGGATAGTATTAAGTAATTCTATATATTGTTTTTACTTTCCTCTCACTAATTATCAATTTTATTGATTTACATTGCCTTCCCCGGCTTTTTTAGTCATTATATAATGCATGTTTCTAACTCTTTGACTGTTATTGTTAATATTTCTTCCCATTCTCATTAGTTGATACAGTCACTGATGGTCCTAGCAAAGGTCCGAAATGTCGGGCCAATAAATGATTAGTGTAATCTTCTGGGTCTTCATATCCATACTATATATATATATATATATATATATATATATATATATATATATATATATATATATTTATCTTACATCAAGAGGAGACTACTCGGGGTGCTTGGAGAGATTACTATAAAATACCCAACCTCTACAATTCAGGCATTAGGGTCTGGAGAGGCAATTCTCCAGATGTCAGCTGCAGCCTGATTGCCTATGCTACACCTCACAGCCCCTTGTATGTTGAATGGCTGTACTGGTGGTACTTTGCCTGTCAGGTAAATAAGAGGAGACTTCCTTGCCTGAGAGAGACTTCCGAAGGCCCAAAGAGACACACTTTTAGGTTTCCATCAGCAGTGATTCTCAGCCGGTTGCAGGTGCCACAGAAATTCCTGGACATGGATGTTATGAATCCAATTCGACCAGTATAGCCAGGAACACGATATGCCTGAAACAAAATGTACAATTTCAACTGTAATGATTTTCTCACAAATTGGGGTCAGCGAGGATCAAAAACACTAAAAAAAAACAAACAAACCCCTCTTCCTACCCCTTTATGCACTCTCAAATAAAGGCTTTCCATTTTTTCCACAGTAAATTTGCCCTTCATAACAATGGCATGTATGGTAGTGACTGGATTGGGTCCACAACAACTATGTACATTACCAGTATTTTGTATGGCAATCAGTGAAAACAAAGAATTTGAGGTGCCAAATAATAATAATAATAATAGGAGTTTTATATGGCATCTTTCAAGGCTATGGGCCTTCACACAGAGCCCATCTAACAACTAAATAAGACAAGAGAAAGATGGGTCCTCAAGTCAACCATACAGGTACCAAGGAAAAGGGACGAGCATATAACAGCAGGTAGCTCATTCCACATTCTAGAAACAAAATAGAGACGAAATGCACTCACTCAGCACAGAAGAAAAAGAGGAACAAAAAAGGGACCATGATAGTCTCAATGTGGAAGACAAGTACAAGGTGCAAAGGGTAATTTGTGGCTGTTGACAACTATGAATTCTATGCATTTTGTCTGGCATCGGTTCTCTCTACTTTCTATCATAGTAGACTCAGTTGTGCATCATCTGTGAAGGAAGCAATACAATGGCTAAATTCAATCCTCCCAAAATAAGGGAAGCTGTACTGTTTGGTATTCACATCGGGAGCTCCAATGCAAAAAATCTCTTATTGGTTGGATGTTAATCTGAGGAAGGGGGAGAGGAGCAGGAAGGAGTTTGATGAGTCAGGCTGTGATAAAGAAAGTATGACAGCTCAGAAACTACGATGGCTATGTTATGACCTTGTTTATCATCCCAGAGGGCTTCAGACTCAATATGGAGGACATACAAGTGCATGGAGGAAGTTGGTGTTGACCTAGTTCCAGGTGAGTGCTAGAAGGCCATATATGCGGCAGCAGAGACAGTCTTGTTGGCTGTTAGACAACTTCTTTGACCACATCACTTTGAACATCTGGCCTCCCAACTCCTTGGACTATTATGTGCAGGGTGTGGTTGGAAGAAAAGAGAGAGCAACAAGTCCCTGTGCACCACCAAGATGGAGCCAAGGTCCAAGATCACAGCAGTTTTATCCCAGTTAAACAGGGGTACTTTTGAGGTCCAAGATCACAGCAGTTTTATCCCAGTTAAACAGGGGTACTTTTGAGGCAGCCTGCAGTAGGTTACAGGACTGCCTGGAAGCTGTGTTTAAGGGTGACTGCGATTTAATGAAATAAAATGAATATATCTACATATGTATATAAATGAACTCTTGTTATTTTCCTTTTTTTGAAGTTAGGCAACAAACTACGCATCACACCCTGTAGAAGACTAGCCCAGTCTTTAAGATATATGTAAGTGAAGGTATTTCAAATATTTCTAAAAAAACAACTTACTTTGGAAGTATCATTTAGGCCATCCTCCATCTTTTGTAAATTTGGAAATTTGCTTTTAATAAGTGATATCATTTCATCATAAGGAACCATTCGTTTATCGGACCATCTGAAAGATGATAAAGTAAAAATTGACACGTTCACTGCCACCTCAGGATGAGTCTATTATGCCCATAAATTGAAGTCAATATCCAGATTATATTCTTCCATTTGAGTCAGTTTTGTATCATATTGAGATTGCTAAAAATGGATGTGAGAACCCACTTGCCTGATAATGGCTGAATCATTTATTTCTTCCACACAATTCTAATCATTGCTTTTGAACTAAAGATGGAAGCCAGATACTTCAAAAACTAGTTCAGAATAAAGATTTAACATTTCCACTGAGCTGTCTTTTATTTGGTCATACAAGGTGATTAGGAGGAGAACGGAAGCGCAATAAAATCTGAATGAGAAGATGAGTGGCAGGCAATAAGGGTAAGATTTACTGAGAACCAGGGGGGGAAGGGTACTGATACAATAGCATACCCATCCAAAATTATTTCTATGACAACATGGATACTTACTTGTTACCATCAAAGGGCATATATTCAATGAAGCGCACATCAAAATTTTTATGCTGAGTGAGTTGCACAAAAGGAATTATTTCTTCATCATTGATCCCCCTCATCACAACACAATTAACCTAAATAATGATCAACAAAATAGTAAAAAGCACCCATACTTTAAATAATCCACTATGCATAAAATATAATTAAAGGAAAATATTATTATAGCTAATTGTACAATGATGGTGGTGGTGTTTATTATCTCTGCTCTTGGGAAGGGATAAATTATTTGGAGATTGCCACCATTATTTAGACACAGCCAATCGGGAGTACCAACTTGAATGCATTAGTAGGGGAAAAAGGCAGATCACCCTGAATAGAGAGAGGTCAAATGTGTGTGCCTCTGCCAATATTCTTAAAAAGCCAATAGAAGGCTAAAACGAAACTAAACATCCTAGAAAGAGGAGGTTACACACAAAAACACAGGAGGGAGGTGCTCAAACAAAGCCAAACCCACAAGGACATATCTCTGCTTCTTTAATTTTTATCTACTCTGTATACAAACTTATTCCTGGTGATTTAAAAAAAAACATTAACAGCCCCAGCATGAAATAGTTAACGAGCTTAGACATTGTTCATTTTTAACATGCCTCTTTCAGGGTTTAATATATATTTGACTATTCTCTCTCCACAGCTAAAAGTTAACTCTCCCTACTGGATTAGAAGAAATTTATTTCTTGCCTCAATATTCTATTTAAAACAAAATAAAAACCAATAAGAGCAATTCTGCCTGAAAGCATTGGAAAAAAAATCATAAAAAAGTGATTAAGTTGGAAAATTGAATGTACTCATACCATCACAAAACATGTACAAAATTCCCAAAACACACTGTACTCCAACAGTACAAACACAAAAATAAACCTCACCCCAATACCAACAAGCACTAGATGCAACCAACATGCTGACAACACCACTCACGATCTCCTTGACTTCCAGAACCTCAGACACACACCCAGCACCCACATCTCCCACCACAAGGACCTGAAGACCCATACTGGAACATGGCAGCCATCCTAGGGGGGCAACCTCCCTCACAGAAGAGAGAGAGGGGGGGACTGGAAAGTAACTAAGGAATACCAGCTCCTCTTAACGGGTAACCATTACTTTGCAAAGCAATCCACACACAACACAGAATGGCTTCAATACCATTCAACTAGATATCAACCCAGAAGAATTTCCTAGAGAAAGTTTGTAAAAAGAAATCTGGGGTAAAGATAGAGGAATTGAAACTATATATAGCCACAAACCCATCTGTGAGCATTGGAGTTGGGAAGATGAGCAATTCTCCAGATGTTGACTGCAGCATGCTGGCTCATGCTATACCTGAAGCCCCCTTGCACTGGGGCTGGGAGGATGTGCCTTTCTTACATGACCCAGAAGAAACATCCCTCATACATCACACACGAGTCACCCTGGCAAGGTTCTACTGTGTTCACCATCCAAAACTAAACACAAATACTGGCACCAGTCTCACCATCACATCTCTCACTGCTACCATGATTGTTTTTTGTTTTTTTAGTAGCCCATCTGGCGACACTGCTACCATAAACCACACACTCCATCACATTCATAACCAAGACAAACCCCATCCAGTCATCAGAGTTCATTGAAGGGAGGGGGAAAGGGACACTAAAATTAAAAACCCAATACCAATAAGGAGATATAACACAAAGTTGGTAAGAAGAGAACTGTAAAGAAAGTGAAAATGTGTGGGTGATGTATAGCCACAGATCCTCCTGCGAGCAGTGGGGCTGGAAGGGTGCATAATCTTCCAGATGTCAGTTGCAGCATCATTACCATGCTACACATGACAGCCCCTTAGTGGACAATTTCAGTGAGTGTGCTGAATAAGGGATGATGGGTATTAGCTGGGTGCATTTTTTTTTCCATTGTGGTAGCTCATCTGGCGACTGCCTACTTGGGCATAAGTTGCCATACACAACACAGCCTACTACTCGGCTATATTAAAAAAAAAAAATAATATGTAAATCGCAATGATGAAAAAGGAGAAAAGCTAAAGAAAAACATTAGAAAAAGCAAAAGGGCAAGAAAGAAAGAAATGTGCTCAAGCATCGGGAGTAGGCCCGCCTCTCCCCGGCGCACGAACATGCGACCTACAAAAAGAAACACACACAAAAGGTCAAATAAAGTGCAGGGCAAAAACTCGTAAAGTCCACAAGTTGGTGTGCACGAACCTATCCCGAGTACAAGAGACAAGCGGTAACGACCCCGCTCATCCCGGTCGGGACAGGTAACGTGCGCGAAGATCACACAGACTGGGACATTCAACAAGAATGCACCGAACAGTCTGGGGGGTGACGCAGTCTTCACAGTCTGGCGCAGGCGAGCGCTCCGCTCCATTAAATGGCAGTGCGTCCCGCGAGTGTGCCCCATTCGGAGGCGACAGAAAGAAACCTGAAGCTGGCGCGGCATTCGGGGGTAGGTCCATGGGAACAGTCGCGGCGCAATGGCACGCAACTTTAAGTTCCTCTCGACCGTCTCCCATCTTCTTTGCTAAGAGGTCTGTATTCTCGCCATGTAATCAGTGAGAGGAAGAGCAAAACGCTGGTCTGGTCGCCCAGTCCTCGCCGACTCTTTGGTGTCCTCATTCCCCCCAATTCCTATATGTCCAGGAACCCAGCAGAAGATAATTTCGACATCCGCCCGGCTCGCCAAAACTCTGGCGTCACGGATATTGCGAACCACCAGAGGATGCGAAGATTCCAAATGCCCCGAGAGCACTCAGGGCGCTTTTTGAGTCGCTATAAATCATAATCCGGTCTCCGAACCAGGCACGTCACGTTATCTCCAGTACCGAGCGGTATATTGCAACCAGCTCGACCGTGAAGACAGACGAGCGCCTGGCAGAGTCCCGCTGACTTCAAACAGATGGGATACGGCATTGAAAAAGACTCTCTTTTGGAACTTGGAGTTATCCGTATGCACTGGCACAGTTCCAGCGTGACACGAAGTGTGCTCCCAAAAGGCCGAAGGCAATACACCCGGCGCTGTAGAAGCTTCGGAAGCAGAGGCGTGGCGACAAATAGTCAAAGGTGGTACCCACCTCCAGGGTGGTGTCCTGGGCAGAACCAGGTACGCCACCGGCACAAGAACTATAACTAGCTCTAAACCCAAAGGGCTTAGGGTATGACCGCCGACTCTCATCTCTCCCAATACACGCTCGGCTGCGTGTGCATAAAACTCGCATCCGTAGTAGAGATTCGAACGAACAAAGGATCGATAAAAAAGTAAGGCAGTAGCCCTATCAGCGTCCCGGGCGCTGAACGTCACGGAACGAAGAATATCCATGGCGCGGGTACAAGAGACCCTAAGGCTGCGATTACGAGTATACCAGGTGAGGCGTCAGTCAAATATAACTCTAAGGAAACGGTGCGAGTCCACCACTTCCAAGCGCACTCCATTGAGAAACAAGTCTGGGTCAGGGTGGAGCCGTGGATGGCGGTACAAATGCACCACCTTAGTCTTGGCCAAAGAAAACTGAAGTCTGTGCGAGAGTCACGGTTCAATGCCTGTTCGAGTCGACGGTCCAGAGTTAGCATCTGAGCCACGCCAAAAGATATCGAAAGGTCGTCCACGTAGAGCGTAGCGAGAACATCTTCAGGCAGCACCGAAGTGATGCCATTGATGCTCAGGGAAAAGAGTGTGACACTGAAAACACTTCCCTGCGGGACACCCTCTTCCTGCTCCATTGGGCCGTGGAGGGCTCACCCCCACCCCATACGCGGAATCGACGATCTCGCAAAAATTCAGATATAAAGATTGGAAGGCGTCCCCTCGCCCCTATCGTGAGGAGAGTTTCCATGATACCGTATCACCATGCGGTATCATGGGCCTTCTCCAGATCGAAAAACACCGTGGCGTAATGCAGTCTACGAAGAAAAGACTCGCAGACGGCATTTTCCAGTCGGAGCAGAGCATCTGACGTGGAATGGAACTTGCGAAAGCTGCGCAGTGCAAAAGACAGATGGCCTCTGCTGTCAAGAAAAAAGCTAATCTAACATTTACCAATTTTTCCATCAACTTGCATACGCAGAAGGTTAGAGAAATTGGGCGGAAAGCGGCAGGGCTAGAGTGATCTCTACCCGGTTTGCGAAAAGCAAGCACATTAGTGATTCACCAGGAGTCTGGGAGAATACCCTCTACCCAGATCCTGTTGAACAAACCTAACAGAAGGGCAATGCCTCCCTCACCTTGGTATCGAAGCATGACGTATGAGACGTCGTCACGACCGGGGGCGGCGTCCCCGGGCGCGACGATGTTTTCCGCCTCTGGATGTAATGTCCAGTCGGCGGCCTTTCGCGCCATCACGAAGCACTTTAAATGCTGGCGGAGCAGAATCCAGGCAAGAGAATGTGGAGAAAGCGGTCGCGGGGTCCGAGATTGAGATCCCATTCTCCTGGAGAACGGGAGGGGGGTCCTGCGAGAACTTGCCCCGAATCCTTTTGACTCGTTTCCACACTTCTGCTAGAGTCTTCCCGTTAAGTGAAGACACATATGCTGGCCAAAAAGAGAGGCGGGCGTGCTTCGAAATATACCGGAACCTAACCCTAGCTCAATGAAATTCACTGACAGTGAAGTCGTTCGGGCGGCGCTTATAGCTCATGTAGGCATAACGTTTCTGTTTGAGGGCCGTCTCACGCTCCGCTGACCAGCACGGGAGCGGTCAGCGTGCAAAAGGGCCAGACGTTCTAGGAATAGACTAAGACAGAGAAATCAGTCATTTCCTGAAATGCGTACCACCCAGCTCACGCCAAGCACCACCAGGGTGGGCTCACAGGAGGCAGCGGCCCAGAAAATGATATTTGAATGGCATAGTGATGACTACCATGGAAGCCATTGACTACCCGCGACCAAAAATCAGGCTGTGCATCCCGAGAGCACAAAGATAGATCAAGACAGGAAAATGAAACGGTTCTCGGGCAGTGATGCGTAAACTCATCTATATTCAGGACACCTATCTCCAGCTCGCCGATGAGGTCGGCAAGAACTTGTCCCCTGGGATTTATTGAGTAGTTTCCCCAGAGAGGATGTCTGCCATTCAGATCTCCAAGCAAGAGAAAGGGCAACCGTGCCACGACGCGGCGGAAGTCCCCCCGCGTTGAAGTCGACTGACGGTGGAATTCACTCGGAAATTATGGTATACCTACTATCCAGGTACAGCTGCACCGCTACTGTCTGAAAGGAGGTATCTAAAGCGAAGAGAAGAACGGAGACATCATGACGGGTGTAAATTGCGCATCCTCCTGCATCGCTCCCATCCCGTGTGGTGGGGTCGCAAAACCCTTATAGCCAGGGAGGGTGGGCACGGGCTACGCGCCTAGCATGGTCTCCTGCAAAAAAATAGCTAACAGGGAAATGGGGAAAACGAGCCTCCATGGCTTCTCCCAGTTAGCCCAGCGTCCGCGGTAATTCTATTGAAGGAATATGCCGTCCAGACATAGCTCGGAGGAGATGCGGGGGCCATCTTTGAAGAGAAGATCCTCACAGGAATGGTCGTATGCTTCCGGGAGGCAGAACTCTGGGCACTGTTGGCTGGACAATGTGCTGTCACTTTCAAAGACTTATCGGGGGAGGTTGGGCTCACCATGCAAGTCTTTTCCTCCCTCCGCCTCAAAACCTAGGGCAGGCTTCGGAGGCGGGGGGGCCCTCTTTTGGAGGATCCACCATCTCCGAGCCACCCAGCCTACCACTGGGTGTGGGTGTATGACCCGAAGCTCCTTTACTAATGTCCTCCTTTCTGGGGGGCAGCTTTAGGAACCCCGGGGGGCCCTCCTGCGAGTCTAACAACTCAGTGGAGGCGCACGGACGTTTTGCTTTACGAAAAACGGATACACTGGGGGAAGGGGGGGAGCCTTCGTTTTAGCCGTGCTGGGTGTGAACCCTTTGTGCCGCCAGCTTTACCGGTAGAGCAGCACCCGGGATGGATAGAACCCACAAAGGGTTCTGAATGGCCGAGGACAGACCGTGATCGTAGGCCTGGATGGGCCAGGAGCAGAGGGGTCTTTCTTAACATTGGAGCATAAGATGTCCCAGGCAGCGCAGAAAGCGCCAGAACCAAGTCCTTAGCCTCGCAAAATGAGATATGATCTTGGGCCTGAATGGCCAAGATTTCATTTTCAAGGAGATAGGCACCACATTACTTCAAAGAAGCACGGTACGGCTCTGCACAATTGACACACTTCGCCACACACGATTTTGACTTATCGTGAGCAGCCTTGGAGCAACTTACACAGACTTCCGGTAACCCAGACTTTGCACATCGACAGGTGCGATTCGTATGGCCGAAGCGGAGGCAGTAGTAGCACGAATGCCTTCAGGCGGTAGCAATACCACCCGGCACACACCGACTCAGGGAGCTTGCCACAGTCGAACGTGACAAAGAGTGTAGGCGTGGGTCTCGGGCCCCTCCCGGTTTTCTCATCACACGCTCGACCTTGACGTTTCCATCGTCGCCCAGCTCTAAGGTGATGTCATCTATGGAGTAGTCAACGAGTTCCCTCGCATAAACTACTCTTTTCACGAGTTCATGGTAGAGTGCGGTGTCACACACACCAGCGTGCCATCAAGTGCCTGCAGGGCACTAATCTTCGACGTATCGGAGGGATTCGATGCATTCGTCAAAAGGAACCCCATCCGAGAAACGGGTCACCTTCAGCTCTCTACCAATCACACTAGCTCTAGCTCTCCTCTGATGGATCATGTAGCCCTTAGCCAACATGCTGGTATCAGTGGAGCGAATAACAAGGAAACGTTTGAAGCCAGCGGGCTCGAAAACATCAGGTAGCCTCTGAATGATGGACCCCGACGTAATAGAGGCTCCACTCTGTGCACTTTTGGTCTTGGTCTGGGACTCCCCACCGGGGCAAGAACCTGGAGCAGGCGTGCCGATCTTGGCTTGGTCGCATACTGAAAAGGCAGCGGCCCCGTCCGTCCACGTGGTTCCCGCGGAGGGAGAGGAGGCCCGAATCTTTTTCGTCTTTTTTCTATTTAGGAGAGGAGGGTGGGGAATGAACCTGCTTCTCTCCACTGCAGGCAGGAGCCCCTAGGCCAGATGGGCCAGCAAACCGGCATCCATCAGGCAAGAGAGGGGGACAGGTATACTGAACCCCTGCAAGTTGGTTGCGCATGCACGCAGGACATTTGGGCCCTGCTATCCCTTGCCCCCTTAAGGGGGTTGGCGATATCAAGGGTCAATTTTGGACCGCCTGCATGCTTTCTTGGCAGTCCTCTTAGAAAGTAAAGGGGGGACTGCCGCTGGAGAAAGGGAGTTGATCAAGGGAGACTCCAGAGAAGGGGGTGAGGGGGAGTCCCCTGCACCGAAGGCATAGGAGAGGAGTAAGCCTCTTCTCTAGGCAGAGAAGTTTGGAAGGTCCCCTGTGAGAGCACAGGGGGGGGGGTACCTCTTTTTCTACTTTGGAGCTACCCAAGGGTGGCTCCGACGCTGGTAAAGGGGAATGGGAGAGAGGTTTGTTTATTAGGTTTCCATCATGGGCATGGTCACACTATAATAATCATGGGACGCAAACACTAATCACCCCCACACAGTAGCCAGCTCTGCTAGGGGTGAACACAGGGCCAGCTAAACCAGCTGCCACCATTTGAAGCCACTCCTCCCACCTAGTGAGCTGGCAGCCCATTAGCATGGCATAAAATAGATAGGTAGGGAAAGGAGGAAGAAAGGGTATGTGAGGAAGGTTTGGGTGGGCATGAAGCAGGTTGTCAATAAAATCCACCACTCAAGGCTGAAGCTCAGGGGTCAGGAAAAATTATCCCCTCCCCCCTCAGCTGCAATCCTGGATAGTTGGGTGAGAGGAAGCTCGTTGGTGTCTACCCTGTGAAATTAGCGGCTAACCAGAGAAAGTTGTGGGAGAGGTTGTAGGGAAAGTGAGCAAGTAGGGTTTTTAGAAACACCAGCTGTCAGAAAGAACAAGAGGCTAAGCTGGGGCTGGATGGGGCGCTGAGTGCCGTCAGCAAAGCGCCCATGAATATTGGGGGCATAATTCTGAATCAGCACTCACACTGCAGTGAAAGCAGATCTCCTTGTTGCTGGTACTTTTAAAAAAAAAGGAGGAGGAGAGGGGGAGGCATCTGAACAAAGGTTGTATTTCTCACTAACCTTAATGGGAACGCATTAAAAATTACTGTCTTGGCACCCTCAAGGGGAATAATAATGATAGTTTTCTGGAATGTAGGTACTGTGAAAGGCAACTAAACCCGGATAGAGGCTGATGGTGTTGGAAGTTGTACTCCTAAAAGTTTTTTCCTTGTGAGTGCAATAAACAATGGCAGTAATGAGCGGGGCTGCACAGACCCACATCCAATCATGCTAGTCAATCTGTGTTAATGTGCACACCAAGTAATGTGAGAAGTACAGTAAACCCTTGATATAACGAATTTCGTATATAACGAACCAAATTTCCTGGCCGAACTCCATCGGGTTTAACAGGCAAGCATTATGACCAGCCTGAGTGAGTGTTGGTGTGTCACATATCCCTTACAGTGCAAGGTTCATATCAATACCATGTTGTGTAGTCCACTTAACTTTATTAGTAATTACATACGTACTACATATCCATAACGAACTTGGTTCGTTATTTCCATTGCTTTTAACGCCCATCGGGTTTAATGAACGACCCCCCACCCCATATAGTTTGTTATATCGAGGGTTTACTGTATATGCGATGAGGGAAAGAGAGTAGGGATAGTAGATGCGGTTACAAGATGGAGATTGCAGATCCTTGTACTAGATAAGAGTTAGTTATGGTGTGAAGAAAGTTGTGACAGTGTGTTTTGAAGTGATGGAAATAAACTTGTGAAGACGGGAGTGAGTGTCAGGGTATGAGAAAGCAAGTTGCATAAAAGGTGAATTTGTGTTTGAGAGAGAAATGATTATCAAGTGGATGATATTGCAAATGAGTGGTGTGCTGGGAGAGGGCATGCCTGCGGAATTCTCTTCAGAGAAGAACCCTGACTAGAAAAAATGCTACCGCACATAACACCCCATCACCATGAATGGCCATGGTGTTGTGGAAAAATGGATGACTGAGAGGGCAGCAGATATTTTATTGTTGATACATCATCTCCAATTTATGGGAAAATGGTTAATACTACTAATAATAATTTGTTATGGTACTGATAGGTATGAGACCAAGAACTTTGAATTAATAATAAAAAATGGGTTCTTCCGGACATGCCAATGTCTTACTTTTACAGGATTGAAACCCAGTTCAAGTGCCAAGTTCATTCCCTCCATGACCCTGTGCCAACCCTTCCTTCGTGTGATCAGCGCAAATTTGGATGGAATCAAGGTGTCCAGGGAGATGTTGAGTTGTGTTAGCCCAGCTTCATGCAGTGGTTTCAAACGATGGTTTAGCAGTAGACCATTTGTCGTCAATCCCAATTGCTTCACTCCCAACTTAGACAATGCATCTGAGATAGTGAAAGTGAGATGTAGTAAATTTTCTTTGGGAAATGTAAATAGAAATAAGAAGTTATATCTCAAAACTGATGCAATATATACAAGGCTTAGTAATTGATTGGTATCGTACCAAACCCACAAAATAATGAATTAAAATACACCAAAATGTTAAATTTTAACTTTTTTTTTATTAAATATTGCTGGCAACTACCAGTAAAGGCATAATTTACCTTAATCAAGTTCTAGCCTAATACTAGGCTATATGAAAATACAAAAACACTAAAAGGACAAAAACAAAAGCAAGGAAGCACCCTCTAGCAGTGGGGGCAGGCCCACCTCCCCCAGGTGCAGGATCATGCAACTAACACCAGTCGAATAAAATGGGAGGCCGGCCTCCTCCAAAAAGTCGTTCAACAAGTCTGTGTACACAAACTCCTCTCAAGTAGGAAGGACAAGCGGGAGTGACCCCGCTCATCCCAGACTTGGGAAAGGTAATAGGTGAAAAATTTAACACAATGGAACACAATTTTAGGTTCTAGTTGGCTGCCTTCCTCTCATTGCCATGTAGTCAATGAGAGGAAGAGTGAAAAGCTGATCTGATCACCCAGTCCTCAGACTCTTTGGCATGCTCATTCCCCAGTATTCTCATGTGTCCAGGAACCCAACACAAGATAATCTCAACATCCGCACAGCTCACGGCAACTATGGCATCACAGATACGGTGAACCAGGGGATGTGGAGATTCCTATAACCCGAGAGCAGCCAGGGCACTTTGTGAGTTGCTAAAGATTGCACTCCAATCTTGGAACCGGGCACAACACATTATCTCCTGTAATGAACAGTGTATTGTAACCAGGGTTGGTTGGTTTAAACTAAGCAAAAAAAAACATGGTTTAGACCAATGAAAAAAACGGGGGGGGGGGGGTATTGTTTTGTGGGATTTTAATGGGTTTGTTTTCTTCTTTCTTATTATTCTCAAGTTAAATAATACAAATGTATTAAATTATTATTCAAATATTTTTTTATACTTTATACAACTATGTGCACCAAATTTCAGCAAATGTTTTGAAGTATATGCACTAAACCACTGATTATGCAAAAACTAGTATGAATTAACAGACTAACTTAGTAATTTTATTTAATTGATTAAAAATCAGAGATAGGTTTAGTTTTTACCGGCTTCAATTAACCTAGGATCCAAATTCTTAAAGTATAAATAATAGTTTTTCATAAATATCTAACCAAATGCAAAAATATAGTTTAGGCCAACCAATACCATTCATTCTTAATTTTAGCAGGTAGTTTTACAGCATTGATGGTCATTTGAGTAGCTGAGTGGGCTAAGGCATCAGTACACAACATGGTATAGTGCTGCAGGTTGGGAATTCATTCTTTGCAGTGGGTAAGCTGCATTTATGTATGGCTGTCTGGCTGTGGGAAGGCTGCTGACACAACAAAAAAATGCAGTAGTGAGACCACATGGTGTACTGAGGTTAGGAAGTCAGTTATTCGCAATCAATGCTCCTAAGGAATGGCATTAAAATTGTTTTCATTGGGATCCTATCCAAGCTTCTGCTGGAATGCTTTCGAGTTGGAGAAAGATTCTAATCCCAAATATCAGGAAAAGAAAGACTCTAAATGATAAGCAAGTACACAAGGTCGTTTGAGTGTGGACCGAAGCTTGTTCTGTTCCTGTATCAAAACACTTTTGATCCTGGTATGATCAGACAGGATACTGTGATGATGCAATCTGATTGGAATCTACACATAGGTGCAAATGAGCTGTGCTTGTGAAAGGGTAGTGCTGAATGCTCTCTACTATATTTATGGACTTCTATTAGTTTTATATAATAACAAGCTTATTATAATGACATTAATCAAGTGTGTTGTGTCACATGTGTATACTTATGGCGTAGAAGACTAACAGTGATTCCTCTAGGTTATTGTTTAAACAGACTACTTGATGAAAAGTTGTTCTTTTTGTAGTTTTACATAAAAATATTGAAAGTTTAGTTTAATTATGTTTTATTTTGCAGCTTTAATTGACTACAGTCAACTATCAAAAATGGATAGCACACCATATATTGTAGCTCATAGGTGGGCGTTATCGCAATAATGATATCAGGTTATCCGATATTTTTTTCTGCGTTACCAATTAATCGGTATCGCCGATACTTTTGGTTCCAAACTAGCGATAATCGATAATTTCAGTTCAGGTTTTGGTTCCAGTTTAGCACAGGGGCAAGCTGCGCGTGCCTTGGAGGCAGAAATATGTAGGTCCGAGTTGTGAGGAGGATCCTCTAAAGCTATGAGGAGATGAAGGAGAGCCTCACCACACGTAAGAAATAAAGAAACAGTATTCAAATATTTTTACTATTGTATTATAAAATAATGCTATATATACAGGGTGTCCACAAAGTCTAGGTACATAGGAATTTTAATATTTTATTTATTTATGTTATTTTTCCTCCCCAGATCGAATGATGGCTCTGTCTAAAGAAGAAAGAATCGAGTTGGTACTCTTAAGTGGACGAGAAGGATGGTCTTATCGCAAAATCGCCGATGAATTTAACCTTCAACACCCTGATCGGCAACCTATTTATTTTACTGCCGTCGGGAAATTGGTCACGAAGTTTAAAGAAACAGGCAGTGTCTTGGACAAACCCCATTCCGGGCGACCAAAGACTTCAGACGAAATGAAAGAGGTTGTCATGGCCAAGATTGCTGCTATCCCAAAGAAATCACTTCGTCGGACATCCATGGAGTTGGGTGTTCCAAGGTCAACTATCCACAAAATCCTGGTAGAGCAGAAGTTCCATCCGTACAAATTACAGATATTGCATCACTTAAATGAAGATGACCCCGATAGACGAATGCAGATGTGCGAATGGTTTTCAGATAAATTGGATGAAAATATCAATTTTACTAAAGACCTTTTGTTGTTCAGTGATGAAGCTTTGTTTTATGTTAATGGTGAAGTCAACAGACAGAATCTTCGATACTGGTCTCAAGACAATCCACATTGGATGGATCCATCCAAACAGCAAGGCTGCCAAAAGGTGATGGTGTGGTGTGGTTTGTGGAAAGCTCATGTGCTAGGACCCTTCTTCTTTGATGAACATGTAACCGGTGAGACTTATCTGAACATGTTGAGAGACAAATTAATACCTCAAATTGAGCGCCTAGGCGAGGGACTTCCGGACTGGTTTCCGCAGGATGGAGCCCCTGCCCATTTTGCTACAAATGTTAGAGATTGGCTGAATGGCACTTTTCCTCACTGGATTGGAAGAAGAGGTCATGTGGAGTGGTACCCTCATTCACCAGACCTTTCTCCCCTTGATTTCTTTTTCTGGGGTATGTTAAAAGAGAAAGTTTACTCAATGAAGATTGCAAATCTAAACCACTTGAGAAAATGCATTATCAGTCAGTGTGCTGAAATCGACGGCAATGTACACCTATTCAATCGAGTTCACCAGAATAAAAGCAAGGCGCATCGAATTATGCCTTGCAAATAATGGAAATCATATTGAAAATATAATTTCTTAACATTATAATTAAATAATATTGTTTTGTTCTAAAGGTATGTATTTATCCCCTATGTACCCAGACTTTGTGGACACCCTGTAGTCAATAATCAATATTGTATTATAATTTTGGATTTATCGATTATCGATTTATCGGTTATCACGCCCACCTATGTCGTAGCTATTATATATGTTTTATTGTTTCATTACTTTCATTTCAGAGATGCATATCTAATCAATAGTGAGTTCAGAAAAACATCAATTGATATTACTTAGAAATTTCTAATAAATTTAGCTACTTTAAACAAGAACTGCACAAGGGTCGGATGGTCTCCAGATAAAAATTTGGAAATACTTTAATAAAATGGTAGTTCCAGAAAGGAAAGGAGCAAGAGAAGTCTGTAAAAGATCTTCTAAATCAATTAAAGGCGAAGTTTCTAGAATGAAAACACTATAAGAAATGCTACCCTGTGTCTGCTAGTGTCTAACTCGTAATCAAGTAATTATTTGTTATTAGCATAGTTATTAATTTATTATATTGTAGTTTTGTGAGTATTGCATAATTTGGAAAGCAATATTGTAATATGAATAATATAATTGTTATTTGTGACTGAAAGCAGTATTAGTTATTGAACTTATTTTCTGTAAGTTCTGTTCTGTTCTTAATCAACAAACTTAACCCAAATTTTGTACGTCATTGAATTCATACAAGATTTTTAACTTTAGTGGTTTAGTTACATTAAATAATAAATACACAATTACAGATTACAACTTTTGATAGGCAAACTTGGGTATTATTTTTTTAAGTTGTAGTGAGAAATTAAAAGGCTACTTTAAAGTTTAGTAAAGTAGCTAAAGCTTGTTTATTAATCAAAAATTTTCCTTATTACCTAGTACTTGGTGTTGAAAGTGAACTTAGTTTTTAGCAAGGATAAGCAGAAAATTCTCTGTTTCAGACTATCTTTTCATGAAGTTAATTTTAATATGAAATTATCCTTTCAGAAAGCAGTGATTACATGCAAACCAGTTCAATTGAAGAAGCAGCAAAAAGAAAGTCAACTTCTTCAACAACTACAGAACAAGAAAATTATATTGGTGTCACCATCACTCCTAGCACATATCATCATCCTGAAAGAACACCTACTCCCCTTAGCACTCCTTCATCAAGCATTGGTACTCAGTCTAAAGCAGTCAAAGAGTTAGATCTTTCCTTATCGTTATCATTTGACTCTAATTTACCAGCATCAACTTCATCTACTAGTATCAAAAGTGCATTTGATGTCATGCAGTATGCAGCTGATTTTTTTTTTTAATTAAGGGGCTATCTGGCGACTGCCGACTAAGGCATAAGTTGCCGTAAACAAACAGCCTAATTTAGGCTACTTTAAAAAATTAAACAGAAAACAATAAAAAGGAATAACAATAACAAAGCAATAACAAAACAATTACAAAAACAACAATAACAATTAAATCGCGTTAAATAAAAGGGAGAAGGCCGGCCTCCCCCAAAAAGTCAATAAGTCCACCAGTCAAAGTACACGCACTCATCCCGAGAACAAGGGACAGGCGGTAGCGACCCCGCCCATCCCGGTACCGGGACAGGTGTCGTGCGCGAAGATCACCCAGACTGGGACATTCGACAAGAATGTGCCGAACAGTCTGGGGGACGACGCAGTCGTTGCAATAGGGCGCAGGCGAGCGCTCCATCAGATAGCGATGCGTCACACGAGTGTGTCCGATTCGGAGACGACAGAAAGCAACCTGAAGCCGCCGCGGCATTGGGGGATAGGTCCATGGGAACAGTCGCGGCGCAATGGCACGCAACTTTAAGTTCCCTTCGACCGTCTCCCATCTTCTTTGCCAAGCAGTCCGAAGAGCTGCCCGTATTCCTGCCATGTAGTCGGTGTGAGGAAGAGCGAAACGCTGGTCCGGTCGCAGAGTCCTCGCGGACTCTTTGGCGCCCTCATCGGCGCGCTCATTCCCCGCAATTCCTACATGTCCAGGAACCCAGCAGAAGATAATCTCGACATCTGCCCGGCTCGCCAAAACCGTGGCGTCACGGATATCGCGAACCAGGGGATGCGGAGATTCCAATGCCCCGAGAGCACTCAGGGCGCTTTGTGAGTCGCTTTAGATCACAATCCGGTCTCCGAACCGGGCACGTCGCGTAATCTCCCGTACCGAGTGGTGTATTGCCACCAGCTCGGCCGTGAAGACAGACGCAGCGCCTGGTAGAGCCCCGCTGACTTCAAACAGAGGGGATACGGCGTGGAAGCCGACCCCCTCTTGGGACTTGGAGCCATCCGTATACACTGGCACGGTACCAGCGTGACACGATGTGTGCTCCAAAAAGGTCGAACGCAATACTCCCGGCGCAGTACAAGCTTTGGGAGCAGAGGCGTGGCGACAAATAGCCAAATGTGGTACCCTCCAGGGTGGCGTCCTGGGCAGAACCAGGGGCGCCACCGGCCCGAGAGCTATATCTACTTCTCGAAGGAGTTTCCTGGCCCTAAACCCAAAGGGCTTAGGGTATGACTGGCGTCTCTCGGCGGCATAGGCACCATCGAGATCAGCTGCGGATGCAGTGAGAGCTGTTGGCGACTGAGGGAGGCGCCGGGCTCGCGCGTACAGGCGAGTGATGCACTGCACGCGGCGCAGAGCGAGTGGCATCTCCCCAGCATCGACCAACAGGCTCTCAATGGGGGAAGTGCGGAAGGCACCGGTCGCAAGGCGAAGGCCGGTGTGGTGGATCGAATCCACCTTCCGCAATAAACGCTCGGCTGCGGATGCATAAAACTCGCATCCGTAGTCGAGCTTCGAGCGAACAAAGGATCGATAAAAAAGTAAGGCGGTAGCCCTATCAGCGCCCCAAGCGCTGAACGTCACGGAACGGAGAATGTCCATGGCGCGGGTACAAGAGACCCTAAGGCTGCGAATATGAGCCTCCCAGGTGAGGCGTCGGTCGAATACAAGACCAAGGAAACGGTGCGACTCAACCACATCCAGGCGCACCCCATTAAGAAACAAATCTGGGTCGGGGTGAAGCCGTGGATGGTGGCAGAAGTGCACCACCTTAGTCTTGGCCAAAGAAAACCGAAACCTGTGCGCTTCGGCATAGTGAGAGACGCGGTTCAATGCCTGTTGGAGTCGACGCTCCAGAGTTGGCATCTGGGCCGCGCCAAAAGAGATCGAAAGGTCGTCCACGTAGAGCGTAGCGAGAACATCTTCCGGCAGCACCGAGGTGATGCCGTTGATGCTCAGGGCAAAGAGTGTGACACTGAGGACACTTCCCTGCGGGACACCCTCTTCCTGCTCCTTTGGGCCGGAGAGGGCTCCCCCCACCCGTACGCGGAATCGACGATCTCGCAAAAATTCAGATATAAAAATTGGGAGGCGTCCCCTCGCCCCCATCGTGTGGAGAGTCTCCATGATACCGTATCGCCATGCGGTATCATAGGCCTTCTCCAGATCAAAAAACACCGTGGCGTAGTGCTGTCTACGAAGGAAAGCCTCGCAGACGGCACTTTCCAGTCGGAGCAGAGCATCCGACGTGGAGTGGAACTTACGGAAGCCGCACTGTGCAGAAGACAGATGGCCTCCGCTGTCCAGGAAAAAGGCTAATCTAACATTTACCAATTTCTCCATCAACTTGCACACGCAAGAGGTTAGAGAGATTGGGCGGAAACCGGTCGGAGTAGAGTGATCTCTCCCCGGCTTGCGAAAGGCGAGCACAGTAGCGATTCGCCAGGAGTCTGGGAGAAGACCTTCCACCCAGATCCTGTTGAACAAATCTAACAGAAAGGCCATGCCTCGCTCACCCAGGTGTCGAAGCATGGCGTACGGGACATCGTCCGGACCATGGGCGGTGTCCGCGCACGAAGCGAGAGCGGAACGCAACTCACTCACAGTAAACTTGTCGTTGAAGGGTTCTCCGCCTCTGGAGGTAAAGTCCAGCCGGCGGCCTTCCGCGACATCACGACGTGCATTGAATGCTGGCGGAGCAGCATCACGGCTAGAGAATGCGGAAAAAGCGGTCGCTAAGGATTCCGCCACGGACGCGGGGTCCGAGATTGCGGTCCCATTCTCCTGGAGAACGGGAGGGGGGTCCTGCGAGAACTTGCCCCGAATCCTTTTGACTCGCTTCCACACCTCAGCTAAAGGGGTCTTCCCGTTAAGTGAAGACACGTATGCCCGCCAAGAAGAGCGGCGGGCGTGCTTCGAAATATACCGGAACCTAGCCCTAGCCCGACGAAATTCAGCGACAGTGAAATCGTTCGGGCGGCGCTTATAGCGCATGTAGGCATAACGCTTCTGTTTGAGGGCCGTCTCACACTCGGCCGACCACCATGGGAGTTGTCGGCGTGCAAAACGGCCAGACGTCCTAGGAATAGTAGTCAGGCCTACGGCGATGAGGTTGCCGGAGAAGAACTCAACGGCCTCATCTACCGACCTAAACTCCTCGACTGAGATAGAGAATTCAGTCATTTCCTGAAATGCAGGCCACCGCGCCCGCGCCAAGCACCACCGAGGTGGTCTCTCAGGCGGCAGTTGCCCTGAAAATGATATTTGAATGGGAAAGTGATCACTACCATGGAGGTCATCGACCACCCCCCAATCAAAATCAGGCTGTGCATCTGAAGAGCACAAAGATAGGTCAAGGCAAGAAAATGAAGCGGTTCTCGGACAGTGATGCGTAAACTCATCCACGTTTAGGACACCCATCTCAAGCTCTTCGATCAGATCGGCAAGGACTTGTCCCCTGGGATTTATGGAGTAATCTCCCCAGAGAGGATGCCTGCCGTTCAGATCTCCAAGCAAGAGATAGGGCCTCGGCAACCGTGCCACGACGCGGCGGAAGTCCCCCGCGTCGAAGTCAGCTGACGGTGGAATGTACGCAGAAATGATAGTATACCTCCTATCCAGGTGCAGCTGCACAGCCACTGCCTGAAAGGAGGTATCTAAAGAGAAAGGAAGAACGGAGACATCATGCCGGGTGTAAACCGCGCATCCCCCAGCCCGGCCATCCCGCGGTGGTGGGGTCGCAAGACCCTTATACCCCGGGAGGGCAGGCAGCGGGCACGCGCCTAGCATGGTCTCCTGCAAAAAAATAGCTAACGGGGAACGGGACGAGACGAGCCTCCGCAGCTCCTCCCAGTTGGCCCGGAGTCCACGGCAATTCCATTGAAGGAATATGCCCTCCAGGCCTAGCTCGGAGGAGACGCGGGGGCCCTCCTCGAATTGAAGACCCTCACGGGAATGGCCGTACGCTTCCCGGGGGCAGAACCCCGGGCGCTGTTGGCCGGACAAAGCGCTGAAGGCGCTGTCGCCTTCGAGGACTTATTGGGGGAGGTTGGGCTCGCCATGCGAGTCTTTTCCTCCCTCCGCCTCGAAACCTTAGGCGGGCGTTGCGGCTTGGGAGGCGGGGGGCCCTCTTTTCGAGGAACCACCGTCTCCGAGCGTCGCTCCACCTCGGGGCGTGGGCGAAGGGGCCGAAGCTCCTTTGTTGCTGTCCTCCTTTCGGGGAACAGCTTTAGGAACCCCGGAAGATGGCCTAGCGACCATCTTCAGGGGTGTTGCCTCCTGTGAGTCTAACGACTCTGTGGAGGCGCGTGGCCGTTTCGCCTTACGGGAAACGGTCACGCTGGGGGAAGAGGGGGGAGCCCTGGTATTAGCCGGGGCTGGGTGTGAACCCTTTTTGCCGCCAGCTCTACCAGGGGAGCGCCCGGGTGTAGTAGAGCCCGCAGAAGGGCTCCGAATGGGCGCGGAAACAACCGTGCTCGTTGGCCTGGATGGGCCAGGAGCAGAGGGTGCTTTTCTAACTATTGAGGCATATGACGTCCCAGGCAGAGCCGGGCGCGCCAGGACCAAGTCCTTAGCCTCGCGGAATGAGAGTCGATCCTGGGCCTGAATGGCCAGGATTTCTTTCTCAAGGAGATATGCACCACATTGCTTCGAAGAAGCAGGGTGCGGCTCTCCGCAATTGACACACTTGGCCACACACGATTTGGACTTATCGTGTGCGACCTTGGAGCAATTTACACAGACTTCGGGTGACCCCGATTTTGCACGTCTACATGATCGATTCGTGTGGCCGAAGCGGTGACAGTAATAGCACCGCCGCGGCAGTGGCACGAATGCCTTCACGCGGTAGCGGTACCAACCGGCACGCACCGACTCAGGGAGCTTGTCACAGTCGAACGTGACGAAGAGTGTAGGGGTGGGTCTCGAGGCCCCTCCCTGTTTTCTCATCACACGTTCGACCTTGACCGCCCCATGGTCGGCCAGCTCTAGGGTGATGTCTTCTATGGAGTAGTCAACGAGTTCCCTCGCATAAACTACTCCTTTTACAAAGTTCATGGTAGAGTGCGGCGTCACACTCACCGGGGTGCCATGAAGTGTCCGAAGAGCACTTATCTTGGCCGCCTCGGCGGGATTCGCCGCATTCACCAGAAGGCTCCCGTCCGAGAAACGGGTTACCTTCGGCTCTCTACCAATTGCACTAGCTAATCCTCTCCTCTGATGGATCATGTTGCCCTTGGACAACATGGTGCCATCAGTGGAGCGAATAACGAGGAAGCGTTTGAAGCCAGCGGGCTCGAAAACGCCAGGTAACCTCTGAATGAGGGGCCCCGATGTCATCGAGGCTCCGCCCTGTGCACTCTTGGTCTTAGTCAGGGGCTCCGCACACGAGGGGGTAGAGGGGCCGGATGTGCCGATCTTGGCTTGGTCGCCTACCAAAGTGGCAGCAGACCCATCCGTCCCCGCAGCCCCCGCGGATGGAGAGGAGCCCCGAGTCTTTTTCGTCTTTCTTGTCTTTTTCTTCTTTTTAGGAGAGGAGGGCGGGGAATGAACCCGCTTTTCACCCCCGCCGGTAGAAGCCCCCAGGCCAGATGGACCGGCCTCAGCCAGGTCCTTCTCTGAAATGGAGAAGGTCCCAGTGGGTGCAGGGGATTCATCCGGAGGAGATCCCTCCCCTCCTTGTCCTGCCTGAGAATCCACAGCCGTTTGATGAGGACCTTGCATAGGGGCGGATTCGGGTTCGGTGCTTGGCACCAAGCCCGGACTCCCCCCCATGGAAGGCCCTACCTTCTGGGGCTGGTTTTCCTCAAGGACCATGTCTATCACAGGAGGGGCCTCCAATTGGCCATCCCCTCCCAGGTCCCCTTGGCAGCGTCATAAGTCTTTAGTGGGGAGGCACAGGCCTTGACCCCGGCAAGGTTTAATATTTTTGCCAGCAGGTCTTTTGAGGGAAGCGACCGAAGGGGCCTGGCTTCCCTCTCCCCCCTAAGGGGGTTTGCCCTACCGAGCCGCTTTGATGTGGAGCGGCTGGCTAAGGGTGGCCTGCTGGCTTTCTTGGCAGTCCCCTTAGAAAGCATAGGAGGGACTGCCGCTGGAGATAGGGAGGTGCCCGAAAGCACCTCCAGAGAAGGGGGTGAGGGGGAGTCCCCTACACCCGTAGGCGTAGGAGAGGAGTAAGCCTCCTCTCCGGTTAAAGAGGTATGGAGGGTCCCCTGCGCAAGCACAGGGGGGGGGACCTCCATCTTTTCTGTGGAGCTGCACGAGGGCGGCTCCGTTGTTGTTATAGGGGGAATTAAGGGGAGATGTTTTTTTTTTTCATCATTGGGCATGGTGACCCTCTTTGTTTTACGGGACGCAATCGCTCACCACCTCTTGCAGTAGCCCGCACTGCAAGAGGTGCTTACAGGCCCGGCAGAGCCAGGCGCCGCCATTTGGGACCACCCCTCCCGCCTGGTGGCCTGGCAGTCCTTCGGCATGGCGGCTCCACCTTGAACACGGCGTAAAACGGATAGATTTTGAAGACGAGAGGAAAAGGGATGTGAGGAAGGTATGGGTGGGGATGAAGCAGGTTGTTAAAAGCCAACCACCCCAGACCGGAGCTCAGGGGTTAGGGGACATTGTCCCCTCCCCCCTCAGCCCCGATCTGGGACGATTGGCTGAGAAGAAGGTCAGCTTCTACCCTGTGAAATTAGAGGCTGACCAGAGAAAGTTGTGGGAGAGGTTGTATGAAAAGCGACGAGGTAGGATAGGAATACAGGCTATCTGAAGGAAGGAAGAGAGGCTAAGCTGGGGCCGGACGGGGCGCTGGATCCCGTCAGCACGGCGGCCAGGATGGCAAATCGCCGCGCCCCTTACGGGGAGTATGCAGCTGAAATGAAATTTGCAAATGCAAAATGCAAGTTAAATGTATCTACTGACAATGCCATACTGACAAAGGAAAGAAAAATGGAGAAATTTGTAATAAAAACAACCAACGAAAAGAGAAGCTTGATATAGCAGTTGGAAGATATGAGGGGCAGTCAATAAGTTTTGTGAATCGGGTGTTAGGACAAGTTATGACAAGTCAGGACCTGCAGCTGCACGCTCCTGCCTCGTCTATTTAAGAAGCAGTAGCTGATCGTAAATCATGTCACAAATTTTTCAACAATGGAGAAGGTTGAGCACCGCGCAGTGATCAAATTTTTGACCAAGGAAGGCAAAAATGTAAAAGAGAGCCATGAATGCATGGTTGCAGTGTACACCGACACCTCCCCTTCCTATGCAACCATTGCTCACTGGAATAGGGAGTTCTGCCATGGTCGTGAGTCCCTTGAAGATGACCCCCGTCCAGGATGCCTGTCAGATGTGACCAATGAGGACAATGTGGCCCATGTGGAGAGGATGATCCTCGAAAATCGCCAGGTGAAGTCCAAGGAAATCGAGCGAGAACTTGGATTATCACATGAAAGTGTTATCAACATCATCCACGACAATTTGGCCATGACCAAGGTCTCTGCCTATTGGGTCCCTAGAAACCTCATGCCCCATGATCTACTTCAATGTCATCAAAGTCCACAAAGCCAGAGTTGCACAAGTTGCCCTGCACGAGTGTGGATTCAAGGAGCTCAACCATCCCCCCTACAGTCTAGATCTGGCCCCTAGCGACTACTTTTTATTCCGCCAGTTTAAGACTGCACTGCGTGGATGCCAGTTTGGGGACGATGAAGATGTCCAGCTCGCTGCACAGGAGTGGATTGAACACAGCAGTAGGGAGATTTATGATGGTTGGAATTCGAAGCCTCAGGGACAAATGGCGCGAGTGTATTGAAGTCAAGGGTAGTTATATTGAAAAATAATAAAACACTTTTCCTCATATCTCGTTTCCTTATATCCGAATTGCAAAACTTATTGACCGCCCCTCATATATACATATATACATATATACATACATACATACATACATACATACATACATACATACATATATATATATATATATATATATATATATATATATATATATATATATATATATATATATATATATATATATATATATATATATATATGCAACTAACACTAGCTTCAGAGCTGTTGAACATGATGAGTTTAAAAAATTGATGTATTCCCTAAGGCCAGGTTATGAACCTCCTACAAGAAAAGACATTGCCGAAAGTATTCTTTGACAAGGTTCATAAAGAGGAAATGATGAAATGCAAGTCAGAACTAAAGGCAAAAACTATGTATGGACCTTGATAGCTGGAGCAACATACACAATGAACCCATAATCCATGTATCAATTATTGCTGGAGGAAACAGCTATTTGGTTAAAACAATTAATACATCTGGATCAAAGTACATAGGTGACTTCTTGTTTGAAGCTTCAAAAAAGGTTATTAAAGAGGTGTCTCAGGAATTTGAAGTACAAATAAAGTTTTGTGACAAATAATGCAGCAAATATAGCTGGTATGAGAAGAACTTTGAAAGAAGACTTAAATATTATTATATATGAATGTTCAGCCCACATTGCAAATTTGGTTGCTCAAGACCTTGCCATTTCAGGGGCGAAAAGTGATATAATTCAAGTGATAAAACATATTCACAACAAATATGAGCCAGCAGCAATCTATAAATATCATGGAGGTAAAAAATTAATATTTGCCAACAGACACGTTGGAATTTTCTAGCAGACACTCTCATGAGTTAGTTGAATAATTGGCCTATCCTTGCTAATATGTCACTGAATGATAGTTACTTCTGAAAGAATTGAGATGAATCTGAAAAAGAATGTGGAAGATTTTCTTTAACGACTTAAACCAATATCTCAAGCATTAGACAAATTACAGAGCAATAAATGTAAATTAAGTGATGCTGTTAGCATTGGAAAACTCTTCTATCTACTCTAAGAGGCATTCTTCCTAAGGAACAATTTTCAGGGCCCAAACGCTGATACAACAAGCTATAACAAACTCTCATTTGTTACCATTCTATTAGATCCTAGGTATCAGAATTACAATTAGCTCTATCAGTTGATACAAGAAGAGGATGCAGCCTACAAAGTAGCTGGAGAATATCAAGGATTACTTTCTGTCTTGATTAAACTAAGGGCTAAAGCTCATCCCTTTGATAAGCCAAATTTGTTTGAGAAGAGTGTTTTAGAACATGACGCTTCAGTTTCATGGTGGAAGGCATATCCTTACAGAGAAGAGTACTTCAAAAAGACTAGAAAATGTTGAGACATTTTTAACTGCCACAGCTTCAAGCTCACATGTAGAGTTTTTTCTACTTTTGGATATGTACACTCCAAAACTAGAAACAGACTAGGAATTGAGAAGGCCAGTAAGTGGTATTTCTTCATAAAGCACTTAACAGCCACTAGTCTCAATACTCGTCAGTGTAGTCAAACTCACAAATCTAATATAAAAAATATCTGGGCTTAATAAGTTCAAGTTTTTGTTTGCAATTCTTTCAAGTTTTGAGGGTTTTTTTGGAACGTTTTTTGGAACGGATGTAACCAATATTACTCATTAAATTTATAAAGCATCAGAATCTATTTATTGATTCTTATTCCCTACCTCCATAATAAAGTTATTGGAAGGTATTTGAACTTGCTATGATGTAGCTATTGCATTTATTTTATGATTAGTACCTGTTTATTAGATAGAAATTAACTTAGAAATCTATAAAAAGTATTAAAACCAAAAAATAGCAATAAAACCAATTAAACCATGGGAGTTTTTGTGTGTTTTTTAAACATGGTTTTTGGTGGGGGGTTTTTTAAACACTGCTTTTTTACAACCCTGATTGTAACCAGTTTGGCTATGAAGAGATGCAGTGCCTGGTATAGGCCCTGCTGACTTCAAACAGAGGGGATGCAGCATGGAAGCTGAACCCCTCCTAGGACTTGGAGCCATCTATATATATTGGCACAGATCCAGTGTGACACAAAGAGTGATCTATAAAAGTTGAATGCAATACTCCCAGTGCTGTGGAAACAAAGGTGTAGAAACAAATAGTCAAGGTGGTACATCTAGGGTGGTGTCCTGGGCAGAACCTGAGACTATATGAAGCTCTTGAGTGAGTTTTCTAACCCTGAACCCTTTGATTTACAGCAGGTTTTAGAGTATGACTGATCTATCACAGTAAATGCCACTTCCCACCATTACCTTTACATACTGCGATCCTTTGACTTTTAGCACATGTATATTAATGCAAATTTGGTGATTTGGGAGATGTAGGGTGAATGTGCAAGTATGCAAAAGGAAAGATGAGTTCTGCTTCAACTTTGTACCAGTAAAATCTATTAGATTATTTTTCTTTCTTGGGAAAAAAAAGAAGAAAAATAATATCTAATAAGGCCAAACTCATTTATCAAAGAGATGGGCAAGAAAATGATGATAAAAGTGGATGTATTGAAAGAACAGGGCTGATAAAAGAGAACAAGGATGACAAGGTCTGCCATAACTTTCAAGCTGCCATGAATAAAATTATATGTAAAGCATAGACAAGCCAATATTAAATTTAAACCACCTAACAGGATGGAGAACTTGTATTGAGGCAGTGGCCTTGACATGGCTGGAACTACACCACACCACCCAGGTAGGCTTCAATGCACCACAAGTGCTTGCATAAAGATTTGGCAAAATTCTATGCTCTCGCTACCGCCGACTGTACTGGAGCTGTATCTTTGCAGCCATATAATTCCATTCAACCTGCACACAAGGGGACAGCTTAGTATGGAGGAAAAGTCGTGCTATTGCCCTATTAGACCAGAGAATGCCTGATTCTTATAGCCATTTATCGTGTTCAGGATGCAGCAGCCTTTCTTCCCCCAGGAAGAAAGGCTCTGGAGCTCCAAGAAAGATGACAGCAAGGATGGAGATAAGCTGTTAAAACGTGAGGCGATGCTAGCCCCTTCAGTATCAGCTATAGCACTCAAGAAAAAGCATCGACATCCTTCAGAATGTCAATGTAAGCATGATCCAACACCGGATGCAAAAAGATCTTGGATTAAGCGGCACAGTAAGAAGCTAAGAGGGATGCTATAAAGAAGTGGCTTTCTGCAAAAGATACAAGTACTGGACCTTGGAGGACTGGAAAAGGGTAATGTTGAGCAATGAAAGCACCTTCAAGCTGGTCAGGGGGGAATCTAAGACAGTGCATCAGCCAAGCAATGTCACAATTCGATCTCTGGTATACAGTGAAGACTGTAAAATATCTGGATAGTGTAATGGTGTGGGGGGCTTTTAGTGGTGTTTAAAGCAGAGCAGGGTTATACTTCCTCCCCAAAAATGTTACCATGAGGGGGAGCAATTAAACTGATGTGTTGAAGGAACATTTGCTAACATTCTGGAATATTGAGTGTAATTATTTTGTGTAGGATGGATCCCCTGCATACAGGTCAAAATTGGTCAAACAATTCTTTCTAGACAACCAAATTGATGTATTAAACTGGACAGGTAATTCACTGGATCATAACCCCATCAAGAATGCCTGGAGCGTGATGAAAAATAAGGTACAATCATTCAGAGCAACCAAAATGAAACATCAAAGACTTGCAAGAGACAATGAAGGGGTAATGGATCAATATTGCCATTTATTTTGCCAAGCTGCCCAAATCAATGGCCAAAAGAATTCAGATGGTGATAAAGCCCAAAGGAAATATGTCAGAGTATTAAGTGTTAATATATAATCACAAGAAAAATAAAAGTGAAATATTTTTCTTAACCTTGTGTAAATGTTACAATTTTTTTGGTCATGATTGTATTACTCTTATGTACTAACCCACTATTTTAATTGTTAATTATGTTTGTTTGCATTTTTTATACCTCCCTTACCGGGCTGCTTACCCCCTTTATTTTCATTATACTTTGACGTTAGTTTTTGCACTTTCCTTATTCTATTGTCTCAATGTAACCATAACCACTTGGATTCAATTTGATTAGGGATAGTTAGGTTATATAATTTAGGAATACAAGGAAGGCCCCTCGCATTGAGTCCAAAATACTGTAGGACTGGGAATAGAGTTTGATGCACTTTCAACACTAATCTCATGATGAAGCAGTTCCAAGAATATTACAGTAGTATCCTTTTATTGCTCTTTCCTGTTATTAAGATCTTAACCCTTTTAGAAAGTAATTAGTCTTTTGTAAATTAACCATTTTCAATTTTATATAAATTAGGTTTCTGCCAATTTTACAACATAAACAAAATAATAGAGTTCATTTATACAAATATATTTACCAAAATTACATGTTAAAGACTTGAAGGATTGCTGGACTATACATTTTATTCAATGAAATCTCCATTGGCCTCAATCACGGCCTCCAGGCAGTGTCGGAACTTGCTGCAGGCTTTCTCCCACACCCTCCTTGTTTAACTGGAAGAAGACTGTCATGATCCTGAACCTAGGCTCCACCTTGGTGGTGCACAGGGACTTGTTGGTCTTTCAACCATGCCCTCCACATAATAATCCAGGGGGTTGCACTCTAGGGAGTTGGGAAGCCAGATATTCCGATGATGTAGTCAAAGAAATTGTCTGACAGCCAAGACTGGATCGTCTTGCTTGTGTGGAATGGGGCAAAGTCCTGCTGCCACACATATGGCCTTCCAGCCCTCAATTCCTGGATCCAGAGCAACGCCAAACTCTTTCAGGCACTTAATGAAGCCCTCCTAGAACTAGAAAATATGGACCTTGTGGTTCTTGAGCTGCAATACCGTCATAATCACAGTCTGACTCATTCAACTCTTTCCTGATCCTCTGCACCATCCTCAGATTCAAATCCAAACATATCTTCATATTAGATCTCCTAGCATGAATCCCAAGGAGTACAGATTGCCTTTTCCCAATTTTTGGATTAAATTATTCAACCATAGTATTGCTTCCTTCATTGATACTGCACACCTCCTTCACATATGATACACAACTGAGTCTACTATGATAGGAAGAGAGAAGACAACACGCATGCACAAAATTCAGAATTGTCAAAGGCAGCAAATTACACTGGAACACAACGTATTTTTGCATTTTACTGGTACTTGCTCTTACCTAACTTTGGTATGCTGAATTCAAATCTAAATTCAGATTTATTCTATAAGCTAAGCTTTGTTGCAATTCATCTTTCTCATTTTTTTTAACCTTTTGCATAAAAATCTATTTTTTTCTCAACTGCATAAATAAATATTCATCACAATGTAACTAGAGATTAAAATAAAGGCAATATAAAACAAATATGCAACACAAAAATATATATTACTACTAGTAAAATCTGAAGACTATTTATTACATCTAAATATTAGTGTGCACCTATACAATTCAGAGACTGCATGAAATAAAAAAGCTCAAATTATTCCAGTTGTGCTCTTGACCATTCTTATGTCATCATGGGTTTTGTGCAAAAGCAGTGACCAACTGCAACTGCACCGAAACCATTGCCATTATGCAAGAGAATGCACTTGAAGCTGTGCTTAGAACTATCTCAAAATAATCTCCATTCTGTAGGTTTATACGAGGCAACAACTAACTGTGTTAGAAGACCTGGGATATTGTAGCAGTAAACAAATTGCTTGTCTCTGAATTAATTCACAAAAATCTTATCCTTTTTTCTGAAATATGAGACTTTTGCAGAGCTGTCAAGATAGTTTGGTTTGTTTGTTTATAGCCTGGAGGCTGCTTTCTTGAAGAGTGCCAAATTATGTGCTAAATCATTCAAAAGATAATTTGCCAGCTGTTAAATGAGTATGGATACACAAAATCAGTTAAAGTTAATGAATAAATATATAACCGCTCAAATATTTAAAGGAAGGATTTTACCAACCACCTCAATCAAGTTTTTAATTTGGGGGGTAAATAAGTGGATGAATAAAATTTTAGGACCATATTTATTTTTTTAAGTGGGACCAGACCTCCCCACCTAAAACTATTTTTTAGATTTTTTTGATGAAAGTGATGCCAAACCATATCTGTATAAATAGCTGCCAACAAACCTTTGTGTAGTTTGACATAAGTCATGTGATTTTGGACCTGAATAGCAATAATTTGATAAAAAACATATTTTTCCTAATTTGTTGGCTATATTAGCTATAGCTATATTTAAGTGTATTTAAAGTATGCTGTTGTATATGCAGCTACATTTAATCATTAGAAAGTTGTTGAATGAAACAATAAATTTCTAACATCTTTTATTTGCATTATTTCTAAAATGTATAAAATTTCAAAATAGTGTAGCTGTATTATTACTGTTGATATTTGATTATAGGGCATATGCATAACAAATATATCAAATGTGAAGGATGAGGCTTCTTGACTACTAGAATATATAAATACTGTATATACATAGATACCTATGGTATACACTTTAAGTTGTATACCACATAAAAGTATGAGCATCCATTCCAAAGTTCTGTGGGTGATTACCAACCTAATTTACTATTAACTTTTATCCTAGGGCTCCAATAATTTTATCTCAACTCCTGGCTGGACATTTGGAGTAGACATTGGCTCAATCATTTCACTTTGTCTTATCCAACAATTATCTTCCTTCTCTGGAAAATAGTATTAATTTGGTTGTCCCAAATATCTTAGGGTATTGAATTGAAAATACTTAATACTAAAATAATACAAGGCTCTTGGAGTCAAAATATGATGAGCATCAATTCATTTCAGACTAGCCTTTGCTGCACTTCTTTTAAGTGTCCCTCCAATACCATCACATGCATTTTTACCATGGCTTGTGGAAAAGAAATTCCACTCACTTTAATACCAGAGATTAAGGAAATTGAAACCATTTTTATATTGTCCACAACAGCCATCAGAAAAGTAAAAAATCTTTTTTACATCAGGGAATCTTGCTTTTATATCTTTAATCAAAAGCTGCTGAAAAGGATAAACTGCTGAAGATGAGTGCTCAAGACAGTCAGTGATAATGCAATAAGTAAAATGCTTTAATTTAGCATCATTCTTATAATAGACTACAAATGGATGGAATGTTGCTTGATACTTTGTCCAATGAAAACTGAGGGGGATCCTGAATAATGAATAAATAATTTTCAGCAAAATCCCCAAGTGCAATCATTTCATTGGTGTGTAGCTTCTCTTTGATGTTCTTTATGTGCTGACTCAGATATTTTGCTATATAATGATTACACATAAGGGAGACACATCTGCAAGAATTTCTTTAAATTCCTCTACAGTAGTTATATGGTTTTGCAGTGTTGACCGATCAGTATTAGTCCATTTAACATTACATTATCTCTATCCATTAATATTGACAATGCTTTCAAATAGTTTGTTAAATCAGTGCTACCAGGACATGCTAGACAATGATGTAACATACAGTTCAAATTATTGAAATTGCATGCAAACACTTTAATAAGAGTATGGTATGTTAGGTCTTTTTTGTCAATTGCTTGGATCATGAGTTTAGGATTTTGATGATAAGTACAAACACAGATAGTGTGTTACTCCTCAGCAATGACACAATATCTAGGTCTTAAAATTGCAAATGATGAAGATCTGACACTATCATCAGTTTCTTTATATTTTGCATACAGCTCTTTTAAATTACACAATAAGAGACATTTTGTTTGCATTCCTTTTCACCAGTATCTATATTTCTTATGATGATAAACTCATTTACCTACATACATTCGACTTACCTAATCATTTTTATAAAGAGCCTTCACTTTAGAGATTGTTTGTTCAGTCAGTTTTTTTCCTTTGCTATATGTGGGCACTCCTGGAACAATGCCAAATTGAGCTTTCAAATGTCTGGCTTTGTCAAAAGTGTACTTGGTAGTGACAAAGAACTGTTGGGTTCTACTAAATGTAAAAGGAGACAATGTAAGGATCTCAAGTTTTGGCTGATATGAAGTCATTGGAGTTGAATTTTTTTTTAGATCATTCATCACCATCTCATACCTGTTTGAAAAAAGAAAAATAGATAATTTGTTACATATATAAGAACATAAGAACATAAGAACATAAGGAGACTGCAAAAGACCATTCATGGCTGCATAAGAAATAAGCCCTTTGATTTTGGATTTTATATATTATAATTATAGCTAACTACTTTTAATAGTTTCCTCCATACTTTGTAATTTCTTTCTCCATAAGAACTTCTTTATTGGATGGACCAACATCATTTTCCAATGATACAGAAAAGGAATATTCTAGTTTCCTTTGTAAATATGTTGAAGCTTTTTGTATTTTTCAGATGTAAGCCTTGATTTACTGTGCCTGATGAAGCCATCTGATAAAGATATGGTAAGGTCTACTATCAGCCACCTTCATTTTGAGTAGGTAAATTAATGATACAACTATACAAACAATGTAAAATGTTTTACCAGTACTTACTAGGTACATATACAAACAAATTTGAATGATGTAACATCGAGAAATTCAAGTCTTGTCTAGCTGTTCACTTTGAAGATATGTTTCTTCAGTGCCTATTTGCTTGGAAGAAGTGGTTTCTGGTGAAAATTGAAGTGTAGATGTGTCACTTCCTGAACTTTCTTTACTGAATATCCATTGGCTTTTATCAAGTTCATTTATTTTCTTCAAACAGTTTGTACAAACGTATGATGACTGACTGAAGCCATATGTAGAATCAGAAATTTGAGACCACTCCCAAATAATGTAATTAAAATTATATTATTTGAGAGTGGTTTCAAATGAATGCTTTTTTAATATGTTTTGAATGGGTCACAGCAATGATAGGTATAATCTTTATATTTAAGTGCCATTTTATTTTGTTATAAATCTAAGTAAGTAGAGTAGGTACTATGAATATCTGAAAAGATGAAAAGGAACTTAAAACAGCCTAACATAAATAAATGGCAATACACTTGACACATGTACATATTGATCAAGATTAAAGAGAATGGCAAATGTATAAATAAAATGCATTGCTGAATAAAAAAAGTGTATAATAATACTCAAGTGTAAAATACACCACTACAAAAGTTCATGCAGGCAATGAGCTCAGTACGTGTGACTAGATGTGGCTTCCATTAGAACAATCAATTTGAATCATAACTAATTTAAAAAAAAAATTATTCACATTTATACTTACCCACAATTTGAAGCAAATCTTTTCGAACCATGGGTTCACCTCCTGTTAGACGAATCTTATTGACTCCTTCATTGACAAAAAGACTTGAAATTTTTATAATTTCTTTAGCATTTAGTAACTTGCTGCTAGGAGTAAGTGAAACTCCCTCTTCAGGCATGCAGTAAAGACCTGAAAGATGATATTTTGATCATAAAACGATTCTTCATGACTTCAGTGCATCGAAAACAATGGGGGGGGGGGAATGATCATTATTATTATTAGAAACAAACAGTAATAACTTACATCTCAAGTTACATCTTTCACTAAGTGAAATTCGTAAATAAGAATGTTTCCGTCCATAGGTATCTGTGAGAAAAGATGAGAATGGGAGAAGATTTGTAGCTTTCTCAACCTAAAAGAAAAAAATTTAAATAAGTGCAAAGATTGATATATAAAAAAAATCCAATAAAATTAATTTGACCAGTAAACAAATGGCTTTCTCCATCCACCTTCAGTAGGGCTATTTACCTAGACATCTGAGAAGCTTCTTGGAGTACTTTACTTATTTTTAACTAGAGACTTACAGAGAGAGAAATCGCTAAGTGGTGATTTCTTTCAAGTACATATAATAATATTTAATATAATTGACATATCTCTGTACTAAATATGCAATAGAAATTAAAATTATTGTTTGGAGTGTAAAGAAGCCATATTGGTAATAGAGATGATGCTATCTTATGGGAAAGATTACCGACAATTACTTTTCCTAGAAGTCATCCATATATAAGAAAAACAACCAAAACTAAACATCCAATTCAATTTACACAGAAAACTGCTAAAGCGGTAGAATTAGGAGCCAACCTACCAAGGATATTCAATCTCCTCCTATCAAGGTTCCCCCCCCACCTCCACTCTTTTGATTTGACCTTCACCACTAAGATTACCTCTTTCGACTTTGTTTTAGTTTGCTCACGGTTAATTAGTACATTCTTACTTGCCAATTGCTTTGTTTGTTTGTGTGTGTCCATTCATTGCTATATATAAAACAATGTTCTACTTTTTCTTTATTTTGTCTCTGAGGATAATACAAGTACAGTAAACCCTTGATATAAGAAACTATATGGGGCAGGGGGGCATTTGTTAAACCTGATGGTCGTTAAAAGCGATGGAAATAACGATGGTTCTTTCATTAATCTGTATACATAAATATGTATATAAAGACTGTATTGTTGCATGGATATGTAATACATCTGTAATTACTAATATTACTAATAAAGTTAAGTTCCAAAATTTTGTTATATTGAGGTTGATTATATCGAGGGTTTACTGTAAATTGAAATGCATCAGTTAAATAAACTGTTTCCTATTCCCCTTTAATGTTAAAATCAGAGTTTTTAATCAATTTCAAAGAACTCATCCATGGCCTGAATCCAGACGTAAATGCGAATATATAACTGTGAGAATTGAAAAGAAAATCACAAATATAAAATTTGCTGTTGCTTTTAACAAAACTTGCTATGATGAATATACTTGTATAAATATCCTCTTCTGACTATGCCTATCTATATTGAAAAAAGTTTGTTCCTTCTTGGGAGGTGGATAGTGACTGGGTGGCCACTTCCCTTCCAACATTCTCCTGAGGATACATCACATGTGTGTGCATACATGCCAACTCCATCATAAAAATTTTGAAAATGATCAAATGCTGGATTATTACACTATTTAGGTCTATATCTGTAAAAGATGAAAATATTCTCACCTGCCATAATGAATTGGACCATGAATATGTTTAATTCAATTGTGGATAATTATATGTCTACTTACTGAATATCTAGATACAGGCTTCAAAATTAATTGGGTATTTGGTATCTGGCTAATACAGGGTACAGTGGGTAATTTGTCGCCTAGTTTCAATATAAAAGATATATACACAATATAAAAATATATTTACCAAAGTTACATGTAAAGACTTGAAGGATTGCATGCACTATTCATTTAATTCAATGAAATTGCCATCAGCCTCAACCACAGCCTTAGGCAGAGTTGGAACCTGCTGCAGGCTTTCTTGGCAGTCCCTCTGTTTAATTGGGTGAAAACTGTACCAATTCTGGACCTAAGCTCCACCTTGGTGGTGCACAGGGACTTGTTGGTCTCTGTCTCAGCCACACCTCACATAAAATAGTCCAGGGGGATGGGAGACCAGATGTTCAGTGATGTGGTCAAAGAAACTGTCTAGCTTGTGTTTCATAGTGGAGAGTCCTATCACCACATGTAGGGGCTTCCAGCAGTCATTTCCTGGATCCACTGGCAACACCAATTCCTCCAATCTTGGAAGATAAATGTGGCTCTCACTACTGACCAACCCAAAAACATGTGGAATGGGAACTTGGTCTTCATGACTCTCAGTACATCTTTGGGGAGGAAAGCAAGCCAGTGTTTGTTTTACGAGTTCAACATCTGATCCTTGCTTGAGGGGATGCTTCAGTGTACATTCCTTCCATTTGTCCAAGAACAGAAGCTGGCCATTTCTCATCTTGTATGAGTAGTATTGGATGCTTTCATGCATTAACTGCCTGATGAGAGACTGACACTCCTTTTGTCCCTGGCTATTGGCATCATTGACTTGCTGAGAGTATTGTCAATGATGGCCTGGATGTCTGCAACAAATTATGGGCTTCCTTTCATATCAGAATGATTAGAGTTAGGTTTCTGAGGTGCCATACCCTGATAATCACAACCTGACTCATCCAACTCTTTCCTGATCCTCTGCACCATCCTCAGATTGACATCCAAATACTCAGAAATCTTCAGGTTGGATCTCCCAACGTGAATCCCACGCAGCACAACTTGCCTTTTCCAAATTATTGGATGCTTGAATTTAGCCATAGTATTGCTTCCTTCACAGATGATGAACAACTGATTCCTCCATGAAGGGAAGAGAGAACTGACATCACACAACACGCACATGTGGAATTCAGAGTTGCCAACAGCCAAAAATTACCCACCCCACCATCATATTTTCACTGCATATTCATTCTAGCCAAATCACCATCGGGCACATACCTCTATGTAATCTTAACAAACCTTGTCAACCCCAAACAAAAAATGGAAAAGCATACTCAAAGCTTCAATGATAAAATTCATACAAAGATCCACATATTCTGAGGCATGAATCTTAACTTTCATATATATGATTGGGTTGCCATGAAGAAATACACAATTCAATTTCCTATCTACCATTCTTTGCATTTTATTGCAAGATATTGCATTTTCCATCATTTGTAATCCCCACTCTCTCCACAATAACATTTATATAACAAAATGATAGATGCAAAAGAATAGCAGTAATAAAATTGAATGGTTTATTCCTTTCAATGAAACAAGAGCAATTTTGTACAAACCTTTTTAAGAGAAGGGATTGTTTTAAATAAATATAAAGGCTATAAGGACAGGTGGGAGGACAAAGAAAATAGGAAAAAAAAAATGGGAGACTGCAAAGCATGATCTAAATTAATGGATTGACAAAGAGATGCAAGGACAACCTTTTCTCATTTGGTAAAAATAAAAAATGTACCTTACCTTAAAATTTGTAGAGGGTTCTTGACAACTAATAGAATGTAAATAACTTTTAATGCTATATCTCTTTCTCAACTTCATTAAGTTGGCATAATCAGTATAGTGGGTAATAAATGGAAATAAAGTTGAGGAAAACTTCTTTCCATTATTCTTAGATATGACAGAGAAATGAAGCAAAGGCATATCAAAATACTTTTGAAAGTTTTTCATTAAAAAAGTAAGAAGCAAGTTTCACTATCCAAATATACTTTTAAGAATAATTCAATATATATAAATCAACAAGCAAATTCTAAAATAGGAGCATGCAGCATATGTTAATAAATATAAAATTAGGAACCATAAATAATGCAACGTACAATAACATCTACCAAACAAAAGAATAGTCATTTACAAATAGAAGAAAAAAAATGAATGGTGTATTTGTCCAAAAGAAACTGGAGCAATAAAGATAATTTTACAGATGATAAAAGCCAAAAGGCCTATCAAAGGTCATCTGAGGCAATCAACCTGCCTCCAATATCCTTCTATAAACTGCATCTATAGTATTATATAGGGCAGTGGTGGCAAAACTGACACACTAGGGCATTTTAAGTGGCACACGCAGCACTGAGTACCTTGAACATTGAAAGAATGTGCATAGCTGCATACAACACCAGTTGCATCTGTCATCTATTTATTTCAAAGATAATATACTAAATTTAGTACTTTTATATGAAATCAAGCTAAACAAATAGCAATCATATATATAAAAAATTGCATCAATTACAACAGATGGAGCACCCAATATGGTTGGCTGAAAGCTTGGATTTATGAAACTTTTCAGTCACCAAGATAATTAATTTGATATCAGCATGGGCGTTGCATAAACGTGAATTCAGCTCATTACTGGATGAAGTTCAATCCAATTATGGCAGTTTATTGATGTACAATAATGTTCGGTGGCTTAGTAGAGGCAAGGTTCTTGAAAGCTTTGTTGAAGGGATAAATGAGATATACAGCTTTTCTTAGACATGTAAAAAAATTGAAGGTTATCTGGAACTACATGATGAGACCTGGATTCGGCAGTTAATATTTTTCAAAAATCTCTCATTGCACTTGAATGAACTGAATGTTAAACTCCAAGGTTTTGGTAAAACTATTGATATCATGTTTGGACATATTACTGCATTTGAAACCAAACTTGCCATTTTTTAGCGTGACATTGAAACTAAAACTTTTAAGCACTTTCCAAGATTGAAAAAGAACTATGAAGTTAGTTACAAAGATGAGAATGATATCAAACACGATCAAGACTTCTTTTTGTCAGCTTTATCTTCTTTGAAAGATGAGTTTTCATTAAACTTTCTCAGTTTCAGAGATCTTGAAGAAATATTGCTTTTCATTAAGCACCCAGATGAAGCAAATTTTGAAAAAATGAAAATGAATCTGTTTGAATTTCTGAAAATCAAAGAACTTGAAATGCAATTAATAGAACTTCAATCCAGTTCTATTTGGAAGCAAAAATTTGTCACTGTTTGAGGTAATTTAGAAACACTTGAAAAAGATCGAGTGAGGGGAGTTTGCAGCGATCAAGACAATGAATTGTGGGTCATTTGGGAAAGCATTCCCGAAGCATTTGGTGCTCTTAAACGTCTTGCCAAAGTGATATTAACAATTTTTTCTTCTATATATACGTGTGAGAGTCTGTTCTCATCTCTTAACTACACTAAACAACAGAAGTTGATTAACTGATGAGGCAAGTGCTGCATGTTTACATTTAAAGACAACAAACTAGTGGCTCAACATAAAGGAATTGGCTGGAAAAATTCAGGTTCACAAGAGAAATTAAATAGGTAAGTTTATATTATATATTCATATACTTGTGTATTAAAATCATAATGTAATATACCATTTAACAATATAAATTTAGAAGTGACATACAATGATGTAAAAATGACTAAGATATAAAAGTATTGACACACCTAGCATCAAAGTTTTGCCACCACTGATATAGGGAATACCTCCACAAAGTTATTGAAGGCTTGTCAAAACCATGCAACTGCAATGTATAATATGAATATTACAAATATACAAGTCATACCAAAATGCAAATGTTAATAATATTATTTCCTTCCCAAATACACATCTAAGTTTCCTTTGAAATTATTTAAATTTGGATAGCTTATTACTTCCTATGTTAATTCATTCCCAAAATCTACAACTCTACTGGTGAATAAATATCTTACATTCCAACCTATACTTCTGACTGCCAAAAGAGAAGGTAATTTTGAATGAGAGGCATTTGTATTTTATGTTACTAAAGCTTGTAATACTTCTTTCATTATTTTAATAGTGTTCTAGGTGTAATGTTTTAATGGTGGAGAGAGTCTATTATGCTTTATAGAGTCACACAAAAAGTCAACTCAATTTTTCCACTATGCCATCTTGAAATGCCATGACAGAGCTTAATTTAAGTTCACAGGCTTTGCATACCTTAGCGATGGATAAGAGGCATATAGGAGCTAAAACTCATATGGATTGCCTCTTCTCATTTTATCTTTAATGTAGTTATCATAATTTCTTTTAAATTTATTTACAATTGAACTATTAACTATATATTCACTGTTCCACTGGTTCACTTCTTGCGCATCAAAACAATTACTCATCAGTGGTAGTGGTCGGACATGTATGAGCTTTCTTCAGCTGCAATTAACAGTACTAGTATTTTTCCAGGTTTCATAATAAGTACTAATTTTTTTTCATAGCAATTTGTCACTTCAAAACAAACATTAATTAAATATACCCGGAAAATGACAAAAGCATACAGTTCTGTATAACAGTAGAGGCAAGAGAGCTGGGACCCCAAGTGGGTGTAAAAAAAATGATGATGGTCAACAGTATGATTTATGTGAAAGGTGGTACCACTTATATTGAACAACACTATCTAGGAAGCTATATGATGCACTTGATGAAGGTTCAAATACAATGTGGTTCTCTAACGACTGTCACACTAAGGTCTCTGCACTTCCATTAACAGAGGCAAGGATAAAAATCTAACTGAGGAGACAGGAAATGACCATGGAGCCACAGGTGGAAATAGAGTTGGGACTCCACCTCAAAATAAGAATAACAGGACCCAGGACAATACTTATTAAAAGTGGAAGACCAAACAAGGATGAGGTATCAAGGGCAGTCAGGGAACAAGTGGCAGAAGCCTTTGAAGCTGAAAGAAGAAAAAATTAGGTATCTGATTGTCCACAACCTTTCAGAACCTAGTCAAAACAGTTGTAATGAGGAAAAGGAAGTCATTGACATCACAGCTGTCAGGGAAATCACATCGTGTATTGGGTATGAAAAATATACAAATATATCAGGGTATTAGACTAGGCCATAAGAAGCCAAATCAATGACCAAGGATCCAAGGAGAAAATTCTGAAGTCTTAAGTGGATGATTACCCAGTAGGAAGTTTTCTTTATATCACCCAGGACATTACTCCTAGGCAGAGAGAAATAAACGGAATACTGTGTCAGGAGCTGAAAAAGAAGGAAGAGACAGGAATCCAAATAACATGATAAAAATGGGAAAAAAGTGCCCAAACCCACTCCCACTGCCCTGATAGAAATACTGGAGGGGAGAGGAGATACACTGTAACCAGAAGTGTAAGTGTAAATAAAAGTACAAATATATTTGTAAAGAGAAAAGCTGTAAATAAAAGGATACATTTACCTGGTAGCATTTTTTTTTTTTTAATTTTAAGAGCTCATCTGGTGACTGCCACCTTGGGCATTAGTCGCTGTATTCAACATTGCCTAATATTAGGCATCTTTAAAAGAGGATGCTGAAAAAAACATCAATACAAATAAAAACAAGAAAAAAGGGAATAAGCAGGAAACAAGCTCGGGCATCGGGAAAGAGGTCCGCCTCCCCCCCACCCCCCGGCGCAGGAACATGCAACGTACTAAAATAACAAAAAAAAACAACTAGTTAAATTAAAGGGAGAAGGCCAGCCTCGCACCAAAAGTCTATAAGTCCACCAGTCAATGTGCACAAACTCATCCTGAGTACAAGGGGCAGGTGGTAGCAACCCCGCCCATCCCCGCACCAGGACTGGTAACGTGCACGGAGATCAACCAGACTGGGACATTCAACAGAATGTGCAGAACAGTCTTCACAGTAGGGCACTGGTGAGCGCTCCATCAAATGGTGGTGCGTCCAATTTAGACACGACAGAAAATAACCTGAAGCCTTCACGGCATTGGGGGGTAGGTCTATGGAAACAGTCGTGGCACAATGGCAGGCAACTCTAAGTTCCCTTCGACCGTTTCCAATCTTGTTTGCCAAGCAGCCCTGAGAGCTGCCCATATTCCTGCCATGTAGTCTGTGTGAGGAAGAGTGAAATGCGGGTCTGGTCGGAGTCCTCACAGACTCTTTGGCACCCACATTCCCCACAATTCCTACATGTCCAGGAACCCAGCAGAAGATAGTCTCCACATCTACCCAGCTTGCCAAAACTGTGGCATCACGGATATTGCGAATCAGGGGATACAGAAATTACAATGCCCAGAGAGCACGCTGGGTGCTTTGTGAGTCGCTATAGATCACAATCCGGTCTCTGAACCGGGCACATCGCGTAATCTCCCATACCGAGTGGTGTAGTGCCACCAGCTCAGCCATGAAGACAGACACAGCGCCTGGCAGAGCCCAGCTGACTTCAAACAGAGGGGATACGGAATCGAAGCCATCCGTGCATACTGGCATGGTTGATGCTCAGAGCAAAGAGTGTGACACTGAGGACACTTCCCTGCGGGACACCCTCTTCCTACTCCATTGGGCCGTTGAGGGCTCCCCCGACCCATACACGGAATCAACGATCTCACAAAAATTCAGATACAAAGATTGGGGGGTGTCCCCTCACCCCCATTGTGTGGAGAGTCTCCATGATACCGTATCGCCATGTGGTATCATAAGCCTTCTCCAGATCAAAAAACCGTGGCGTAGTGCTGTCTACGAAGGAAGGCCTCGCAGACGCCATTTTCCAGTCAGAGCAGAGCCTCCGATGTGGAGTGGAACTTGCGTTAGACGCAATGTGCAGAAGACAGATGGCCTCCACTGTCCAGGAAAAATGCTAATCTAACATTTATCAATTTCTCCATCAACTTGCACACGTAAGAGGTTAAAGAGATTGGGTGGAAACCAGCTGGAGTAGAGTGATCACTCCCCAATTTGCGAAAGGTGAGCACAGTAGTGATTCACCAGGAATCCGGAAGGAGATCCTCCAATGAGATCCTGTTGAACAAATCTAACAGAAAGGCCATGCCTTGCTCACCCAGGTGTCGAAGTATGGCATATGGGAAAAGTCCGGATCATGGGCAGTGTCTGTGCATGAAGCAAAAGCGGAACGCAACTGACTCAGAGTAAACCCGTCATTGAAGGGTTCTCCGCCTCTGGAGGTAAAGTCGACCCGGCAGCCTTCTGTGACATCAAGATGTGCAATGAATGCTTATGGAGCAGCATCCCGGCTAGAGAATGCAGGGAAAGCGGTCGCAAAGGATTCTGCCACAGACACGGGGTCCGAGATTGCCATTCCATTCTCCTGGAGAATAGGAGGGGGGTCCTGTGAGAACTTGCCCCGAATCCTTTTGACTCACTTGCACACCTCTGCTAGAGGGGCCTTCCTGTTAAGTGAAGACATGTATGCCCGCCAAGAAGAGCGGCAGGCGTGCTTGGGAATATAATGGAACTTAGCTCTAGCCCAACAAAATTCACCGACAGTGAAATCATTCGGGCAGTGCTTATAGCTCATGTAGGAATAGCGCTTCTGCTTGAGGGCTGTCTCACACTCGGCTTACCACCATGGTAGTGGTTAGCGTGCAAAATGGCCAGACCTTCTAGGAATACTAGCTAGGCCCGCGGCGATAAGGTTGCTGGAGAAGATCTCAATGGCCTCATCTACCGACCTAAACTCCTCAAATGAGATAGAGAATTCAGTCATTTCCTGAAATGAAGACCTCGGCGCCTGAACCAAGTGGCAAAGGCCCAGAAAATGATATTTGAATGGGAAAGTGATCACTACCATGGAGGTCATCAACCACACCCCAATTAAAATCGGGCTGTGCATCTGGAGAGCACAAAGATAGATCAAGGCAGGAAAATAAAGCGGTTCTCGGGCAGTGATGCGTAAATTCATCCACATTTAGGACACTCATCTCAAGCTCGCTGATCAGGTCAGCAAGGACTTGACCCAATTGATAGAGTAGTCTCCCCAGAGGGGGTGTCTACTGTTAAGATCTCTGAGCAAGATAAAGGGCCTCAACAACCGTGCCACGAGGCGGCGAAAGTCTCCCGTGTGAAAGTTGGCTGATGGTGGAATGTACGCGGAAATAACAGTATACCTCCTATCAAGGTGCAGCTGCACAGCTACTGCCTGAAATGAGGTATCTAAAGTGAAGAGAAGAACAAAGATATCATGCCAGGTGTAAATCGCACATCCTGTTGAGGTGGGGTCGCAAAATCCTTATACATCAGGACGGCGGGCAGGGGGCATGCACCCAGCATGGTCTCCACAGCTCCTCCCAGTTGGCCCAGAGTCCATGGCAATTCCATTGAAGGAATATGCCCTCTAGGCCTAGCCCAGAGGAGACACGGGGGGCCCTCTTCAAAGAGAAGACCCTTACGGGAATAACTGTACGGAAGGCAGAACCCCGGGCGCTGTTGCAGGAGGTGGGCTCGCCATGCGAGTCTTTTCCTCCTGCCTCGAAACCTTAGGCAGGCGTTGTGGCTTTGGAGGCGGGGGGTCATCTTTTCGAGGATCCACCGTCTCCAAGCCACCCACTTGGTTGTGGGAGAAGCTCCTTTGTTGCTGTCCTCCTTTCAAGGGTTAGCTTTAGGAACCCTGTAAGATGGCATGGTGACCAACTTCAGGGGTGTTGCCTACTATGAGTCTAACGACTTGGTGGAGGCGCATGGCCGTTTTGCCTTACGGGAAACGGTCATGCTAGGGGACCTGAGTTCGATACTTGGCACCAAGCCTGGATTCGCTCCTATGGAAAGCCCTACTGTCTGAGGCTGGGTTGCCTCAAGGACCAGGCAGTAGGACCCGAGTTCAGTACTTGGCACCAAGCCTGGATTCGCTCCCATGGAAAGCCCTACTGTCTGAGGCTGGGTTGTCTCAAGGACCATGTCTATCTCAGGGGGAGGCCTCTAGTCGCCCCCCCCATCAGGACATCACAGGTCCCATTGGCAGCGGTGTCACAAGTCGAGTATGGGGAGGCACAGGCCTTGACCCCCACTAGGTTAATATTCTAGCCAACAGGTCTTTTGAGGAAAGCGACTGATGGGACCTAGCTTTCCTCTCTCCCCTAAGGGGGTTTGCCCTACCGAGCCGCTTCAATGGGGAGCGGTCAGCTATGGGCTTCCTGCTGGCTTTCTTGTCAGTCCCCTTGGAAAGTAAAGGGGGAACTGCTGCTGGAAAGAGGTCAAAGGGGGTGAGGGGGAGTCCCCTACACCCATAGTCGAAGGAGAGGAGTAAGCCTCCTCTCCGGTTAGAGATTTGGAGGGTTCCCTGCGAGAGCACAGGTGGGGGGGGGGATATGAATTTTTTTCTGTGGAGCTGGGCAGCTCCAACAATGAACGAGGGGAAATTTTTTATTTTATCATCATTGGGCATGGTGACCCTATTTTTTTTTAGAGGAAGCAAGCCCGCTCTGTGAGGGGCACATATGGGGCTAGCAGAACCAGGTGCCACCATTTATGGCAACCCTCCCACCTGGTGGCTCTACCTTAGGCACGGCGTAAAAAAATAGATAGTGAAGTGAGAAGGAAAAGGAATGTGAGGAAGGTATGGGTGGGGATGAAGCAGGTTGTTAAAAACTCACCATCCTAAACTGGAGCTCAGGGTTTAGGGAACATTGTCCCCTCCCCCCTCAGCTCAGATCCGGGATAGTTAGCTAAGAAGGTCAGCATCTACCCTGAGAAAATAGAGGCCGACCAGAGAAAGTTGTGGGAGAGGTTGTAGGGGAAGTGAGGAAGTAGGGGAGAAATACAGGCTGTCTGAAATAAGAGGCTAAGCTGAGGCCGGATGGGGCACTGAGTCCCGTCAGGATGGTGGCCAGGAAGGCCCCTTACGGGGTAGCTGGTAGCAATAAGCAGGATAAGGATAGGGTGTACATATTAAAATGTGTCTACAAACTGGGAAAACATTAAAAATAAGCTACCCGAGTTTAAGTAGCTAGTGTCAAACCAGACATTATATATCTGACAGAGACTTGGTGTTAACCGGATAACATATTTAAGTAAATTGCGCAGTAGTATCTTGTCAAACTATATATCTCAAGAGAGGACAACAGAAATGAAATAAGATGTACATTAATGTGCTTCCATAAAAGTTTAAGACATTTTGACTCTACAGAGCTGGAGGAATCTCTAGAAAATTTTTCAGAAGCACAGTTTATGTTGATCAGAAGAGGAGATGGGCCCAGAATACTTACAGGATGTGTTTATTGAAAAGGAATTGCACAGAGGGAAATAACAATGCTCTATACCACTTGCTAAACAAAATTGTGGAAATACAGTGTTTTTATAATAGATTTTAATTTGCCAGATATAGATTTGGAAAGCTCAACCACACACACCTGATGGAAGACTAAAATTCAAACAGGGAAGAGGCAGCCAACATACTAAATAATTACTTTAAATCTGTATTTATAGACTAGGATGACAAAGCAGAGTTGAGACTAAGGTTTTCAGTCATCAAATTTACAGGGATGAACTACCAGAACCATTTGATTTGTTCATGGAGGAATATGCAGAGGATGTACCACTCATTACTATTGATGAAAACACAATCAAAACAAAGTTGTTAGCCTTAAATGAGCATAAAGCACCTGAGCCGGACAACAGCCACCCAAAAGTACTAAAAGAATTAGTGGAAGAATTAACTGAACCATTAACTATCTTGTTCAATAAATCCCTTCAGACAGCGACAGTGCCACAAAGCTGGAGAAATGACTTTGTATCACCGATCTATAAAAGCGGAAGAAGAGACGATCCAGGGAACTACTTGCCAGTGAGCCTAGCTAGCATCATTGGGAAGATATTGGAGGAAATAATAAGAGACAAGTTGGTAAAAAGTCTAGAGAACAGACATATAATAAAACATATATCAGCATGGATTTAGAAGTGGCAGATCATGCTTAACCAATGTGTTGGAGGCCCTAAGTGTCTGGACAGACTTACATTACAGAAATGAACCCTTTGATACAGTATATTTTGATTTTGCCAAAGCATTTGATACCGTACCTAATGGAAGATTGATATATAAACTTGGCTCGCTATATCGGAATAGGAGGAAATGTGTTGAGGTGGATCAAAGATTTTCTCACTGACAGAATTCAGAGGGTGAAGGTAAATGGTGTGGTTGACCATGCTAAAGTCACCAGTGGAGTCTCCCAAGGGATAGTTCTTGGTCCCATACTATTTAGTGTGTATCAGGGGCTTCAAAAGGTTTGTGGAAAAAGTACATAACTAAAAATCATATGAAAGGCTTTTGATGCCAATGCACCTGAATGTTCTTCTACCAACATGTTATGATGTGTTGTAACATGAACCCTTAAATGCATGTGACAACACAGCGCCACCAGTTGGAAGTCTCTACCTGTTCAAGCAACATGGCCTGCTCCAAAATTGAGGCCAGGACAAACATCAAATTCATGGTGAAGCTAGCATAGGAGAACAGCCAAATCATTGACTCTCTGGAACAAGTTTATAGTGACTATGCCCCAAAGAAATCAATAACCTACAAATGGATAAATTGTTTCAGAAGTGGAAGAAATTAGGTTGAAGATGAGCCCTGCAGTGGCAGGCCATCCACACCAGTTTGTGTGGAAAACATTGATGCTGTTCACGATTGAAAAGGATAGACGAATAACCACTGAATCAGTAGCAGACACACTTAACATCTCTGTGGGTTCTGCACATACAATTCTGGTGGGGAGATTGGGGCTAAGCAGGCTTTCCGCTTGATGGATTCCTAGGCCGTTATGCCCAGATCAGTAGCAAACAAGGGCAGATCTTTGAATGAAAATTTTGTACATGTGGGATGCGGAACCTGAAGCTTTTATGCAGAGAAGTGTGACTAGAGATGAAACATGGCTCTACCAATACAATCCTAAGGATAAAATTCAATCAAACTAGTGGCTGCCCAGGGGTGGAAGTGGGCCAGTCAAGGAAAAATCTGAGCGGTCATGGCCACTGTCTTCTGGGATGCAGATGGAATTTTGCTGGTTGACCTCAAGAACAAGAAAACAATTACAGCTGCTTATTATGAAGGTGTTTAGAGAAAACTGTCCAAGAAAATCGCCCTGGGAAGCTGCATTGGCATGTTCTCTTCCACCACAACAATGCACCTGCTCATGGCGCTCAGCAGACAAGAGCTGTGTTATACAAATTTTGATGGGAAATTATCCAGCATCCACCTTACAGCCCTGATTTAGCCCCATCCAACTTTTTTTTGTTTCCAAACCTGACAAAATCATTGAAAGGTACCCAATTTCCATCAGTTAGAGATGTAAAAAGAGCCGTTTTGACATGGTTTGAATCACATAATCCTCAGTTTTACACAGATGGACTTAAAGGCTGGTATCAACGTTTACTGAAGTGTATTGACCTAAATGGAGCATATGTTGAAAAATAAACATCATAATTTAGACCATTTTTCCATGAACCTTTTGAAGCACCCATATATATAAATGACCTTCCAAACAACTTAAACTCCAAATGTAAAATTTTTGCCAATGCCACAAAAATTTATAGTCCTGTAGTAACAGCAGCTGAAACAGGAACTACAAAGGGACATTAACAAAATGACCGAATGGTTGAATACATGGCTCTTGCATTTCAATGCTGCAAAGTGTAAAGTTATGCATGTAGGGCCAGCAAATCAAGGTAAGATTATAATATAGATGGTAGACAAATACAGGAAGTGCTCACAGAAAAGGATCTAGGGATATTGTTCAAAAAGAATCTTAAATTTGATGAATATATTGAGGAAAAGCATCCTGGGCCTCATTTGTAGAACTTTCAAGAACTGGACCGAAGAAGGATTCATGACCATCTACAGGACCTCTGCTGCTAACTGAAAAATGAGTAGGTGGATACTCCAGACCTTTAAGACCAGAAAACCCTAGCACCTGCTACCATTGTGGAAGACCCTAGTAGTGTCAAAGCCAGTTATGATCTCCACACAGAATAAAAGACATACAAGAGCTAGAACAGGTCCAGAGGGTTTTCACCAGGAGGATACTGAGGGACTCCTTAAGCTACTGGGAGAGGTTGAAAGCCGTCAAGATTTACTCACTGCAGATATCGGTACACTATGATGTCTGGAAAATTCTGGAGGGTACAGTACCAAACCCATCACAAAGCAAAGGGGGTGTTATCAAAGCACAACATCAACCCAGGTTTGGTAGGCCTGGGTAAGAAGGTCCCCAAGTGCCTACTCTCAGAGACTAAAAACGATCCAGGCGGAAAGTTTCAACTATGTTGGACCCAAGACTCGTCAAAGCCAGTTATGATCTCCACACAGAATAAAAGACATACAAGAGCTAGAACAGGTCCAGAGGGTTTTCACCAGGAGGATACTGAGGGACTCCTTAAGCTACTGGGAGAGGTTGAAAGCCGTCAAGATTTACTCACTGCAGATATCGGTACACTATGATGTCTGGAAAATTCTGGAGGGTACAGTACCAAACCCATCACAAAGCAAAGGGGGTGTTATCAAAGCACAACATCAACCCAGGTTTGGTAGGCCTGGGTAAGAAGGTCCCCAAGTGCCTACTCTCAGAGACTAAAAACGATCCAGGCGGAAAGTTTCAACTATGTTGGACCCAAGACTCTTCAACTGTCTCCCAAGGGAGATAAAGGACCAAACAGGAGTCAGCACGGACACTTTCAAAAGGAGGCTAGATAAATTCCGGGATATCATCCCAGATCAGCCTCCATTAGGATTTATGTAGATCATTAGTGAATCTGCAGATCTTATTGGTAAGTTCTATGTCTTGGTTTAATTAGTTTCAGGTTGTGTCTTCCTTTTTCTCCTTGGATGTGATAAGACTCTCTCCACCATCAAAATATTAGTCCTAGAACACTATTACAATGATACAAAGCAATATAGACTTTAGTTTTCTAAAATGTGTGTGCCACTTTTATTTAAAATTATCAAAAATATTTGGATAAAGCACAAAAATGCTGCAGGAAGAAGTAATAAAATGTACAAAATAAGTGAGTAACCCTTTATACCCTGAATTAATTTTTAAAAATAAAAAAACATTAAAAACATTTATTGTTTCTATTGAATCGTAAATAGTTAGTGGCAAACGGTGCACAAATCTGATGCAACCTTTGTGTGAACCTAACAATGTGTATCATACTCATATTACATACGGCACACAAGCCAAGAAGGCATTGTAATTGAAATGGGAGAATTTATTATGGGATGGTTGTGTGTGCCAACTGTGCAGCAGGATACAGTACTGAACTAAAAGTTCTGGGCTTGGGATTAGCAGTGTTGGTTACAGTACAGTACTAGTTTGGTTTTAACCTTTTTGAATAGGGTAACAATGCTGGCATTGGGTGTTGGTGTTATTAAGGTTCCATTAGTGAATTGCCTAAATAGGGGTGTAGTTTCCACTTGAACACATTGATTGAGGGGGCATCGGCAATCTTGAGTTTTAAAGAGTTCCAAGGAGAGATAATACAATAGGAGAAGAATTGCTTTTGTGCTTCTGTTGAGGAGTGTGGGACAAATATCTTGAATTTGTGACCACTGGTAGTATGGGAGGCCAAAACAAATAGGTCAGTGGGTATGATTGGAGATTGTAGAATATTTTATAGCACTGAACCAGATCCATTTGCTGTAGCCTCCCTTTAGTTGAGTATAGGTTAAGACGAAGTAGTCTTTCTGGATAGGGGAGGTGAGACATACTCCAGTAAGATTCCAGTAAGGTTAAGTCACCAATGAAGCCAGTAAAACATACTGGAGAGGCAAAGTCAATGATAGGTTGGATATCACTAGCCAAAAGAGAGAGCATGACATGCAGTAGATTTGAGAAAATTGGCGGCAACTCCTCCTGCATTGTGGACAATGTTGGTGATGTGGGGGTGGAATCTCAAATTGGTATCCATAAGGACACCAAGATCTTTGTGAGTGGAAGCTGATACAATGGGAGATCCGGAGAGAGGGTATTGGTTGTGATGGTCCACTCAGCCTCTTTTGAAACAGAGGTGGGCACATTTGTTGGGAGCAAAGGAGAGATCCCAAGATGATGCGACATTTGAGAGGATGTTTACATTGGTTGAAGGTCATGCTTACCTAGTTCATGCTTACAAGTTCAATCCTATATGAGGCAAGAACAAGTCTTTTCGTACTCCCACCTCACTTAAGTACTTGAGTTGGATGTATGCTTTATTATTGAATTTTTTATTTATTTTTTTCTACATAAAACATACATGTTTTTTCTCTTCAAATAACCTCAGAATATATAAGAAAAATACTGCTTCTCAATTAATCTCTTGTGAGCCATTCAATTTGGTCTAATCTACTTTTAAACTGGCTAATACTCTGGGCCATCACAACCTCCTCAGGAAGTGAATTCCACCAATTTACTGTCCCTACACTGAAACTATTTGCTCTCAATATAGTTCTCCAATGTCCTCTCCACCCTTATACCCCGGGAGGAAGGGCAGCGGGCACGCGCCTAGCATGGATTCCTGCAGAGATAGCTAACGGGGAACGGGACGAGACAAGCCTCCACAGCTCCTCCCAGTTAGCCCGGAGTCCACAGCAATTCCATTGAAGGAATATGCCCTCCAGGCATAGCTCAGAGACGCGGGGGCCCTCCTCAAACAGAAGACCCTCATGAGAATGGCCTTTACGCTTCCCGGAGGCAGAACCCCGGGCGCTGTTAACCGGACAAAGCGCTGTCGCCTTCAAGGACTTATTGGGGGAGGTTGGGCTCGCCATGCGAGTCTTTTCCTCCCTCCGCCTCGAAACCTTAGGTGGGCGTTGTGGCTTCGGAGGCGAGGTGGCCCTCTTTTCAAGGAACCACCATCTCCTTTGTTGCTGTCCTCCTTTCGGGGGACAGCTTTAGGAACCCCGGAAGATGGTCTGGCGACCAACTTCAGGGGTGTTGCCCCCTGTGAGTCTAACGACTCGGTGGAGACGCGTGGCCAGTTTGCATTACGGAAAACAGGCACGCTGGGTATGAACCCTTTTTGCCGCCGGCTTTACCAGGGAAGCACCCGTGCTTGTTGGCCTGGATGGGCCAGGAGCAGAGGGTGCCTTTCTAACTATTGAGGCATATGATGTCCCAGGCAGAGCCGGGCGGGCCAGGACCAAGTCCTTAGCCTCGCGGAATGAATTCAATCCTGGGCCTGAATGGCCAGGATTTCTTTCTCGAGGAGATATGCACCACATTGCTTCGAAGAAGCGGGGTGCAGCTGTCCGCAATTGACACACTTGGCCACACATGATTTAGACTTATCGTGTGCGACCTTGGAGCAATTTACACACTTCGGGTGACCCCGACTTTGCATGTCTACAAGAACGATTCGTATGGCCGAAGCGGTGATAGTAATAGCACTGCCGCGACAGTGGTACGAATGCCTTCACACAGTAGCGGTACCAACCAGCACACACCGACTCAGGGAGCTTATCACAGTCAAACGTGACGAAGAGTGTATGGGTGGGTCTTGAGGCCCCTCCCTGTTTTCTCATCACACGTCCGAACTTGACCGCCCCATGGTCGGACAGCTCTAAGGTGATGTCCTCGTCGCATAAACTACTCCTTTCACAAAGTTCATTGTCGAGTGCGGCGTCACACTCACCGGGGTGCCATGAAGTGTCCGAAGAGCACTTATCTTGGCCGCATTAGCGGGATTTGCCGCATTCGCCAGAAGGCTCCCATCCGAGAAACGGGTCACCTTCGGCTCTCTACCAATTGCACTAGCTAATCCTCTCCTCTGATGGATCATGTTGCCCTTGGCTAACATGGTGCCATCAGTGGATCGAATAACGAGGAAGCGTTTGAAGCCAGCGAGCTCAAAAACGCCAGGTAACCTCTGAATGAGGGGCCCCGATGTCATTGAGGCTTCACCCTCTGCACTTTTGGTCTTAGTCAGGGGCTCCGCAACCGGGGGGGCAGAGGGGCCGGATGTGCCGATCTTGACTTGGTCACTTGCCAAATTGGCAGCAGACCCATCCGTCCCCACAGCCCCCAGGATGGAGAGGAGCCCCAAGTCTTCTTCTTTTTTGGAGAGGAGGGCGGGAAATGAACCTGCTTCTCACCTCCGCCAGCAGAAGCCCCCAGGCCAGATGGACCGGCCTCAGCTAGGTCCTTCTCCGAAATGGAGGTCCTGGTGGTCACAGGGGCACCATCCAGAGGAGATCCCACCCCTCCTTGTACTGCCTTAGAAACCATAGTCGTTTGAGGAGGACCTTGCATAGGGGCGGATTCGGTGTTTGGCGCCGAGCCTGGATCCCCCCCCATGGAAGGGCCTACAGTCTGAGGCTGGGTTTCCTCAAGGACCATGTCTTATCACAGGAGGGTACTCCAGTTGGCCATCCCCTCCCAGGACATCGCAGGTCCCCTTGGCAGTGTCACCAGTCTTGTGTGGGGAGGCACAGGCCTTGACCCCGTCAAGGTTTAAAATTCTTGCCAGCAGGTCTTTTGATAGAAGCGACCAAAGGAGCCTGGCTTACATCTCCCCCCTAGGGGGGTTTGCCCTACCGAGCCGCTTACACGAGGGGCGGTCAGCAATGGGCTGCCTGCTGGCTTTCTTGGCAGTCCCCTTGGAAAGAACAGAGGGGACTGCCGCTGGAAGAAGGGAGGTGCCCGAAAGCACCTCCAGAGAAGGGGGTGAGGGGGAGTCCCCTTCACCCATAGGCGTAGGAGAGGAGTAAGCCTCCTCTCCGGTTGAAGAAATATGGAGGGTCCCCTGCGCAAGCACAGGGGGGGAAACCTCCATTTTTTCTGTGGAGCTGCCCGAGAGCGGCTCCGTCGTTTGTACAGGGGCAGTTAAAGTGTTTTTTGGGTTAGACTCATCATTGGGCATGGTGACCCTCTTTTTATTACGGGATGCAACCGCTGATCACCTCTCTCAGTTGCCCGCCCTGCAAGAGGTGCTTACAGCCATTTGGGACCACCCCTCACGCCTGGTGGCCTGGCAGTCCATTGGCATGGCGGCTCCACCTTGAACACACCGTAAAAAGATAGATTGTGAAGAGGAGAGGAAAAGGAGATGTGAGGAAGGTATGCGTGGGGATGAAGCAGGTTGTTAAAAAAAAAACATCCCGAACCGGAGCTCAGGGGTTAGGGAACGTTGTACCCTTCCCCCTCAGCCCCGATCCTGGACGGTTGGCTTGAGAAGAAGGTCAGCATCTACCCTGTGAAATTAGAGGCTGACCAGAGAAAGTTGTGGGAGAGGTTGTATTAAAAGCGATGAGGTAGGGGAGAAATACAGGCTATCTGAAGGAAGGAAGAGAGGCTAAGCTGGGGCCGGACGGAGCCAGTGGCCACATATATCTATGTCGGTTACTACTGGGGGTGTCCAATTACTAGCCTCATTCTTATTAACCATTTTATTTTCAAGTCCAACAATAAAGCAAACAGTATAATACTGAAATGGGATAATAATAAAAAAAAGAAAAAAAAGGTAACTAAATATATGAATTGACCAAAATATTGCCTCCTCAAGAAAAAACAAGGTAACTCTTTGTCCAAATTTTCCAGCATTTTGAAGAGCAAAATTTAAAACATCCACACTCAATGAAATCCAAGAGGTGCATTGGTGGAGGAGATAAAGTTTTAGGTCATCCACAAACAGTTTGCCTTACAAGTCAGTTGGGCTCCTAGATGGTTGATAAATATGATGAAAAGGGCAAGGCTGAGTACAGATCACTGGGGACCCCGCTGGTAACAATACAAGGTCTGCTGCAGGTGCTTTTCATTGGTGATACTCATGATCCGATTGAGGAGGAAGCTTTGGATCCAGACAAGTAGAATGCCAGTGATCCCTATACATCTTAGCTTTTCTATTAGGGTGGAATGATGAACCCTGTTGAAGGCTTTGATGAAATAAAATAATATGAGATCCACTGTAAGGCCCATATCATACCAATATGTAACATAGTTGTAGGTCAGATACAGATCAGCATGAGAGGAATCTGAATTGATTACCTATTTGGATTCCTTGATTATTTGTCCTTGATTGGGTCAAATAAGCTAACCTGCTGCTGCACTTTTAGTTCTGGTATCAGGATGGGAGGCAGTAACAGACTGTAAGGATTTGTTTTAGTAGAATGACTACCTTGATTTTCATTGTTCTAGTTTAGTATTGTTACCATTATAAACTTACCAGCCCCGCCACGGTCTTCTTGTTAATGGAGCAGGCAGCGTTCTCAGACTTATTTGTAGCTCCGGACATTCTTAAAATAATTTACCAATTTTTTATTTGAATGAATTTATTAACCTTGCATAGACTGTGTGATCATCTAAATTGTTCCATTCATCAATAACTCTTTGACTAAAGAACTTTCTGATATTCAAGCTTGATCTATCCTTAAAGATTTTCAGGCCATGACCTCATTCTTCTATCATCACTTATTGTAAAAAAAAATTCCCTTCTTAATCATTCATAACCATGCATTATCTTAAAAATCTCTATTAAATCACTTCTACGTCATCTCATTTCCAATGTCATAAGATTACAACTTCTTAATCTATTTTCATATGATTCATTTCTTAAATCAGTAATCATTTTAGCAGTTCTTCTTTGCACTTTTTCTATATTATCTATGTCTTGTTGATTAGTAGGCCTCCACGCCTGTGAACAATATTCCAAAATAGGTCTGACTAAGCTTTTGTAAAGATTTATATTAAATTTTGACTTGTTGTCAATTGTTCTTTTTATTGTCCTCAGAACATAATTTGCTTTATAAACAATTTTGGCTATGTGCCCACTTGGTTTTAAAGTATTATGTACTATTATACCTAAATCCTTTTCTGTAACAGCATTTTCAATATCTTCTTGTGCTAGGCTATATACATCATTTACATTATTAAATCCTACATTTATAGTTTTACACTTTCTAACATTGAAAATCATCTGCCAATCCTCTGACCATTTATGAAGTTTTTTTAAGTCTTCCTGAAGCACTCTAATTTCCTTATCATTTGAGCTAGTCCCAAATATCTTTATATCATCAGCAAATTTTAGAATATTTGATTTAATATTTTCGTCAATATCATTAATAAATACTAGGAATAATATCGGCCCCAATAATGAACCTTGCGGCACACCACTACTTATATTACTCCAAGTCGATTTTATAATATAGGCCTAATTAGTATATATTTGTTCTATGATGGATGATGATGGTGACTCATATGAGCTAAATAGGTGCCCAGTTTGCCAGTTGATTAATCCTCAGAAAAAGCTCAGGCGAGAGAGATCTCAAAGTGGGTTTGTTCAGATGCCGGCTTTCGGGGTAACTGCTGGAACTGTGCCCTTTTGGATCAAGACTTAAATTTCCTTTATTTTCTTGCTGAGATCAGGCCATTGTGTGGAATTTTCTTAGTACATCAGAAATCGTAAAACATTTTAGCCCACCATGGTTATTATTTATTAAAAAACTACTTAAAGCTAAAAATGTGGAGGGTAATTCGGTAAATATGAAGATTGGCGGCTCGAACGATGGGACGTAAAGTATTTCGTCCGTGTTCCAATATGTTTAACGTTTTTGGAGTAAATTTAAGGGGACTGCTCGTATGGGGGTAAACACAATGGGAGGACCACCCTACGATGATCCTGAGTTTCAATCAATTGGGAGGGGGTCTCCCCCCCAGTATATAATCCTAATTGTTTAGAGAATAATGTTCTAACGTTTGCAGAAGTGAATGATTTAATCAAATCATTTGTGCGCCTTTAATCGTTTTGCGAATTATAATGGGGATGGGGGTGGGGTCTAACGTCAGAAATGACTGAATTGAATTTTTATTTTGTTTTTCACTTAATATCTTTTTATTATCCTCATTTGGAGTCATTTGTATGTCAATATATTTGTCCCCATTTTACTATTTTTATAACCTTTTTTTATACATTTAAATGGCGCCGGGTATATTTCAAATAGGACTCAAACGTGCATGAATATTCAGGCACGGGTGAACGAAATATAAACACACAAAAATCCACTTTTTCGGCCGAGCCGCCAATCTACATGTTTACCGGTAATTCTAGATTAACTTATGTTAATGACCTTAAATCTATTTATTCGGCGCAAAGAGCAATTTTTTCCGAGATATTAGTACTGATAGTATTTTCCAAGGAATAAAGCTATATCACATCATCAGCCTTGAGGTGAGGGAAGAAGAGGGTTCCATTGCACGGATTCAAGAAATGCATATTGCCAACAATGATGCTAATTTAACTACGTTGTCGCAAGTTAGAGGCAGTAGGTTATTTAAACACATTTAGTTATAATCTGTCCTGTCGTTAGAATAGGCTTCTTGTTTGGTTCCTTTGCGACGGGGGTGGTGAGATTTATTGCATCGATTCAAAAATACCATAGGTGGGCGTTATCGCGATAATTTATCAAGATAACGATATCGGGTTATCGGTTATCCGATATTTTTCCCGCGTTATCGATTCATCGGTATCGCCGATACTTTTGGTTCCAAACTAGCGACAATCGATAATTTCAGTTTTTTGTTCCAATTTAGCACAGGGGGGAGCCGCGCGTGCCTTGGAGGTAGAAATAGGTAGGTCCGAGCTGGGGAAGAGGCTCCTCAAAACCTATGAGAAGATGAAGGAGAGTCTCACCAGGTAAGAAACTAAGAAACAGTGTTCAAATATTCTTACTATTGTATTATAAAATAACGTTATATATAGTCAATAATCAATATTGCATTATAATTTGGGATTTGGTGGTTATCACCTTATCGGGCGATAAATTTATCACCAGTTATCGATTATCGTTATCGATTTATCGGTATCGTGATACATTTTTTCGTTATCGCGCCCACCTATGAGAAATACACATGACCAACGATGATGTTGATTTAACTACGATAGAGAAGGTTAGGGATAAGTGGTTATTTAAAGACATTTACTTTTCATCTGTCGAATTACCGAAGGTGTAAAGCGCAATGCCACGGCGTTGCCTGAATAGACTGTAGACACCAAATCGTAAGATAGAATAAGAGACTCAGAGACACATAAACAAGGTCTGCTGACCAAAGTCGCGTGCTCTCACGTATTCTGATTTCTGACCTTACGACCTACAAAACTTTCAATGATTCCCGAACTAACCTTAGGAGGACAGTGGCAATTATATTATTCGAAAGATAATGTAAAACAACATACGGGTTTCAAATTTCGTTAGAATCGGACGAATAGTTATGATGTTTTCGCCCAAACAAAATAATTCCCGGGCTAAACTTAGTAGGACCTTAACACTTATAGCATTCGAAAGAGAATGTAAAATAACATAAGGGTTTCAATTTTTCTTGCAATCGGCCATGTTGTTACAATGTTATTACCCTCCCCCCCCCCCAAAGCAAAACGGGAACCGATGGACCGACCACATAGTAAGATGTAGAGTTGCACGCGACCAAAAATTAGCACTTTGAAGTTTTATCAAATCTAATGATTGGTTCACCCATTGAACGAAAGATAACATTTCAAGGAAGGAAATCCGAATGGATAAGTGCTCTAGAAAAGGCACTGTTCCCGTAAAGTATCATTACTTCTTTGGGGGGGAAAAGTTGGAAAGGACAGAAATCTAATGACCGGATTTTTTTTATTTTTCTAATCTGGTGGGATCTGTGCAAGCAATGCAATAAATACTAAGGTTAATTAATACAAACTACAAAAATAATAACGAGCGTCTAAAGATACAGCCAAATCCCTTAAATAAATGAGGGCTCAATTTTCGAGTGTTTTAACCCCCCAAAACTTTTAGTTCAATTTATAATAAAATTTGTTTTTTAATTACAGGTATCTTAATCTTAACAAAAACAAAACCAAACCATTATATTAATTGTTTTTATATATGATTAAAGTCATTTAATGGCTAATTTGAAATATTTAATTAGTGGACATGATGTCGTCTGGAGATATCCCTTCAATGGTTTTCAATTCCACCATATCTCCTTTTTATGCTCAAATCATAAATTTATCGTTTCAATCATTAATTATACCCGATTTATATTAAATATATATAAGAAATGAGATTGTAGTTGTTACCTGCAGACTTTTACACCTATTTTTTAATTATACAACCAAAATTATCATAGCCTTTTGTTTCTTTTTTTAAATGGTTGTAAGGTTCCTCGAATTGACGGAAATAAAGCAATGATTTAGTCAATCATATGAATAAAGAAATTGATGGAGAAAATGACAAATTTGAAAAACTCTAACTAAGAATTTTATTCTTTATCGTAGGAGATATTTAGTTTATAATGTTGACGGTATTTACAATTATAAAATTAGCTAATTATTTTTTTGTTCCGAGATATGAAATTTAGGAAAACGATGGTTCCTAGTTTCATAGTTCCGATTCTTCAGTAACTCTGGATGAGTTCCTCCTCATTTGTTTAAGTGATCTGGCTGTATCTTTAGGCGCTCTTTATTATTTTTGTAGTTTGTATTAATTAATCTTAGTGTTGCATTACATGCACAAATCCCACCAACGTAGGAAAAAAAATCCTATCATTTGACTATTATCCTTTCGGACTAGGGAAAACAAAACAAAAATTCGGTTATTTAACCATTGTCCTTTCGGACTTTTCCAAAACAGAGGTAATAACACAATACGGGAACAATGCTCTTTTTAGAGCACTTTTCCATTCGGATTCCCTTCCTTCAAGTGTTATTTTTGGTTCAACGTGTGAACCCATTATAAGATTTCATAAAACTTCAAAGCGCTCATTTTTTGATGTGTCTTTAAGTGTCTTATTCCATCTTCGATGTGGTCCACACAAGACTTCTTGTTTGGTTCCTTTCCGACAAGAAAACAATCCAAAAAACCTAAGAAATTACTCAAAAAACAAAACTAAAAAAGCCCACCTATATTAACCTAACCTTAAAATAAATTAACGATATTAACCTATCAACATCACTATTACATAGCATTTTAGGTATTAAAAAAATAGAAATATTGATATCAAAGCGCCTTCGATTGTGTTGGAATTGTTGATCAGTATAATTACCATTTTTTTATTATGATGACAATAAATTGACAACAGAAAAAATAAAATTTAATGACAATAGATTTATATTTAAGTGTATATTAAAACTTAAATCTCACTCATTTTTTGGTGCTCTCACCTGATTCATACAAGGCAATATTATGTGGAGATGAATATTCATCCAAGATAAAAAGATAAAAATTATCGTGATAATTTATCACGATAACGCCCATATATATATATATATATATATATATATATATATATATATATATATATATATATATATATATATATATATATATATATATATATATATATATATATGGGCGTTATCATCATAATTTATCGCGATATCGATATCGGGTTATCGATTATCCGATATTTTTTTCGCGTTATCGATTCATCGGATTCGCCGATACTTTTGGTTCCAGTTTAGCACAGGGGAGAGCCGCGCGTGCCTTGGAGGCAGAAATAGGTAGGTCCGAGCTGGGAGAAGGATCCTCAAAACCTATGAGGAGATGAAGAAGAGCCTCGCCATGTAAGAAACTAAGAAACCGCATTCAAATATTCTTACTATTGTACTATAAAATAATACTATATATAGTCAATAATCAATATTGTATTATAATTTTGGATTTATCGATTTATCGGTTATCACCTTATCGGGCGACAATAAATTTATAGACAGTTATCGATCATAGGTTATCGTTATCGATTTATCGGTTATCGTGATACATTTTTCTGTTATCGCGCTCACCTATATATATATATATATATATATATATATATATATATATATATATATATATTAGGGTGTTTACTTCCTATACGCATTCACTCGGCTAAGCCGTGACTTACATTAATCAAACATGCGATTGAGGCTCCTCAGAGGAGTAACCCTAAAAATTTGTAAGCCATGGAGTGCTGATTAGGTTTTCATTATTGCATTAATAGGTTGCTTGGCGAAAATTAGATAGTGTGGTTTCTACGAGCGGGGGAGTCCGGAGTCCTCTGCCCATACATAAAAGGAAATTTAGCGAAGATTGAACTAGTTAAATAGTAATAGATGTAGTGATAACTACGTCATATAGCATCATCTATAAAGAGGGCTGTGTTACTTCATGAGGAATATTATTAAATGGGTCATTTATAATAATTAAAAATAATGTTGAGCTAAGGACACGATCCTGTGGTAGCGTCACTCACACGAATCTTCTATTCACTTAGAAAGCTCTTTAAAAAGGTTGGAAAGTTGCTCTGAATGTACTGGAGAATACATTGACTCTTGTATTAAGGTGTTGGCGATGTTGTGAAAACGCCTCAGTTGTTATAAGTCGAATCCCGACGGAATTTAATGATTCACTTGTTCAGATGTTCCGACAGAGTAGGGTCTTTATGCAGCAATGTATGTGGCGTCCTTTCTCTTTTCATTCATTTATAATATAGCGTCATGTAGCAACGAAAACTCAGTGAATTTGAGAATCCCATACATAGTTGTAAGGATTTATGTAGTTTTGGATGTCAGATGTTACGGTAACTGTTTTGTGTGCCCGCATGAATGTCAGATAAGCTGGCTGGTGTCTGTTGGCCTTCGGCAGAAGGAAGAAGGACAGAGAGGCGAATGCTGGTATTGGTTCATAGAATAAAGAATCCAAAAATATATGCAAGAAAACTCTATATTTCATCACCCTCATAATATTTTGCTGTGGTATCGGCTACGATTGGGATGAACCTCAATCAACTACAGGGTCTCTATCTTAATGATTGGCAAAAGGAGAAAAATAATAACGAGTTGATATGGAGTTAAAGCTAATAATGATGAAGTGATAGAAATTTGGAATATACTTGGCTGAAGAGTTGCAGAGGGCCGGAATTTCTGCCATGTCGATGGACTACAATGTTCCTCGAGGTTGTCGAATGGTCTTATTGGAATTCTTAAAGACGGAAGGCGTTCGGTAAGGGTTGCCTGGTTAATTCAGATCGTGAAAATAATTTGACAAAGACAAATGAGGTGAAGTGATTGCAAACATGAAGGTGTGAAGAAGCTCGCGAGTGTTGCAAGCATTACTTGATGGTTAAGTGCTAGAGTCGAATGGGATATGTTCGCCTGGACTCAATGGTTCCTCCTGCTTGTGAGCGAAAGACGATTGGCGGGCCATATTTTCGATAGATCCAGTTTTCTGTAACCAATGTGCATGAAAATTTTAGAAGAATCGTCTTCATAATGGATAGCAGCTTCTCCTATTACTGCTGGGCTGTTTGCCAAGAAGGATTCTTCCCTAAATGTGTAGAGGTATTGGTGCGATGGAAAGCAGCTGACAAGAAAGGTCGTCTTTATCAAAGGCTCGTTTGCATTCGCCTCTGGTTTTTGTTGGACCTTTAACAGGATCGTTATTGCAACAATCTAATTTCGATACCACAATACCTTCTTGTATTATCCTGATGGAGGGAGATGGATAATGAACGAAGATAAATTTCTATAAAATCAGCGCGTGAGGCTCATTCACGGAAACTTTTGTCTGAGAGCAAGAATGACCCTCGGACTATATTTCGTCTCCTATGTCGTCTTTCCTCGCCTATCCCAATTTCCCCCACCTCTCCTCCCATCATCCACTCTATTCTTTCTAAAGTTTTCTCTGATAAAATTATTAACCTTCGCGTCATACTACCCCAATCGTTTGAACAAGTCCATGCTGTTTTTCCCGACCATAATCAATTGCCGCTTAACGTCCTCACTCGGGCGTCCTCTGAGGAAGTAACTACCCTGACCTCACGCTCTAACAAATTTGGATCCCCTAAGGACGTCTTTCCGCCCAAACTCCTCCACCAAATTCTCCCTGCTGTCCTCCCAATGATTCTTCATCTCTTTAACACTTCTCTTGCCAGAGGAGTGGTTCCCTCTTCCTTTAAACATGCCTCAATTCGTCCTATCCTTAAAAAAAACACTTTGACCCCTCTGAACCATCTAGCTATCGTCCTATCTCACAGCTTCCATTCTTTTCTAAGATCCTCGAGAGAGTGGTTTTCTCTCGCATTAATGACCATATTTCTAACTGCAATATCGATGAAACGTAGCAATCGGGGCTCAACCGAACACTCTGCTGAAACCGCTATTCTTAATATTTCAGACGGTTTACGTATAGCTGCTGATAGGGGTTGTACGTCCATTCTAGTCCTCCTAGACCTCTCCTCTGCTTTCGACACCATCGACCACACTGTCCTTCTTGATAGTCTTCAAACTTTCTTTGGTCTCTCGCGCACTGCACTTGCTTGGTTCCGCTCATACCTCTCCTCCCGCACTCAGTCGGTCGCGCTCGATAACCTCTCCTCCGAGCCCGCGCCCATTCATTTTGCGTGCCTTAGGGCTCAGTCCTTGGACCTCTCCTCTTTCGCATCTACTTACTTCCTCTTGGCTCCCTCCTTCGCGATTTGGGCCTGTCCTTCCATTTATATGCTGATGACATTCAGATATACCTTTCCTCATCCCCTGTGTCCTTCACTCAATCAATTACTAAGCTCCTTTCAGCCTACACCCCCATAAACGATTGGCTGTCTGCCAGCTTTCTCAAACTTAACTACGATAAAACTGAAGTTCTCCTTGTTGGTACCGCTTCGATGGTCAAGAAATCTAAAGCACTCTTCCATTCCCTTAACCTTGAGGATACCAATGTCGCCTTCTCTGTTACCATCAGTAATCTTGGTGTTATTTTTCGACGAGCAACTCTCGTTTAAACCGCACATCCATTGTATCTGTAAGTCTTCAATCGGTTTCCTCCGCAACTTTTCACATGTTCTATCACATTTTGATCGACGAAGTCTTGAGACTGCTATTCATGCCTTCGTCACCTCACGCTTAGACTACTGCAATTCTCTTATAGTATATCTTCCTTCTTCGTCACTTTGCCCCCAACAACTAGTTCAAAACTATGCTGCTTGGCTACTCCTTCGCCGCCCCCGGTTCTCTCCTTCGATGCCTCTGTTACAGGAGCTACACTGGTAACCTATTCGCTTCCGTCAAACTCGTCGGGCACTCCGGTCTAACCTCGCTCCCATCCTGAACACTCCTCGTTCTGTCCTCTGCTTGATGGGTGACCGTTCCTTCTTAGTTTCTGCTCCTAGACTCTGGAATGCTCTTCCTGCTGAAGTCCGATCCTCTCCCTCCCTTGCTACTTTTAAACGTCTCCTGAACACTCATCTCTTTAGAATTGCCTTCTCTTCCCTGTAAACTTTCTCTACACTCTCTACAACCTGAGCTCTGTGAAGGCTAACAGCCCTGAAGGGTGCATTATAAATACTTATTAATATTATTATTATTATAAACAAATACGCATGGAATGAAATCAGGCGAGATGAGACAAAAAGAATAAAACTATTTATTCAAAACAAGAGATAGAATATAAATAACCTTTGAATTCACGTTTTCCTAAATTAAATATAATTTTGTCTGTTTAAATACTTATCAATTGGAAAATACTATATAAATGTAAATGGAATAATTTAAATTCAACTATCGACTGATGGAGAGATTATGCATAATATGAATGAAAAATAAGACAAACACTAAGCTAGATTTTGAGAAAAAATAGCACGACAGCGTGATGGAAATTGATAGAAGGATAATATTAATTATTCAGGGTAGATAGATTATTAAAGAAAAAGATTTATGCATGTCATAATTTTGAGATTGGATATATGTGTTTATGTGAAAATGGAGAATTGTTAAAGTAAAAAAATAATAAGGTGACTGTGAGGGCATAGAACGTACATACTCACATGCCGCCAGACAATCGTGGGAACGAAAGAAATTTGTCGTTTGAGTTGACCTTCGTCTCCTCTCTCTCTCCCCCCACCCTTCCCCCAACTGGCAACAGGAAGTCGGACGAAAGAACGCCTATCTCACAAAGAAGCTTAAATCTTATTTGCTTTCTTTATGATACCATGGAGATTGTCAGGAAGGCGCTGCGATAAGCGAATTGTCGTGAATGGGATCTCTCTCTCGATTTCCCACAATTCGCGATATTAATAACATCGCCGTTTACCCCTCTACAGCAGTGACCCAAATCTACTCGCGTAATTCTCACGTTGAACGAGAGTCGTTGCCGTAACGTATTGACTACCAACGCGTCGTCGAGTCAACTTGGTCGCTGTCTCAAAGTGTTCCTGGAAGTAAATCCCGCCCCGCAGAGTCTATGACTAGAAGAGTACGCTCTGTTGCTCAACGTAACTTGAGTAAGAAAAGGAACATCCAAATAGTAACTGGAAGTTACTGTTTGTTAGTGTCACATCCAGTTAGGAGTGAACTAACCGGAACTGCAGCCAGCAGCCCCGAACCCGTCGTCTTATCCCCCCTCTCCCCGAGAACTCGTGTTAACGCCACCCGAACCCCCCGTCTTACCTGAGTAGTCGTCTCTCCAATCCATCAATTAATGGTAATCTGTAAACCCAGTGTCCCTCTATTCTTAAATTACCTATTTAATTAACCGTGATTGATACTCCCATTGAGTCATTATAAATCTAGACGCTTAACGTCAGTGTTTAATATTTAATCCTTAATTTTGCCTGTTAACTATTGCTGATTATTATATTTGTGTAAAGTAAAGTTTATTTTGAGTACGTGTGTTTATCTGTGGCTCCTCCCTTTTGACGTACCCTTGGCAAGACTTTAATTAAGCATCCCTTCGGCTAATTTATCCAACCTGTATTATGCACTCTTAGAATTCAACAATCACAAACCTCCCCCCAGTAACAAGTGGGACTTTTATAGTGAGAATCCTGGCTACAGCACAACACGCCTCTAACCAGCTTTCGCACGTTCAGTAGGAATTAAAGCATATATATATATATATATATATATATATATATATATATATATATATATATATATATATATATATATATATATATATATATATATATATATATATATATATATATATATATATATATATATATGATCGTAGGATTGAGTCATAGGGTCAATACCACCAACTCAAACAAAAGTGGTGTCAGCTTTAAGGGGTTAAATTTTTGAGGAAGCGAACTCATATAGCCTAAACTTGCCAACATCCAAGGAAGCCCAAATAAACTAACGTAAATTTTAAGAATTAGAGTCTATTCCCCGAAGGAATATAAATAATAACCATTAATAACCCTTTCCAGATAGCAAAAACAAATCTAGGGAAATATTCATTATTTTGGGGGTTAATTATTAGATTGTATCGGTTAGGAACAATCGCAGCTTCTAGTTCTCTTACCAGGTGCGTAAGTACTTTCGTGAGTCACCAGTTGCGTCAGCAAGAGCAGCAATGGCTTCACAATCTTTCGAAGTTTTCGTCAAGCAAGGACAAGCTCTCGGTCTCACAGGACAGGAACTAAAAGAATTCGTCCAAAGCGAACAGCGAGAGGAAAGAACACGAGAAATGGAAGTAAGAAAAGAAGCGTTAGAATTTGAAGAAAGAGAAAGTATTCGAAAACATGAAAGGGAATTAAGCAGAGACCAAGTTGAAGTCAGTTCTGTTGGATCCCGTGATCATCAACCCCAGGCCCCCGCTATGAAATTTTCCAAATATAAAGACGAAGAAGATTTGTGCTCATACTTGACACATTTTGAAAAGATCTTCGAGGTAAACACGCTTAAGAGAAATTTTCATCTCGTTACCACACGAAGCTACAATAGACTATAGCACCTTGAAGGCCGAATTGCTATCCGCCTTCAACTTGAACCCTCAGTTCTACCGCGCTAAGTTTAGATCGGCTAAAATCCAGCCCGGTCAAACTTACCGACATTTGGAATAAATCCTGAAGTGAAACCTCCAGTTCTGGTTAGAATCCTCCAAAGTCGAATCGGAGTATGAGGCCCTGATTAACTTTATGTTAAAATACCAGCTATTGTCCACCCTCCCCCAGGAGATCCGAGCATTCGTGCAAGACCGCCGAGCGTCTACCTTTCAAGAATGCCTCGAGGAAGCTGATCTCCATGCGACAAATCATCGCCTATACCCACAGGATACCCGGAAGAATAGTCCCCCGTCCCCAAAGAATAAATTTAGTCAATGGAAGTCCCAACAAAGGAAACCCCCTCCATTCATAAAGACCACAGCCCCGTTCAGGCCAAGAATAAGCCTTTTGTAGCCCACGAAGACAGAAAAACCCCAGTCTTCAATACCCCCTACAATAACCATCCTAGAATAAGCAGGTTATATGCTACTCCTGCGGTTTCCCCGGACATTATAAGTCCAGATGTGTACAGAATTCCAGCCTACGTCTCACCCAGAGCCAACAAGTCCACCAAGTAACTGCTACCCTTCCCCCGGAACAGCCGGCCACGCTTACGTCATCCCCCTCGTCTCCATCCCCACAGGAATTTCAAGTGAACTTCCTGTTCAACAAGAGTACCCCCGGAGGACTAAATTTCGAAACCGGCTCGATCAATGGCTGTAAATTGTCTACCCTCGTCAGAGACACCGGGTTCACATGCATTGTGGTGTCGGACAAATTGCTCCCCCCTGTCGACCCCCAACATAAGAAGTACGCAATTGTACACGACTTCTTGGGTCGAGAAAATAGATTCCCGGTAATCCGTTGCCATGTACAGTGTAAATTTTTCACTGGTTGGGCCGACGTAGTGGCAGCCCCCATCAAATTTTGCTCGGTACTCATTGGCCAGAGCGCACTACTCTCTCCGAGTGAAGTGACTCAACCTGTCGTCACTCGAGCGCAAGCTAGCCGAGAGGCCTCTCCCCCAACACGCCTTTTCACCCCAAAGGCTCCTTTAGAGGTCCAAACGAGTAATGCACAATTCCTCAGAGCTCAGCAGAGCTACCCTTTACTTCAATCCCTTTGGGAAAAGGCCCGAAAGAACGAAGAGGGGATCGTTCGAGGGAACCGACCCATAAGGTACATCATTAACGACTCCCTTCTATTTCGCACCTCACGAGATGAGTCGGACCCACCTTCCAAGGCCATGTGTATTCCGCGCACAGATGTAGACCAAATCCTGCGAGTAGCACATGAAAGTCCCATGGCCGGTCATTTCGATCATAACAAGACTTCTCAGCGAGTATTTAACTACTTTTGGGGGCCCGGTGCAGCCAAAGATATTGCAGAATTCTGCAAAACGTGCGACTTGTGCCAGAAAACCACTGCAAAAGGTTGAATAGCCCCAGCCCCCCTGCAAAGAACCCCAGTCATTTCGGAGCCCTTCTCGAGAGTTGCCATCGACCTCAACGGACCAATTCACCCCCCTTCCGCCGAAGGTCATACGCATGTACTAACATCGATAGACTGCGCTACCCAATTCCCAGACGCTGTCGCTCTAAAAAGGATCGATAGTATCTCTTGCTCTGAAGCCCTTATTTCCATTTTTTCTAGAGTAGGATTGCCCAAAGAAATCTTGTCAGATAGAGGCCGCCAGTTTACCTCTGAGCTCATGGAACACGTGAACACCCTGCTCCAAATAAAACCTATTTTTACCACCCCCTTCCATCCGAGCGCGAACGGCATGTGCGAAAAGTTCAATGCGACCTTGAAAAGCGTCCTCAAGAAGCTTTGCATGGAACAACCCCAAGAATGGCACCGATATTTGCCAGTTGCGTTATTCGCATGCCGCGAAATTCCCCATAGGACCATCGGATTTTCCCCATTTGAGCTCCTGTACGGGAGAAACGTACGGGGGCCCCTCAGTATTTTGAAGGAGTTATGGACAAATTCCCGTTTGTGTCCAGAATTAAAGAACACTTATTCCTTCGTCCTCGAACTAAGGGAAAGATTAAAAAGGTGTTCTGACATAGCAGTCAGAAATTCCGAAATTAATATGGAAAAGTATCGGACATACTTTGATCTAAAGGCCAAACACAGAAAACTGAAGCCCGGAGATGAAGTTCTACTCTTACTCTCCTCGGATTCCCATAAACTTCTCTCCCAATGGAAAGGCCCCTACCCCGTTTAGAAAACCCACGGATCGGTCGATTACGTTATACAGACACCCGCAGGTGATAAGTTATATCACATAAACATGCTAAAAAAGTATCATAGACGGGCCTGTATAAACAATATAGTCGCCTTCGACGAAGAAAGAGTAATTGACGCCGTCCACCCAAACAACCCCCTAAATATTGTTAATTCGATTTGCGTAGAGTCAAGCGAAGATTGTCCCCTCCCCGTCCTCTCGTCCAAGCTGCCCCCCATAAAAGAACCTTTCCCCGAGTTGGATGTAAGCTCCGACCTCACCCCTGCCCAAAGGAACCAAATGATTGCGCTTTTGGAAGCATTTAGTGACGTCATTTCCGAGTCCTTATGATGCTCGACTCAGTTCGAACATGATATCGCCCTCACTACGCTCGAACCTGTGCGATGTAAGCCCTATCCCGTACCGGTGCACCTAAGAGACGCTTTCAATGAGGAAGTCGACAATCTTTTGCAATTAGGGATTATCGAGCCATCTACGTCCGACTACTGTTCCCCAATAGTCATGGTCCGCAAGCCAGACCAGTCCTTTAGGATGTGCGTCGATTTTCGGAAGTTAAACACCGTCACCGTGTTCGACGCCGAGCCTCTTTCCCTAATCGACCAAAATTTACATCTCTTCGAAGGAGCCGCCTACATCACTGAGATAGACCTATGTAAGGCCTATTATCAGATCCCCCTAAAGGCATCAGCGAGGAAACTAACAGCCTTTCCTACAGACAAAGGTTTAATGGAATTTACTCGTCTTCCTTTCGGCCTAGTCACTGCCTTCAGTAGCTACAACCGCATAATGCGCCGTGTAATAGACGGTTTAAAAAACGTTTCTTTTTATTTTGATAACGTGTATGTGGCTACACGTTCATGGAACGACCATATCTTGTCCCTCCGCCCGCTTTTAGAACGCTTAAAGCATCATGGCTTAACTATTAAACCCTCAAAAGGCCATTTTTCTTATAAATCCATAGAATACCTTGGATTTAAATTAGGTGAAAGTCATCTGGCCCCACAGAAAGAAAAGGTAAAGGCTATTGTAAATATGCCCCTACCGCACACGAAGAAGCAATTACGGTCATTCCTCGGTGCTGCGTCATTTTACCGCCGCTTCGTACCCCAATTCGCTTCTCTAGCAGCTCCCCTAAACGATCTGCTAAAAAAGAAATTCCCGGACCCCCTCCAGTGGAATCCCGACGCCGAAGCGCACTTTGAAGAACTCAAAGAGAAGCTAGTTTCCACCCCAATCTTAAAATTGCCGAACCCACACAAGAAATTTGGCGTAAGGACAGATGCCTCCCAACTGGGTATTGGCTGCGTATTACTCCAATACAACGAGGACCAAGAACTCGCTCCTATAAGCTATGCGAGTCGCCGACTGACGGCTCGCGAACGGGCATACGCTACGGTAGAATTAGAAGCTCTAGAGATTGTTTTGGGGATTACAAAATTTAGGATATATCTGGTAGGTCGCCAATTCCTCATAGAGACTGATCATAGACCGTTAGCATACTTAAAAACTTGTAAAAACCGAAACGGCAGGCTAATGCGCTGGTCATTATTGCTAGCGGAGTACCGTTATGAAATCAGGTATCTAAAAGTGTCTGACAATGTACTCGCAGACAGCCTTTCGAGAAACCCAATTTCAGATAGCGATTAATAGTCAATTATTTATTTTTTGTGTGTATCTCTTTGTATTAATAATTATTTCTTGCCTGTACTCCGTATGTATTTTGTTTGGTTTCGTATATGTAAATTAGAGAAACTGACGTAGCAGTAGTATTTTGTAGCCATTGGGTACTAAGGTAAATTCCTAACGGTTTTGATAAAATTACCGACTCAATGGTTCGAGTCGAGGAAGATAATGACAAATTCCCCCGGTGAAGTTAATTTTCACATTATTCCTTATTTCATGGCAGAATAATGCTCCTCGAAATATGTAGGCGTGTGAGGGTATGGAACGTGCATACTCACATGCCACCAGACAAACGTGGGAACGAAAGAAATTTGTCGTTTGAGTTGACCTTCGTCTCCTCTCTCTCTCTCCCCACCCTTCCCCCAACTGGTGACAGGAAGTCGGACGAAAGAACGCCTATCTCACAAAGAAGCTTAAATCTTATTTGCTTTCTTTATGATACCATGGAGATTGTCAGGAAGGCGCTGCGATAAGCGAATTGTCGTGAATGGGATCTCTCTCTCGATTTCCCACAATTCGCGATATTAATAACATCGCCGTTTACCCCTCTACAGCAGTGACCCAAATCTACTCGCGTAATCCTCACGTTGAACAAGAGTCGTTGCCGTAACGTATCGACTACCAACGCGTCGTCGAGTCAACTTGGTCGCTGTCTCAAAGTGTTCCTGGAAGTAAATCCCGCCCCGCAAAGTCTGTAACTAGAAGAGTACACTCTGTTGCTCAACGTAACTTGAGTAAAAAAAAGGAACATCCAAATAGTTAGTGGAAGTTACTATTTGTTAGTGTCACATCCAGTTAGGGGTGAACTAACCGGAACTGCAGCCAGCAGCCCCGAACCCGTCGTCTTATCCCCCCTCTCCCCGAGAACTCGTGTTAACGCCACCCGAACCCCCCGTCTGGATGGACCTGAGTAGTCGTCTCTCCAATCCATCAATTAATGGTAATCTGTAAACCCAGTGTCCCTCTATTCTTAAATTACCTATTTAATTAACCGTGATTGATACTCCCATTGAGTCATTATAAATCTAGACGCTTAACGTCAGTGTTTAATATTTAATCCTTAATTTTGCCTGTTAACTATTGCTGATTATTATATTTGTGTAAAGTAAAGTTTATTTTGAGTACGTGTGTTTATTTGTGGCTCCTCCCTTTTGACGTACCCTTGGCAAGACTTTAATTAAGCATCCCTTCGGCTAATTTATCCAACCTGTATTATGCACTCTTAGAATTCAACAATCACAAACCTCCCCCCAGTAACAAGTGGGACTTTTATAGTGAGAATCCTGGCTATGGCACAACACGCCTCTAACCAACTTTCGCACGTTCAGTAGGAATTAAAGCCTACCTTTATATATATATATATATATATATATATAGACACACAGGATTGAGTCATAGGGTCAATAACACCGACTCAAACAAAAGCGGTGTGTCCAGATCAAGGACTAGAATGATTATTGGACCAGACTATGAACAATTCTACGACAGTGACAATGAATTGAAGTAATAATTGGGATGTAAAATAAAATCGGATGTAAGTAAAATAGGATCACTTATTTGGTAATACAAATGGGAATTGTTCATACGATAGCTGGGAGCACAACATAATTCGTTTAAACGAAAAAACTCGCGAGCGGTGCTTTTCGTAGCATATAAATTTGGGGCTTTGATTGGAAGAAATTCAAATCACTCGATGTGACGTCATATAAAAATTCAAATACCTTATTTAAACATCTCAACGTTTTAAAAGAAATTGCTATTTAAATGTTAATAGTATAGTTGTATTGTTATGATATATATATATATATATATATATATATATATATATATATATATATATATATATATATATATATATATATATATATATATATATATATATATATATATATATATATATATATATATATATATATATATATATATATATATATATATATATATTGTCGTGGTATGACATTATATTATATCAATACCATATATCTTTGGGGAAGGGACCAATAACTTAAAGGCGAACCAACAAAGGAACGGCACGCCACGAGTTTCGAGGGGCTGATTGCGAGAAAGAGTGCAACGAGGTCAGGTAACATATGGGCAATGGCAAAGCTCAAGGTTATTTAAAGAGACCTGTATAAAAATATAATTTTATTTACATAAAAGTGAGAGGATTGATGGGCAAAATTACTTAAGAGAATTAATGGGCAAAATTACATCGGTAAACGAGGGGGAAATTGTAGTTATGCATCAGACTATGAAGTTAAAATTTAATGTATTACAGGAGGAGACTATTCAAATGGGGGAAATTAACTCAAATAGGTTACTGAAGGATGAGAGGGGTTGGCTTGCGGAGGATTCCGGGTGAGACGTCGGGGTAAGGCTTCACGGATGTCTTCTGCACGTGAGGCGAGGGCGCTCAGAGATTTTGAGTGGGAAGTTAAAGTGATGATTGTTCTCCAAAAAGGGGTCGGGGCGGTAACGTCCGGTCCAGGGGAGAGTATTTCGGCCACCCGTAAACGAGGGGTGAACGAGGAGGGCTTCGACTGGAGTTGATGAGTGAAGTCGGAAAAATCACTCGGTAGGAATCGTTAAGTGGAATTACCTCACTGGCTGGGGCTAATTCCGACACACAAATAGTTCAGCCGTCACTTTGCTTCGTTGTTAGCTCCTGACTCGGAACTAGGGGAATCTTCTTGGGTCCGGGCGAGACTTCTCAATTCTGTGTCTGCCTCATGGGGGACGAGCACTATATATGTCCGAGGCTCTCCCCGCGGGGGTGAGTGGGAAACAGCTCTACTCTCAAATGGCCTCGAATCTTCTTGCCGAGGCGATTATGACCCGTGTAAAGGTGATCCGTGGTGGACGCGGTTTGAGGCTACCGCTTGTTGAAAGAAGGGGGGGGTAGGCTTACCAATTTAAGCATAACAGAACCTTCTCCAGCGCACTTAACTTCCGTGCTGGAAAAGATATTCCACGTGGAATTCCCCCACACATCTCCTAACCGAAAGATTGTGCTTTACAGAGCAGTTGCGTAGGAAAGGATCATCCCACTCGTCAAACTAGAATTATCAAGGGTCTAGGGAAATTCTGGCGTGCTTCGAAAGGTGAATCTGATCTCAGCGGGGAATTTACGGACATAAACCTTAAATGGGTCAATTCTAGAGACAAGTTAACTAGTACAATTTTAAACAAAAACAATCACAGGAGAACATTGGCTCAATTTCAGTGGAACCCCCCCAAAAAGGATACAGTTAAATGGAGGCATAAATATGGGACTAAAGACTAAACAATTTAGTGGACCAAAATAAAAATCATAATTAAGAACATTAATGAGATAATATATACGATTCACGTGGAAAACCTTCGCTCCCGATGGAGTATGGATGAGGTAATCCACAGGTCCTCTAGCCTCGAGGACGGGGTAGGGTCCCTTTCACTGGCTAAGGAGTTTGTTGCTTCCCGTGGTAAGTAGCAGCAGCACCTCCGCGCTAGGCTTGAATTTTCGTTCTCGTGACTTAAGGTCAAACTAGGTCTTATACCTCTCAATAAGTCCTTCTTCACGAGATACGACACTTGTTTGTTACCTCAGGTGGACTCACGCTCGAGGGCTTTAGTTTTCTCCCAAAGGGGGGGGGGAGAGTTGCGCACTCCTTCTGGGCGCAGGAAAACTTGTCGCTCCGGAGGGCTTTGAACTCCGGGTCGATAGGAGTCTCCAGGGGAAGGGGTGCATGGGATTACAGGGCTGCCTGTGTACGGGTAATCACGGGCCGGGCCACGGGATGGTCGTGGATGACGGGGTTCTGACCGAACAAAACGGAGTAGAACTGGATTAGGGCCGCTACCACTTTGGCCCAACCGGACATATAGTCACACTCGATGTGACAACGAATTACTGGGAAACGACTGGCCCGGCCAAGGTAGTCGTGGACCACCGCAAATTTCTTGTGGTCGGGGCCAACAGGGGGGAGTAGGTCCTCAGACACTATAATACAGGTGCACCCGATGTCACGGACGAGGGTGGATACTCGGCGACCGTTCACAGTTCCGTTCTCGAACTTCAATCCACCAGGATTGTTCTCATTAAAGAGGAAGTTTACCTGATGGACCGGACCTTTGGCGGGGTAGGGAGGATCGGGGGTCTCCTGAGGCGACGGAGGGAGATCAGGGGCGGCCCAGATTTGGTGCACTTGGTGGGACTGAGAGTTTGCGAATCGGGAGTTTTGAGGACAGTTCGTGCGTTAATGGCCGGGAACTCCGCAGGTGTAGAAGACGATCGGGTTCTTTTGGTACGGCACAACCGGGGGAGAAGAAACTAGGGGCTTAACGTCTCGGTGTTCAGATGGATTGAAGTTTCTTGGCTTCGAGGGACTAGGAACTTTGATAAATCTTTGAACCAATTTAGGGGAGGTCTTAGGACCATCAAATTTAGTTTTGGGGGGCGATTGGGGATCCTTTTAAAATTCCTTAGGGTATAAATCGTGACTACCCGCGTAGACATCGGCCTCTTCTAAGCACTCCTTGAAAGTGGCACAACGTTTATCCTTAATGAAGGCGCTAATTTCGGGAGCCACGGCAGCTAAAAGCTGATCCCTAAGGAAGAAGTCCAGAAGGGACTCGTAGACCTGGGGAATCTTGCACACATCCGGCCAACACTGAAGGTGTCTTTGGAGGATGTACCCGTGTTGTCGAAATGTTTGGCCAGGGCGGATCCTTTCCTGGCGGAATCGGGAGCGGTAGAATTCGCAATTCATATGAATAGCGGCTAACAATTCGGACTTTAACGTAGAATAGTCCAAAGTTGCTTCCAAGGTAAGGGAGAGGAAGATATCCCTTAACTGGGCATTTAGGAGGGGAAGTAAGCGAGCGACGCCATTATTTTCGAGATCTCATCTATTGATCTGAAAGATTCTCTCAAAATGGGTAAAAAATGACCCAAAGTCCTCTCCATCATTAAAAGTAGGAAGGTGGACTGAAGGAGTTTGGGGAATTTCAGCCCGGGACCCGATCGACTGAGAATACATTTGATTTCGGCTCATTTCCAGCTCATGCTGCCTAATTTGTTCACGTTCTTCCATCTCCATTTTGTTCTTCTCCATCTCAATCTTCAGTTTGTTCTCCTCCATCTCCATCTTGAGTTTGTTCTCAATCTCCGTTTTTCTTAGTTCCTCTTCCATCTCCATTTTCAGTTTGTTCTCCTCCATCTCCATTTTGTTCTTCTCCATCTCCATTTCTCTTCTCTCTGCCCGTTCGTTCCTCTCTTCTTCCTGTAAGTAATTTAACAGGTCTTTGCCCGAAAGACCTAAAATTTCACCCTGACTCTTGAATTTTTCGAAGGATGACATTGTTACGCAGTTAACTGAGGGAACACTGACACGCGAACGAGCTAAGACACTACCCACGCGAAACGAATACTTGAATATTCGTGAAGGCCTTGTTCACACACAAAAAAAATATGATACAGCTACCTACCTCTGCTGTTTCTAAGCAAAAAAAATTTAAATGGTCCTACCGGATTTAGGACACCAAAGACCTTAACTCTTTTGGATTAATAACCAGGAGAGTCTCCAAAATTCAAACACAATAAAAAAAATTAATTACCTGCGGTCCAACACAAAATCTAAATAGATTACGTTCCACTACTCTTCAATTAACTTGAACTTGCCTTCTGCCAGTACAATACAAAAATTAAAATAAAAGGGATATACGTGAATAACGGGCAATTCTAATGTCGAAATTAAAATAACACGGATTCGTAAAAACCCAAAACACACTTGACACCAAAATTATATAATATGTATATTAATAAATATATATGTCGTGGGATGACATTATATTATATCAATACCATATTATATCTTTGGGGAAGGGACCAATAACTTAAAGGCGAACCGACAAAGGGACGGCACACCACGAGTTTTGACGGGCTGAATTGCGACAAAGAGTGCAACGAGGTCAGGTAACATATGGGCAATAGCAAAGCTCAAGGTTATTTAAAGAGACCTGTATAAAAATATAATTTTATTTACATAAAAGTGAGAGGATTGATGGGCAAAATTACATCAGAGAATTAATGGGCAAAATTACATCGGTAAGCGAGGGGAAAATTGTAGTTATGCATCAGACTATGAAGTTAAAATTTAATGTATTACAGGAGGAGACTATTCAAATGGGGTAAATTAACTCAAATGGGTTACTGAAGGATGAGAGGGGTTGGCTTGCGGAGGATTCCGGGTGAGACGTCGGGGTAAGGCTTCACGGATGTCTTTTGCACGTGAGGCGAGGGCGCTCAGAGATTCTGAGCGGGAAGTTAAAGTGATGACGGTTCTCCAAAAAGGGGTCGGGGCGGTAACGTCCGGTCCAGGAAAGAGTATTTCGGCCACCCGAAAACGAGGGGTGAACGAGGAGGGCTTCGACTGGAGTTGATGAGTGAAGTCGGAAAAATCACTCGGTAGCGATCGTTAAATGGAATTACCTCACTAGCTGGGGCTAATTCCGACACACAAATAGTTCAGCCGTCACTTTCCTTCGTTTTTAGCTCCTGACTTGGAACTAGGGGAATCTTCTGGGGTCCGGGCAAGACTTCTTAACTCTGTGTCTGCCTCTTGGGGGACTAGCACTATATATGTCCGAGGCTCTCCCTGCGGGGGTAAGTGGGAAACAGCCCTAATCTCGAATGACCTCGAATCTTATTGTCGAGGCGATTCTGACCCGTGTAAAGGTGATCCGTGGTAGATGCGTTTCGATGCTAACGTTTGAGGAAGGGGGGGTTAGTCTTATAAATTTAAGCCTAACAGAACCTCTTCCAGCGCATGGCACTTCCTTGCTGGAAAAGATATTCCACGTGGAATTCTTCCCCATATATATATATGAATGCAATGTCCGGCAGGAAAAAATGAAAGGGTGTTTCCAAGTACTTTCGAACTTTATTAAGTTCCTTATCAAGGATAACTACAAGAAATAATATTATATTAGAGGTATATATACGAAAGAAAAGTATGAAAGCCCGCCTCAAAAACAAGAAATCGCCAATGAGGAAGACGGAAGGGGAAAGGTAAAGATTCACATTAAGAATTACAAGAAGCAGGTAGTATGGTCAAACTGAGAAGACGGAAAGGGTAACAGATTAAAAGAAATGGAGATAGCCTAACGAGGGAGATTATAAGACACGAGGAGCGAAAAGTGGGGGAAATACAATGTACATAACAGAGCAGTGACGATTAAGAAAACAAACAATTGGGGCCACATAACTAAAGATTGTATATAAAAACTAAGAACAAAAGTCAGAACTAATTTCTTTGAGTATTAATCTTTTAATTATAGCATCTCTTTTATATAAGCCAGGGGAAAGGTTAAAATTATCACATTAGCTTATAAAAGCACATTCAATGATATTCCTTTTTATATGGTCATTGGAACGATAAATAAATTTTGCCGAGTTCCAGTTAGTTAGATGGTCCTTATCTGACATATGGACAAAGAAAACACTGTTATCTTCCCCTCTTCGGACATTATATTTATGTTGATTATGCGAACAGAAAGTTGTTTACCTGTTTGTCCATGATATTTACTTAGGCAACCAGAACACTCAGATAAGGACCATCTAATTAAGTGGAACTCGGCAAAACTTATTTATCGTTCCAATGACCCTATAAAAAGGAATATTATTGAATGTGCTTTTATAAGCCAATGTGATAATTTTAACCTTTCCCCTGGCTTATATAAAATAGATGCTATAATTAAAAGACTAATACTTAAAGAAATTAGTTCTGACTTTTGTTCTTAGTTTTTTATATACAATCTTTAGTTATGTGGCCCCATTTATTATTTTTTTTTAATTGTCACTGCTCTGTTATGTACATTGTATTTTCCCCACATTTCGCTCCTCGTGTCTTATAATCTCCCTCGTTAGGCTATCTCCATTTCTTTTAATCTGTTACCTTTTCCGTCTTCTCAGTTTGACCTTACTACCTGCTTCTTGTAATTCTTAATGTGAATCTTTACCTTCCCCCTTCCGTCTTCATCATTGGTGATTTCTTGTTTTTGAGGCGGTCTTTCATACTTTTCTTTCGTATATATACCTCTAATATAATATTATTTCTTGTAGTTATCCTTGATAAGGAACTTAATAAAGTTCGAAAGTACTTGGAAACACCATTTCATTTTTTCCTGCGGGACATTGCATTCATTTGCTACCCTCACGTGATACTTTGTGAGTTTACGGTTAATGTATAGCAATGTCAGACAACTGACTCTACTTCAGGTCCAGCGGGGCGCCCTAGTCCTAGTCCTTATCTGACATTGCTATACATTAAGCGTACCAATTTGTCTTGCATTTCTTCCATCTTTAATATATATATATATATATATATATATATATATATATATATATATATATATATATATATATATATATATATATATATTGCATTGGAACGAAATTAAACCCTCTCAGTGGTAAAAATATCAATGATGCATGGTACTTCATTATTTGTATGTTTGAAGCAACCAAATTGACTTGACTATTCTATGAGAATCCTCTATCACGTGGTCAGGGACCATGTAGAACCGCTACAGGGCAGCGTACTTGCATTGTGTCTACCGTCACTGGGTAGCGATACCTGGCTTGTTAAGCATATGGATACTTAACAAACCTCTCTCCCAAGAAATTGATTGGGAGATGAGAAGGGTTACCAGATACCGTCAAGTGCGTCAGGCACATGAATTGTATGCATATTTTTTTACTAAAAATAATGAGTTTGTACATTATAAACTTAGAGTTTCTAATAGATCTAGACAAGGAAGGTGGTTAAAAATAGAGTAAAGAATGCATGCTGGAACGTAACCAACGCTATAACATTTTAGAAACTACTAATGCTGTCAACAATAGGGTGATGACTTTTTTACTTTTTTATCAAAAAGTATTTCCTGTAGCACGAATGAATCAACTTTTGCCTATTAATGTCAAAAATTACTTTTATTCCATTGAAATATTGAAAAAGCTCACGCACAAACCACTTTGAAATGTAATATAGGCCATTTTAGCATTTTATATATGTTAAAAATATTTATATTAAATATATGCCATCAAACAGACTTGTGCAATTATTTATGTACCATAGAATTGTATAGAATTTTCCAGAAAATCATCACATAATCGCTTGGGCGATTTCTGTAGAGTTCCAGAATTTTCTTCAGCCATTTCGCGTGCGGGATATAAGCGAGATGTTTAAAGCGGGTAGTTACTAGTTCAGTTTTAACGGCGTTGATATTATCATTGCCTTATTATAATTGTTATGTATTCTCCAGCGTTTATTGTAAAGATATCCTGGTATTATTTGGTAAGCTACATTTAACTCTCTCACTAATTATATAATCTAGTAGCATATAATATTTTATTAGTGTCTGCCTTCTCTCTTATTTTTTATAATTCCAATTTGCTTGTTTTTTAATCAAATGTATAAAAGCTGAATAACAGTTTCTTTAATTTGTTACCTATTTAATATTTAGGTTTATTTTCTATTTCAGTTGCTGAGTACAAAACATGTTGTTCAAGAAGAGCTTTTTTAACACGGAGAAGAACAAGAAAACCTGGACAAATAACTTAGTTCAGTTTCAAGCACCATCAAGAAGAGGCAACGTGGCAGTTTATCAAGCACCCTTAAGTGAACGGAGTCGTATACCCCTGAAAATCCACGTCGTTGTACGCTTCAAATTTCTTGGATCCACCGCCAAAGAACGGAGGAAGAGGATCGGCCTAAATGTTGTAGAGCTAAAAGCTCTATGGAACAAAACATTGAACTTCCCGCAAGTATCTGATCAAGCCATTTGTGCAAAACTAGAAAACCTTCTGAAAGACTATGAGTACTGCAGAAAGAAATAAAACTTTAATTCTTCGAATGAACTGTTTGACGTGACCAAGGTGAAAGGTAACTGGTTGTGCAAAGAAGATGAGAACCTCTATGAACAGCAAATTATGACCAAAGGCCAGGTTGGTTATTCCACTGGTAAACCTGCTAGTGCCAAGACCATCCACCCATCCAAGCGAAAGAAGGCAATGGAAGCGACTGTGTCCCCACTTTCCAGCTCAGTACCACCTGATTGTTCCGAAACTAGCACAGACTCATCCAATAACATCGAAGACAGTTCTTGGGAGGATGAGGATGCAGCATCAACGAGGAAAAGGAAGCATAACCCAACAGGCTTAGCGAGACTCCTTGCTACAAGCTCAAAGCTGTTGTCCCACAGAACAGCAAAATTATTTCAACAGCTTTCTGGTGAGGTCATTGAAATCCCAACTCCATGTCAGTCAGCAATCCACAAGGCTATCTACACGAGAGCTGCTCAGGTGAAGAAGCACTTGGTAAGCACGCTTCATCTGGAAAAGTGGAGCTTACACTTTGACGGCAAACGCATTGAGGACTTTGAATATCAGGTCGTAGTCCTCAAGAATGAAGCGAAAGAAATAAAGTTGGCTGCGCTCAAATTGAAGGATGGGAAAGCTGTAACAATTGCTAAAAAAGGCTCCAGGGTGTGTTTGAGGAGTTCAACCTGTGGAGATCAATTGTTATGCTTGTCGCCGACACAACAAGCATGAATACCGGCAAAAAGACAGGCATTGTTGTTCGACTGCAGCAAATGTTCGAAGATAAAGGTCACCCCAAACCCACGTTCATCAGTTGCCAGCACCATGTCCTGGATCGGATTCTTCGCGTTGTCATGAACGATGAGCCCCATGGGTCGACTAAATCACCCAACATAGAGTACTTCTTTGTGCAGGATTTGATGAGCAATTATGATAAATTGAAAGCAGCCTTTAGCAACGGTAAAACTGAGATTAAGGAAGCAGGTTGCTGGAGAGACGACATGAAGTTTCCCTACCACCTCACGCGTGTCTTCCGTCACTTCACTGAGATGAATGAGGTCCCCTTTGTAAAGTTTCAAATGATCCCAAACATCAGCAATGCACGTTGGAACTCTCGTGCCATTCTAGCCCTTCTTGCGTTCATTCTGATGCCTAACACCCGGAGCAGACTGCGTAAAATCTGTTCATTCATTTCTTACTCATTGGCTGACCATTGGTTTAGCACCCACTTGAAGATTTTTATGAACTATCTGCAGCTCTGAATGAATACCAAAACAGGTCTCAAATGCTTAAAAACCCACTGGAAAACAGATGAATCTCCAATCAATATTGCCCGAAGTAACCAATGCTGTGAGCGTGCAGTCAAAGTTATGCAAGACTTGCACGGGTCCTGCCGCAACGAGGACAACCTATCACTGAGATTCATCCTGTCCAATGACATTATTGTGACTAATTTACTTCCTTGTGTGTTTGATGACCCTATATAATGTTATATATATGTGACTCATCAGCTCATTTAACATCTTATAGCATAATTTTAGCCATGTGGAGAACATTTCCAACTAATTTCAATTTTTTTCATATATTTTTTGGACCACCTTAATAAATATATATATATATATATATATATATATATATATATATATATATATATATATATATATATATATATATATATATATATGTATGCATTTATAGCCCCAAAGAAATGAAAATTGGCATCACAACACTAAAGAATGTAACCAATGAAAGCTTAAGAAAGAAAATTTGAGATATAGAGACGGAAAAAATCGTGAAAACTAATTTTAACCGTTTTATGAAAATTAATAAAGGAGTAGGATTCGAACCTGTGTCCTCAAGCGCTCATCGCTATTGTCACCACGACGCTCATCGACTAAGCCACCATCCTCAATCCCAAAATAGGTTGATTCAAGAAGCCTTTTGAATAACGAAGTGTAGGGTTTTTTTTATCCAATGAAAGACAGGGCAAGTGTTTTCTAGTGAAGTCACGCCCTTTCAAATATGGACAGAAGTGACGGATTGCGAGATATATATCAAGCAGCTGCAAGAGGTTGCAGTAGGTCATCAATCTACTGCTGCAAGGTTGCACCTACGTGAGTTGAGGATGCGTCTGAGGCGACGCTGATTGGGCTCCTAGAGAATGGTGAGCCAATTCCACAGTGCGCTCGATAGCCTCTTTGGTGCGAGAAAATGATTCGCACGCATCAGTAGACCACTCGAGAGGAGAGTTCATTTTGCTCCTTGATAACATGGAGTTGAGAGGTTGCATGACCTGGGCACAATTTGGAATGAATTTATGGTAAAAGTTGACCATGCCACAGAAACGTCTGAGTTCTTGTGTGACGTGGTTTGAGAAAAATTGCGTGTTACGGCACCTCTGTCTTCGAGTAGGCTAATCCCGACACTCGAAACATGGTGTTCCAAGAAGGAGAGTTGCCAGAGTTGCGATACCGTACTCTTGAAGGCGAGAAAAGATTTGACGAAGGTGAGAACGGTGTTTCTCGAGGGAGGAAGATACTATTAGCAGGTCAACAATGTAGCAAAAGACAAAGGGAAGACCTTTCAGAACTTGGTCCATGAAACGCTGGAAGGTCTGGACAGAATTTTGTAAACCATAGGGCATTCTGATCATTTCAAAAGAGCCAAACGGAGTGGTGATGCTAGTCTTTGAAATATTGTCTGAGTGGATAGGGATCTGGTTGAAAGCACGAACTAGATCAAGGCGAAGAATGATTGTACAGTCTGAGAGAGGTAAGGTTAAATGGCTATGTACGGAAATGAATAACGGTCCGGGGTTGTTATCGCGAGTAAGGCTCAGTTATCCCAACGGTTCTGAATTCCCCCGGCGTGGATTTTGGAACGATATGGAGTGGGAAGTCCAAAGGTGAAGAGGAAGGCCTACAAATGCCAGCATCCATCATAAATTGGAATTTATCACCCATTGCAGAAAGTCTATCTTGGGCTAGACGACAAATTCGGGAGAATACAGGGTCTCTTGTCCTCTCGATCCGTTACACCACATTATGTTTGTTGGCCCTATCATTCGAAGGTGAAAGGGTAAGGTGGGGAAACTCCTACAGAAGGTGCTGGATTGGGGGATCGGTAGGGGGAAGACGAATAGAAAGGAGGGAACTTTGTGAAGGTGAGTACGAAACTGAAACAGTGAGTAAAATTTTGCGATCGACAACTTTAGGGGGACGAGAATCGACCAAGAGGCCGTGAGCCGAAAGAAAATCGAGACCCAATATTGGACAATCTACCTCGGCCATGACGAACGTCCATCGAAAAACTCGACGGAGACCGAGTGAGACTTGAAGGTTACGCCTTCCCTATGTCCTAATATTGGTCGAATTAGCTGCCTTCATAATTAAATGTAAAGGCGCACAAGCATTGTCGCCCTTAGAAGTTGGTATAATACTGCATTCTGCACCATTGTCCACTAGGAATTAGAAACCAGAAAGTGGGTAAAAAATGCGAAAGGGATGACCTACCTGAGTAAGTGATGTGAGGGCAGGGGATGTAGATCCTTCTGTCCCATGCCTTTCTAGTTTAAAAAAAAGGAGAATTTGAGGTGGAAATTGAAGTTTGAAAATTTGAAGAGTTCGGTTGAGATGAGTGATGTGAGGAGAGTGAGAGTTGAGATTAGGTGAAGGAGGAGGTACCGGTTGTAAGCAATTTACGGCTTCTACACCATATTTGTTCTGGTATCAGCACCATTGAGTAAATTGGGTGAAAGATACATTATGCTTTGGGAGACTACTAGGCGCAGGATGGGAAAAAGCATAATAGTGGTTACAAGGCTGTGTACAGCGTATAGCATTGTTCCCATACCTTTGATGGTACCAGCAGACACTTTTGTTGTGAAAGGTTATGGTGAGAATAGGCGGAAGAAAATTGGGAAAATTGTTGCATGGCACCTTTTGTATTGAGTTTCCCACGTTGGTTTCCTTCACGGGAACTCGAACGGGTCATAACTCTCTGCTCACCATACCCGTGCAGTCGCCGCTCACTATGTGCCCTTTGTTGCAGTTTCAACCGGCTGAGGTCACGTTCAATCCTCGATAACGTGGCATCTAAATCCCTCGTTAGGAGGGGCGGGGGGATTTTAACATGCTTCAGTCGTTCATAAGCAGTTCTCGACATTACCCGAACCTGCGAAATGGCAGAATTAGCCTGAGGGCTGTGATTTTGCCCACCACCCAAATTTACGTATAGATTTTTATGCAGCTGGTCAACATCGGAAGGTGACATAAGAATCAAGGGCCTAATATACTCGGGGACAGCCCGCATGAAAGTTTCGGTGATGAGAGGGTCGAAAAGGTCATATTGCATGCATTTTGCCCTGATAAGGTCCTTCATATGATTTAAGAAACTGGTGGGACACTTATCTTCCATATTTTGAGTATTAAGGAGCTCCCTTAAGTCTTCAACTTATGATTTCCCAAATTCCTTTCGGAAGACCTCCCTCAAATCGTGATATGCCCTCACTTTTCCCCATTAAATTAAATATCCCTAAATTTAATGAAGATTCTTATGGGAACTTTTTGGATTATGCAAGCTATCTTTTCTTCTTATGTAATGGCTCGAAAGCGGAGAACTAGCTCACAAACGTCCAGCCCAGTGATTGAGTTTGATAAATCAAAAGCCGTCAGAGTGAGGAAGGCATGCGTGATTTTGACTGAACCTTGCTGGATTTCAGTTGAAGATTGCATTGTTGAAAATATTGGTCATTCACCGTTTTTTTTTGTCGATGTTTAATTAACCATTGTGATATCGTTATGTTGTATCTGATGTTTGTTAATGAGAAATAAAGTAAACGGTAGAACGTATGAATTGTATTGATGTGCGTGAAAGAATGGCGTGTAAATTCAAGTATATGTGTTTGTGTGTGCGCACAAATTAGTCACGCGGTAGAAACGAAAAAGGAGAACGAAATAGTATAGAGAATAAATTATTCATTCGTTGTATTTAATGGATATTATTTAATTTAAATTGATAAGAATTTTAACAATTGGAAGAAGGATGACTTAAAGTTACAGTTTAAATTTTGCTGGTTTCAGTCCTCCTATCAAGCTATGTTGCTTCTCCGGCGGGCGTCAGCCAGGGCAAAACCCAACTCCCTACCGTGATTCCCACTCATGGTGGTAACCTCCCTAGTAAATAGTGTCAGTTTAAAAAGAATCCGGGTGGAGATTCGAACTGGCGACCCAGCGATTGCTAACCTAGATAGCATATATATATATATATATAAATATATATATATATATATATATATATATATATATATATATATATATATATATATATATATATATATATGAATGTATGTTTTGGAGATTAGGCCTAAACGTGACGACCTGCGATAAACGCCCGAGGGATTTAATACAACGAGATCGTACGAAAATAAATTGTTTTTAATAACTAACAGATGAAAACACAAAGAGATAAATGATTGGATATAATACAACTGGCAAAATGGTATACAATGAGGGAGTGACGTGAGAGATATATGAAGGATTAAATGTGAATTTTGGAATGATATTTAAAGGATATTTAAAAGATAATTAAAAAGACAATGCGCAAGATTTAACAAGATATTACATGGATATTAAATGGAATTTAATAAGAGATAAACAGGATATTAAATACATGTAAAGGTATTTAAAACGACTACAAATGTTAATACGTAAATTTGGGTTCTGTAACAAATGAAAATAAATCTAAGTAGAGTACTCACACATTTGAGATGATTTGCAAACCTGATGTTGGAATAATTTATAAACGAACCTTGTTATATGTAAGCGAGGGCGAAGGCGATAGAGAGAGAGGACGCTTAAATTTTTTTGTGAGTATCGCAGTTACGCACTATATATATATATATATATATATATATATATATATATATATATATATATATATATATATATATATATATATATATATATATATATATATATATGTGTGTGTGTGTGTGTGTGTGTGTGTGTGTGTGTGTGTGAATTGGTGGAGGAAGTAAAAAAACGGAAAAAACTATGGAGTTCTTTATTAACGTCGTGAAATCTAACATATATATTGTTTGACTTATCACTCTGCTCGATATCATTTGATAATATTATATATAATTGTTTATTTTGAGATACTGAAGATTATAGGAATTTGGCATTGCTACAATAGAATTGCTTGCCATTAGCATAGAAATGGAATGATAGACCCAGACGACACATAAGAATACCAAGAGGTCGAAGATAGATGCGAAACGGAACCATGCCAATAACCGATCCTTGCGGAACGCCAATATGCACCTACGCTGGCCAAGAAAGATTGAGTACGAGATGAAAAATATGAGTAGAACCAGTAAAGGCCAGTTCCAGAGACACACAAGGATTCATGGAAGTGGTAAAGAAAAGGAGTAATTCGAAGTGAGATGTGAAATATGTTAAAATCTTCTTTTAAATATTCAGAAGAGAAATATAATCGAAACATCGCACATTTCTACCACTCGTCCGTTACTTTGTAATTCTAGCTGTACATTAATTAAATATTCCTACATAATATCCATATAAACACCAAAGTACACGATTTCATCCAATGTGACCTGATTCCTATTTTTTTAATATAATTAATATATTTATTAGACAAGTTTTTACTTAACTTATTTTTCCGTCCAAAAGTTATCGCAAAAACTGCTGTTTCTTTGGTCTCCAAACGTGTTATTGTATTGTTGCCAATAATCAATGATGAGATTGATAAGGCAACAAATTACTTTATTGCAATCACTTATCGCTCAAGGTCTGCCGAAACAGATAAAAAGGAATTAAACAAAGTTTTCTTTATACAGCTTCGAAAGTAGTGTAGTAGTTTGCCATCCTATCTTGGCCATGGCGAATCCCGACTGGGAAATGTAAAAGACATAAAGGTCAGTATGAAAATCGCTAGTGAACCCCCCGAGGGTATCATAGGCCGGTCCTATTTGGGAAGTGGTGCCATGAAGTATTATGTTTTGACACCAAACAGCGTACGGGTAGGAACCTTCGTCGCCCCTGGGCAGGGAACTTAGAAAAATACAAGACAATGGTTGCGATGACTTGAGACGAACTGGACACAATTTAGCGACTTGAGTTGCCGCATCATCTTTAGTTGACTTAGTCCTTGTATTCAATTTTAGAGTAAATTCCAATAATGCTACAGTACAAGCTTATTAATGAAGTCATTTATCCATATCATAAAGCATACGAGTGACCCAAACAAAATAAGCCCACCCAAAAAACCTAAATTTATTTTTATTATTTTTTTCCAGTATTAAGCTAAAAATAGACGCAAAGAATAAATCTACACCAAACTAGTAATTATGCATCGTGTTTTCTGCTTAAAAATTGCATTTAACATGGAACATACAAAACATTGAATGAGTTGTTTTGTTCAGAGTTTAAACTGCCATTTCTCCTTCTAAAAGCCGCGTACGAAGTTGGTTGGCTAAATTGGAGAAATATGGGACTGTTTTTAATCTCAGCAAGAAATGTGACGATCATTCTAGCGACTATGGAAGCCCGACAAAGCGAACATGTAAGATTATATCGAAAGAGTTAAGGAAGCTGTAGTATCAAACCCAAAACTGTCCCTTAGGAAAATAAGTCTATTATCACTTGGAATCGCAAAGGAATCATTTAGGAGGACTCATTAATGACCTCAAGAATTACCTCTATCGCATACAAACATTAGAGGAGTTTTCTGACACTGATAAACTTAACATAAAATTAATGACCGAACGATTTCTTTCCAAGATGAAAAACGGCCAATTATTTTATTTGTTTTTGATGTCAAACGAAGCTCATTTTTATCTTCATGGTAAAGTCCTATATAAAAATTATGTATACGTGGGGTCACAATCAGCAGAAGTAGTTGCAGAAAGATCCTTAGAGTTTGCAAAATGTACTGTTTGGGTAGCATTTTGTTCATAAGCTTTAATTGAACCCATCTTCTTTGAAGAATAGGGTAAGAATGTCGCCGTGACTAAAGAGCGTAAGTTAATGTCCTAGAGACATTTTTGTAAGGGAGTTAAAAATCATTTTATACATCTCTTTTGGGATAAATTTTGGCTCGCATATGATTGTACTCTATCCACCTCATTTGGATAATTTTGGTTTGGGTGTAAAGGTACTCCTCCGCACACATCAATGGTGTGAGAATGGATGTCCAAACACTACGAAAAACGGGTAATTAGTCACAAAGCTTATTTATTTTCTCGATTTATCACTCTGATGTTCATTTTTATCGGTTTATAAAATAACGTGTTTTCGCGGACCAACCGATGATCATCGTGAAGCTGAAAGAAATGATCAGAGGGTAGATCACATTAATCCCAAGGGTTATGGGCACCAAAATTTATTTCGATGCTCAAATGCATAGAAAAAAAATGGAGGGAGCAGGGTCATGTTGCACGCGTTCTAGTTATAAAAGGAGTTAAGATTTTGTAATGAATTTTTGAGAGGTTGGTAAAATGTAATTATCAATTTTATTTGAAATTTTCATAGAATTTAATATAAATACAATTATTTATGATTTTCTTTTAGCGGGCACCTGTTTTTCTTTTTTCATCCTGATATTGTTGGTACTAATTTTTAAATATAAACACTATTAAATTCTCTTTAATTGATCTTAAGATTACTTCACGAAAATCACCTATGTTTCAAATGTGGTTTAATTTTACAATTCAAATAATCTATTAAAATACTAAGATTGGATTTGCTCCGAAGATTGGATTACAGGACGCTACAAGGACTAACCGAATCCTACTTCTCAATCGACATAAAAATGGAATTATGCAATATAATAATTGTCACGGGGCGTAAACCACCCAGGCGCCCAAATATTCCGGTAACCAAATTCTTAAAACTGTTCAACAATAGAAACCAAATCATATTCAAGGGAGACTAAAACGTAAGATGCGCCTAGTGTCAGGTCAAGGTGCCGGCAACTCGGGCAGTTGCCCAGGGTTCACTATGTTCTTAGAGGCGCCATCAAAGATCTTCCAAAAAAAGAAAAGGTGAAAATAATAAATAAAATATTTGTTCATTGTTAAAAAATAGCTCAGGTAATAAACTCATTTCTATTATTCTACATTTTTAGTTTTTTCCAGGGCGTCAGCAACCATAGGGACAGCCCTAGATGCGCCGAAGCCTGTTACATTGTAGGGATCAGATTACGGCATATGTAAGCTTCTGGCTCCTCCAAATTGCTGGAGTCAATAGGCCCAAAAGACACCTCTATAAATTAAAGCGAATTAGTCCTATTAAATCCAAGCATGCCCTATTAAATGTATACACCCAATTGTGTATTAGAAATAGAATGTTTTTTTTTCTTAAATATACATATGTAGCAAGAAGCGTGAGAGACAAAAGACGAGCAAAGAAATTGTTGAACACCAGCGTTTGATAAAGCTGCCTAAGTTGTGTCCTGAGATAGAGTAATAAAAGACGGATATTTATTTAGGAAGAGCCCGAGTAAACACAGCTGCTGACCATAAGAGATGGTGCAGCGAAGGTTGTATTAAAAGACAAATAAGGGTTTATCGTGTAAGCGTACACACATTGTACACAGACTTCCTAGCCCCACCCAGAGGTTGGGGATACGAAAATAAATGGATGTAGGCTGTCCGACGGCAGCCGTCCAATGTCTAGGTCATGCCCTCTGGATTTAGAGTGCAAATATAAATAGAAAGAAGACAGTCAGTTATGAAGTAGTTAATCAGAGAGAATAATAACGAATACGTCCGCCAAATCTTGTCTTTCCCTTAACTCTTACTCGCGTCGAATAATATATAGAATACTAGTCTCTCACTTAATCCGCTCCGTCTCTCTCGCCGATTGAAATCCCAATATTCAGTTGTTAGAATAGAGAAGTTTATTTTTATAAGTCTATCTTTACCTTGAACCTTCGACAATCCAGCCAAGAAGAACAGCGTAAAAACATTATGTTTGGAGTCAGAAAAATAATTCACCGTAAAGCCATCGTTCACCTCAAAACTGGAACTAGTCGCTCCCTCAATAAGGTGGTTTTACGGAAACAATCCTTCCCTCAACATAACCAAGACAGACCTGGAACTGGCTCACAAACAATAATAGAAAGATGGATAGTAAAACGACTGGGACCGGAGTTCCAGACCTAAATTACATGTAATGTAGCAACAAGACCAGATATATGCCTTTCAAATTACAACATTCCTTTCAATTATAATATAGAACCGATAGATGTACCTTGCAGCGACCACCTACCAATTTTACTCACCGTAAACCAACAACCCATTCAGATCCCGGCGAAAAAAGGGTAGGCATACCAGAGAGCCGAATGAGGAAAATACAAACACAAACTAGGAACCTACGTGGCAATCGGACTCAACGAACCAACGTTAGAAGAGATCAACGAAGAGCTAGACAAAATTAGGACCACCATACAAGCTGTAGATAATGAACTTATTCTCAGAGTAGCTTAGAAAATAATAAAATACTTCAAATGGACTTTGGATCTGAAACAAGAGGATTCAACGAGAGCATCCAAAGTCAACCTGGGAAAGTTATTTAAACCTTAGTATGAAAAAGAGAGAGAATTCCTGATTGATACCAACAAGAAATAGTGGGACGAAAGTATTTAAAATATGGACAACGAATTAGTATCCAGAGTATTTTTGAATAAAATAAAATAAATGAGAACCAACCGAATTAAGGAAAAATATATAAAAGACAGACAAGGAAAAACAAACGAAGATTAATGTAAAATCGAAAGAGTATTCAAAGAACACTGGAAAAGAGTTTTCGACAAAAACAAGGAAGAATGTTTAAATTTTGATATAGACTGAGAGCCAAATAGTTGAATCATTAAACGACCAAATTGAAAGAACATACCACCATCACTCTGTCGAAGAGGGAAGAAACACCAACGAGAGAATTGACGCAAAAATCACCACCAAGGAGCTAAGATATACCATCCGAAACTTTCAGCAAAATCCACCAGGAAACTCCGGCTTTACTAAAAGCTACTATGTTTAACAACTATGAAATATTCTTTATATGGCCTGGATTTCCAACAAAATACAGATATGAAGGATAGGTATAGAATTTAAAGGCACATAAGCTATATATATATATATATATATATATATATATATACGTAGGTGAGTCAAAAAGTTCTCAGACAAATGCCAGATTATTGAAATGTTCGATTTTGTACAAGTAAATACAGGGTCAAACACGACTTTCATGTTTTCTGAACAATTCCTACAAAATTCGTCATTCAATTTGTCGAGACTCTTTGTATTAGATGTGCTTCAAAAAGGTTACTTTTTTGAACCCATAAAATGGCAAATTTTGAGATAAGAGCGAACATTAAATTCCTGACTAAACTTGATTGGAAGCCTGTTAAGATTATTGACGCTCTACAACAGGTTTATGGTGACTCTTCGCCATGTAGAGCGGTAGTTTACGACTGGATTAAGCGCTTCAAGGGGGGTAGAGAAGAAGTTGAAGATGATCCACGTGAAGGGAGACCCTCCACCTCCATTAACCCAGAAAATGTCTAGCTTGTGAGGAATCTAGTGGATAAAGATCGCCGTATTACTATTGATGAAGTTGCCAATGCATGTGAAATCTCTCATGGCTCAGCATTTGGAATTCTAACTGAAAATCTTGGCCTGAGCAAGCTTTCCGCACGTTGGGTCCCAAAAGCGTTGCGAGAAGACCAGCTGAATCATAGGGCCAACCTTTCTTTGGCTATTTTGACCAAGATTGAAGCAAACGAGGATAGTTTTTTTGAGCGCCTCGTAACGGGAGATGAAACTTGGGTGTATCAGTTTGATCCTGAAAGTAAAAATCAATCAAAAGAGTGGCACCCAAGGGGGGCAGCAGGGCCTATCAAGTTCAAGACAGAGAGGTCCGTTAAGAAGATAATGGCTACAGTTTTTTGGGATTCGGAGGGAATTATTTTAATAGACTTCTTAGAAGGACAAAAAACTGTTACATCCAGCTATTACGAAGGAGTTTTAAGGAAGCTGAAAACTTCAATAGCCAAAAAACGACGAGGAAAGCTCCACAAGCAAATCTTGTTCCACCATGACAATGCCCCTGCACATTCGTCCAAAGCTGTGAGATCTCAGCTACGGGAATTTCGATGGGAAACTCTTGCTCATCCCCCTTATAGCCCTGATTTAGCACCCTCTGACTTTTTTCTGTTTCCAAATTTAAAGGGACACCTAAAAGGAACCCGGTTTCAATCATTAGATGAAGCAAAAAAGCAGGTCATTACTTGGTGCCAGAGACAACCCCGTGAATTCTACAAAGATGGTCTTTACCGTTGGATTCATAGATTAAGAAAGTGTATAGATGTTAATGGAGCTTATGTAGAAAAATGATTACAGTATTATTACAAATAAAAATTTTATGCCATTTATCTGAGAAATTTTTGACTCCCCCTCGTATATATATATATATATATATATATATATAGAGAGAGAGAGAGAGAGAGAGAGACAACCCCGTGAATTCTACAAAGATGGTCTTTACCGTTGGATTCATAGATTAAGAAAGTGTATAGATGTTAATGGAGCTTATGTAGAAAAATGATTACAGTATTATTACAAATAAAAATTTTATGCCATTTATCTGAGAACTTTTTGACTCCCCCTCGTATATATATATATATATATATATATATATAGAGAGAGAGAGAGAGAGAGAGAGAGCGAGAGAGAGATAAAAAAATCATGTACAACCGCAAAATTCGCCAATGGATTGCAAGGAGTTTTATTAAACGTCTTCTCTATTTTCAGATTTTATTGAATGATCATTCACAAACTATCCTTCCCTTGTAGGAAACTCACCTAGATAATAAAGTTAGGAGTTTTTTATGAGGTTTCACAGTATATAGATCTGATCGCAATAGACCAGGAGGCGATGTATTGAATGGAATAAGAAGCACCATTCCTCATATTCCTATACCTTGGAAGACTAACTTTGAAGTCAATGCTATCCAAATCTTCCTAAATAATTTAAAATTTACCTTATGTTCCATATATTTACTTCCAAGGGTTCCAAATCTCTATATTATGTTTGGAGACTTAAAGAAATTAATCCCATCAGTACCACAACTTGTACTCGTATTAGGAGACTTTAATAGTCATCATATACTCGTAACTGCACACTCCCGGACAGTTCGGCCACACGGATATCTAGCTCTCGCACCCAAAAGACTTAGCTTATGCTACTTTCGCATTTTTCATCGCTTGACTTTGAGAGAAGAGAAGAATTCAAAGATCAGTGAATCACAATGGCATTTTTCGCGAGTAGAGCCATATAAAAGAACTCTACCTCTCTCCAACGCCATTCTTCTTTCCCTACGGGGAATCAAGACGGAGTATTTTTCTAGGTTGCCATAATTAATTTCATGGCTGTCTAAATTCATCACCCCTTCCGTTCCAGCCTTCTAAGGCGTAGCCGTGTGTACTGCCATTCATAACCTAGTTCGAACTATGCCCGTCGTGTGACAAGGCATAATTCGAGGCGGTTGGGAAAGCAGGTTTGTAGACTAGCCCACTGTGGAACCTTCCGTCAGAAAAGAGGCGCTGCTGCAACAGTTAAGGTTAACATAATTACATGGTTCTTAGTATTAGGATGTTATTTTATTGTTTATCTGTTTAACAAGTACTGATAATTGCATTACTGTATATTATAATTTTTCCCCATGGTATATATCTAATATGTAATCAAATTTCATAACTCGGTAACTCTATAATATCTAATGATTACACTAGTCTGCGTCAAAAATGTACCTTAGGTTTTCTGTAGTGTTTCTTAATAAAATTGACCTCCTAAATCCGAATCTGGCATCCGTTTTCCTCTATCAGGTCCATTTTTTTAATAATAATTTTATAGTTTATATATGTCCTATATTACATCAAAATTTCAATAGTTTTGCACTACTGTATTCACAATAAATTTTGTGTACATTTTAAGTAATTATGTTAATAAGTTTATATTTTTGCGGGTTAGAAATTGCTTAGCATTATAATAATAATAATAATAATAATAATAATAATAATAATAATAATAATAATAATAGTGGGTGAGTTAAAAATGGACAGAAAATGTAAGAATAGCTCCGACAGATTTTGCTATGTTTGCGGCAAAGTGACTTTTTCCGAGCAGAAATGTACAATCTCTCCTGAAATTAAATCTTTGTATCATGCATGTTTTGGAGTAAGGCTAAGAGATCAAGATAAAAGGTTTGCACCACATATCTGCTGCAAGAGATGCTACATAAGTTTAAGACGCTTGAGTCAGGGCGAACAGTAGTCTCTCTTTTGGTGTTCCAAATGGAGTGGAAAGAGGGCAAGGACCACACTACGGACTGCTATTTTTGCATGACAAATCTTAAAGGTGAGCATTGTATCAAGTATTTAAGCTTTCTCCATTTTACTGGCTCCTGAAAATGTCATTATTATGCATAGACTTAACATAAAATTAAAACTAACATAGTTCACTTCAGCATGAACATATATTTTACTGAACATTTATGTACTATCTGCAACTCCAAATCAATTGCTTTATGTAATATGTAATTATATTTTCCACAGGTATAAATAAGAAAAATAAACATAGTGTGGTATATCTGGATGTTCCTTCTGCCATCAAAGCCCTGCCCCATGGTCCAGGAAATCCTATACCTTCTCCCCCTGAACATATAGAGGTCAATGAAGAGATTAATATGGAAGTTGATCAAGATTATGACACATAAGAGTCTTATCAGGTTTCCACATATAATATGGTCGCAAGACCATTCACTAAGTTCAATTAAATGACATGACTAGGGATCTGGGGCTTTTAAAGGAGAAAGCAGAACTTCTTGGCTCTCGACTTCGTGAAAGTAATCTTCTCGCTAAAGAAACAACATTTTTTTTTATACAGAAATAGAGAACAAGAGTTTCGAAGTTAATTTTTACAGCATTCTTCCAGCTCCTTAGTATACTGCGCCAATATTAAATGACTTGTTAGGCCTTTGGAATTCCATACAATCCATTAGAATGGAGACTTTTCATATATTCCTACAGTAGAAGTTTAAAAGCTGTGTTACTGAATATTGGTAACAAGATAGCTTCCGTTCCTACAGGCCATTCAATCCAACATACTGAAAGTTATGAAAATACGAAAAAAATGCTGGATGCAATAAATTACTCTACCCACAATTAGAGAATATGTGGTAACTTAAAAGTAAGATCATTTTACACTTGGCATTTCTAACCTCTTTGATATTGACATTTTCATTTTTAATTGTTAATATTTGTATACACCTTTTGGTCAACTTACATTTTACAAGAATGCAAATCTCGAAATTATGACTCATTTTTTAGTTAAATTTTTTGGTTGAAGGTGTCCCTTTAGGTTAATGCATCATTTTGGGTTAATGAGGAACTTATCCTTATTGAGAATGTATACAACATAACTCAATAAACTCAAAATAAGATGTACATATATTCAATTAGTTCCAATACAATGATTTAATGCATCGGAATACAGTATTTTTCAGTGTATATTCATATTCTTATTGTTTTAAGAAATATTATTTTTAATTTGTTTTTAGAAATATTACACTTTGAATTTACATTCGCTGCTAAATTTCTTTTCAGGTAGTGTCTCTTATACTTGGGATTCAAACAGACTACACGAAGCATCCCTGTTTCCTATGTTTATGGGACAGTTGTACAGATAATATGCATTATGAGAAGAAGGTTTGGCTTCCACGAGAAGTATTTAGAATTGAATCAAACAATGTGATAGCTGAATCTTTAGTGTCTCCTCACAAAATACTGCTTCCTCCACTGCATATAAAGCTTGGCATAATGAAAAATATGTCAAAACCCTTAAAAAAGAAGGCCAAGCTTTTAAATTTCTTCTTCAAAAATTTCCACAAATCAGTGACGCTAAGCTCCATGCGGGAATTTTTGATGGACCTCAGATCACGAACTTGATGAGAGCTCAGCAGTTTGAGGCATCAATGACAGACATAGAAAAAAGATGCCTGTAAAGCTTTCAAATCTCTAGTTAACAATTTTATAGGCCAAAAAAGAAGCCCAGAATATGTTGCCCTGATTAATCAGCTCTTAACAAGTCTCACACATTTGGGAGCTCGAATGTCTATAAAGATACACTTTTTACAGTCCCATCTGGATTATTTTCCCAACAACTGCGGGGATTACAATGAAGAACAGGGGATAGATTCCACCAGGACATAAAAACAACGGAATCCAGGTAGCAGGATAAATGGGACGTAAACATGCTTGCTGACTACTGTTGGTGTTTGAAGCGTGATGCACCAGATGCACCGAGTATGACTACCCGAATGAGACATTAAGATCACCAAAATACGAATTAAAACTACTGAATCAGGACCTATAACCGATTCTGAAAAATTCCCCTAATCAAGACAAGCAAAAGAGGAAAATAAAAATAAATTTAAACAAATAGAAAGAAAGGAATTGCTGGATAAAAAACAACTTATAAAACAAATAGCTAAAGCAACACAAAACATGAACTGAAAAAATACGAGTACAATTTGAAAATAACATCCATATAAACAACATCACAAACTAAAGAGAAATGCGAGAACTATTGCACCAGCAGTAACAGGAGAAAAAAAATGCTAACAACGGTTTAAAAGCATAAACAAACCGCACATTAAACAAAAAAAACAAACAAACAAACATTTTACCCTTAATATTTATTCCGAACTTTAACTCTAAATATAGCCAGGGTGCCAGATATTAGCATGACCTACACGCAAATTTGCAATTCTCTGCAAATCTCAACCTTATAATTTACTCTATTATTTTATCATTGCCTTTTCCTCTTCTCCCCCCTCTCTTCCCCCTCTGAGCATACCAAGGTTTGTCCGGAAAGGAGTTTTAGAGGATAGATAGAGAGTACCGGGGTCCCGCCCCTCCCCTGTCCTAGTTCCTCCTAAGAGGACCAAGTTGGGTGAGGGGGCTCGGCGATCTGTATCTTTTTCTCCCAGTCTCTTCCTATCATTTAATTTCATTTTATTAGCTCCGGGTAAAAAATTTGCATTTTTTTTAATGGAAGTTATAAAAAAAAGGAATAACAAGTAGTTATATGATCAAAGAACATTGGCCTATAATAGAAAATGTCATGGCTAGCCTGTTATTTTGTTTTTCCTGTAGCTACGGGTAAAAAAAAAGATACAGGACTATATTTGGTGTCATTTACTACCACCATCTTGAAATGCGGGTGATAATTTAAGCGATGAAATTATGGCCTAAAATTGCACAAGTGTTTAGGGATTTAGTTAGCAATATTATATTTTTATGTGCCAATGTATCACGATTATATATTGCCTACTATTGTTTTTTTATTATCCCCTATTGAAAATATTAATAATAAAAAGTAAGACTGCTTCATCTAACCATTAACAATCAGCGCAATTGTAGAAAATTTATTATATTTACCTTATTATGATGGACAAAAGCCCGCAACAGCCAGCAAATATTGTAGACGGCCAGATAGCCGTCTACAGTACTGTATAAAAGGATCAGAACGACTGTATTCCTATCACATCTTCCATAACTTTTGCAAGAGAAAATACGTTTTCAAATTTGGTTTACGATAACCTACACGTATGAACTACCTATGGGTAAAGGTTATGCAAATTTGGACAAATAAAACGAAAGTTATAATCAGATAAGCAAAGTTTCCGAAATGATCCGAACGCTTAGGTTTCTTGTAGAGTGAACCGGCATTGTTTGCATAGGAACTAACTTCAATTTAATCTCTTTATTCCCGCGAGCTGATCGTAAAGATTTGCCACCAAGATGGTCTTTCATTTGAAGCCATTGCAGAGTGTCCTGAGCTCTAAAAGTTTAGTCCATTATATTCTGTCAACCAATGAGGAAACAGAGTTATACAAGGCTGCTGAATCAACTGGTAGGCTAAGAAAGACCTCAAATTGACCATAATTGTGAAGAAGACCAGTTTCAAGAAGGCTACAGCAATTTCTCGAGATATCAATGAGATTTTGGCCATCAGTGTCTCCAGGAAGACGGTGTCACTTCGTCTGGAGGAAGACAATCTTCACGCTCGCACACCCGTAGCCAAGCCATTGATCGTTCTGAAGAGCAAGAAGGCTCATTTTGCATTCACCAATGACCACATTACATGAACGGATAGCCAATGGAGTCAAATGTAATTTAGTGACGAATCTAAGTGGAATTTGTTTGGATCTGATGGTAAGAGGTTCGTTCGTCGCAAAACAGACGAAAGATTGTTTGATGGAGCAAGTGTCATGGTCTGGGACGTGAGTTCGGTTGAAGGCTGGGCCAATTATGCCCTTATGGAGCAAAGTGAATGCACAAGTGTGCCAGGAATCGTGCGCCAGCATGCTTTACCCCATCTGGAGCCTCCGAAGCCCACCTTTATTTTTCAAGCAAGATAACAACCCTTGCTACACGGCCAATCGGTGAAGACCTTCCTGGACGACGAGAAAATCACTCTTATGAACTTGAGTCCAGACCTAAATCCCATTGAAAATACTTGGAAGTCACTCGGAGAGAGGTCTAGAACGAGGAATCCGAAAACAGTTCAAGAACTCTTCGAGATGAATGGAGTGAGATGACTGCTCAATAGTGTCAACACTTTGTTCGGTCCTGTGACAGATGTCAAAGCATCCACGAAAATAAAGGCCTATACACTAATAAATACTAATTACCTATAACTTGTACAAGTGTTTTTCACTGATAATTATAATCAAATCGTTATATTCCAATATAAATTTGTTTCCGCTCTCATTCGGATCATTTTGGAAACTTCAATTTTTCTAATAAATTGCCTATCTGCTGATAACTTTCGTTTAATTTATTCAAATTTGCATAACCTTGACCCATACGTAGTATCTACCAATAGGTTAAGGTCACATATTTTGAAAACCTTAAGTTTTTTTTAGCAAAAGTTATGGATGATGTAATAGGAATACAGTCGGTCTGATCTTTTTGGAAGGTACTATAATTTCTTTTCCCTTCAGCCATATTTGGGAATTATGTCCATGTCCTCTCAATATTTTGCGTACTGGCGCAAGTTTCGCGGTCGGTGAAATTTTGAGAATAATTCACTGTTTCGTGTTTGCATTTTTCTAATGACAGGATAGAATATGAAGCCCAACGGTCTGATATTACCTTAGTCCCAGGCAAGATCCACTTTTTTATAATTTTCATCAATGTTTCTTTAGTTCTGGCTGGAACAGACAATGGACACTTTTATTGAGCCCCGTTCGAATCCTCCGAATATCCAAACACTTTAGGCAGATGGTCATCGATTATATTTTTGTTTGCGTCATAATGGATGGTGACCTCCTGGGCAAAAGTATACCATTCGACAACTGCTTGATGTGATAACTTCACTTCTTTCCTGATTTCCTGCTAGATGGATTGTTAAATACGAATCAATACATATATAAAATGAATCACTTTGCCTGGCTGTATTATAGCGGTTTCCAAAAATGTTCCGTGCAAGGCAAACCTATACACCAGCAACAGATTTTGAACCTATTTGTTCCCACGGATAAGTGCGGTTTTGTCTCAGTGGAAAACAAGGTTTTCGAGGACTTCTAAGTCACGCCTGCACACAAACATACACATTTCACTTTTCTCAGAGAATGCTTAGCCAAAAATGATATGAACATTGTTTTATTTAATAAAATAACTCCCAAATTTAATGAGCGACAACGAACAATCCGAGGAGAATTCCGTTTGTGTCTGTCCTTCTCTTAGTTTTTTTTTTTTTAAGTCTGCCAGAATGTACGTGCATCGTTTTCTAAGTTAAGTCTGTCTATCAGATTGTCCCATAGTACATTCTGCTGGTCCCTAGTAAGTGTCATTAGTTCGTCACGTATTTATTATGTTTGTCTGTGTGTAATGATGTTGGGGCCAGTGAGGTTTACCCTATTGCTTCTTTCCCTGTATTCTCTAGCTATAGATTTCATTTTAGGGGTCCATGAAGGGGCAGGATGTTTTATTTTAAACTCGGGGAATGGCTTACTTATCTGCTTTTATTAAATGATCGGTAATTTTATCCAACTTCTCGTCAATCTCTTCTAAAGTTGCATTAATTAAGGGGTTTGGACTGTAATTTTCGCGGAGTTGCTTATAAGCATCCCAGTTGGTGCGAGAGTAACTCTTGCGTCCTGGGATAGGGATTTGAATAGGGGCGGTTGAAATTTTAATAAGGCTAGCCTGATAGTTGTTGGGGACAGAAGGGCCCGGTTCAATGAAGTAGTTGTATGGAAACACAGTGCTGGTGAGCACTATGTCCGTTTTTTTGGCTGTGGTGTGTGTTACGTATGGGGGAAAGTTCAGTCCAAATCTCATCATAATTTGCCTGTCAATAAGTGACCCGAGATTTCTGCCTGCTCGGTTGGTCATCGTATAATTTGAGGCAGTACTCCTTGCATTGAGGTCGCCGGAAAAAAGAACGATTCTGCCGTTACCACAAAGCTGCAGGAAGTTGTGGAGAGGTAAGTATCTCCTCCCTGGGGCCTGGTACCCTGTTTTCAGGACCAGTGGGACCAGTTCCGTACGGATCTCCAAAGCTTGGTATGACTCGTCGATTCCAATTATTGTCCTGAAGTCAAGACCACTTTTCACAGCAATTGCACAACGGTCAAATCGTTCCCCGCCGTGATTTTTGATAGGACCTCGTAGAAAAAAAAAATTAGCCTATCTGTGTCTGTGTTTATGCCGTGTTCTGAGATAAATACAATGTCGGGGTCGCATTGTCCTATTATATTACCGTAAAGTAATTTTTTGTTTGTCTAACCGCTTGAGTTAAAGTATAATATTTTTAGTTTGCCCATTGTCAATTCACGTTAGATTCCTGTGTATGTTTATGAGTTTAGGGTTTGTTCTCTTTCGAGCTTAGGCCCTTTGGAGTGGATGGGGGCGTACGAGATTTTCCTGTGCGTTTTTTCCTGAATTCGCCGTCTGTGAAAGATACGAAAGTTTCGGGAGCCAGTTTGATCAAGACTCGGAGTAAAGCCTCCTCGACTTCTCGTTCTGAACAGTCGTCCGATGAGAAGTCCGATTTGGTCTCAGATGCTGCGAGGGTTTCTGTGGGCGCGGCGACGCCCTCCTCCCACAGGTTCCTCAGACTCAGTCTCTGATACGTCCATCTCAGTTTGTTTGTGTGTTCTATGTTTCTGTCTTTTGTGTGTTATTTTGTTGCTTGGTACATTTGTTCGTGTTTCTGGCACTTAAGCTTGGATACTAGTATCCCTGGAAATGGCTAGGCGTTGCCGTGGGTGGAGAGCTTCTGGCAACTAGTCTCGCACTCTGGTTCGAGACCAATTTTTAGAATCTCCTCTAATCGTGGATTCTCAGGAAACCAGATTTCTTGCATCTCATTATGCACCAGCATTCTATTGACCTATCTCTCAAAGGTCTTTGGAGAGGAGAGCGTTGCAATGTGAGCATAATAAATGCAACATATAATTTTGGTCGAGTTTTCATTCTCGACGTGCAGGTATGTTGTGCTTTCCCGAAATTCCGCTACGTCAGCTTTAGCAACCTTGGCATAGGTGCTGTTAACTTTTTTTTCGATAGATTTCTTTTTTAATAAGTCTTTCTTGACTGGGCATACCATGAATAGCTTCTTATGTACCCTTGCACAGTTCAGGCACTTCAAAGAGGTGCTATTGCAGCTCCTCCAGGAATCGCCCTCTGCAGAGCATATGAAACATATTAGAACGTTTCCTTTCGGGCAGTTGGCCGTGGGGTGCTCTTCGTATTTATAACACTTAAAGCACATCTGGAGGCCGATAAAGTCTTCACGTTCGATCTGCTCAGGGTCGATGCGAACGTTAAAGAGTAGTAAACCTGCTCTCGCGGCCGTGTTTGCCATAGCCGTGTCCTCAAAGATAGTTTTAAAAACATGTGTATAGTCTTTGAATTTGATAATTTCAACAACCTTTGCCCATGAGTGGATTTTTTTCCATCCCCGCATGAATTTCTCCCGCGGAGTGTCCCTCAACTCAGGGATCAAGGCGGCGAAGGATGACGCTGCGGTGTGTTTTTTTATTTGTGCTGGCGTTTTGGTTTTAGATTTATAATTTGTAGGCATTATGCCACTTTTGTTGAGGTGAGTGCTATGTAATTAGCATCCTTGGCGCAAATAGCCGCATAGCCATTGTATATATCGATCAGGCGGACGAACGCTATATTAAGCTCACCATAGATTTTAACGAAGACCCTCCCACGATCAGGCTTGGGGCTATCGGAGAGGGTCCTCAGCAGTAATGTTATTCAGCTGGTTCGCACCGGTTCGTAAGAACCACTTCTTTGAATTTCATTAAGCACAAGAACCGGTTCTTAGTTTAAATGATGTATTCTCAATCTTTTTTGAAGTTGGAAAAATAACTAAAATTAATAATTTCACTTGATAGATAATATTATGCAACAACCCTAAAATAAACCTTTGCGGGTACTACCAGCTAGCCAGTATGGTTTGCTGCTAGAGACCTATATTGAGAGAACCTATTGTTAGTGAGACCTGTAGTGAGAGAACCTGTTCTTAAAATTTTTGAATCCCACCACTGGACCTCAGTGTCATCGGCCAGGTTCCTTTCATCAATTCTCCATCTGCCTCTAATGAGTATCGGAAAAAAATAAATGAAAAAGAGCCCGGGGGATTGTGCGTGTAATGATGTGCGTTGGTTTGTGTGACTGAGTGTATGTAAAAGAAAGCGTATCACCAAAGTAAAAAATGTTTCTTAGAAGTTATTCCAATCCCAAGTCAAATAAATAAGCTTCACCAAGTACTTTACCTTACTGAAGGGCGCTTTTGTTAGTCCGACAAGGATAATGTCCGTCAGAGGGTGACCTGTTGAAGAGGTGGGGGAAGCAAGTTCAATCACTGTCACAAGTTACGAAAGATAGTGAAAAAATTCACTCGAATTAGTATCAAGAAACGTATCACCAAGAGTTAAGAGAATACCCACTTACAACAGTCAAGCTGAGCAGTCTCTAAGACAAGAAATGATAATGATTAATTAAGAATAGAGTATACAGAATTGACAATTTTACATATAAGTAAAACCAATTTTACATATAAGCAAAACTAATTAGGTAATAGTGGTGAATTTATACAAAAAAAGGAGAGCACAGAGGGAGAGGTACGTCGAGAAGTAAGAAAAACGAAACTCCAGGAACTGTGGAGATCATCGATCCTTTTCATTCTATGTACAGAGTTAATATTATATATTTTAGAGTTATATAAACACTTTATCATATGAAATTGTTGCATATTATTTTATTTATTTATTTTATTCTTTTTTTTACACCATATATTTTATTTCTTCTCATGATTCTTGGGTTATTTTATTTATTGCTATTTTATATTACAATGTATTATTTCCTATTTACTTTCGCTTTATTCTAATACCTTTTTAATATTCACTTTGTTACATTTCTTTGACTTTTGACATATTATTTATTACTACTTTATATTACATTTCATTTCCTATTACTTATTCGCTTTAGTTTAATACCTTTATTTTATACACTTATTATTTTTAAATACTTTATTGTTCACTTATTTGTCTCTTTATGTTTTCTATTTTTCGCAGTCTGGTCTACTTGAAACGATTTTTTACTGTCCTTTAACTTTAGAGCTATATTATTTTAATTATTGCTACCTTTTCCCAGTATTTTATCTTTTGCCTTATTCTATTTATATTATTTCATATTAATTATACACTTTTACTTTAATATATTCCCATTATTTTATTCACTTATCACTTTTTCACTTTACGTTTATTATTCATTTCCACTTTTAGTTTATTCCTATTATTTTATTAAGAGATCACTTATTTATCTATTTGAGAGGTTTTCTGTCCATTCTTAATTACTTTATACCCATTCAGGTTCACTGTGTGGATGCACGAGTGTGGGATGAAGAAAGTGCCTTCCTCCAGCAGTCCTGCTCTTTCTTTCGGCGAGTAGGGTCCGTCGTAGGTCCATTTGAACTTTCCCATTCGGATTCCTTTTGCAAGTTACTCAATGTTTCCTTTCTGGGATCTGCTCATCGGTGACCCAAAGACCTCGAGGGACACTTCCTCTCCGTTTAAGAAGTATCCCATCTCCAGTATTTCCTTCTTTTCTGTGGGTACTTTAGGATTTCCTGATCTTCGTCCTTTGTTGTAGGCATTTCTTTTTCTTCATCTTCCTCGGATTTCCTTTTCTTCTTTCCTCTTTGTTTTGTTTTTCTTCCGAGACTTTTTTGAATTTTCGTATTTTTCACTTTCTTCTTCTGTCTTTGCACCTTCTTCTTCTGTCGATTCCTCCTTTTCCGTTGTTTCCTTTTTATTTTCCTCTTGCCGCTCGTCGTTGAGCTGTATTTTAAGTATTTCATTGGAGGGAGGGTTCGGCGGGAACCATAACTTTTTTTTTCATTCCGTTCAATCTTTAGTAGCTGGTTTAGCTCTTCCGCGAACGTGCCAGGGCGAGCCAGGTTTGCCAGGTGAGCAAACATTATCATGACCATTCCTTTGGCATGACCAGTTTTGACGCGGTGGTTTCGCTTCGATGTTTCTCGGCGTTGCTGCATCGAGGTAAGACTTTGCTTTTGCCTCCTTTTCCCTTTTCTGTTTTTCTTTCCCTTCTTGAATCGCTTTTTTAACGGAGGGGGCATCTCATTGCCATGGCCTTGTGTTCGCCACCCCAATTGATGCATCTCGTCTTTTCGGCTCTGCATTCTTTCCATCCATGAATAAAGCTGGCGCAGTTCGAACACGTTAGCTCCTTCGCGGGGCTTCTCTAGTATGGTATTGCTCGACCGCATAGCATTTAAAGCAGCTCTTGAAGGGTATACATTCTTCCGTTTCGATTTGTTTAGGGGCTACCCTAAGGTAGAACCCAAACAGTCCGTCCTTTTTGGCTCGTCGAGCCATCTCGATGTTGGTGAATATCACTTTGACTATGTTGTTGGCCTTCCCGAATTTTTCGACTTTTGCAATACTGGCCCACTTCTGTTTGTCGGACAGCTCGGCCTTAATTTTCTCACGGGAATTATCTGTGAAGAAGGGGTCAAACCGTCAAAGAAGGATAGTTTTCTGAACGAGGATTTCATACAGGATGATCGCTTCCAGTCCGATTTTTGGTAGGTGCTTCTTAGCCTCCTCGGAAACGAGTTTCTCTCCGCCCATCATGTTGTCGCAAATGCTCGCGTAACCTGAAGGCGTTTCTATTAGTCGTATAAGATAGACGTTTATCATTCTGAAAGTCACATTCATGACCGTTTGCCGAGATGGTTTTGTTCCCCCCCGTCCCCTCCGTAGGGTGCAGGGGGGACCCGTATGGTTTCTTGGAGGCCTATCCCATGGGTCCATTTATTTAAGTTCTCCGTTTCTTCTCCTTGTGCTCGACTTTCCTCGCGTAAGAATAGTTGCTTCCTCTCACGAGCGAAAAATAATTTGCGTGGCGGGAGTCGTTCTCAGAACCTCCCTTAACTTTTCCTCCTTTGCCACGAGCAGACATAAGGATAGCTTAAAAAATCATTTACTGATTACTCTCATGCAAGAAATCAAGTTCAAGTTCAAGTTAATGAAAGTGATGAAATATGTGGTAGGTTTTCAGAGGTGTGAAATTGTTTACTAGTTTACCTTAGTGTTGAGGCCACCACTAGCATACTTTCTTCTTCTTATTTATTAAAAAAAAAATTCCATCTGTCAATAATTTCCGGCGGTTCATCGGAATTATCAGGAACTGGCGGATAGTCTTTATTTTCCACCTTTTTTCGTAACGATTGATGTTTTCAATCTTGGCAGCTGTCGGCCTTGCTTGAACTCCAGCGTTCTTGTTTGGACTTGGAGTAGGGAGGTCTATTGTGTACACGAGGTACAGTAATGGACTCAGACAGCTGCCTTGTGGAACTCCCTCCTCGAGTTCGAATTCGGGTCCTTTGTAGCCCTTTATCGCGATTTGGGCTCTCCTACCCATGACATAGTTACAAAGGACCCTTTCCAGGATTGGGTTTAGCTGGAGGTTGAAGATCTCGAATTGTAGCCCTCTCAGCCAGACCTTATCGAAGGCCTTCTTTACATCCCGCAGCATACGTCTACGTATTTTCGCTCAGCTTTGCTGCATGCGAGTTTTTCCGTTAGGAAGACGAGGGCGATCTCTGTTCCTCGTCTCCTACGGAACCCGTGCTGCTGAGGGTTGTGAGCTCCTCGCCGCTCGGCTAGTTGTTCTTGAAGCCTGTCAGCCAGGAGCTCCTCGTAGACTTTCGCAACGAATTATAACAGAGAGATTAGTGTGTGATTGACCAGTTAATCAGGGGGTTTACCTCCCTTAGGTAGGAAGATTATTTTAGCAATCTTAAAACCATCAGGGAAGTAACCCGTGTTCATAAACATTTGTGATTCCCTGAATGATCTGCTGTGGGGAATTTATCAAATTGTTTTTAGTGATGCTCGTCCACCCTGGTGCCCTTTGTTCAAAGGTTCTCACAGTGACCATGAACTCATCTGGTGTTATGGAACGGTCATGGCCCCCCATCTCCCTGCCTTCGTCCAATTGATGTTGTGGGTGCGTGCGGTGTATAATCTGATTCAGATCTTTGATCAGTTGGCCTTCGAATTCCTGGTCGAACTCTTCATTGTCTTCTGGGGTGATACTGAAGACGTTTTTCCAATAATTCCTAAATCTGCCTTCTAGAAACGCCGGGTCCTCTATATAATATCCGTTCTCTTTTATTTGAGCCTTAGTTCTTCGGGTTAGTCCTTTAAGATTCTGGACGTGACGCCAGAATTTAGCCGGGTTCAGCTCGCTATCGATTTTGACTATCAGGCTGTTCCCTATTTCCTCTTGTTGTAGGTTGATAGCCTCTTTTAGCTCGGTGTCTAGGCGCTGAAGAAGCAATCTTCTTTCCCAGTTAGGACCTTCCCGTCTTATTTCTTCGTACACTTCCCTGTGATCACGAGCGATCTCCCTCATATCCTCTGTCCATCTGGACTGAGGAGGTGTTTTGTACCCAGTCTTGGGTACGCATTCGCGATCTGCTTCTAGAATGGACGTAGTAATCCTCCCTAGTTCTTCGTCTATCTCTTCCAAAGTTGCATCGCTTAGGTCAGCTGGGGCGTATTGACTGAGTCTTCTCTTATAACGTTCCCAGTTGGCTAAAGCGTAAATTTTGCGGAGAGAGAATAGAAGCTGGATCGGGGAGAGAGATATTGTGGTGAGGATCACTATGTGATCACTTGGGACTGTTGGGCCCGGATCACTATGGTAGTTGAAGGGGAAGCCTTCACTTTTCATAATTATGTCAGGTTTGGTGTCTGCTGTGGAAGTGATATAGATCGGAAAATCCAGCCCTATTCTTTGGAAGTTTTTTCTTCCCATAATCAATTTCAAGTTTCGGCCTCTTTCTTTGGTTCTACCATACCCGCCGCACGGCATCTGGCATTGAGGTCGCCTCCTAAGATTGCCATTCTGCAGTGCCCAAACAGTGTGTAGAAGTTATTTATTGGGGGATAGGCTCGACAAAGCGGTTAATAAGTTGCCTCTAGCACGAGATTTCCTACCAATGTGTGGAGTTCGACCGCCACAAAAGATTCGTCCAGTTCTAGTAGATGTTCCCTTTATAGCTATTGCAGCACCATCAAACCTTTCCTGAGGATGATGCTTCATGAACACTCTGTAGCCTGGTATTTTAATTTGACCAAATGTAGTGTCAATGCCGTGCTCTGTTATAAGAATGATGTTGGGGTCAAGCACCCGGAATATGTATACATATGCCGTTGCTTTCCCCTCCAATCCGTCTACGTTGAGTGTCAGGATCTTCATTCTGTTGCTTACTTTTTCCATGTTGTCTTTTTAGTGTTTCTGGGTTATGTTCTTCTTTCTCCCGTTTCTCTTCTTCCTGAACTCGGCGTTAGATATTTGTTCGCAAGTGTTGTGATGTAGAACGACGTTTTGGCGGAGCAAAGCTTGTTCTACTTTTTCAGTATCGATTTTGGCATCGTATTCCCATTTCAAAACTTTTGATTTAATTCCATTGAATATTTCTTTGGGTTCCATCTCTTCGGGAAAGGGAAACTGTTCGAATGCGTATATTGTAAGATTGATGTCATCCGCATGCAACCTTTTGTTCTTCCGTTTCTTCCCATTGTCCTTCTTTGTTTGAGGGTCTTCTGAGTCCGATGAGTCTAAGGACTCCGAGGAACCAGTAGTAGCAGACCCAGCATTTTCCCTCTCTTCATTATCTACTTGTTTTTGTTTAGGGGCAGGAATTTTCACTTCGACTGCTTCTTTTTTCTCGTTCTCAGTTTTATTTCCAAGTTTGGGGTTGTATTTTTGGGTGTCGTCTTGTACATTTGTCTGTTGGTCTGGGACCATCTGCATTTGCAAGACATCCCAGAGGGGGGGTTGTTCCGAACCACATTTGGTCCATACCGTTTTTGGAGAGCATTTGCTTTAGCTCTTTAGCGAATGTTCCAGGGCGCCTAAGATTCATGACGTGCACGTGAAGAATTCACGTCAGAATCTTGATTGAGTTTTCGTTCTGTAGCTTGAGGTAGGTCTTTTTCGTATCAACTTCTGAGAGGGCCACATTTGCTGCTTGAGCGTAGGTTGTCTTGGTTCTACGCGTTTCGTTTTGTTTCTTTAATTCGTGTTTCTTTTATATCACTTCTTTTTTTGACAGGGCAGGCCATGTCACTGCCCACAGTTGACGCAATTTTCAAAGTTGTTTTTACACGTCTTCCAATGGTGGCTCTTTTCGCTGCATTTGGTACATGTTTCTTGTGGCTCCTTACAGTCCTTTGTCGCAGGCTGCTCCATTCTGTAGCACCTAAAGCAGAATTGAACTGGAGTGAATTCTCCTTTATCAATCTGGTCTCCACTTACTTTGGCATTAAACACGAGCAGACCAGGTTCTTTTGCCTTTTGTGCCATAGATGTTTCTGCGAAGACTACCTTAAACACGTGAGTATAGTCAATGTTATCCCTCGTGTTCTTAAACTTGATCACTTCGGCTACCTTGTCCCAGGTATGTCGAAGCTGAATTTCCTCCTTGATCTCCTCTTTTGAGTGCTGCCTGATCCATGGGTCGAATCTCCGGCATACCACGCTCCGTTGGGCCAGGGCTGCAGACCAATTCCCCGTAGGACCTCAACTGCTTTTTCTTTGGTGATGGCCTCAATGTCATTCTCCTTCTCGCAGCTGACAACATATCCCGAGGAGACCTCTAGCAGTCTTACCATGACAATGCTTTATTTGCCATATACAACCTCAAATACTTTTTCTCTGCTGGGCTTGGGTTGTCAGTTGATTGCCCGCAGAAGGATTCTGGTCGTGTTATCCTAGCCAATCTCTTCGAGAGAGTGGCCCCTCTGGGCTATAATCTTTTTATGCTCTTTAATCTTTTGGTTGTGATAACTTGATTCGAGAGGAAAAGTTCTTGCTCCCTTTCTTCTTGCGGAGTTACTCTATGTTCGTTTAGGGTGACTCCCACTTCTTTGTAACTCAGCATCCATGAAAGTGAGCCGCCAAATGGGAGTGGATGAATGATCATGGGTGAACTTGAGGGGGGAGGGGGGAGCTCACGAGGTGTGATTGTATGGGGGACTTTTTGTTGGTTAGCGCGGAATCAACTATTGCTAACCGGGGATGCCACCCCTCACGGGTTTGGGTATCAGAACTGCATCCGGCATACATAGAGACGTGTGTTGCTTCCCTCTATTGTCCTGGCAGGTCTCCCGAGGTGGAAGAGTGGGGTCGCCCCCCCACATCCTTTCACGAGAGTTGCAGTTCTGCCCCTGGCCCGGGTGCATCTGACGCCAAGTTCCACTGTGGGCTACTCCTCAAATAAGCTTTCCTTGGCGCCCCCAATTATGACTATCACAAAGAACATCATAGTTGGGACGAGGCAAGATGACAGGCAGTCCAATTCATATTAGCCTCGTTTCTCCGTCAAGGGAGATGGGGGGGGGAGGTCCACATAAAGTCACCTAGGAGCAGCTTATAAGCATATCTTCTCGAAAAGTGAAGAAAATTTTTACTTTTGGCAGCTGGCTTCCCCTTTTCTTTACTTCCTTTATCGGGTAAGAAATGTGTAGGCTAGCGTTATTTATTCAATGAAGCCTTCAACCGTCACACGAAATAAGTGTGAGTAGGGGATAAAGAAAAGGTGTGGGGACAGATAGCTAAAAATAGACAAGTGGTGAAAAGAGAAAGAGTGTGGTAGGGTGCAAAGAGATGCTAAGTGCCTGGTGATCAGCCATCTCTTTTATAAATATTTTCTTGTTTGTGGTTCCTTTGTTGGCTTTGGGATAGTTTATATTATTATGGCGTTCAATCCATTTTTCTTCAAACAAATTAATGTTCTTGGATGTGTTATGCGCATTTGCTGTTGTAGTAATAAATTACTTTAATCACTTTAGTATTATGCTTAGTGCCTTTCTTTGTTTTGTTTTAATATATATTGTAGTGAGTTTAAATCGTGTCTTTTGTTTTTCCTTGGATGTCTTCTTCGGTATAGTTGGGTCTTCATCGGTGAGGTTTCATAATTAGGTATTCTTTTTCTTGGTCGGTTTTCTTGGTTTGGGTAAAAACATTCTTATTTTCATGCGTAGAACGGCACTTCTGCTCCGCCAGCTAAAAGCCCAGCGGAGCTCGGAAATATGGTGCGACTTATGCCTCTTCTGTTCTAGTTAATCATTTGGACTATATCATTGTTCAATTCTCGATTAACCAGTTCCTGTATGTTCCTTGTCTGTTCTTCTATGACAACGTTAATGGGACTTAACCCCGCCTCCCGGTGCAGCTCTTCCTGGCGTCTTCTTTCTTGCATATATGTACCTGTAATTAGGTACATACATTTGATCTGCACCACTTGTAGTTTTCTCTTTTGTGTCTTCGAGATACACAGAGGGCGAAAGCGGGGTATAGCAGCCTCGATCTTACATGTGCATTGTAGATTTTTTTTTTATTGCTTTCACGCAGATTTCTGAACATGTATAGAGTTTTGACTGCATTTGTGTCCTCAGTGATTCTTTCTTGGGCGTGCTTCTTGTACCCGGTTCAAGTAATCTTTATTCCGAGTACATTGCACTCCTGCCTATGGGAACAACTTTGAACTTTTCCTGGTTCGTGCGGATCTTCCACCGGGCCTCATAGGTGTTAAGGTTTTCAATTTCTGCTGCTGTCATACGAGCTTGCCAAGACGCATTCCTTCATGAACAAGTGATTATCTGGGTGAAATCTTTGGTGAATTGAATGTTGAGGCAAGTGAGGCTTACAGGGGATGGGACATCAGCGGTGTAAATCAAGTAGAGAGTGGGGGACAGACATCCTCCCTGTGGGAGGCCCGCAGTGAGCAGAAACTTTGGTTTATCCGTGCACCCTAAACTGATGTACGCCGCTCTCTCCATGACATAGTCACATATAATTCTTTCTAAGTTTTCACTTAGGCCCAGTCGTAAGATCTTGTACTGCATTCCCCGTTGACACACCTTATCAAACGCTTCTGATACATCCCGACAAACAATGTCCACGTAATTTATTTCCCGTTTTGCTTGGGCTAGCTTTTCCATGATGACATTAATCGCCATCTCCGTACTTCGCTTCCTCCTAACTCGAATTGATGTGAGTTCTCCTCCAGGTGAGGCACTAGTCTTCGGTTGAGGATCTTCTCGAAGAGCTTCCAGCCAAATTATAGAAGTGAAATTGGCCGGTAGCTCTCCATCAACGTTGGGTCCTTTCCGTGCTTAGACAAGAAAATCATCTTAGCCGTTTTGTAAGCTTCTGGAAAGTATCCTGTGTTCAGACAGGCGTTAAATATCCTTCTCATCCCTTCGATGACATTGGCTAGTGCCTTTTCAAAGTTTAACTTTGTAAGCCCCGATTGTCCTGGGCTTTTTCTCGGAATGAGCGGAGCGCGCCGAGTAGTTCTTCTTCGGTAATCTCGGCGTCTCCGTCGCGCTGTCTATCCACCTGATGGTGATGGTGCGTATTGTGTATTTGTTCGTTAAGCTCGTCTATGATGTTGCTTTCAAACTCTAGGTCATAGTCTTCGTTTTCCTCAGTTATAATCAAGATTTTTCCCAATAACTTCGGAATAATTCTTCTTTCTTTTGTTTCCATCTTCCTTTTGTAGCTCGATCTTCTGCTTCTTCCCAGTCGATCCTTTAAGATTTCTGATCTATTTCCAAAAATCTTTGGAAGTTGTTTCGTGATCGAGGCTATCGATTGCATCATCCCATCGCCTCCATTGTTGCTCGAGGATCAACTGGTTCAGTTCTTCTTTGATTTCTTTACTTCGTTGCATTGAGTGAACTGATGCACTCCTGATGTTGATCTCATACAATAATTTCAGCTCACGGTATAAATCCTTCATGTATTCGGTCCATCTGTAGGAAAAGATGGTCTTATACTCTGATTTAGATGGTTATTGATATCGTCGAGTGCCTCGTCAATCTCATCGATAATTGCCTCGTCCAAGTTGGGCAGATCATAGGCCTCGAGAAGACGCATACCGTGCCCAGGCTGCTCTTCTGTAGTTCTTTCTGACTACAGTTGGAAGTTGTATAGGGTTCCTGTGGATATTGAGTTCGATCCCTATATGGTCACTACATGGTACATAAACTGGTTCCATGTACGAATTGAACGGTAGCTGACGATTTGCCAGACAGATGTCTAGTTTGGGGATACTTCATGCTCTGACAAAGATGGGGATGTCGGGGCCTATTCGCTGGGCAATATTTCTGTCCAGCAATAGGTCCTGGCTTCTTCATATACCGTTGAAAGTCCTGTAACCGGATTTTCGGCATCTGGCGTTCAGATCCCCCATTAATATAGTGAAGGCTCTTTTGCCAAATAGGCCAGTGTGAGTGTGAATTGGTACCACGTCGTCCCTTGGCGGTTGATATCCGGTAGCAATGATCAACTTTCTTATGTCGAGTTCTACCTCAATCGCGAGGTAAGATTCTTCTAGATTTCCTATTTGCTTGTATTTAATCCCTTTCTTTATTGCAATAGCGGCACCGTTGAACAGCTCCTTCGAATAATTCGTGATTTACACATGGTAGTTCCAGATTTTCATTTCTGCACTACGCGTGTCGATCCTGTGTTCAGAAATTAAGATGATGTCTACATCAATTTCTCTGAATACATTTCCGTAAAGAGTAATTTTCGTCGTCCAGTCGTTGGTATTAATTTTTAGTCTCTTCAGTGCGTTCAGTAACATGGTGAATTGTTTTTACCTATGCTTCTTCTTATTCTTCATTTTCTTCTTGGGGGCTGGCGGGGTGGTTTTACTTTGCCCAAGGTTTTCCTTCTTCGGGTGGGAGGGGGGAAACTTGGGGTTTTGGACCTGCTCTTCGTAGCTCGTGTACGGGTGCAGGGGCCCTCATTGTTGTCTGAAGAGGAGGATACCTCATCATTTTCATAATTTTCTTCTTCTTCTTCATCGTCCTCTTCGGATTCCTCCGATGAGGGAGCTTCGATGATCTCCTCCAACAAGATTTAACAGTATTGTTCTTTATGACTGATTCCTTGAATACCTTGGAGCATTCCGGGTCTGCAGGCATGATTACTGAAGGGAGATGATTTGTCCTTAAGAGTGCATTGAAGACCTGGTTGTAACAGTCAGGCTTCACTGCATTAGCCACATTTGCGTGAGTAATGCAGATCAGAATTTTTGCACTCAGATCACCTGTGATGTTCATCTGTGCAGGTGCAGTCTTTACTTCCCAATTCTTTTTGGCGGCGTTCGCGTAGGTCATCTCCTCAGCTTTTTTCTCTTCTTCCTCCTTCCTTTTAATAATATCTCGGCAGTTCAGGGCCATGGTCATATGTTTCCCTTTACAGTTGAGACATTTCTTCTTAGTGCTCTCGCACTTATCGAATCGATGTCCTTCTGTGGTGCATTCACTGTACCAGAGTTTGTTCTTATCGGGGCAGGTCGTGGTTGTGTGTTCTTCTAATTTGTAGCATGAAAAGCACATCTGAATGCTACTGAATTTTTCTGGTTAAATGTTATCGTCTGGTTTTCTCATATTAAATACCAGTATTCCTGTCTGTGTTGATTTCTTGGTCATTTCGGTGGTGGCAAAAGTGATCTTAAACACATGGGTGTGTTCGCGAAATTTTATTATTTCACGAACTTATGCCCAGGGATTGCTCTTGGAAATCTCCCCCTTGAGCTCCTTGGGTGTATGCTCACCCACCCAGCTTTCCACTTTGCGGCAGATCACCCTTCGGTTGGCCGCCACTTGTAGAGGGTTTTTGCTTCGAATCCGGTGTTCCCGATGATCCTCACCCCCTCTTCCGATAGGAGCTGGTCCACGTCCTTTGTCTCGGCACATAAGTCGATGATCCCAGATGAGACTCCAATCAGTTTCACCAGTGCTACCTTTAATTCTAGGTAGAGGGTTTTGCAGAGATTCCTTTTTTCGGCCTTCTTCATTCCAGGGATGGTCTTTTGGGGAACCCTCTTAGTGAGGGTCTCCATAGTCTTCCACGTCCTTCTACTAAGTCCTCTTGCGTTGTCTTCTTTTCTGAAAATAAAGTGTAATTAGGGTTTTTTGAGTGAAAAAAGAAGTTATGAGGTGGTAAAGGAGGCAACGGTTAGTGGAAGTAAGTTCGTGAATGTGTCCAAAAAATGGAGAAAATGCCCCCGTCCATTTTCTAGTTGGTCCCCCGCTCGGTAACTGCCAGGATGATGGGTGATGGATGGATGGGATGGATCTTGAATGGGAACCTCAAGAGGGATGAATTTTGGTGGACTTGATGCAGTAGCGGTCGAATCAACGACCGCTAAAGTTTGGCTACCCCATCTCGGGTACATGCGCCATAACTGCATCCAACTACATAGAGACGGATGTTACTTCCCTCTATGATACTGGCCGGGTCCCCCGAGCGATGAGGACCTCTCCTCCGTCCGGGACTCGGAGTTATGCCCCAGTTTCGAGATCATTTCTGACTGTTGCTTTCGCTGTGAGCTCTTCATCAAACCAGTTTTCACATAAGCCCTTAATTATGTGAGTCCAAGTGGCCGGCATAGTTAAGACGAAATCAATGAATGGCAGACATCCGAGCAGGTTCCCACGTAGGGCGATGGACGGGAGCAGTGAGGTGGTTAAGCCTTCATTGAATTATGAATCCTCGATGAAAAATAGTACTGTCTCTTTTTGAAGGGTGAAGCGAAATTCACCAAAATACTTTCAGAATACGCTCTTTTCTATGTAGCCGGTGCTCAAAGTCCGTTACTAAGCAAGTAAAAATGCTTTATTCGTAGATAGTCAGCAGAGCGTATAAATCGAATATTCGGCGTCTGCCGTCGCAAGAATTTGATGTAGTCAATAGTGAAAGATATGGATAGTAGTAGAAGATAGATGATGAAAAGGGTAAGGTTTGCCCTAGTTTAAGGGGCATCGCGTGCATTTGTTTACTTTAACTACTGATTTTCCTTTTTTGTTCGTTTTGTTTTATTATTGTTGACTTGTCTGTTTGTTTATCTGTGTGTTTTTCTTTATATTCTTCTGTGTATTTGTCTCCTTGTTTTGTTTATTTAGTCATCGTGAATTTTTTAGCTTTCGAGCCTTTATTAGTGATCTAATTTAGTGTATTACCTTGTGTTTTGTTCTGTTTTTTTTGTTTGTTTTTCATTAGTTGTGATTTTAATTTCTGTATTATATTTGTTGTGTCGTACACTACTATCTTGTTTATGTGTGAAGCGGTGTAGTGTTTTCCTCGGCACAGAGTCTAGTGCTTGAGAAAAGTTGATTTCGGGCGACTTTCTCACGCAATCTGGCAGGGATGTTTATGTTGCCACCTGTTCTTCTTCTTCTTAGCTCTGGGATGATATCATTGGCCATTGTTGACCAGACCTTTTTGGCCAGTTTCTGCGTTGCGACATTGATGGTCTCCAGGTGTTGTCTGCGGTTCAGATCCCTTTGCCGAAGATACTCCCTTCGTCTAGTTTTATTTATGCAGAGGGATGCAGAGTTTTGCACTCCCTGGAGCCTTCCCATAGCGGTCTTGCTGGCCGTTTGAGTCACTACTGCAGGGTAGATGAGCTTAGCCCGGATAAACATCAGGAATATTTTCTTGATATTCGCCGAACTAAGATTTCTAAACCTATATAGCTTAGAGATTTCTCTCTTCACCATATTCTGCCTCTCCTTGTAGTGACTCGAATATCCGTGGTCGGAGAATTTTAGGCCTAAGATGGTGCCTTCGGCGGAGTAGCCATATCTCCTCCCCTATATTACAATAGGCCACGTCGACTTGCGGCACAGCGGGAGAATCTTAAATTTGTCCCTATTTGTCCGGATTTTCTATCTTTTCTCATATTGGTTGATGTTAAAGATCTCTGCTATAGTGTTGATCGCCTGATCCCTTGCTTTCCTCACCCTACTGGGGACGATCTGCGTGACGTCATCTGCGTACTGCAGATAGATCGTGTCCCTATGTATTGGAGTAGGGAGGTCAATGGTGAAGACCAGCTAAAGCAGAGGGCTCAGGCAGTTACCCTGGGGAACGCCCTCTGAGTTCGAATTCTGGTCCTTTGTGTTCTTCGATCATGATACGCGCCCTTCTATCCATGACGAAGTCACAAAGGATTCTTTCCAGGAATGAGTCTAGCTGGAGGGCTAGGATCTTGTATTGGAGTCCTATCAGCCAAACTTTGTCGAAGGCCTTCGCACGTCCCTCATCACGATGTCTACATACTGACCCTTAGCTCAGCAATGTGCGATCTTTTCTGTTAGGAGCGCCAGGGCCGTTTTTGTGCCCCTTTTTGGTCGGAACCCATGATGTTGTGAGTTATACGCTCCTAACTCGTCGAGTTGAGATTGTAGCCTGCCGGCTATAATCTTCTCAAAGATCTTGCCGGGTATTTCGAGGAGAGAGATTGGGCGATAGTTAGCCACTTGGTCTGGGGACTTATTCCCTTTCGGGATAAAGATGATTTTAGCCATCTTATACCCGTCTGGGAAGTAGCCTGTATTCAGCAGGGATGCGTTCATGGTGTTCACCATGCCCTGAATAATTTGCCGTGGGGCATTCACTCGGTTGTTTTTTGTGAGCCCAGACCAACCGGGTGCCCTTTGTTTGAAGGACCTTATGATGTTCATAGTCCCTTCAATGGTGATGGGGCGCCCGTGGTTAACCATCTCTCTTTCTCTAGATACTTGCGGGTGTGGGTGGGTCCTATGTATCATCGCTCCGAGGTCTTCAGGCAGCTGGTCTTCAAAGTCCTGGTCGAAATCATCGTTTTTCTCAGGTAATATTACAAAGATCTCTTTGCAATGTCTTCTGAATCTCCTTTCGAGAGATTCCGGATCCTCCGTCACAAGAAATGAACGGGACCGCCATCTGATATACACATGGGACTGAACTTAACACTGACCATAGTTAAAGCTTGTCACAGATTCGTCGGTTGGGGAGGTCCATCCCCGCGAAGCTGTTCTTCTGCATCTTTTCTGGTAAAGGAGGCAAAGGAAAGGGGAAAACCATTTGCTCGGCCACGTTCCCACTTATGTTAAAGAAGCTAGAGTTGGTATTCAAGCATTTTGACGTAGCTATGAATGCTGGCTCCAGTGCCTTCTTCCTCCTTCTGTTGGATGCATATGCGACTGCTCTTGACTTCCTCTAGCTGATGCGGTTGTCGGCATCACGCAAGTATTCGGTAAGAGCGTTGCTAAACCGAACACCTGCAAGATGCCGACCACTGCATCAACTGGGGGATGGGGGGGGAGGAGGCAACAGCAGTCGTATATGCATCCAACAGAAGGAGAGAGGAGGCATTGCATATTTTGGGGTACATTAGAAGGAACCCTTGAGTGTTGTGTTCCAGATCGAATTGAAGCATAGGGTGTCCCTCTGTACCTGAAGTAAAGTCCGGTTGTCTGATTTTGCGATGCATTAACCGCACCATATATATATATATATATATATATATATATATATATATATATATATATATATATATATATATATATATATATATATATATATATATATATATATATATATATATATATATATATATATATATATATATATATATATATATATATATATATATATATATATATATACATATATATATATATATATATATATATATATACATATATATATATATATATATATATATATATATATATATATATATATATATATATATATATATATATATATATATATATATATATATAAATATATATATATATATATATATATATATATATATATATATATATATATATATATATATATATATATATATTTATATATATATATATATTTTCTTCTTCTTTATCCTTCTAACAAAACTGACCGGGTCTATGAGGCGAGAAAGAACACTTACAAAAGACATTTTATTCCGAGACGTCTTTCAACCATGGCAGTAGATTCTCCAAGAGAATGAAGGAACGCAAATGCCATATGCGCCGTCGAAGCCTATCTTCCAACCTGTTTTTCCATATGTCTTATGACTACCATTCAATTGACATTAATAATGCTAAACTGATTTATATTTCCTATAATTATATACATAGACTCCCAATAGATTCAGCCTTCATAAAGGTAATCCTCAACCTCATTTCCTCCGATGGTCAATTTGACACTTATCCTTTGGCTTTTCTGCGTAATATTCCTGCAGCAAGGTTGCAGGAGGGGACTGCAGGCAGGCGTATTCTGGTAGGGAACGGATTGAGAGGAGGAAATTTAGGCGGGGATAGTGAAGGCAGAGCTGGAGATAAGCAGAAGATTTATCCGACCTTTTCTGAAAAATGTCTTCCTGCTCAGCCCCATTATTAAATTCTGACTTGTAAATTTGAGTGTCCTTATGTCAAGCATCTTTCTATATCCATTAATTGGCCAGCGACTGAAGATGACGGATGTCTCCGTCGAAACCTGATTTCGCAATAAATGGTGCAAAATACTGTGGTTTCTCTCTTGCATTTACATTTACACGTTAATTTACTTCTTCGGATATATATATATATATATATATATATATATATATATATATATATATATATATATATATATATATATATACATATATATATATATATATATATATATATATATATATATATATATATATATATATATATATATATATATATATATATATATAGTCTAAAGAGGGAGATTAGGAGAGACACGAGAAGTAAGTAGATACGTAGGGGAGAGGAACAAGAAGAGAGGAAGAGAAATAAAATAATGTTAATACAAAATCAATGCAATAATTAAATTGACAAATCGGGAGCCCATAAAAATGAAAATTGCAAAAAAAAAGGAACATAAGTCAAAACTAATTTCTTTAAGAATGAGTTTTTTCATAACAGCATCATTTATCTGTGGTCTAATTCTAAAGATGTTAATAGCTTTCCTACCAAACTTAATTCACTCGTCCCTTCCATTAAATTTACCTATGAGGTTGAAAATAATAGAACCCTTCCCTTTCTCGATCTTTTTAGTCATAGAACACAGACTGGTTTTAAATACTCCATCTATCGCAAACCTACTAATTCAAACTCTTATATTCATTTTTCCTCTTCGCATAGTCCCAAAGTCAAACGTTTCGTTTTTTTCTCTATGTTTTTTTTACGGGCTTTACGAGTTGTTAGTCCTAATATATGGATTCTGAATTCTGCAATATCTTTGATATTGGCATTAAATAATGTTACCCTTATCCCTTTCTTCTAAAATGTCTTTCCTCTCCAAAATGACGTTCTATAATACAGCTCCTGCTATCCCTTTTAATGTTAAAAACATCTTGGTTTTACCCTTCTCTGTTTGTTTCATTGACCTTCCCCGTCTTTTAAAAAACTTTAACACTTCAGTTGCTTTCAAATACGAGTCAACTATAAAAAAACATTCTAGTTCACAATAATTGTAATAATATTGGGGGAGTCTATTCGGTCGAATGTTGTGTTTGTCCAAGTAAATATTTTGGACAGACAGGAAAGCAATTATCTGTCCGTATTAATCAGCATGAATACAATATTAGGAGAGCTGTAAATCATAGTGCGTTTTTTGTGCATATGTCCGAAAATAACCACTTAATTAATTGAAATTCAGCAAAATTTACTTTTCGCTCAAGTGAGTCAATTAAAAGAAACCTTGAAAATGTTCATGTATAAGCCAATTTAATAACTTTAACATTTCCCCTGGCCTTTTTAAAATTGATGATGTTATGAAAAAAATGAGTTTTGACTTATGTTCCTATTTTTTTATTTTTTTTGCAATTTTAATTATTATGGGCACCCGAATTGTCAATTTAATTATTAAATTGATTTTGTATTAACATTATTTTATTTCTCTTCCTCTCTCCTTGCTCTTCTCCCCTACGTATATGCTTACTTACCATGTCTCTCCTAATCTCCCTCTTTAGACTATCGCTTTATCCGTTAATCGTTTTAACCCTTTTGGCTCTGTTCTTGACTCTTTCTGACTCTCGGTTTGACCTTGCTACCTCTTATAACTAAATCTTAATGTGAATTTACCCATCTCTCTCCTACTTCCTCATTGGTGATTTCTTGTCTTAGAGGCGGTTCTTTATCTTTTACTAGCTTATCTATACCCTTATTATATTATTTTCTCTTGTAGTTATACTTGAGAATCAACTGAATAAAGCTCGAAAGTACTTGGAAGAAGCTCTTTCATTTTTCCTGCAGGACATTGCATATATATATATATATATATATATATATATATATATATATATATATATATATATATATATATATATATATATATATATATATATATAAATATAGTACAAGAGGAATAAGGATTGGATGCAAATGAGCAAATGAGACAAGAAACCGGAGTTGTTTTTTTTAAAGGCAAGAGAGAGGGACATTAGAAGAATCCAGAGCAGAGGGCGACACAATGAAGGCGATCCTTTACCGAGAAGACAGAATATATATATATATATATATATATATATATATATATATATATATATATATATATATATATATATATATATATATATAATCATAAATTACAATACAAATAATAACAATCATCACAAAATGACAATAATAATGGCTCTAATGATAATTGATAATGGAGAATAATAAATTAATAATGATAAAAACGATACTAAATAATATACTAGTATTTAAGTGGACAAAGTGATCCTACACTCTATCTACTACGGGGGTGGGAGCGCCCCCCCCCCTCTGGGTGAAATTTCAAGTGATGCTGGGGGGAGGGGAGATGTAGGGGGGGGGGCTAGGGATGGAGGAAGGCGGTGTGGCCTCTGGGCGACATCCGTGGCGGGGTCTATTTTGAGGACCCGGATGAGTCATGGCTAAGGGGAGGGAGGTGTTCAAGGAAGCGCTCCTCCTTGCCACGTCCTCGACGCGACGATGATGGCGGCGAAAAAGGAAAATTGTGTAATCCAACGAGGTAGTTCCTACCCCCATGGATAACATTTTCACTCTCCCTTACTTCACCATTTTTTTGTATACAGCCCTTCTCACAAACGTGCTGGCGAAGATGCCTCCATTGGATTTCACTTCTTACTTTTCACTCACTGCTACTGCCATTATTATCACTACTACTGCCATTATTATCACTGCTACTGCCATTAGTATCACTACTACTGCTATTATTATCATCCTTATGAAGAACGATCACGTAACGTAAGAGGCGACTAACCCCGGATATAGGCGACTGGCCTGAGAAGTCACGCATTCCAAAAGTTTCTTCCTCCGACCGCCATATGAACTGAGTAGCTTTGATAAGCGCCAACCCAACCTTTTGGAAATGAGGTTGATGACGATGATACTACTAGTAATAATAATATGATGTAACTACTAGTCATAATGATGATACTAAAAATAATAATAATGATTATGATAATAATACTAGTAATAATAATAATATTTATTATTATACTAGTAATAAATAATGATGATACTACTACTACAACTATCAATAATAATAATGACGATAATTCCAGTAATAAAAATAATTATGATGATACTAATACTAATACTAATAATAATGCTACTTCTATTAATATTATTCATGATGATATTACTAGTCATAATAATAATGATGATATTAGCAATAATAATAATAATGATTATGATAATAATATTAGTAATTATTATTATTACATTACTCGTGATAAAATAATGATGTTGCTGCAACTAGTAATAATAATAACAATAATTATGATACTGTTTGTAATAATAATGATGATGATACTACTACTACTAATAATAATGATACTTCTAGTAATAATATTGAGGATGACTCTACTAGTAATAATAATGCTGATGATGATACTATTTGTAATATTAATGCTAATAGTGATACTCCTAGTAATAATGATAACGATGATACTACTAGTAATATTAATAATAATGATGATACTAGTAATAGTAAAATTAATGCTAGAGGCCACGCAATTCTCTTTTAGAGCAGCCGAGTGGAAACTCCGCTTCTGATTAGAGCAAAGATAAGCACATCGGGTGTGGTTAGCCGCCGGATGGAGTCACGATTCGAGTCGGGTTAGCGGTGCTGTCATATAGCGGCCACATTCCACGGAGATACTTAGCGGACAGTGCGAATCGGGGCTAAAAAATTCACGCCAACACAACCTTCCTTTAAGCTCTCGCCTTGGCAGGAGGGGCACGGTAACATAGACCCAAAACAAACAACCTTTCACGGCACCTCCCACCATCTCTTTACCTCACATCCTCTCTCCTTCCACCTCACATTACCTCATATGATCTCACATTAGGCCATACCATCTCATACCACTTCGCATTACCACACATCACCTCACATTACGTCTTACCACCGCATACCATCTCTGCTAACTACCATTATACCATCTTACACCAATTCGCCCCATCTCACACTCCCTCATACCATCTCTTACCACTTTACATCCCTCATTCTTTTGATTCTTTTTCATAATTTCTTCTTCTTCTATTCACTTATTTATTATAATATTTGCCCCGTCCCCCCCTCAACCCTTCGGTAATATTAAGTTCGTGCCTTCGTGTACTGGTGCTCGTTATACGAGCCATTGTTAACTCTTTTCTCCCCTTTCATGTCCCATTTATCAACCTATTCCATCTATCATTCCCTCCTTTTATTCTTCTTTGAGTGCAAATTTCCTCGGGGGTTACGTCAATTTCTTTTATCTTCCTGCCTTAAGAAGTCGTCTCCTCCCCCCCCCCTCCGTTAGATTTTCCCTCATGGTGTCATATAAATAATAAAGAAGCCAAGGAAGATAAGTATATTATTTTAATTATTATAATTATTTAAGATATTTTAAGTATTTTACCTGAAATAATTAATTTAGGAGAAATATCTTCAATAACAAACTTTCAAATCATCTTTTCAAACTGAGATTTAAATCAAATTTTTGAAGAATATTCTATTTAATTTTAGGATCGATTATTAATATTATTATTAAATGTCGATATCAGTTTGAATATTCGTTTATTTTCATTTGAACTTCAGATTTTTTTTGTTAGATTTTAAAAGGAAATGAAGGCTTTAATCTAAACAATTAAGCTAAGCTTTCGTCATATACATATGGTATCTTCAGACAATTTGATTTTATGATGTCCTGCAAGTGAGTATTTATAGCGATAATATATAAATACTCACTTGCAGGACATCATAAAATCAAATTCTTTGAAGATGCCATATGTATATGACGAACTTTATTACCTGGGATCACCTACACAGAATCATATTTTAGGTAATTCGCAAAGAATCTAAGGTGATCAATCAACTAACTTCATTATTCTTCTGAATTAAAGTACGACTCATATAAATTCAAGAAGGACTTGTTAAGAGAATGAGAGCAACACCATCACCTACAACCAAACTAGAGTACAAAAGGAAAGTAGTTCATTACACAGCCAAATTTAATGAAGTATCGAAATTGATTAGTTGGGATTACCTGGACGGGAAAATATTAATGCTTAGGAATATTGGGGTTATTTAATGAAAATAATTCATGTTTACGATGATTTAGGTTATTTAAAGAAAATAATTCGTGTGTACTATGACAAGTTATTTAACGAAAATAATTCATGTTTAAGATTACTTGGGGTTATTTAATGAAAATAAATAATGTTTAAGATGATTTAAGTTAGTTAACGAAAATATATAATGGGTACGATGATGGGAGTTGTTTAAAGAAAATATTAATGGTTACGAATATATGGGTCATTTAACTCAAATAATATATGTTGGCAAAGATGGGTTATTTAACGAAAATAATTCATATTTACGATGATTGACGTTAATTAACGAGAATATTTAATGTGTTTATGATAATTGGTATTATTCGAGGAAAATATTAACCAATATTAGGTATATTTAACGAAAATAATTGATGTTAAAGATAATTTTCATTATTAACGAAAATATTAATGGTTACGATGATTAGAGTTATTTACAAAATATTAATGTTTTCGAATATTGGGGTTATTTAACGAAAATAATTGATGTTTAAGATAATATGCATTATTAACGAAAATATTAATGGTTACGATGATTAGAGTTGCTTTAAAAATATTAATGTTTTCGAATATTGGGGTTATTTAACGAAAATAATATACGCTTATAATGATTCGGGTTATTTAACGACAAGATTTGATGTTTATGAAGATTGGGATTATTTTAGAAAAAACATCATGGTTACGGTGATTGTGGTTATTTTGTGAAAATAAATCACGTTTAAGATTATTGAGGTTATTTAACTAAAAGAATTAATGTTTACGCTGATTTGAGTTATTTAAAAAATAATTCATGTTTAAGATAATTGGCATTAATTACACGAATATAATTCTTGTTTTACGATGATTAGGGTTATTTAAGGAAAATAATTCATGATTACGATAATTGTGGTTATTTGACGAAAATTAGTCATGTGTACAATGATTGGGTTTATTTTACGAAATTAAATACTATTTACACTGTTTTTTGTTTTTTTAACGAAAATAATTTCCGTTTACGATGATTGGGGTTATTTGACGAAAATTAGTCATGTGTACAATGATTGGGTTTATTTTACGAAATTAAATACTATTTACAATGTTTTTTGTTTTTTAAACGAAAATAATTTTCGTTTACGATGATTGGGGTTATTTAAGGAAAATAATTTTTGATTACGATTATTGTGGTTATTTGACGAAAATAATTCATGTGTACGATGATTGGAGTTATTTAAAGAAAATAATTCATGTTAACGATGATTTGGATATTTAACGAAGGTAATTCATGTTTACCTTGATTTAGCTCATTTAAAGAAAAACAATTCATGTTTACGATGAATTATTCACAGGCGTTGTGGATTTTTTGGATTACATCATAGATGTTAATGGGTACGTTCATCATGTGTAGTTTCTTTATCCCGTTTGATCCTGGAACTTTCTGTTTGAAAGATTTCAGGGCCTCGGTAGATTCCTCTTATGTGTATGGTCTGCCCTTTCCTCAGTTGTTCTCATCCTTCCTCGTCTACCCTTACGTTTGGTGCAAGGTCGGTTTATAATTCCCGTAGTTATCGTAAGATTTGAGCTTCATATTCTTGGTTTTCCTCTAGAGAAATGGTCAAAAATTTTCTGCAATTTCTCCGGAAATTGTCCTCGATCTATTATCTTCTTCCAGTACTTCCTCTCCGATTTTGATCTTTATCTTTTCCTTAGGTTGAGATCCTTTAGGTTTCTGTAATGGTTCCAGAATCTTTGGGGGGGCCCGTTCAATGTCGAGGTTTAAGATCAATTCATCGAAAACCTGTATTCTCTCAGACCTAGTATTTATACTAGTGTTATTGGAGAAAATCTAAGAAGATGAAATAAATTAGGGTATCCTAGCCAGAAAGTTTGCGAAGATGTGGAAAATGTAAATTTGTAAACAGTATATCGTTTGAGAGTTGGACATACCCAAAACATGAAATACAGGTCATGAAAGTTTGTCCACTGGAGAATATCTCCGTAAAATATTGGTAGATTAACTTTTGGTAGCTAAATTTCGCTCGGTTGGCTAGAAGACTTTAACGGTTTAGCCTCGTTTATCTCTATAAAACACTTTTCCCGACCTAAATTCCCCTTCTTTTTCCAATTCATTTTTGTCAATTTCTTTGGGAGAAGTGCATTTTTCATGAACTTACCGAGCCTTTGCCATTAAGCCAGATCCGGGCATTGTGACCGAGACTGGACGCAATCCTCCATATGTGAGCTGCATCCTAGTCGCCCATTACACTCCCTTGCAGAGGCCACAAAGCAGTAGACATCGATACTTAGGAGTTGTACTAAAAATGCCATTACTTTAGCATAGCATCATTGTAAGGGAAAGGGGCGCCAAGAAGAATACCTCCTTCATTTATTTCTTGAATTCCTTCCCTCTCTCTATCTCCTAAGTATAACTCAACGTGGAGTAATCCCTGAATCCAAAGAAAAAAGAATTTGCATATCCGTCAGCCGCCTCACAGGTGCAGTTAATTAACTTGGAGGTGTTAAAATCTTTTACCTCGCCGAGGAAGCGCTAATCTCCGTAGTCGGGAAACTGCTAGCTGAAAGTTTCCCACCCACATCGTAACGGCCATTAAGAGTTGGGTCAGGCGACAAACGCTAATCTATTTGGCCGCTGGAAGTGGTCAGCCAGTCGTCTGAGTCTGTCAACGAGGAGAACCCCTCAAAATAGCCGTCATATTATTTCGTATATCAGCAGATTGAGTTTGAAAACCCCTCGCCTTCGGTTCAGATCGTGTGTCTGTTTCCCCAAGTCCCTGGTATTCGCTTATACTATCGAGGTTGGATCTCACCAGGCAGATCCATCTCTTTTGTGAAGGCTTACTCTGTTCAGAGTAAGCCTCGAATCGTTTCGTCGCAGAAATATTGGCCGGGATTCTTCTCGTCTCATCTGGAACCCCACCTTAAGGATCTCCAGTTTCTTGTGTGAGACTTCGCGCCGAGCGGCGTCAGAGTTTCAATTTTTGGAGGTTGCACTTCTCTGGAGCAGAGGTGCCATCATCCGTCTTCAAGGAGGATCGTGAACTCGTCTTCTCCCCCCCCCCCATTCATCCTTGTCACCGTCAGGGTATTCAGCCGAGAATCATGTCCATCCGCGCCGACTCGCTAAAGGATTTCCCTTCCTCGAGGTGACCCCATTAAGGTAAAACGACCCTTGATTGTAACTCCCGTTATTCGACCCACTTTCCGACATATAAATATTCCCTCTATATAACCGATTTATAGTATCCCATTTAAAAGCTGATTAACGAGTAATTAACGTTACCCGATTGCAAATTAATCTATATTTTGTCAGAATTGTCCTTATTTACATGACTTATTAAAATTATATTTTTAGGTTTCACTCTTTAAATATATCCTTGAACTGCAACTTGGTAAACTCATTAAACGCTATCGGCCCTTGCAGTAAATCGCACTCTTATACCTCGTAATCAACGGATTACTTTTACAAAATGAACGTACTTGTACGTAGCGAAGGACGCGCACGTACATTAGACGATATATATATATATATATATATATATATATATATATATATATATATATATATATATTCTCGTGGCTTTTTTCTCTTTCCTCCCAACCAATAGATAGATATATGTATATATAGACATATTGTCTGGGGAGGTGACCTATTCCTCGACAATCATGGTATGCCTTATTAGATGATCAAATAAGTCTAATGTTTTGTGTCGAAAGCGAAAGTAATATAATCTAATTATAATTTATTATTAACTAAAATAATTTAAGGGTCAATAAAGGGTGAAGGTTTCTAAGAAGTAGTGTGAAAGAAGTTGGGAGTACATTAAACGAACATTTCTTGCGAGAAACTCTTCAATTGATTAACGGTGCCTTCACAAAACGAAGGCACCAAAGCGGAGCTTTGCTTTTCGTGATGTCGGGTGAATGTGGCAGATTTAGATTTCCTAAAAGAAAATAGAAAATGTTTCAACAATAGGTACTCCGACTGAGACCAAAATATTGAGGAAAATATAACTAAATTCAAACAGAAGAAACGGCATTAGTGTTTATTTGAATTCCAGCAATAGAAGCACCAAATTTTGGCTGAGACGGAAAAGGAATATTTTAACATATGCCGATTTTTTTGTTTTGTTTATTTAAAACTAAGAAACGCAAACCAACGATGGCATCCCATCAGACATAAAAAAGGTTGTTTCCTTTTAACTTGCTAGATTAGAATAAAGGTCTAGGAAGGTGAAATATTTTAACTTTGAAAATTGGCCATCATGATAGGCCAACAAATGTACAATTGCAGAGAGTTTGGGTAGGGACACAAACTGAAGTAATATCATAAGTTCTTTCATTAAATATGTCTGCATATTGGAGTGATTAAAAAGACCGATTGCTAGAATATAGTAATAGTTCCGAAGATTACGAGGGTGAATTACTTTTATTGTGTTTAACTTTAGTTACAACGGGAATCGGAGCTATCCAGGTGTGATTCATTAAGATATGCGTGTACCAAAATGACATCAAATGTACTTTTAAAGGAGTGGTTCACAACCTTAATCCATACTTACACCTCTCGCATAACTCCAAGTAGTCCCCCCCCCCTCCTGTTCCCACTGTTACAAAATATTAATAAAATAAATATCAATAACAAATTCATTTTGGTTTTAATTTTTATTTATATCTTACTTATATATTTGGACCTCATTTATATTGATGCGTTGTTTATATATTTATGCATATCATCATTAAATTCAATATAAATTATATTTTCCCCCCACTTCGCAAAGATCCCTCAAAAGATCCCTAGTAGGGTTGTTTCCCACCCCATAGGGGTGCGAGTACGCCCAGTTAAGAACCTCTGCTTGAAAGAAAGGAAAGCCAGAAAATCACCATTAAAATCTATTCAATTGATTTTAAGATCGAGTACAATTGCAAACTTGCAAAATGTCCAGTGCATATCTCAGTGGGGAGTCGGGACTACAGTGTAACGAGGGTTTCGAGTAAGGTTGCCAAGACGTCATTATTTCGAATGACCGTACCTTTGTCCTGTTAGTGCAATAGCCCATAATTGAGAGGCCTCACCAACGTATTTAGCAGAGGTGGGCGCCGCTACCAAATCTTTTTAACCGCTATCCGCTACTCCACTACTTTGACTAGCTGAATACGCTACGGCCACTAGCGCTACTTCTTCAAAATCGCGAAATCTTTTACTCCGTTATCGCTACTTTTTACTGTTGAGCGCTACTAAAGCGCTGCCACCAAAACAGCTTTTCACTGTTTTTTTAATAAATTTCAAGGAAAACTACTGCATATTACATCCCAAATTAGCAGTTTTATTGTAAAGAAACGTAAAATAGGTAGCGGTTTTGATTTTTTTTTAGTCCGCTACCCACTACTCCGCTACTTTTTGCTTATAGAAACCGCTTCCGCTACTCTGCTACCATTTAGAGAATCCGCAAGTAGCGGACTAATGTAGCGGGCCGCCCAACTCTGGTATTTGGTAGGTGATTGATGTTGGACAGCGGAAAAGGAATAAACGTTCGAAAATATATTAATTTCGGTGATTTAAAGATTGTTGCCTTTCTCAGAGGATTTTCCCGGTAGTAGAAATGGAGTTAAATAGGAATGCAAAAAAAAGGTTTAGATATTTGTTGTTTCATCTAAATATGATCTAGCCCGATTGCAGTCTGAGGGGAGTTTAAAGTTTGACGATAAATGTAGTTCCTTAAGAAACGTTTGAAGTTTGACAATAAATGTCCCTTAAGAAACTTTTGAGTTTGCAAGTTTGAAAATGATATTTGAGTTTGCATAAAGTCTACAAGATTGCAGTCTGAATAGAGTTTAAATGATTTGGGGTTATTACGTGAGCAACGAAAAAGTTGCTTAGGAAACGTTTGGCGATAAGTGGATTTACTACGAGAAATAGTAAAAAAGTAAATACTTATCGTTTCGCTAGATACGAACTAATTTTTACTTGCTGTAACCCCACACATACAAATATACTTAATAGGTAGGAAAGTCAAAGTTGAAAAGAGTGACACGGAAAGTTTAAAATACAGATGAAATTTAGGGGAGTCGTAGGTGGTTGGAGAGAAAAACTTTGAACTGTTTGTACCTGCTCTCGGTGGAGTTCTCTGGTATTGTCAGAAAGAGGGAGAGGGGGGGGGGGAGAGATGATGGTTTTATCTCACCAAGCGTTCTTATTTTAGAAGTGAAAGACTCCTCTCCATATTGAGGAGAAAGCAGACCCCACGCCTTAACCTTATAAGGGAGATCCTAGCAACCACCCACCAATCCAGCGGCCCATAAACCTTAGTGCGGCACTCTGCCAAAGTTTGAAAATCAATGTCGGTGGTCAACAGCTCGAGGTACTCCAAATGAAAACTTGACATGTTGTGGAAATATGACTACTCAGCAGCAATCCTTTATCCCACCATGGTTACGTGTAGGAGATTTGTTCTTTATGAGTAGGGATTTCAATATTCTTAGACTACATTCATCATTATTGTGGCCAATTACTTTAAAATTGTAAAGAGAACATTCTGTCTTACAATGTATTGCCTGATTTCTAATACCAGAATGCTCCTTCCTAGATAGAGTTCTTCCTGAGAGAACAAAGCTTCTTTTTCAATGAACAAACGGTACTCTCTATAGCTTACTTGCAGTCAACGAGGAGAAGTATAACCAAAACAACTGCTCATCTCAAGAGGAATGTTGTTTTGGGGGGTTACGAAACTCTCTACGGAAAGGAGGTTGAGAAAGGTGATTTTGAAGTTAGTGTGAAAAAAGTTTTTTTCAGTAACCTGTTGCTGTAGCTGGTAAATAATTTATTGAAGGGTCCCATTTCAAGTGCTAAAATTATTATTTTTTATTTTTAGGAACATCATATGACACAAGGTGGAGAGTAAATTTTGTGCAGGAAATTATTAATTAATTTATGAACCGATGAAAAGGGATGGCAATTATTTTTTAGAGAAACCTCTATCTATTAGGGATTTTACTGCAGAGTTTGTATGACGTCACAATGGCTGAAAACAATGATTCCAAGACCACTAAAGATAGGTTTTCTGCATATTGAGTATTTAATTTGCTGTTGTTTTTCTATAATAATATTTAAGAAAGAAAGTTTATTGTTGCTCTTTAATTCAATAGTACATATATTTGGGACGGAAAGAGTTAAAAAATTGAAAAATTGTTGGCTTGATCTAAATTATTAAAAATCTAAAGGACATTGTTTCATAAAGTTGTTTTCATGATAAATTATGAAAATGTTAGCTGGTATTGGGAATCCCATTCCTACTCTGTCTATTAGGTGGTAGCTTTGCCATTAAATAGAAAATCATCCTCATTAAAAATCAATTCTAAATTAATCTTGAAATTTTGACGGGAAAAATTGTGAAAATTAAGTTGAGAATAATGTCAATGTTTCATTGACAGGAACATTCGGAAAGAATAAAGATACATCATAGCCTAGTAAGATCTTTGATGGGTCAAAGTTGACACAATAATAAAGGAATAACTGTTTTCAATGGTATGTATATTGACCAAAGGCGAACCCTGAAAGTAAAATAACAACATATTGGAAAAGTGGAAGGTAACAAGGGCATAGAAAGCTAAAATTGGTGAGAAGGAACATCAGCTTTTGTAGCTTGCGTTGACCGTATGGTGAAGCCAATCCAGAACCACTAGAATAGAGGGAATCAAATTTTGTTGAGACGGGTTTACTATGAAATCTACCCACGCTACGCAAAGCTGATGTTCTTCTCCGAACAATTTTAGTCTTATGCCCTATCTAGATACCTTCAAACTTTCCATTTAATCTTAGTTTGTTCATAAGTTTAGCTTTTATATTTTTACTTTATAGCTTCATTATTTGTATTATGATTATATTTTTATCGCTCTCGTTTTATGTCATTTATTTTAAATTGCATTTATTTATCTTTAGATTATTTTTTCCGAACCCCAACCTTGTGAAAAGTCTACAATATTCCTTTGTTTTAAAACATTTTATAAGATTTCAGAATAAGATTAATGTCATAACAATTTAATCGTATCTTATCGTATTTTTTGTTATTGTTTTACGATTTTATATCCTGAAGATAGGCGATAATACCGAAATGTTTTTCCTCCCCAAATATATCACAGGTAACGGAGCCTCATGTGTCCTTACCTTTGTCGTATATATTTATATATATATATATATATATATATATATATATATATATATATATATATATATATATATATATATATATATATATATATATATATATATATATATATATATATATATATATAATGTATATCTCTCATGAGCGCGAGAGAATAATGAAATAAATCCAATACGATCTTCCTACTTCGAAAAAATCCAAGCTGGGATGGGATTCGAACCAAGCACACAGGCAGCGAGCGAGAAACCGCTTTGATTTCAATTAAACCGAGTGAGAGAGAGCAGATGGCAATCAGGAAGCAGGCCGATAGATAGTAATTTTCTGAATTAACTTTGGATTTTTGTCTATGGATCCTCGTTTTACCATTCCATGACACTTCCTCTTTCATAAGCTTTTAACTTTTGTCGCTTTAAAATCTGTTGCACGGAAGAACGAGAAATACCCAAATTAGTGATCTTCCTTTGGGATAGATGAGTCCCGGGTTTTTCCTCCTGAGATAAAACAAGTTCTTTAACTTCAATCATTTTATTCTCTCTCGTAGCATTGTTATTATGGATGGCACTACCTTTCTTCCGAGCTATCGAACCAGTAGTTTTTATCTCTTTAATTAAGTTATAAACAACTTAACGAGTCTAATTTCTATGTGAAAATTCACGAAAAAATATATTTCCATTTCGACCTTTTTCTTTAAAACCTTATTCTATTATAATTTATCATTTTAAACTCAACACCATTGTGATAGGAGGTATAATAACACAACTTATAAGTTTAATTTTGAATGATGACTGAAAGAGAGATAAACAAGTTCTGTTGACCAAAAAGTCGCATGCTCTCACTTATTCTGATTTATGACCTTACGACCTTCAAAACTTTCAATAATTGCAGGACTAACCTTGGGAGGATATTGGTGATTCTATCATTCGAAAGAAAATGTAAAATATCATAATGGATTCAAATTGGGTTAAAACCTAGCCTAAAATAGAATAATAGTCTGGCGGTGCCGGGCCTAACCTAGCCTAGCTTAGTATAATCTAGCTAGTCTAGTATAACCTAGCATAGTATAGCCTATTTTATCCTACCTTAGCTTAGTATAGCCTAGCCTATCGTATCTTAGTATAACCTAGCCTAGTTTAGTAGACCCTAGTCTAACCTAGCATATTATAGTATGGCCTAGCTTAGCCTAGCCTAGTATAGCCTTGCTTAGCGTAGCATTGCCTAGTGTCGCCTAGCTTACTATAGCTTAGCCTAGCCTAACCAGGTATGACTTAGCATTGCATGCCAAAGCCTAGCCTAGCGTCGCCTGGTGTAGCCTACCCAAGCTAAAATAGGCTACTATAATCTAGCCAATATATCCTTGCATACGATAGCCTAGCCTAGCGTAGCATACTATAGGCTGGTTTGTTATAGCCTATCCTAGCATAACCATGCCTAACATAATAGAGCCAAGCATATCATATTATAGCCTAACCTAGTATATCCTAGACTAGCATAGCATACTATACCCTAGACTAGAATAATCTTGCATAGCTTAGCCTATTATAGCCTTGGTTTGCTAGCCTATCGTAGACTAACATAATATTACCTAGCATAGCAGAGCATAGTCCTCCCTAGCCTATTATACTACACTAGCATGGCATAGTATAGCCCTGTGTAGCCTATTATAGCTTAGCATAGTATAACCTAGCCTAGCATTAACTATTCTAGACAAGTATAGCCTATACTATATTATTATACCCTAGGAAAGCATAGCTTAGTATTTTCTAGGCTGACATACTATATGCTATCTTAGCATAGTATTTTATAGCCTAAACTAGCATAGTATATCTTACCTTTGTACATTATATCTTAGCATAGTGTAGCCTAGCCTATAATAGCCTAGCATAATATAGCCTATTCTAGGCTTGCCTAGCAGAGTATAGGATATTATAGCCTAGTCTAGTCTAGCAGAGTATCGGCTAAATAGTTATGATGTTATGGCCAAAACAAAATAATTCCCGAGCTAACCTTGGGAAACTTTGGCAATTATATCATTATAAAGATAATGTAAAACAACATAAGGGTTTCAAATTTCGTTAGAATCGGCCGAATAGTTATGATGTTATTGTCAAAACATAATAATTCCCGGGCTAACCTTGGAAGGACTTTGATAATTATAGCATTCGAAAGAGAATATAAAACAAAATAAGTTTTCCAAATTTCGTTAGAATCGGCGGAATAGTTTCCATGTTATTACAAAGAAAAAGCAAAACGGAAACCGACCGACCGACACAGTGAGATGTAAAGTCACTCGCGATTAGACTCGAACGCGACTAAAAACGAGGCTAATCATAGCCTAATAGACTAGGCATGCAGACTTCGTTTTTCCTACACACAAATATCAAATATTACATGTTTTCTTGATTCGACACGCAAATTTTTGAGTTACTATATTATTTTTTTTAATTGTAGCAATACTATTATAGTTATATTGGTGAAATTTTCAGAGATAATAAAGAATACATATAAATTGTTGTATACGAATATATATATATATATATATATATATATATATATATATAGTAAACCCTCGATATAACGAACCAAATTTCCTTCAGTCGGGCAAGCATTATACGCCGCTCTGCGGCACATCCACTCACTGGCTCACAGCTCAGTTCGCTGTGCACATCGCGTGGTAGAGATTGTTCTGGCGTTCTCTTCCTCCCCCTCCTTCCTCTCTTTATATACAGATTCACGAACGAACTTGGTTCGTTATTTCCATCGCTTTTAACGACCATTGGGTTTAACGAACGACCCGTTTCCCATATAGTTCGGTATATCGAGAGTTTACTGTATATATATATATATATATATATATATATATATATATATAGAGAGAGAGAGAGAGGGAGGGAGGGGGGGAACAGAGAGAGAGAGAAAGATTTAAGAATAAGGTCGGTTCATGCAGTCTGATGTTCCGCCGCATTACTCCACATCTTCGGAACAATTGCACGGCGAAAACTTCCCCTGGTGCCAGATCAGCCCCAGACCAAAGTATTATTTATCCACTTGGATAGCGGCGATCCCTTACATCCAATTTGACTGCTTATTTGTCCATTTTTTAATATTTATTGCCTAGTGGAAGAATTAAGTGATTCGCTAACGAAAGAATTACTCGAAGCAATTTGTCAACCTGCAAGTTTATATTTATTTTCTAGTGGCTTGAATTACTACCCTTCAGGCCCACAATTTATGAACTATGAATGTTTCTGCTGTTTAATTTAGTAATTTTTATGATTTAGCATATATTTTTTTCTAATTCATCCACATTATTTTTGTCCTAATTTTGATTTTATCTCACAAAAGGTCGTACTTTTGTATTTCTTTTCATTACTGATTCACTAAATTCAACCTTATCTATCATCGTATCCAATATTCCTTTCCTCAAACGCATTTTTTCCTCAAAAATCAGGGACTTTTCTATAGATTCTTAAAAAAAATGCATCCATCCAAATAATAAATTACTGAAAGGGATTGCCGCCCTTATCTTTAGTCCTATTTTCCATTTTCTCTCACAAAATGTTCTTTGTTTGTAGTTAGCGAATGTATCAAATTGAATTTCTCATCGACAGCAAATAATGTAATTGGTGTAAACCGATTTATTTAAAAAGAAACGAAAGCTAATTATCTGTCAACGCACCTCGAGCTTTGCAGCTTTTCATTCTGCATTTATCTACAATCCTAAATTTGTATATGTAACAGCTCCCGGAATGTTAAGTCCAATCACGCATGTAGACACCCACACAGTATCATATTTATTTTAGAGGTCTCCCCTTGTTCTCCAAAGCCCTGCTGATTGCTATCTTGCTTTTCCCAAATTTCCTTCTGCCACAACCTTCCCCCCACTCTTCGAGATGTCTTTCAACTCGTTATCCTTCTACCTTCAAATCTTTCACCAAGGAAACTGAGAAATGATTCCTTTCCAATACACTACAGAGCCAAAAGCAAGATAACACTTCAAATTATTCTCAGCCCTTCTCGACTTAAGCCCTGAAATGCTGTTTCGTGGTTTTGAGGTTGATTGCGAAGTATACTTAGGCATTGTGCGCGATCACCATTTGTAACACTGCCACACACTACTGTGTATTTGAATGTGGGTATTCAACATGCTGTAATGAATGGTATTTGAAGGGGTGACGTTAGTCAACCGTGAATATACAGCGAATCTTAGGATTTTTAATAGTAAACAAGACTAAAAAGTACTATAAGGATTATGTTTATAAACTTCCTGGGAATTTAGTGTAGGCATTCCCTCAAACAAATTTCAAAGAAAAGAGGCTCAATTTAGATGGCCTACCTCTCCATCTGTTTACATTCGTATGAATCATCCCGTGACAAACGTCTATGGCGGGGTTAATAGGCAGCTTTTACTGTGTGTAGAAAATGAATATGTTAATGAAAGTTGAAGTTGAGTTCCACCCTTAATTATAACAATTAAAGGATAAGTTGGGGAGTTGAGGCTTAAAAATTATTACCAAAATACGCAAACTCGACGAGACGAATTTTTCCCAAGCGAGGCTATCAAGTGCCGTTGGAGACAACATAAGAGAAGTCTTTTGTTATGATTAAAATCCTCATTATTATCCAATAAAAGACGCCAAAGTATATAACAAGGGCAATAAGAATGTAAACACGAAGATAAAGAAAGAGAGAGAGAGAGAGGGTTCGTGCATGTATGTCATGATGCTAACAAACAAAGCCTATTATGATACTACAGATGTTACTTGATAGGACTTAGGGGGCGTATGTCATGCGAGAATCATTCTGACGAATCGTCTCCCGCCATGAGAAAATGGGGGAATGGGAGAGAAGAGTAGAATTGGAGCGCCATTTAAGAGACAAAGACAAAAGGAAATCAAGAAAAGGGGGACAAACAAAAAAAAAGAGAAGAGATTTGAGACGGTAAATATGTGTGACGGAAGCTGTCGGCTGGCGAAGGAAGAGGGTTGGCGAGTAACATGTGAATGGATGTCGGTTTCTCCACGGGGAGGGTGAACATTAATGAACAGAATGCTCAGCTGAACATAGGCCCGGTGGAAGACGGAAGACCAAAATGGGGAAGAATTTGAGAAGGTTGAACTTAAGAGAGGGAAATCGGGTCTAAAATCGGAGTTTTTCCTTCGAGTCAAATCTCGATGACACGGAGTTAAGGCACCGATCATTAGGCCTAGAATATTATTTGCTTGTTCATGGGCCCCGTAGAGCATCTTATGGGTTCCCCATGAGAAAACATCAAAATAATGAAAACATATGTGAAAGAAAAATTATGGAAATTAACTACAGAGAATCCATAGGACGTGTCTTCCGTTTATATATTATAATTGCGAAGGGCAAATTTATACAGGATGAATTTAGATCTAATAGAGGTAAAGTTGTCCAAATTCATAATGATGCGGCTTTATCTTCCGGTTGAGGACCTAACCAAGTGACTTTACATCAGCCATTGCCATTCCTGCTTCCCGTAGGAGAGTGCCGAGCACGTGCATTTTAATTTCATGTATTTGTGCCTCTTGGCACCGGGTGTATTTGTTTTGGGGGAGTTACTGCCATTTAGAAGTTACGATTAGGTTCGAGTTTGGTTGAGTGGTCCCTCAGTAGCGACCTTGGTTCGAACCTTTTGTTAAATTGCAGTTCCACCGTACGGTAGGAATTCAGACGGTGTTAATCTCTAGAAAAGACCATACTTAAAAAAACTTCTTTGCAAAGTAGGGAGTTATGCTAGGAGACATGTCTATTATCTTGTTCATAGTCCCTTTTCATCAGTTTCTTCGCTTGATTAACGCTTGTTTTCTCTCCAAAAATGATATTTATAATTAATATATTCGAACTTCAATTTAAGGGTGTAAAATAATTTGCTGCTGTAGTAATATGTTTAAATAGAAAAAAATGTATTTACAATTTTCATTTTAATAGGATCAAATCTGAGTGAGTTGCCCTTTCTTCGACTGGGCCTATTTGTAAAATGATCAGTGAGTGTTCTTTGCCTCCGCCTAGCCTATTTGCAAGATCATAGGCGAGTTGACTTTGCTTCAACCGGGCCTATTTGCAAGGTCAATATGAAGTTCCATCTGTTTCTATCAGGTATATTTTTAAGATCAAGAGTAAGCTCCATTTGCTTCTACTGGGTTTATTTGCAACATCGACATTGAATTTACTTTGCTTCTTCCGTGCAAGCATATTTGTAATTTCAACAGACTTCCCTTCGCTTCTACCGGGCCTATTTCTAAGAACAACGGTGTTTGTATCTACTGAGTCTACTTGTGGGATCAACGCCAAGTTTCCTGCTTCTCCCTGGTTTATTGGTAGAATCAACATTGAGTTCTCTTTGTCTCCATTGGGCCATATTTTGAATTTTATGAGTGCGCTGATGACAAACTAGAAAACCAGTATCGTTGAAATTAAACTTATACGTAGGATTACCACATTTTTAGCTAGCGAAAGCTGCCTTATCTTCCACTTGACACAAAATTTAACAAAGCTTTACTCTCGACTCTTAATAAATACTTTCCCCAATGCAAGTTTCTCCTAATTAATTCTAATCCTCTTGCTGTCTATACTTTCCTTCGGCACAAAGATCACTCCCATTATGCCTGCGTTCCTCCATCATTTATCAATTCACTTGTGCGACCTGCCAAAGTCGCTATGTAGGCCAAACAAGTCTAGAATTAAGATGTAGGATCGCTAAGCATATCGGAGTATCATACAGAACCAACATTCCCATCTCCAAACCCGAACACTCCTCTATACGAGAACATTCACTAAAACTTAATCACCCGCTTGACCCTGATTCCTTTAGTATACTCTCTTCTGCCTCCTCTTCTCTAAGTTTAAAAATTCTTGAACCTCTTTACATCAAACAAATAAACCCGGAACTCAATGATTATTGATCATCCCTTAAATTATTCACTATATAGACAAATGTACAACCAACCACATCCCCCTTAATAGTTTTCTTTTTGCCTAATTCTGTCCGTAATATCAGTTGTTACTTACTCCCAGCTTCACCGTTATAAGGTTAGTACTCGTGCAGATAAATTTTTATTTCTATTTTAGTTTGTCCCATTAATATCTAAACTATCTGGTTTATTATTGACTTTTCCTTAATTTAATGTTTTAGTCGTCCTTTTGACCCCTCCATTATTGATTATTTACTATTTAAACTTTCGTGCCTTAGTCTACTCGTATTATTTAATGTTCAATCACTTAAAATTTAACTTAATTGCGCCCTTCTAGCGGAGAAACTCGCTTGCAGTAAAGCTGAGAGGCGGTACGTAGACGTGGTGCTGCGTGATGTAAAGAAGGCCTTCGACAAGGTTTGGCTGAGAGGATTACAGTACAAGATCCTCAACCTCCAGCTTAACCCATTCCTGGAAAGGATCCTTTGCAACTATATCTCCGATAGGAGAGCCCAAATTTCAATCGAGGGCTGCAAAGGACCCGAATTCGAACTCGAGGCGGGAGTTCCACAAGGCAGCTGTCTCAGCCCTCTGCTGTACCTCGTAAACACAATAGACCTGCCTGCTCCAGTGAGGTACGATTCGATGTATCTGCAATATGCAGACGACATCACCCAAATCGTCCTGAGTCCATTCAGGAACTCTGGAAGCCAGGCGAGGGCGACAGCTGTCGAAATTGAAAATATCAATAGATATGAAAGAAAGTGGAAAATTAAGACCAACCGCCAGAAGTTCACAATCATTCCAATGAACCGCCGGAAAGTTGATGACGTCGTCGTCAATAACGAGAACTATCCGTACTCCAACGAGGGTAATGTCCTGGGCTTACGACTCTTCAAATCGGGATATAAGACGCACATGAATACCAGAGTCTCCCTAGCCAAACGAGAGCTGAAGAAACTTTACCGTTTCCGAGGCCTCAGCGTGCCTAACATCAAAAAACTGTACATGGCCTTGGTACGCCCAGTCCTGTTGTACCCGGCCGTGATCACGCAGATGGCAAGCTGTACCTCTCTCAGAACGATGCAGAGAGTGCAGAATAAAGCCACGCTGCTGATTACAGGCACGCGAAGGATCGACCGTACTCGGCAATCGATTCTTCACCAAAGAATCGGTCTAAAGCCGATCAATACGGAGATCCAAAGGCTAGGGAGAAAGACATGGGACAAGATAGACCAAAATATACTCCCGAACATGAACCTGAATTTTAATATTCGTGCAAACCGGAGACGCGCTATAGGTAGAACTGCTCTGTTTCCAAGTAGTAGAACCTGCGCGAGAGAAGTGGTACTACCTATGTTTACGTAGGGTTAGTCCACTACTCTAAAGAATTATGATTTTAAAACTTAAAAGTTTGACAAATTAGTCCAACCAATCAACAACTTTAAATAACGTTTGAAAAAAGAGGCGAAGTGCCCACATTAAAGTCCCCTCCCCCCCCCCATATAAACATAGTAAGAATTAAAAAAATAAAACTAAATTTAAATATAAAAGAGGCGAAGTGCCCAATCTTAATAATCAAAATTTAAGAATAAAAAGAGGCGAAGTGCCCAATTCCCAATACCCATTTGATAAAAAGATAACAAAACAAAGTCAACAAAATTCAAAATTCAAACGATGAAAAGAGGCGAAATGCCCAAATTAAATAGATTACTGAGAACTCAAAATTGAGATTCATTCAGCCTGAAAAACAACCTTGAAAGGCTTGAATGCTTCGAAGGAGGAAATACCTATTACAGAAATAAATATATATATATATATATATATATATATATATATATATATATATATATATATATATATATATATATATATATATATATATATATATATTATAACGGAGGAAACTGGCTGTCAAAGACAGTCAGCTACTTTTTGACGGAGGAATTTTTTAATTTTTAAACAAAACAAGATGAATGCTAGTGATGCCCTAACACCAGGGCAAACTAGGAAACATATTCACACCTTTATATACCTACCACACAATTTCACCACTTTAACCTAATTTGTAATTTGTAATTAACTTAATTGAATTACTTGCTTCGCTCCATTTATTAATATCCGCTTCGATTACATACCCCCTGATGTAACTTATTTTCGATTGTTCGCCCTGCCCTTACAATTCTCTCTTGCTGTGGTTAATAGTGAATTTTTTGTATTCCGCTTGATTCATGTTTATTATTCATATTTGCTGCTCAGGGGATTATTTAACTTTTTTTTTCTCAGTCTTATTAATCGATTTCTTCATGCCTTGCTTTCGACTTTATTGCTATAGTTTACAATTTTTGTATTTCGATAGTCATTTAATTCATGTTTATTATGCATATTTTAAACTCATGTGATTATTATTTAATTTAGTTATTTAAGATATTACATCAATTTCTTATTAATAGATTTTCACCAATTCGCTTTCAACTGTTTAGGATTATATATTTCATTTTAACTTTTTGGTTTCGGTTATCATTTTTGACACCTGTAATGTTTTTATTGCTGTGTTTAGTTATTCTTATAAAAATAATTCTTTGTATTTAGAATTCGCTGATGATGGTCATCGTCAATGACCAAAACGTCCGGAAAATTAAATGTTCAAAACCATCGCATATGTCTTCATATTCCTGCTACGAATAAGGTTCCCAAGGAACGACTCCATCACTAATATATATATATATATATATATATATATATATATATATATATATATATATATATCGAAGTATGGACAAGTGTACGGGATTATGCGCACACAGGCTCTAAGGATGGCCAAGCAAGGCGACAACTGTTATTGTTCTAAGAGTTCGATTTAAATCGATAGCTGCAGCTGCGTGACCAAGGAATATTCCAAACACAACGACCAAAATAGATTTTTAATACACACTAAATAAAAGGCACAACAATAAATATATATATATATATATATATATATATATATATATATATATATATATATATATATATATATATATATATATATATATATATATATATGAGGAATTAAACCACATTCTCCGAAGACAATTTAATTCAGAACAGTTTCGGTGTATCTCACACCCTTTTTCAACTGACACTGGGCAGAAAAATGAGAAAAGCATAACACAAGATCCCCTCTTTTTTCCCCCCAATCCCCTACTTGTGGCTAATCTGGGAAGGGGGGTTAGGCCTAAACATATTGAAGGGCTGACATTTTACTATTTTGTTTATTTGCTTTCTTATTACAGGATTAAAAGAAAATTGACCCTCAGATAGATTTAAATTAGGAACTGACGATATCAAGCTCGATTCTACGATTCTTCTCTTAACATAGTTAGCCGATTTAAATACCATTTTACTTCCATTGAAATCGATCGTATGATTCTTGTCTCTAACATGGCAAAATATTCCACTGCTTTCGCTGCCCACTCTAATATCTCTTTTGTGTTCGTACAATCTCTTGTCTAGATTTCTCTCCGTTTTCCCTATATAAACTTTATGGCAATCTTTGCATGGTATGGCATATACTTCTATGTTAGGATGTTGTTTGGGTTTCCTGGTCATCATCAATTGGCTTAAGGAATTATTATATTTAAAGGCTAGATTAATACCCGCTTTTCCAAATATGTCCTTTAAACTATTTAATTTATTATTAAATGGCAATGTTATACATTTGTTGAAGTCGTTAGTGCGGGAAGGCTTATTACCATAGAATGTTTTCCTAGCTGCAAAATGGGCAGACGATATGAACCAATCGGGGTAATACAAATTAGAAAAAATGGTCCTGATAATGACAATTTCTTCATCTAAATAGGAAGGATGACATATTTTGTATGCTCTAAGGAAAAGGTTAGAAATTACCGATTTTTTAACAGTATTATCGTGAAACGAAAAATAATGTATATAGGCATTCGAGTGGGTTGGTTTCCTATACACGTCAAGTTTTAATTCATGGTGATCTTTATTAATGAGGACATCTAAAAAGGGTAATCTATTATCATATTCCCATTCATATTTCAATTTGATGGAGACATGCAAATTATTCAAATTATTAAAAAAAGTATCAAAATCATGGCCATTAGGCCATACAGAAAATACATCGTCAATGTACCTTAACCATATAAAGTTAGGGGGAGAAATTGTGGGAAGGAGTTCAGTCTCAAAATATTCCATGAAGAGACATGCCAATATCGGAGATAAACTATTTCCCATGCTAAGGCCAAATAAAGATCACCATGAATTAAAACTTGACGTGTATAGGAAACCAACCCACTCGAATGCCTATATACATTATTTTTCGTTTCACGATAATACTGTTAAAAAATCGGTAATTTCTAACCTTTTCCTTAGAGCATACAAAATATGTCATCCTTCCTATTTAGATGAAGAAATTGTCATTATCAGGACTATTTTTTCTAATTTGTATTACCCCGATTGGTTCATATCGTCTGCCCATTTTGCAGCTAGGAAAACATTCTATGGTAATAAGCCTTCCCGCACTAACGACTTCAACAAATGTATAACATTGCCATTTAATAATAAATTAAATAGTTTAAAGGACATATTTGGAAAAGCGGGTATTAATCTAGCCTTTAAATATAATAATTCCTTAAACCAATTGATGATGGCCAGGAAACCCAAACAACATCCTAACATAGGAGCATATGCCATACCGTGCAACGATTGCCATAAAGTTTATATAGGGGAAACGGGGAGAAATCTAGACAATAGATTGTACGAACACAAAAGAGATATTAGAGTGGGCAGCGAAAGCAGTGGAATATTTTGCCATGTTAGAGACAAGAATCATACGATCGATTTCAATGGAAGTAAAATGGTATTTAAATCGGCTAACTATGTTAAGAGAAGAATCGTAGAATCGAGCTTGATATCGTCAGTTCCTAATTAAAATCTATCTGAGGGTCAATTTTCTTTTAATCCTGTAATAAGAAAGCAAATAAACAAAATAGTAAAATGTCAGCCCTTCAATATGTTTAGGCCTAACCCCCCTTCCCAGATTAGCCACAAGTAGGGGATTGGGGGGGGAAAAAGAGGGGATCTTGTGTTATGCTTTTCTCATTTTTCTGCCCAGTGTCAGTTGAAAAAGGGTGTGAGATACACCGAAACTGTTCTGAATTAAATTGTCTTCGGAGAATGTGGTTTAATTCTTCATCTTTTCTTGCGATATTGCATTAATTTTCATTATATATATATATATATATATATATATATATATATATATATATACATGAATAAGACGGAATTGGGTTCTGAATCTCTATTAGATAACCAGGGTTATTGAATGGTTATAATGGGAGATTTAGGGTAGTGAGTGATTTAGTTCCTTTAAACTTCGAGACTAAAGCGGGGCAAACTTGGGGGCAGGTCTTAGTGACCTTGATTACTCACGGAGGTAGCCGAAAATCAGCAGCGGGTGCTCCACCCGCTGCTGATTTTCTCGAAACTTGTGTTTTGCGAGATGCGGGCCTCTTGTCCTCAAGGGGTTACCAGACGAACTTCGAACGGGGGGGGGAGAGATGACTTCTCCAAACTTAGTTCGAGCGAGCTATCGGGCCTCTTGTCCTCAAGAGGTCACCAGTCAAACCTCGGAAAAGGGGAGAGGGGAGATGACTTATACACACTCGGCTTGAGCGAGCTATCGGGCCTCTTGTCCTCAAGAGGTCACCAGAAGAACTTCAGAGGACGGCTTCTCCAATATCATTGATCCGAAGGCGGTTGAGAAAGGCTGACGTTGCCTCACGAGACTCTTTCCCCTGACCCGAAGATACGGGTGTGATGTCCAGCTCTTCCGTGGCTTGCGACTGTCCCTCACACTTCTCGGGAGAGAGCTTCGTTGAACCGAACTCCTTTTGGGGAAGTGTCGTCTAACCAAATCTATCTGTAATCTTTGGGAGGGTGCACATATACTCGGTGTTCTCCAAAACAATGAGAGAGAGAGGCCTTCTCGAACTCTCGTTATCAGCCGTGAGAACCGAGCGTCTCCTTGCGGGAAAACTTAAGAGGCAGGGACCAGCGGCCAGACGGATGACCAGCGGCAGGAGCCATAAAAGTTGTTCGCGGCGAACCTACAAAAATAGAGGAGTAATCTCCTGACCCGAGTGTGTGGGAGGAAGGGAGGGGGGGGGGGGAATTGAGACGGCGGGGAGGTAGCCTTCAATTTCAGCGTCATGCCTCAGTGTGAATCTTTGCGGTAACCAGGTGGCAAGTCTAAAAAGGGTGAAGTCGGAGGAGATGGGGGCGCAACGGCTCGCTTTCTCTCCCGAAGTAATATCTTAGGAGGTGGGGAAATAATATTATTCTAGGGGATCCCTCTGCAATATATATATATATATATATATATATATATATATATATATATATATATATATATATATATATATATTATGCAAATATATAGATTCTCTTTCACGATAGATATTAATAAAACAAAATGCATTAATTAAACTTACTGTTAACAAATGCTAGTCATGTTTTTGAAAGCACTCTTATTTCTCGCTACTGTAAATCTTTGTCAAATTTTGTTTGTTAATTTTTATTTCTTTTAAAAATTCATTGCAAGTCAGAGTTCAATATTGAGTTTGCAATAGAGAAGAGCCTTTGTAGTTGATTCGGCCATTCGACCTCTTTCCTGCTACCACACATTAGTGATAATGGAAAATGCCTTTTCAACTCGAGTCGATGTACCTGAGAGAGACATAAAATGTTCTCCACAAGTTTTCAGTTTTCTAAAATTCACTCTTTAAAGACCAAAATTCGTTAGCAACCACCACTTCAACAAAAAGATCGTCTAAATTTATTACATTACTTCCGATTGTATCATTAATTTTACCAGCAAATGTTTCGATTTCATGCCAGTCAATCAATGTCTGTACTATTTATCCAAACAAAGGATTGAGTTCAATGTAAGCAAGACAAAGATCATAAAAATTCCTAAATTCATGCATGACTCTAGCAACATTAATATTTCCATTCTCTTAAGTGTCCTGTACAGTTTTGGGCTCCTTTGCGTTGAAATTGATTATTTCTTCTTTCTTCGAAATTGTTTTTCTATCTTTTAAGTCTGCAAGAATGACACAGGCACTCACTTGCTTTTGTTTTATCCATAGACAAGATTGTTTTATTAAACAGATTTAGCTGTCAATAATGAGTCACAAATAAATTTCCCCACAGTCATCTTCAAATAGTTTTTTTTTATCATCACGAGACATTGCTCTTGAGAGCAGGCTCCACGAGAGGGAGAGGGTGCAGTCGGTGCGCTGCACCAGGGCCCATAAGAGTCTAGGGGGCCCATGAATATCAAAGTTCAAAATTGAACATAAGATAACATAATTTCACGGATGACAAAAGCCAAAAGGGCCTATCAAAGGTCATTCGCATCCGTCAAAACCCACTCACAGAATGCATCCATAGGATTGTGTCAGATCATGCATCTACAATATACAATCTAAACCGTCCATAAGAGAGGGTCAAAAACAAAAAGCATCATCATCAGGGCAAGACAGAATCAAAATTCCCAAAAATATACAATAAAAAAAACTGCATCCACAGGAATGAGTCGAGAGACCCACCCACACACCAAAAAGTAAGAAGTTAACCCTCCCTCCTTATATAATCATCTAATCCGCGCTTGAAAATATTCAAGTTTGGACTGTCTACTGTCTCAGGTGGCAAAGTATTCCAATAGTCTACCACTCTATTTGTGAAAAAATATTTCCAAAAACATCCAGTCTGCACCTCTGTTTTTTTAATCTTAAGTGCTGACCCCTAGTCCTATTACTACTTTCTAACTCAAAACACTTGCTGTAATCTAATTTATCCATCCCAGAAAAGATTTTAAAAAGCTCAATCATATCTCCCCTTCTAAAGGCTATCTCGGAACCCGGTTCACACGGCCCAAATAAATACACACAAGAAATTTACAGAAGACCAGGGATCTAAAGGCCTACCAGAAATTCACCCGAATTTATCAGGACGGTGCTAAATTACGAGATATCCGCAAGGGGTTAAATGAACAGACATAAAAGTATTTACAGTATTATTTACATCCAAACCAAAATGAAATAAATTGACTGCTAACAAATTATACGGGGGTACATCAAATAATAAGAAAGGTCACAAATGCTTATCACCATCTAACGACCACAAGTCGCTTTAACCAAATAGATATTCGTGCATATAAAGTTGGGTGCTATGAATAGATTGCTTAAAGCCGGAACGACACGCGTCGTTGAAGATGAAATAGGCTGCGCCACTCTAGTGACAGATGTTCCCGGAATAACCTCCCTGTCTTACGTCCCTTACCCGAAGGTCCAAATTACACAAATAAAACTTAATTAATTTAAAAAGGGACATACGAAGAAAGAAATACTCCAAAATACCTGATACCAGAGCAGTGAAGCAATAACCCACGTCGGAAACCCAGGCGAAAGAGGCTCGGCGACGATGAGTGAAATCAACCCAAGTCCACAGGGGTGAATGCGATGACGGTCTTCGGTGAGGAGAAACCCACAGACCGCGATATCGGGGTGAAAGGCGTCGAGACCACGGGGAACGACGACTCGAAGGCCCAACGACCCGAGAGAAGGAATTCGAGATGACAGAATTCCCCAAAGAGGAGATGACGAGGTGACTAGGGGAGATACTTCACGTGCCCAGTGTGAACGGCTTCCCAAAGGAGAACACTTGCAAACGTAACTGGGAAGAGCACAATTCGATGCAGCCGACAGAGGGGCAGCGACAACGCTGGCAGGAATCAATGGCAAAAAATCCTCGCTACACGAAGGAATCCAGTACGGGTCTCCAAAATGAACATCAAAACCAAGTGACGGAGAACAATTCAGTGGAGCAATCAAGGCAGAATCCTCGCAACAGAATAACTTAAAACTTAACTTAACTTTGGTGTATAGAAAGAACAGAGAGGGACCGCTGAAATACGGCAGTCAGGTAGTTAGAGAGGAGCGTTGCGGAAAATAATTAAGAAAGGGACAGCGAGAGTAGATAGGTCGGTGGCTATACACCGAAGCGAGGCGTTGTTATGAGGGTGTAGGTTATGTGGTATTGACTGGGCGAGGGTTGGGGGCAAGTCAGGAGGGGGAGGCTGACAGCTCATCCGGAAACGCGTTATTCACGATGCCTATTGGTTTATGCGAAGAACGGTACGGGCGGAAGGTGTTCGTGGGCCGCGGGATATCGCGGCGCCATCGCGTACCTTCTCACGTGTAGCGAGGTGTAATGTGGGTCTGTGGTGAGTTTTCCGGGTTGTTTTGTAAGTCTGGTGTGAGCGTAAGTGTTGAGAGGAGTTAGTTTGTTGTTGTTGTGTAGTGCGTTCATTTTGAGTACAGCGGCGAACGGCAAGCGCGCTTCAGAGCAGAGTTCTGAATACGCTGAGCCTTTCGCTTCCAGGTGTCGCTCGCAGCTACGAGCGACAGTGGGGCGTACGTAAGAATGGGACGCACGAGTGCTTTATATAAGTGTAGTTTTAGTTTTTTACTCGCTGGGTAGAACTTACCCAGCGATGCGTTTGTGCGTGAGGCTCTTGCTTGTATTATGTTTTGGTGTAAGTTGAACCTGAGGGATTTGTCGAATGTTACCCCCAGGATTTTGGTGCACTGTGTGTATGCGAGCCTTGTTGGGTTTTGGTGGATCATGTCTGGTGTGTGTTAGTAGATTTGTAGGTTGTGCATGAAGTGATCTCTAGCGCCGTAGAGTGTCATCTGTGTCTTCTGAGGATTCGTGGCAATCAGCCATTTATCCTCGTAATCTGTCTTCTCATCAAGTATTCTTTGTGCATGGAGCGCGATTTCTTCGGGGGCCCGGCCGCTGACGAGAATGGTCTCGTCGTCGGCGTAGGCCACTATGTATGTGTGAACACAGTTTTCTGGTGGGCGTGGGGTGTCATTTGTGAACATAATGTAGAGTGTGGGTGCCAGAACGCTTCCTTGGGGAACGCCTGAGCGTGGTGTGAAGGGTCTTGAAAGGGTGTTGTTGTATCTGATGTGGCAGCGCCGTCCAGTGAGGTAGTGTGAGAGGAGCCTTCTGGTGCAGAGAGGTAACTCCGTGTTGTTGGCGAGTTTCCAACGGAGTCCCTCGTGCCACACCTTGTCAAAGGCTTTCTCCACGTCCTTACTGATGGAGAGAGTCTTTTGGTGTATCTGTCGTTTCTTCTGTATTCTGTCATGTACGATGGTCACGGCCGCCTGAGTGGACCTGCCTCTCCTGAACCCGTATTGATGGGAAGAGAACCAGTCCCTCTCTTCCAGGAACTCCCGTAGGCGGCAGTTGACCATTCGTTCAAGTATTTTGCCTAGGTGCTCTAATAGAGCAATAGGCCTGTAATTGTTTGGGTGTTTTGGGTCTTTGTGTTGTTTATGAAGGAGTATATTGTGAGAGACTTTGAATATTTTGGGGAAGTGGCCTGAGGCTAGTGAGGCGTTGAATAGATGTGTGAGTGTGGAGTATATGTCTGCGGGGAGGTTATGTATGAGTGTGGCTGGTAGACCGGAGGGGCCGGGGGCGCGTTTTGGTGTCGATTTTATGTAGTGTTTTGTTTCCTCGACGGTGATTGGAGTGGTAAGTATGGACGTATAGTCGAGCACCTCCATATGTATCAGGGGGGCAGGCCTCAGCTCGTGAGCATGAGTCCGGCACCACTCCTGAATGTCTTGGAAGTGCTCCTACGCATGTGGTTTTGGTGGGTTGTGGGTGTGTACTGTGTCCCAGTGGGACCTGAATGCGTCCAGGATGTCATTAGTGTCTGTGAGTGTGTGGTTGTTTATTTTCAGTGTTATTGGTTTGGATGGTTCCGCACCCAGCATCCTTTTCACGTGCCGCCAGAAGAAGGAAGGGTCCATGCAACGGGTGTCGTCCGCGATGCGGACGACCTCACGCCACTGCCGGTTCCTATCTAGCTGCACGCATTGAAGGATGCGGGCACGTAGTTGGTTGATGTTGTGTTGTCGTGGGCCTCTGGTGTAGTGGTTGTTGTACTGTGTGATAAGTCTCTGTGTGTGTATTGAAAACGTGAAATGTTTTAAGCAGGTGTAGTTTTTGTGTGGTGAGTGTAGATTACGTGCGGTGGTGATGGTGTCTAAAAGTGAGCACCAGTGGTGGTTTATTTGTCCTGGATTGGTGTTCTCCAGGTCGAGGTTATGTGGTGTGTTTGTGGATATGTGGCTCCTGAATTCAGCCCAGTTTGTGTTTTTATAATCGTATAGAGGTGATGTGGGGGTGAGTATGGGGGATGTGGATATGAGAAGGCATATTAGTATGTGGTCTGATAGTACGTGGGGACCGGGTGCAATGTGAGTGTGGAATCGTGTGGCATGGTCATTACGGAAGACAACATCCGGGGATGTGGTGCCTCCGCGCGGGCCGAAGAACGTGGGGAAGGCAGGGCCGATGTGTTCGCAGCGGTAACGCCGCAAGGCACCGGTCAAGTAACTACCCGCATCGTTCGTATTGTTTGAAAGGAGTGTCGGGTGAAAAAACGTTGAGGTCTTCCGCGAAGAAGATAGGTAGGTTGTGGTTTGAAAGGGCCCGGAGTGGGACTTCTAAGTTTAGCTGTATTCGTGGTGGTCTGTAGTGTGTGGCCACTATAAAGGGGCCAGAGCTTGTGTCAATTTTGCAGGCTAGAAAGGAGGTGTCGCGTGTGTTGACGAGGGAGTGGTGTATGTTGCGCTTGACTAGGATCGCAGATCCTAGGTGCCGCGCCTGTGGGGATAAGTATGTGTGATAGCCTGCAATGCGGAGTCTGTTGTTGGGAGGGTGTAAGCTGGTGAAGTTCAGGAGTATGATGTCGGGTCTTTGTGTGTTGAGTACCCAGTTGTCGACCGTATGGCGAATACTGTGCCAACTGCGTACGTTTAGTTGTATTATGCTAATACGACCTATTGTCGTGGTCTTATTGCGCGGGAGGCTGATTTGCCAGGAATCGTCCCCTTCTCCTTGGTTATTGCCCAGGAGGCATGAGAGGCGAGTACCTTGACTCGTGTCGATGTTTGTTTGTGAGTCACGGCAGTGTTATTGGATGGGGGAGCCGTAGTGGGTGGAGGAGTGTGTTCTGTGGAGGTGGTGGCTTTGGATGGGGTGGTGTCTTGGTGGGGGGAGTTTGTGACGGAGGTGGATGGCGTAGAGCTGGAGTATGAAGGGCTAGAAGTGGTTGGGGAGGTACAGATTATTAGAGGAGGGGTGTCGGGGGAGAGAGGAGGTAGGGACGGCGAAGGGGGGGGTGAGGGAGAAGGAGAAGAAGTCGGAGGAGAAGGAGTTGAAGGAGGGGGGTTGAAAGGGAAGGAGTCTTAGGTGAAGGGGCGGAAGGCGGAGGAGGAGTGGAGTGAGAAGGAGTAGAGTGAGAAGGGGTGTATTGAGAAGGGGAGGATTGAGAAGGAGTGGAGGGGGGAGCAGTAGGGAGCGAGGGAGGGGTGGAGGCGACAGGAGAGGGGGGGGTTGTTTTTCCCGTGCCTGTCTACGCGGATGGGGCTTGGGGGTGGGGTTTTTGGGATTGGCACGGGGTGTAGTGGACTGCGAGGGGGTTGGGGTGACAGTGGGAGCTGTGGGAGAGGAGGCGGAGATGGGTGCGAGGGGGGTAGTGGCAGTGGGAGGTAGGCGGGGTTTTGATAGAGGGGTGGGAGAAGTGCGAGGAGGATAGGTTGTTTGAATGGGGGGCGAAAGCAGTGGCTAAGGAAGGTGCAGGGACAGGACAGGCGGCGGGGAGAGCGTGGTGAGAGTGGGGGGCGGTGGTTCCCTGCGGGCAGAGGTGTGTTCCCGTCGGGGTGGGGAGGAGTGCGGGTCTGGATGTGTGTTCGTCTATTAGAGCGAACACCTTCTCAGGGAATGTGATTTGCTCTATGCCGTTGGGGGCGAATAGCGTGTTGAGGATCTTCGCGTATAGTCGAGGGTCGCCCCTCGACATGTCCTTTGCCACCGCTGAGAGCAGGGTGGCCAGGTGTAATTTGGTTTTTGTGTTGTCGCTGGGGTGTGGTGGGGTGGGGGTGGGTGTGTAAAGTGGGGTGGGGGTGGGCGTGGGCGTGTAGACTGGTGTGGGGGTGGGGGTGGTAGTGTGGTGTTTGGGTGTTGGTAGTAGTGGGGGTCTCTGAGTGTTATGAGCTGGGGTGGGGGGGAAGGGATGTGTGGATGGGGTGTGGTTGCTGCAGGGGGGTTGGGTGCGTCTGGGGTAGAGCAGGGGGATCCGGCAGCGTAGCGCTGGCAGCAGCGGCGAATGTCATGGTGAGGGGAGGGGGGGGGGCGGAGTGTGTGGTTGTGTGCGTGTTTAGTTGTGGGTGCCGGATTGCCTCCACGGCGTCGTGTCGTGCCTTACCTAGGTAAGGGCACCTGGGGTTGACGGCGACATGGTCGCCGCCACAATTTGCACAGCGGGCTGTGATGGAGGTGCAAGATGTGTAGTGGTGCCCCACTACACTGCACTTGGAGCAGATTAGGTCTGCAGAGCATGTGCTGGTGCTGTGTCCGGTCTTGTAGCACCGGTAGCATTGTGTGGGTCTTATGTTATGCTGCTCTTCTATGTGTTGAGGGTTTGTGAGGGTGCCGCAGACCTTGATACCTTGGTCTAGCTGCATGTTTTTAGTGTTGTCACTGGACAGTGTTATCACTGCCCAGTTCTTTGACCTGTTGAAGTAAAGGTCCTTGACGACCTCCTCCCCGTACTCCTGACGGAGGTGCGAGTGGAGGTCCTCGTTGGTAAAGGCCAACCACAGAGGGTTGGTTCTTGTGACTCGTATCTGGTATCTTTTTATGATACCGTCAGCGAGTCTAGTCTGTAGGTTGTGTGTGTTGAGTGTAGTGGTGGCATTTTCGTGGAACGTTAGCGCGTCCTCCTGTGAGCGGAAGACGAGCTTGTGGCCTGTGCGTAATTTTATGATGTTCGTAATCGGTGTATCGTGAGTGGAGGCTAGGTTTAGTAAAGTGTGGTGGTCGATTGTGTCTGGTGTTGAATCAGTTGTGTGTATAAGTATGAGGTGTGATGTGTTTGCCATTTTTGATTAAGTTTAACTTTTTTTTTCTTCTTAGTTTGGGAGAACCCCCGCCCCGCCGATGAGGACCCCGCGAACATAACTCGGATGTGGTGAAGGGTGATAGATGAGTATGGACCTGGTTGGGCTCCTCAGAGGGTGTAAAAACATGGCGGACTTAATGATGACTGAAGCCAGAATCAACTGACTCCAGTCGGGATGCCGCCCCCTCTGTTGGGTTTTGGTTATTTAACAGTTACGTCCGACATCTCACAGAGACGGAAGAGTCTCCCTCTGTGGTCCTGGACGGTGGCCGCAGGGTAGGTTGTTATACCTCCCCGCGTTTGTAACTGAATCCCAAACCAGGTTGCTTCTTCCTCTGGGTTCCGCAGCGGGGTAAGCCTCAGACCTCCTTTCCCCAGAGTTTTCAATTATGCCTTTTCTAAGTAGAACGGCATAGTTGCAACGAAGCTATATGTGTAGAGTCACGTTCGCGGAGCCAGACATCACGGCGGAGCAGGGATGGGGGGGGGGGGGAGGCACGTCATAACAGGATGACGTGCCAGGGAAAAAAAAGGAATTTTTATTGGGGGAGGGTGGGGGCAAGGGGTGACTTAAGGTCCTACTTAGGTCCGGGGGTATCTGGTAGGTTGGTGAGAATCTCGTCCTCGAGAAAAATCGTTGGTGAACAGGAGTGTCCTAGAGGTGACTTGCCCTCAACGTTTCCTCCTTTGCTGGCTAAGACTTCTCTTAGGTGGTAGTGTTCATGTTGGAATCGATCGCTGTATGGCCTGTGAATAACTTAAAAATCAATCAATTTGTGTATAGAAAGAACAGAGAGGGACTGCTGTAACACGGCAGTCAGGTAGTCAGAGAGGAGCGTTGCGGAAAATAATTAAGAAAGGGACAGCGAGAGTAGATAGGTCGGTAGCTATACACCAAAGCGAGGTGGTGTTGTGAGGGTATAGGTTATGTGGTATTGACTGGGCGAGGGTTGGGGGCAAGTCGGAGGGGGAGGCTGACAGCTTATCTGGAAACGCGTTGTAAGGCTCACGACCCCATTTATATCCTTCAGTACGAAAGGGGGAAAAGGGAAGTGGGGCACAAGGGGGGGGGGAGATGAGGCTGGTAAGTTACAGAAGTTTAGGCCAAAAATGGTAGCCTCGAAGTGGGTCGACCTGCGGTAAACACCGTAAACTATGATGAGCAAGAGAAGGCATGGGAATACGAGGGCCTACCAATTACACCCCTCACACATCTTCTTTCAAATGAGAACATATTTAGTATACTCAGTCAATCTTCATATTTAAAGTGCTTCAGGGAAGGTATTATTTTTGCTGCCCTCCTTTGTACTGACTCTAGCAGGTTGATATCATGTCTAAAATGTGGTGACCATGCTTGTATACAGTCCTCTAAATGTGGCCTGACATAAGAGTTGTATAGTTTAAGGATAACCATAGATGGGTGCGATAACGAAAAAAAATGTATCACGATAACCGATAAATCGATAACGATAACCTTATCAGCGATAACCGATAATCGATAACTGGCGATAAATTTATCGCCCGATAAGGTGATAACCGATAAATCCAAAATTATAATACAATATTGATTATTGACTACATATATAGCGTTATTTTATAATACAATAGTAAGAATATTTGAATACTGTTTCTTAGTTTCTTACCTGGTGAGGCTCTCCTTCATCTCCTCATAGATTTTGAGGATCCTCCTCCAGGCTCGGACCTACCTATTTCTGCCTCCAAGGCACGCGCGGCTCGCCCCTCTGCTAAACTGGAACCAAAAACTGAAATTATCGATTATCGCTAGTTTGGAACCAAAAGTGTCGGCGATACCGATGAATAAATAAGCATAAAATATATAGGATAACTGACAACCCGATGTCGTTATCGCGATAACGCCCACCTATGAGGATATCCTCCTTACTCTTGTAGCTAACATTCCTTTTAATGTATCCTAGTACCCTATTTGCTCTATTTTTTGCCTCAATAAACTGCTTTGAAAACTTCAGTTACCTACCTACTACTACTCCTAAGTCCTTCTCATCTTCAACTAAATTAAGCCAATGTCTATCCATCTCGTAGCTGAATTCCCTATTATCTCTTCCCATGTTAATAACTTTGCATTTGTTAAAGTTAAAACTCATCTGCTACTTCTGAGCCCAAGCCAGTAACTTATTTAAGTCCCCCTGCACTTTAAAGTTACCCTCAACTTCTTTAACTACAACTACCAGTTTAGTGAAATCAGCAAAAATTGACAGTTTGCTATTTACCCCCATCTCGTCTCCCCATACAAACCTTTGATATCTTTGTCTACTCGGATTCTGAGACTAGGTAAGACATCTCAACCCACCTATCTCTAAAGCACCCCCTTTAGCCTGTATACCTTCTACTCCTCTGTGCTGGCTTTCATTCACTGCCCCACCCTGAGTCACGAGATTTGTCTGACCACTATCATAACCTAGTTTCCTGCCCGCAAGGACCCAATAACACTATACAACTCCTGCCACAAATCCTCAATCCCATCTCGGCTCAGATAGAGCCCATCCATCGCATACAATCCCTTATTCCCACAAAAGCCCTTCCATACATCTACAAACACTATTGCCGACTCTTCACACAGGCCTTTCAATTGTAATGTAATATTTTCATTTTTATAAGTAACTTGATTTTTAATGTTGAAAAGGAAAAGCTGACAATTCTTATTATATTTTTTTCAGAATCTGCCCATCTGAAATATGTCTCTGCATATCAGGAGCACAAATAGGAAAGAAAAAAAAAACGTGATGACAATGAAAGAAGAGGATTACAAACACTCTTTCAAGTAGGTATGGAAAGAAAACAAGATAATGTGGAAACATATACAGATGCAAATTTGAAAGAAGGGGAAAATGTAGGTGGCAGTCGTGAACAAGAGATCCTATATAGAAATGAGATAGAAGCTAATAAAGAAACAAATTCGGGGGCATGTACAAATACGATGGACATAGATATTAATTCAGAACCTGGATCTGGTGGATTATATAAGAATGTAGATTCCAAAAATCAGGCAGACAGTGCAACAGAAATTACTAAACCATGTAGTAAATCAATAAAAGTAGTTCAAGATAAATTTGAAAAAATAGCACTGGGCTTTTCGGGCTTGACATTGGATTCCTCAAAGCAGAATTTCCTTCTCAATCAGACAGAGAATTATGTTACCAGAGGTCATATTGACTTTCCTTTAACATTGCCTAAAGATGGTAACAATCAAACATTTCCAGAAGGTATACTGAAGTTCAGAAACATTAATGCAGAGTAGCATACCCAAGACTGGCTTGTCTGGAGTCAGTAGAAGGAGTCACTATATTGTTTTCCGTGCCGGCTATTTTGGAACAGTGGTTGCTGCAGGCTGAGTACTGCATCCAAATCTGCATTTGCTACAGCTGAAGGCTGCCCAGCTAGTGCTAAGTGGCGGAAATTATGTAACACGGTTCCTGAGCATGAAAAGTGTAATGGGCATACGAAATGCTATCTAGCTTGGCGTGAATTAGAAAGACGTCTGTCATTGCAAGAAGGTATTGAGAATCTTCTAGAAGCATCAATTAAAGGGGAATCGGAAAAATGGTACAACCTTTTGAAACGAATTATTGATGTTACCCTATTCTTAGGAGAACGTGGCCTTGCTTTCCACAGTTCTTCGCAACGCATCGGTGACTCAAATAATGGAAACTTTTTAGATCTGATAAGAGTTGCTTTCCTACTGGGACCCCATTCTAAAGGAACATATGCTAAAGGTAGAAAAGTCTCAGAAAAAGGATGAAAGACTGCAAGTACATTACCTCTCTAATGTGTCCCAAATTAATTAATTGCAAAATATTCTGATCTTGTTAAGCAGCACGTTTTGGGAGAAAGGTAATCTGCAAAGTACTATGCAATAATAGTAGATTCCACACCAGATTCAGCTTATGTTGAGCAAACAACATTCCTTTTGCGTTACCTAGTTCGTCATGAATCACGATTTGAAATTGTGGAACGATTTCTGAAATTTGTAGGTTGTAGAGACAAAGCAAGATCTGAAATTGCTCAAATTATTACTGAAACATTGGAAAACCATGCTATTCCCCTTGCTGATTGTAGGGCACAAGGTTATGATATGCGGCAAACATGTCAGGCAAATACAATGGTGCACAAACAATAATAAAAGAACAGTGCCCTACTGCTATATTCTTGCCTTGTGGTTGCCACACACTTAATTTATGTGGTAATGATGCTAAATGGATTCCAGAAGGAATCACCTACTTCGGAACTATGCAAACAATATACACCTTATTCAGCTGCAGTCGCAAAAGATGGGAAATATTGTCAAAGCGTATTGGTTCGTTTCATAGCATATCTGGTACCAGATGGTCAGATCGAGTTGAGAGTGTAAAACCATTTGTAGCTCACCTTCCAGGGGTAAAGTTGTCTTCGGAATACCTGCTAGAGCTGAATCTCACTCCAAAAACCAGCACGAAATCCATGGAGCTATATGTTATGTCAGTTCCTTCACCTGCATCATAATGTCAGTCGTGTGGCACAGAATACTAGTCTCTATTGACTTTTGCAACAAAGTCATTCAAGCTAGTGATGCGACTTTAGATATGGAAGTTGCAAATATAGAAAGCTTGCTTGCACAACTAGTGGCTCCCCAGGACAGTTAGAAAGCAATGTGGAATGAAGCTAAGCTTGTTGCATCTAGTCTGCAGATAGAAGTAAAATTGTTTAGGGACCGTAGTACCACTGCCAGAAAAAGAACAAGATTCCATGATGAGGATACACCTGATGAAAATGTGAATCAAATGAACGAAGCAGATGAATCCTCTAAGGAAGCCTACTTCGGAAAGCACATATTTTATGTAGTATTGGATAATGTTATTGGAGGGCTTACAGTTCGTTTCAGTGCAGCCAAACATATTTCTGACATTTTCAGCTTTCTTTGGAACTAAAGATGTCAGAAGAGAAATTGAAGCGCAAAGCAGCTAAACTAGCAGAGAAGTATTCTAAAGACATTAGCAGTGAAGACCTTGTGCAGGAAATGAATCACATAACAATGGTTCACAATGTCAATTTTGGTAGATAACAATTGGGTGCATTAGAACTGTTAAATGCTTTGGCAGAATACAGATTAGAAAGTATATTTCTAACCTCAGTGTCAGCTTGAGGATGTTCCTTACAGCACCAGCCACAGTAACATCAGCAGAAAGGAGCTTCAACAAGCTTAAGCTCATCAAAAATGATCTTAGGTCCACCATGGGTCAGCGTCGCCTGAACAACCTGGCTAGGATCAGTATTGAATCTAACATTACAAAACATATAGACTTTGACACTGTAATTCGTAGTTTTTTTGCCAAGAAAAAGGCCCGCAAGGCAACCCTGTCTTAATAAAATTAGTCTATTTACTAAGTTTACTATCATTTATATATTTTCTGTAGACTGTAGCCTTCATGAAACAGTGAGCATTCAGGTGATGAATGATTTAGGTATATTTGTAAATAATAATTGATATTGACATGCATTAAGTATGAATTGTCCTTAAGATGTACATTTATGTATATGGCTACTATTGGTTAGTATATAAGTAGGCTTACTAAAAATTCCAAATGGCAAATTTGATTTTAATTTTTTCCATTATCATGTATGAAATGCTTGTACATTTTTATGTTCATTATTAAGCCAAGAAGTAAAAATACAGGGAATTTTTGATAAATTCTTGTCCTTTTATTACTGGTATTAGGGTTATAGAATTATTAAATTTGTTTTGCTAGTGAGAATTGCTATACTATTAATGTTAAATTTGATATATAGTTGTGAAATTCACAAAGCAACTGTGTTATGTGTATTCTTCGAGATCAGCCTGAGACATTTTGAAATTAACTAATAACATTGGTAAATGGTTATAATGTAAAACTATAATAAATAAAGCATATCATTTTCTAGTTATAGTATTGGAAAGCTGATGAAGCTCTTAATCATTTATGATTTATAATTTATAAGGAAGGGGGGGCTAAAAAAGGTCTCGCACAGCACATTTTTTTCCTCTAAAGGGCCCTGCTTGAAAGGGTAAAATAAGACTTCACTCCTTCATAAATTTGTAAGATTCTTTCAATAGGTGGACATACAGCATAAATGTGGAAATATTTGTAAATTTTCACCACAGAAATTAATATTCTTTCTCAATGTCATCAGTAAATTTGCATTTTCGCTTAGGCATTTTACCTGGCTAACAACAAAAATTATCTATTTCAAAGGCCACTGATTAGTTTACCGTATGTCACTGCAAAACCTCATTCACTTTTGACATTAGGCTACGCTAAAATAATCTTCGACGTCTGCATTGATAAATCAGAGTTGCCATATGCCATTTAACTTTTAGGACTCGAACAAAATATATGGAGGAATGAATTTTAGAAGCATAAACTCTATATTACAATTCTGGAATAATTAGAACATAAATTAGTATAGTTACTTTAGGTATAACATTATAAGTTAATATTAAAAAAGTTAATATTTTTCCAGGGCAAAATTATAAACCAGCCTGGATGCCATGACCGTTGTTCGAAACCGGGACGGATGTATGGTAAGCCTACTTATAAGGGTTGTCAAGAAATTAATCTCCCTTTTTTTTTTAAAGGAAAGTAAAATCATTTCAATGATTTTCTTGGAAGAAATCATTGGGTTTACTGAAATATATGATTTAATATTATTTTCCACCTCCATCGCCTTCCTGACCTCGGTGCCCCAAGAGAAATTGGTGTTCTCTCTCTCGGATCGTCCTTTGCATTTCTTTTAAATTTCTCTTTGCCCTTTTTCATTCTTCCTACCCCATCCCCTGTGGATAGCATAGCATGGGGGCATAGTACCCCTGCTTGGGAGGAAAGGCAGACCTTCCCGGTCCCTGTGCCTGCAATTGTTCACCGTCCCGGTCCCAATGCCTAGAAGATGCGCTGCTGCTATATTGTATATCTCCCACTAATTTTTAATTCGTCTACTTGCACCATTTTATTTACTACAACTTATAAAAAGGCCTAGCTAGGCATTACTACTTTGAACAGCTTGCAGCAATTTCAGAACATTTTAAATAACTCTAAGAAGCATTTTTATACGTCTTCTAAGAACGGCATTAATTTTTTGACACCCTAATATTTTAAAGGCTTAGATGAGTTAAATGGAGATTTATTCAAGGAAAGTAATTTAAGATCCCTCAGTCTCGTTCATATGACTTATTTCAAGTTTAGTGATTTGTAGTATGTGTATTGATGGAGGAATATTGCGCAAGCGCACAATTCCCCCCTTTTGAGATTTCTTTTAAAGATCCCGGTCTGAGTATAACATACAGTTAAATTTCGGAAAATGCCCGCCCGCGATTTTTATACAAATGCTAAATAGTGTATAGAAATTTTATATTAATCAATATTAAAGAAAATATCATTGATTTAAATAACATGCGGGGGCGGGGCTTAAATGTCTGAAGTCAAGAAACGGCATAAAAACAATTAACGACGTCTGGTAATCTTCTTTGAGTTTGAATCTAATGCTAGGCCTTTGAATTGTGAATACTACTAGATTATTCAAAAATAGCGGGGGATGCAATACCCCACAACTAAAGGGGGTATGAGGGCCGAAGCCCCCATTTTGAAATTCCTTTCAAAATCATTTATAATACAATATGATGCAATTCCAATAAACTAACCCCCCAAAACAATTCCTTGGAATTTGCCAAAGAAAAAAAAGTCTCTAAATAAAAAAACAACAATTGTTTTTAAGCACAAATATGTATATATGAATTATCCCCCAAATCGAAGGTGAGCATTTTGCGAAATTTAACGTAGAGTCCCGACAACACCTTCACTCTCAGCACTTGAACCATCTAATGTTGTTATGCTCTGTAATTCCAGGTACACTCCAATTTTGACCAATTCATACGTTATTAATGAAGTCGGATCCTAAGGTGATCTAAGTATGCGCCTTTCTATTCTTAAGTGAATTTTTCCCTCAAGGTCCACTTTAGAGGTTTTAACGATACCTTCTGTGCTTTATGTTAATTAGAGATGAATGGGAAATACGAAAATTGACAAAATGTGAGCCATCCACGATTGAAAAATTATATTTGTTCTTGGATAAAATTCCATATTGTCTTGGGGTATGTGTCAAGAAAGGTGAGTGGTCCGAGAGGCCCCCCCTACTCTACACCTGTCGTGGTCTTCATCCAATTAATCCGGGCGCTAATCCGCACGGTGTCTACTTTTGCGAGAGATTGGCAGGGTTCAAGAAGAAGAAAACGAATTAACGCATTGTATCGCCAAAACAGCAGAGTCATAAATTTAGGCATAACAAAATAGTTATTGAGTATAATTATCTAACTTATGCTTTAGTTAAACCTGAATATATTATCTAATTATGAATAGAAATAGAAATGTAGTGACTGATATTTTGTTTATCATTTCCAAAATGCAGTAACAATCGGCAAATGCAGTTTATTAAAGAGGGATAACACAGAAGAAATTGAGATTGCTCTTATTGATGGTTATCAATTTACCCTAAAATCATTTATGAGATAAATGCTTCCTGGACTGTTTTGGAGGACACACTTTGTTTCCTAAAATAAATTATTTAAAAGTAACCCACAATAGTTTAAGAGATTTAATTTAATCCTTTGTTAAAATTAATGCATTCACTGCTATATAAATTGTTTTGTAGAAGATAGAGCAATTAGAATTGGCGATCATATTCTCAGAGCAAACATATGAAGACAAATACTTATGATAGATTTCGACACCTGATGGTAACATGGAAAAGAAAATTAGTAAAATTTAGGAGAGGAATAAAATTAAGCAGGTGGAGTGAGGTGATAGGAAAGCTTGGCCATATTTTCAGAAGCGATCTGAATGAAACTTTGATATCGACTATAAAAGGGCACAGATAAATTGAGTAAAACTCCGAGAAAGATACAGAGTAGAAGCAACCCGCAGGGACCATCAAAGAAATACTTAGGTAAGAAAACAAACACAAGAGACGGATGTAAGAAAAAAAGTTTTCGAAGAGCGAATAGGCAGAAGCTATTGTTAAAAGAAATGACAGAGGAAGAATTCATAGCTGGTGGTGGGGGCGGGATAGAATTTGCTTAAAACAAAGGAGTAACGTGGCAAACTGGAACGTTAGATTGTGATCAAACATGAAGATACGTTTTATGCCATATTTAATGAAGTTGAGGAAAATAAAAATTTATTGTGCTTAGCAATTTATGTCGATCCCTTAAACGCCCTGTCGCTTAGAGGCGAGAATAGTCTGTTTTAGCAGATGGATTTCAAGCCTCTTTCGACTCTATTTCCGGATAAGATTCTCATGTTTCGTCGCGCTCGGATAGTAGGCCCGAGAGACATTTCCCACACGCCCAAGGTGTCGCACTAATATTCAGTACCAAAAGCACTAGTAAATGTCTATTGTCTACTGAAAATAATTCTAAGCAAAGCGGGTTTTGAAGCTTTTATATTAATTATTGAAGTTTGTTAGTACATTTAACAAGTACACACCATCTTAGTACACATGTATACGTCCGATATTATGTCGGTATTTTTCGAAGGATAGGCAATGTTAATTTTCGAATCTTTTCTCTTATTATGGTACAATTTTGTATCCTCAGCTAGAATGGCCGGTTACTTGAGTGAGTATCTTGTGACATATTTGAGTGTTACGATATCCTTTGTTTTTTTTTAGAAGCATAAGCATTGTTTTCACCCTTAGAAAATGACAACGTACAAACTTGCTAGAGAAAGTACAATGTCTGGAGGGTTTTACCAGTGCAGTAGGTTTTCAGAGGGATTTGCAGGGAAAAGTGCGAGTGTTTCATGTATGCAGTTCTTGATAGATCGGCAGAAACATTATTATCTATAATTAAAGAATGTGTATTGCGTGCCACGACTATTATTTATGATAAATGGCGTGCATACGATGAAATTGGTTCCTTGCCAAAGATGCAGCATAAACATAATTTGTCTGTTAACCACTCGAAGAACTTTAAAGATCCAGAAACAGGTGCCATACAAACCAAATGAGTCGCTTTGGGCCAAGGCGAAAATGAGGAATGAAATAGAATATGGAAACGCTCTCCTTCTCTGATCGGCTCTTATATAGGTGCGTTTTTATGGGGGCAACGAAATAAAGGAAAAGATTTAATTGCTCAAATTTACAAAGACATTGTAAACTTTTATCTTTTGAATAATGTTTAGTTTTACTTTTTTTACGTTTAACAATCTGGCTTAGAAGACAAAATTGCGCCATAATAAGAGAAAAGATCCTAATTTTCTAGATGTTTATAATAGACCTATTGCAAAGTTTCTCCTACTCGTCCCTTGCATCGTGGACTCCCCAACAGGATAATGAAATGGACATAAAGATAAGAATGACAAGCGCTGGCAAGCTCGAAAGCACTAAGGGCCGATGCTCCGGAGGGGGCGGGGGGCAGATAGTATTGTATTTTTGACACCATCAAGCGATGATGGAAAGTTTCGTGACACCCCTAAGAGGCCCCCGTTACGTTTTAGAAGTATGTATATATGAGTAGCCCCAAAGGGAAATTGCATCGGAGGAGGCCGGAGCAGAGTGATTATGTTGCGCCGCGAAGACAGGAAGGAAAATATAACGGTGTTGCGATTGCTATCGCGCGTGAGGATGTATGTGAAAGCTTCTTCCACGTGATTGAGTATCAGCGTATGCGCCAATGGGCGGTCAATGTGTGACGCTATTGAAGATTTTGTGTTAGCGGTGGGTGGGATCGAACCCCCGTCTCGATGCTAGAAGTCCCACGCCGTGGCCTACGAGGCTAGCGAGAGCTCTATAATGATAATAATAAAAAAAAGAAGAAGAAGAAGAAAAAGAAAATGCACGTTATTACTTAGGTCCGAAGAAATGCCATTAATTTATTCGAAGGAAAATCACAACCTGTAATCCGAGGAGGAATATTAAAATAGTGTAATCTAAGAGGGAAACTTAAATTGCATAACCCAACCAGGAAAATAAAAATGGCACCCGCCACTAGTTCTGATTCTTGTTATTTTTTAAAGGACGCAATAAAGAAAATGCATTAATATTATTATCGTAACTCTTTCTCACCTCCTAATGGAGTTACCTGCTTTGAGTACAAGTACTAAAATGGGAAGCAGTAGGAAGAAAAACCCTGTCGGAAAATAAAGAAACTTCGGAGCTTTGACGAAACCGGACCGCCAAACTACGCGTCGCTTAAATCATTTAATGGGATGCTTAATCTGCTTGGCCATAAGTTTTGAAGGCTGCGTCCAAACCGAGCTTATAAGCCGCCCGCTTCGCACTCGCCTTATTGCACTATACAGAAAAGTGGAGGACGACTCGGAAGATTCAAGTGTGAGTCTTTCTGAACCAGTTAATATCTTACCGATGGCGGAAAAGGAGGACCAAACACACGAATGTATGTTTACAGCGGAGAAATATGGAGAAATGGATGAATTGAATTGATATAGGTGTTTGGATGTGGGAACGGTCATTGTTATCAGTCAAGAATATCAAGACATAAGCGATAAAAGCATTCAATTATTCGGAGCCCGAACTGGGACCATCCATGAAAAATCAAATTATTAGTAAATAATTTCCCCCCAAATATACAAAAATTATCCAATACATTTATAATTAATATAAAATAATTATCCAACGAAGATACAATTATTATGAAATGATTATGCGAGAAAATGACTATTATTATCACATAATTATTCCAGAAAAACATAACGATTATTAAATAGTTATGAAAATAAGATTATTATCAAATAATTATTCAAGAAACATACAATTATTATCAAATAATTATTCAATAAAAATACAATTATTATAAAATAATTATCTAAGAAAATACAATTATTTTGAATAATTATTCAAGAAAAATACATATTTGAACAAATATTTACCCATGAAATATGCAATTATTATCAAATAATTAAAAATACAATAATTATGAGCTAACTTCGCAAGAAAAATAAAATTATAAATTAATTATCCAAGAAAAATACAATTATTATCAAATAATCACCCCAAAATATGGAATTTCCCTATACTTTTAAAATTCAATTATTATGACATTATGCAAGAAAAATACAATTATTATGAAATAATTACCCACAAAATTTAAAAGTATTATCAAATTATTATTCAAAAAAGCACAAATATTATCAAATAATTCCCCACGAAATATTCAATTATTATTAAATAATTATGCAATAAAAATACAATTATCAGCAACTATTTATACAAGAAAATATAAGTATAATCACAAAATTACCCATAAATATACAATTATTATGAAATTATGATAAGATAATTATTAAAAATTATTCAAGTATATTACAATTAATATCAAATAATTCCCCATGAAATATAAAATTACTATCAAATAATTAGGTAAAAAAAATACAATTATAAACATATTTCTCCCAGAAAAATTTATTATCAAATAATTACCCAATAAATATATAATTATTATTAAATAATATACAATTATTAAAAATATTCAAGAAATTAAAATTTTTATAAAATAATAACCAAAGGAAAATACACTTATTATCACAATTATTCAAGAAAAATTATTTTAAAATATTTACCTAATAATTATACAATTATTATCAAATATTTCTAAAATCATAATTATGAAATGATTATGCAAGAAAAATGCAAGTACATATTATCAAATAATTAACAAAGAAATATACAAGTATCAAATAATTATCGAAGAAAAATACAATTATTATTAAATATTTGTCCAAGAAAATACAATTATTCCTCAAATAATTAACCAAGAAATATACACTTATTATCAAGAAATTACCATTTTTCTAAAATAATTACCAAAGGAAAATACACTTATTATCACAATTATTCAAGAAAAATTGAGAAGAGCAGACTGTGCAAGCCTTCGTGCAGGGCTGACTGATGTAAGGCTAGCTGTATACGAAGAGGTTGAGGATTCGTGGAACAATTTCAAAAATAAATTCATGAGTCTTCAATCAAGTTGCATCCCTCTGAAATGCCTCCGTCGGTCTTCTGTTCAACCAAAGTGGTTTAATCGAGAAATCCGCCAACTGCTTAGGGAGAAGAGAAATGCGTACCGGCGATTGAAGATCTTGGGTGCCTTTGACGAGTACCGGAGGCTAGCCAGGAGAGTGAAGTCCAGCATAAGGGCGGCTAAGCGTACTGAGGAACTCCGAGTGGCGAGACTCTGCAAGGAGAATCCCAATGAGTTCTTCGGCTATGTAAATAGCCGTAAACCAATCCATCGTAGGATTGGGCCCTTAGTGGACGAGGAGGGTGCATTAACTCAGTCAGATGCAGAAAATGCTAACCTTCTCAATGACTACTTCTCCTCAGTGTTTATTAAAGAGTGTGGTCCCATCCCTGAGCCTACGGATTCCTACTCGGGGGGAAAAGCTGGAGGCAATGGACTTCACCGAAGGAGAAAAAAAGAAAAAGATCGCTGACCTAAAGACGAATAAGTCCCCTGGACCGGACGGGTTTCTACCCAAGGTGTTGAAGGAAGTGTGCGATGAAGTATCACGACATCTGCGCGCTATCTTTAACATGTCAATCCGGACCGGATGCGTTCCTAGAGACTGGCGTGAGGCGGAGGTGACTCCGATCTTCAAGAAAGGAGCCCCCAGCCATCCGTCAATCTACCGACCTATCAGTCTGACTTCGATAGTCGGTAAACTCATGGAAAGCATGATGGTGGAGAAAATAACGTCGTATTTAGAGTCAAACCTGCTACTGAAGAGTTCCCAGCACGGCTTCCGAAGGCAACGGTCATGCCTTTTAACGTGGGGAAATGCAAAGTAATGCATATCGGCCACAGAAACCCCCAATCTCATTATATCCTTAAGGGCACTGCTCTTGAATCGAGTGACACTGAGAAGGACTTGGGTGTTACTATCACTAGCGACCTCAAGTTCTCGAAACAGTGCATCGAGGCAGAGAAGAAAGCCCAAAGGATGTTAGGCTACATAAAGCACCAGTTTGGATACCGTAACAGGGAGATAGTACTTTGTCTGTACAACTCCCTGGTTCGGCCGCACCTGGTGTATGCCGTACAATTTTGGAGTCCTTCGTTTCGAAAGGACATCGCAAGGTTGGAACGCGTACAAGCTAGGGCAACCAAACTGATTCCCTCTATCCGACATAAAAGTTATGAGGATAGACTAAGGGAATTAGATCTGTTCTCGCTGGAAACCAGTAGACTGCGTGGTCAGCTCATCGAAGTTTTCAAAATACTTCGAGGGTTCGACAATGTTGACTACCGGGATATTTTCACACTGAGTGAGAACAGAACGCGCAATCACGGCTTCAAACTTGAACTGAAGCGTTACAACCGCAATCTGTGTGGAAATTTTTTCACCTACAGTATCTGCGAAAGTGGAACGCACTTCCAGTGGAAGTTGTCAACAGTGAATCTGTTGACTAGTTCAAGTCAAGACTAGACAAAGTCTTGAAAAGTGGCCGTTTAGGGACGCAAAACAATTGAGCAGCCTTGTGCCCGCTCGATTGCTAGTCCAAAGGTACCCTCTTTGAATAGACCGTAAGGTCTCCTAAGGTACCTTCTTTCCTTGTAACTCCTTGTAACTCTAAGCCATGGTGGGTTGCTAACTGAAACACAAAATTAATGGTATTTAATGTACATACTTCATAGAAATAAAAAGTGTTTTCTTGTATCTTCATCTGTTTGTTTTTTATTAACCTTTGAAATAGGGGCAATCTTTCTGCCGAACCCTGTATTATAAAACATTAATTCAAGAAATATACAATTATTATCAAATATTTATAAAAAATACATTTATTTAAAAATATTTAGGAAAGGCAAATACAATTATTATCAAATAATTACCCTAAAGTATACAATTATCAAATAAAAATACAATAATTATCCAAGAAAAGATAATTTTTATAAAATAATTACTTAAGAAAACTACAATTGTTATAAAATAATTAGACATGAACTGTTATTTTACAACTCATTTTATTGCAAAACAATAGAAAATAGCCATTATTTGTTTGAAACTTTGCTTTTGTGGCTTATATGATGAAATATTTACTAAAAATAGGCAAAATTTGTTTCTTTCATCCATTGTAGGGATAAAAACAAAGTTAAATTTATACATTTTATTGAAGCTTTCACAAGAAATATATGTAAAAACAAGTAAAGAAAATTTAGAAGTGAATTGTTTTCCTCTATTTCAGTTTGTAATGTAAATCACTTTCCAGGACAAGTCCCCAAATGTACTCTCCCATCATGTTTTTCTTGTATACTCCTTGCTATCTCTTTTCAAAGTTCAATATAATTTGATGGAAGCGCTCCCCTTGCTCTTTGAGTATGCTCTTTATATTCTACTTGAACTTGTCAAGATGGTCATCAAGGATGTGCACCTTCAGGGACATCCTGCATGGCTATAGTTTTTTACTAAGTTCTCGACCAGGTACACACAATTGTCAACCTTGCTTTTGCCCAAAAAACCCTGGCACACCGAAACAAATCTCTTCAAAGATTCTTTTTCCTTTATAGTAAGCTTTTCAGTGAATTGTGAACACACTATGATTTTGCTGATTTGTAGTCCAACAAAGACACCAGCTTTCAACTTTGCATCAGAGAGTTTGGGAAGGAAATGTTGAAGGTAGTTGAAGGCTGCACAGTCTCTTTGTTAAGAACTCTAACAAACTGCTTCATGAGACCTAGTTTTAAATGCATTTGATGAAACACCTTTTGATGCACTATCAATTACTCACGCTTGATATTATACCCTCTAACAGAGAACTCAAGTCTTTTGTGATAATGTGATGTGGTATTCCTACTATCCCAAAGACAGAGATATGACATAGAAACTTGTTAAAACCTCTCTGGAGCCCTATCAAAAATGCTACCATTTGGAATTCTCTAATCACCTCACAGCTATATTCCTTATAATTGAAAGCTTGTAGAAGGAGATTGACTCTGCTGTATTCCTCCTTGAGATATACTGAATGAGCCAAGGGAAGGTAGGGGAATATGGAGTAGTAAAGCTTTTCTTCTTGAAGAACTATCAACGAAGAGTCTCCACTCATCTTGATTACATTTAATTCCAATTGCATCAAACACACCAGATACATCAGTGCAGTAGGATAGCCCAGCTTGATAAGTAAAGAAATTTTTATGACGGTTCCTTTGGTTTATCAATTGCACATTTTCTCCCAGCAAATTCCACTCTTTGAGTCTGGAAATCTAAAGTTAAGCATTTGATTTTGACAAGCCAAGGTCATTAAAGTCTCTTTGGTTTAAATAGTATGGATTCCTCTCAACAGTCATATCTCTGACACTGCAGTCTACATCTTCAATGATCTTCTCAACTTTTGAATTGTTGCTTTCTTCTAAGGGGGACTTATTCCTTTCTGAAGGGGTAGGTACAGAGAGATCAGAACTCTGTCGTACTGGTGTAATAGATGATGGAAGATCGGGATAGGAAAGAACAGGTGCATTTTTGCTACTTCGACGTTTGGAAGAGTTCACCATGCAGAAGTAACAGTTGCTTGAGTGGCTAGTGGGTTTACACCAAATCCTGGGCATGTCAAATTCACGACTCGTCTATCCCCTCTATACAATCCTGTGAAAGTGAAAAATACACTTTACTACTCTTTTAGTTTACAAACAAACATAATAGCTTAAATATTTGTGACATTTAATATTTTACTCTTTACAACAAACAATTTTCTTACCTTCCAAAGTTTTGTTGCAGTATTCACAAGCCAAATGGTTTGTCTTGGTCCCCGACTGGCAATCCAAAGTATAGATGCTATCACATCAAACCTTTATGCTCTGTGTCTGATGAACTTTCCAAAGATATAACAGAATGCATCTAGAGAATGATTGCAGGCTCTTGATGCCAGTTCTATATAATATATTCATTATGGTAGCTAGAACTGAAATGATAGCAAATCTGTCGATCCTTGTATAAATATTTGTGAAGTAAAATTCCAGAATATTCCATAAGGTTCTAGAAGTTTCTAGGGGTGTGTTCTGGCAGGTTCTTGAACATTCTTGAAACTTCATAAAATTCTACTAAATTCTAGAAATATCTCATTAAATCTAGAATGTTTTAAAAGTTTTCTTTAAAACAAATATTATTCTATAACTTTTTTTAAAAATAATAATTACAATTTTCTATCATGATTGAAAAAAAACTAAGGCCTACACAGTCTTTTATATAGTCTAAAATTTTCCAAGAATTATTAAATATCCTAGAATTTTTTCAAAATGGGCAAATTAGAAATTCAGTGCCCTACCTACATAATCAAAGTTTGACCATCAAAATAGTTTTTTCGTGTACTTTAGTTACGAACAACTAGGAAATAACTTTTAACCCATGAAAAAGAAAATAATTTTTTTAGCAAATAATTACCAAAAAAATATACGCTTATTATAAAATAATTACCCAAGAAAAATGAAATTATTACCAATAATTATCCCAGAAAAAAAAATTGTTCGTAGTGGAAGACGAAAAAACTGAATACGCCATTTCTCAGGATTGATTTTCTATCCTAACTTCGGCTAGAAAATATACCTATTTAAGGACAGGCATGAACAAGGTTTAATTTCGTTCTTATTCTTATTATTATTATCAAAGGATGTAATTAACGCAAATGAAAACGATTTATAATTCTACTTCTTCTTCTTCTTCTTCTTCTTCTTCTTCTTCTTCTTCTTCTTCTTCTTCTTCTTCTTCTTCTTCTTATTATTATTATTATTATTATTATTATTATTATTATTATTATTATTATTATTATTATTATTATTATTATTAATAATATTATTAGTATTAGTAGTAATGTTATTATTATTATTAATAAAATATTATTATTATTACTACTACTACTATTATTATTATTATCAAAGGATTTTCTGGACGGGTAAGATCTAATATAATTCTTGTTCACGCCTGGTCAGGGAATTATCATGGGTACGAAACTAGAAGGTATCGGACTCGGTATGGGACATGCCAAAGTATTGTTGCACATTAAAAGACCCGAACTTGAGTACAACCAACCATCATTCTTCCTTCTTTGCCTTTTCGACACAAACGATACAAGTTAAGGATATTTAACCTATGGAACTTTTTAAAAACTTTGTAGGTCCCTTTTATTTTCATTTTAATGTATTTTGTTCTGATTATTTGTATCATATTGCTTTTAATTTTCTTATTTTGTTAGTCATTTTTTTCCTATGTATTTTTGGTAAATTTTGACCTGTATTATTCGTAATTTTTAATGTTACATAATGATAAATATTTAATCTAGATATTCTATATTTTGCATTTTGGCTACTAAATATGACCCCCTGTTGAAGTCTGAAACCTCGTGAATAATTATTTCTTTGTTATGTTTCATATTCCGACGTCGGATATTATATATATGTATACATTAACTCATGGCCAAAAGTTTTAAGACTAATATATTTTTTCAGATAAGAAAATTAATAGAACTAATCAAACCTTGCATTTTGTTTTATTATTTTTCTATCATAATTTGAAGGTGAAATATAGAAAAATTACAGCCCAAACGCATTTTATTAATAAATATAGTCAATTGATACGCGCAGTTAATATTTATAATAATGTCCATTGTTTTTTAGGAATGCTTTAATTCGTTTTGGCATGGCGGAAACCAAATTTGTGATCATATCCTGACTACCATTGCTCCATTTTTGTGCATTAAGTACCCGCAACTTCTCACAATTTGATGGCTTCTATTTATAAACTGTTAGTTTGATTATCGTCCTCTAATTATTTATTGAGTTCGAATCTGGCTAATTCCCGAGCAAAGGTCCCAAAAGTTCAATGTTATTTTCAGTCAAGAATTTTGTTATAGCCTTTGCCTTGTGACAAGGTGGGCCATCATGCTGAAAATACAGTTATTATCCACATGTTTGTCCTGAGCTGTTGGAAAAGTTATGATGAAGCACATTTTGGTACCATTTTGAGTTCATAGAAGTGTTCTTGAGTAAAGTTATTAGTGATCCAGTTCCCTTAAATGACAAGTATAGAGAGTATCCGAATGCTTCACAATGGGCACGACACAGCAAGCGTGAAAGCGCTTCCCTTCTCTCCTGGGCATCCGTTGGGGGAGTGCGTATTTTCTGATAATATATTCATATTATAAATTATTGTCCTGTTGTTCGCTTTATGTATCTTTCCTAATGCTAGACTAATGGGGGACAACCAACCGTCAATCTTTAATACTTGAAGGGAAAAGCTAGCCCCCTAGGTTGCTTTCTTGGTTATCAGGTTCAACATTGACGGAATTTTCTAAAATCTTCACGACCTCCGCCGTTAACATCCGCTACGTACGCAGCAAACGGAACCTGGCCGACCACGTGTCCCGCACCTTCCAGCATCGCTGTCAGGAACACCTACTGACGACCTGTGGGGCCATATAGGTTGACCTATATAAGGGGCCCCGCAGGGCGGGACACGTCATTCGGTCGCCTTACCTCGTGTCGACAGCTTATTCCGTGTGATTGAGTATAAGCGTATGCGCCAATGGGTGGTCAACTTGTGACGCTGTTGAAGTTTTTGTGTCAGCTGTCAGTGGGATCGAACCCGTGTCTCGATGCTAGATTTCCCACGCCGTGGCCACTAGGCTAGCGAGAGCTCTATAATGATAATAGTAATAATAAGAAAATGCACGTTACCACTTAGGTCTGAAGAAATGCCATTAATTTATTCGAAGGAAAATCACAAAAGAGCAGTTTTTCAAAAATAACGAAGAAGTAATTTCGTTAAAAGCTCACCTCCGGCTATACTACATAGTCCTAAACTATAACTGGGGACCAGCCATCCGGGACTCCCGTGAACGGGCAATAGCAGATTCCGGACTTGTCCTGTCGGACAGGGCGCTGGCTACAAGAACGAGATATCCCCGTCAGTTCAATAGTTATTATGCCCCTTCATCAACTGGAACTGCCCCAATGGGCTCTAGAGGCAGAGGTACATATGGCCGGAAGACTAGAGCTCGCGGCAAGGGTCACGGCACAACTTAGTGACAGAAAAAGACAGACGACTATCTTCAGAAGATTCACCGAGCAGGGATCTCCAAAGGAGTTTCCAAAGTGTAATCGACACAAATTCAAGTGACAGTGTCAGTAATAGTGATAACTCTTATAGATCAAATATAGTCATAATGACGGCCTACTGTCAGCTAGATTACGATTGCTAGATTTAAATATACAACCCCCGAGGGTCTAAATTTCGGAAATAATAAATGTGAGTCTCGAAGACCAAGTTAATTTAATAATCAGTGGTGATATAGTGCCCATGCATCTGGCTTTGAATCGAGTTGCAAGTGATCCAGTATTAAAACGCCTACAAACATTCTTCGAACAATCAGCAACAGAACTCGGTTCCTTAAATATAGTGGAACAACCACAGTTCGCTACAGTGTTTAATATCAATAATAATATAATTAATATATAAAATATTGACTTGGAAATATCAGTGCTACAAATCCCTAGTGAAACGGATTCAATCGGAACTTCAACACCATCATGGAAATTACCGGACTTATTAAGTGGTCCCCCGGACATCCTCGATCCAAAAAACTGAGGTAACAATAACAACAATAATAATAATGATGATCAAAATAATAATGAAGGTGACGAAGTAGTCTCGCCAATAATCGATCCCCTGGATAAAAAACAGAGTAGAATTACAGCCTTTTGCCTAAATTAACCTTAGGAAATTTAAGAACGGGTAACTTAACGAATGTACCAGGAACTAGCAATATGATTAAAAGTTGTCAAACCAAAGGGCTTAAAGTATTTTTCCCTAAAAAATATAATTACTTCGTATCCACTAGCCCAAAGATGTTGGACCTTGTATTAGAAATGGTTAAAGCTGGAATTGTCCAGGAAACCGACAACATTAGATAAGCACATAGGTTGTTCATACTTCCAAAAGGTTCTACCCACGGTTAGAGCTACGAGAATTATGGCCACCATCTGCAACAAAATAGCTAAAGACTGTGACGTAAGTGCTTTTGTGTATCTAGACGACCTATTATTCACAGGAAAGTTGAAAAACCTATTAAATGCGTTAGATATTATTTTCGGTTCCTCCTTAAGGGTAAATATGGAAAAGTCCATAATTGTTCCTACCAAGGATTTAGTGTACTTAGGCGTAAGAATTAACTTAGACAGGGAATTTGTGCAGCTAACGAAACTCTTGTTAGATAGGATTAAATTAGCATTAACTACAATAAATAATTAAGACTATTGGCAAATCAAACAACTTATCTGGCTAAAGCTTGCATACATTTTAAATTTTGTCATCCCACTACTAAAGCTCCCGTTTTTATGGGTTCAACTAGCATGCGCACCTTTCGTTAACCTAGAAACGGATTTCAAAAAGGTCTGCGCTCTCCTGCCTCCCCTCCACGAACGGCCGGTTCACTGAAAGAGTAGAAGGGACAACCGAATTTCGGTTTTCTCTGACGCCTCCGAAACTGGGCTGGGCATCCATTGGGGGAGATAAGGGTGGGCCATCCCTAATGTATTTTCTGATAATATATTCATAATAGAAACTATTGTCCTGTTGGTTCGCTTTATATATATTTCCTAATGCTAGACTAATGGGGGACAACCATCCGGCAATCTTTAATACTTGAAGGGGCAAGCTGCCCCCTAGGTTGCTTTCTTGGTCATCAGTTTCAACATTGACGGAATTTTCAAAAATCTTCACGACCTCCGCCGTTAACATCCGCTACGTACGTAGCAAACGGAACCTGGCCGACCACGTGTCCCGCACCTTCCAGTATCGCTGTCAGGAACACTTACTGACGACCTGTGGGGCCATATAGGTTGACCTATCTAAGGGGCACCGCAAGGCGGGACACGTCATTCGGTCGCCTTACCTCGTGTCGACAGGTTCCTCTACAGATCCCCCACCCACCCACTCATATTTTTGAAAAACTGCATTATATTGTATTTACCTTAAAATCTGTTTTATATAAACTACTACCAAAATTTCATTTACCATGTAATGTACTCATCATGTCCTTTTTTTCGCTCTATCTACTTTCCTTCCAATTCGTTTTTCACTCCCTCTCCATAAATTTCAAAAAATAAATAAAGAATGATCTCTTCCTCATTACTAGAGAAGGAGATAAACAATCTACGCCCTATCATGTTATTCAGAGGTTCTACTACTTACGAGCTCGCGAAATGGCTTGCTCAGAAGTTAAGACTCTTAACCCTGGCCTCACATCGACGGCTTGATGACGTGATGGACTTTATTGCATGGATCAAAAAATTCATCTTCCACGAATATGAAGTCCGCATTTATTTCGATGTTATATCTCTGTTTACATCCATAGCACTGTAACGAGCTAGAGAACCCTTATCTATAGCCATATGAAACGACCAAGGATTTCTTTGCAAATAAGAGGCTCACTGACTACGAATATCCCCGCTTACTTGACTTTGTCTAGACTTATCATTATTCTCCTAAAGCAGCAGTGTCTACCACCAGAAGAAGGTAACCCCAATGAGATCTCATGTCACACTTGTCATTGCTGAGCTTGTGATGCAGCGAATTGAGACATGTGCTATTAATAGACCTCACACGCCCACCATGTAGGTGAGGTACGTTGACGACACTTTTGTGTTTGTGGATCAGGAGAAGCTACTTGAATTTCACACCCCATAAACAGTCTTCCTTGAAATACAGTTAACATTACAGTTTCCTGCCCTTTTTGTATGTCCTTATTCTGTGAAGTGCAGCTGGTAGTCTCCGAACAACGGTTTAGGGCAAGAAAACAAATACAGACAGCCTCCTGGATTTCGATAGCATTCATCCACTAAACTCCAAACGGAGCACGGTCATGACGTTTTTCAAGGGAGCTCAAACTCACCGTAGCGATGCTCTGTTGCGTTTGGAGGAAGAAAAGCTTCTCAAATCGATGTCTAGGGTCAGCCATTACTCGAACGGTTTTGAAAAAGCCACGAGGAGGCCACCTGACGATGGAGCTGACCTAAGGAGAGTCACATTTCCTTATGTACCTAAGACCTCTGATATCACGTCCCAGTTTTTTGGCCTTTTCTGCATTGAGGTTGCGAACAAATCCTTGAGCACTTCGCGCAAACATCTCATAAGAGTTAAGGACAGGGTCCTTGACCAGGAGAAGTCGGATGTTGCCTATGAACTCCAGTGCGTTGGGTGCGCGCGGCCAATTATGTTGATAAAACTTCAAAGAAGCTCCGGATGTGGGTTGAGGATCATCAGAGAGCCCTCTGAAGGAGAGATCCCCTGTCCGCGGATGCATCCCATTGCATCATCCGAAGATACGAGATAAATAGGGACGTGGCAAAAGTGGTGGTTCTAGCCAGTACTGGGAAGAGCCGGTTAGAGCAGCCTCATCGACATATTGGAATCTGTCCCTGTTACCACCCTTTCCGCTAGAAACTCACCTTATTTGTGTCTCCAATTTAGCTATTTCCTACCTATCTGTTCATGTTCAAATGATTCTTCTTTCCTTTTTCTTATCCTCAAACGTTTTTTCTTTCTTTATCCTTACCCTTGCCTCCTTTACTAGCCAATAGTTCTTTTGTTATTTACCTGTCGTTCCTTTATACCTCTCCTGCTTTAGTAGTCCTATTTTAAGAAATGACCAACTTGTAAGTTACTCTCTTACCATCTGAATAGCAACTATTATTATGAACTCTCCGGTTGAACCACTGATGGACTTAGTGATTTTGCTGGGATCGTTGTTCATTACTAAGAATTACCGAGTCTAGAAGATAGGACAAATATACGTGTTTATTGATCTAAGTGAAGATTCCTCCTGTTTTCAATTGGCAGGGTAGATACCCTAAAGAGGTATCTCAAGCAACAGAACTCGACCATTACTGCATTCAAAACCACTTAAAAGTAAGTCATAGTGAACCCCAGAAGGAAGCCGTGTTAGGGGGCGGCCAAAATTTAATGGAGGCACCTAATAGAATAGGTAGGGGGGTCGAAAAGTGCTTAGCAAATAAGAAGGTATGTAAGAACCCATAGGCAGCATAAAATAATAATAAGAGTCTCGAGGCTCACTTTTTTTTCCAGATTTTCGAAAAGATGAGACACAAAATTGATCGAGGATCGAAAACTACCATACGGATAGGACTGGGTGCTCGCTAAAGAGAAGATGGAGGGAACTCAAGGGATGTAAGCTCCAAATGCCTCCGATTACCAGTTAGGAGCATCGAAAACAAAACAGAGCCAGAAAAGTGTAAAATTTAAGGTTGCCCCAATACAATTCTAGAGACCCCAAGAGATACATACGAGTAGTCATCTGCCACGCCGACTGTGACGGGCAAGTACTCTTTTCCTTCGAACCTTTCGGAATAATCAAGAAAATCGCTCTAACACTCAGAATTCTCCGCAAAAATCACAGCCAAGAGAAAATAGAAATTCGGGTGGGCTCCCACAACTAAGACGAAATTAAGCAAAAAATCGAAACAAAACATCACTGGATCAAAATAGTAGGAATAATAAAATTTGGAAATGACACAGAGATGGCCAATAAGATTAGTTAGAATGGCCTTCTTTTGTTCAATATGAGAATTCCTCCAGAAGATATGGAAAGAGAGAACCATATCAAAATATAGAAATGGTTTAACTGCTAATAAAATGGAATTGATCTTATTACTAATAGCCTATTTACCAAACATGGCCACAATGAGAAACTAAATAAAAATCAATTTCTGGATTTTATGAAAATTGCATTTTGAGACACTTTTCGTTTTTAATACTATCCTATACAAACAAAAATTATTGAATGCGTTGGGTTCCCTCTTAGGTCCTACTTTGGACAACGCTCTTTTGTGTTTGTGTAATCACCAAAAACATTGAATGAAAACCTGCCCAGAAACATTTAAACTCTTTATTTATAAGTGTACGTTGACGACTAGTTTTATTTTATTCAGAGATGAGGACCTCGTAACACAATCCCAGAATTATTTAAATAGTCAACATCCAAACATGAAAGTTAGAATTGAGCGCGGGGCCAATAAAAATATCATGCTTAGATGTACAAATCACCAGTACCAATAAACATTTGTCATGTGACTAAAGCCGCGGTAAAAAGTTTTCGGAAACCTCTGAACTTTTAGGAAATTAGATAAATGCAGAGGGGTAAAGTTTTTATTTGCATAACAATATGAATATAATTGAATGAAATAAGGAGAAAAAACGAGCAATATCATATATGCCCTAAACAATTAATAAGAATTAACAATATACAAAATATGCCGAAATATCTAACATGAGCAACATATAACATATCAGTAGATGAAGATCTGTGAAATTTACAGCATGCTAACCATGAGGTTGCGACAGTTGAGAGGTGTGAAGCTGGACCACTCCTCGTTGAGGACTAGCTTCAGTTGTTCATTGGAGGTGTGGTGGCGACGTCTTACTGCCTATTTTAGGTCCTGCAAGAGGTTTTCCAGTGGATTCATACCTGGAAGCTGTGGTGGCAGGCCATCACCGTGATATTCTTGTGCCTGAACCACTGCATGGTGGACGCAACCTTGTGACACGCGGCATTTTCCTGTTGGAAAATCACAATTTGGGCATTTCTGGAGTGGTCTCGGGCTCAGGGCAGCATGTAATCTCTCACGACAATTTGGTACTTCTATGAATTCATGGTGCCGTCACGAACGGTCAGACGATCTACCCATGGACTTAACATGCAGCTCCATGCCATTACAGAGCGGTCACCATGCTTTACTGTTGCCATGGTACTTAAAAACATGGTCCAGTTGCAGTGAGCACGTGTCCAAGCCAGTCCATGTCGCTTCTGCTTAAATTTGATCAAAAACTTCTGGCAGACTTTAAATCACTTCAGGCCTTGTGCAAGAAGTCTGCAACAGACTGGTCTGACAGATGTATTAACCTCGCCGTTCTCTGTCTTTCCATGACGCAGTTGCACTGTAGTTTTGTTACGCTCGCGAAAGTTCATGCGAAGCAGATATCTGTCGTCACGTTGCTTACTGACCTTGGGTCATACAGAACGAGGTCAGTCTTAGGTGTTTCCACTTCCTTTTCAACACTTCCGCAATACCGGAATATAATCCGCCAACCTTCCGGGCGATTTGTCGACAGCTGAGACCTTCCTCGTGCAGTGTGCGTATCAGATTTCTCCCCCCATGGTATGTTTACATCTTTCCACCATTAGCATATCATTATCAGATCTTGTCATGGAGTATCATATTTATCAAGAAATATGAAGTTTTATATGAAGACATTTTGACTGTAACATCGTGACATGAAAAAAAGCAATCGTAATATCTATGAATTTAAGAGCTTTTCGAATTTGTGACCCGAGGTTCTTACAAGATGAAATCACCTTCATAACATGCACGTTCATTTAGTTAAAAAATCCACTTTATTGTATAGATGAAAGTCTATCTAAATCTAGGGCAATATTCTACCGTCATCAACAAAAAATCTTACACGTAAAAAGAATTGCTTATCTCTACCATATTCCCACTTGCTTAAAGGACTAAAATTAATTATATATCCTAACTTGACCACTTTCAAATATCCTTCAACCATCAGAAAATCTTTCCCTTCCACCAGTCAAAATCGCAAAATAAAGATGAAGGCATCTATTTAATCCCGTGTAAAGCCCTAAATTGCTGTCTTGATTAAAAGATTAATATCTTCAAGATAGACTTTAGAAACACTGCCTCGATGATAGATATAAAGAAAAATAATAGCTTTGTCGCTATTTTTTTATTATTGCTATTTTTCATATATGTTTAACTAATATTTGATTTAATCTTGTAGAACTGGTGGACTGGCCCCTGCATTATCCAATGCTGCACTTCTCATTTTCTAGGATTAGTTATTAACAATTGCTGGACAAATGTTCTAATAATAACTAAATAATGAACAATCAAAATTCCATCTCCTAACTTTTTTTCTATCTTCTAGCATTTAGGCGCGCCATCACCCACTTTTCGGATAATTGAGTTTATGAGGGGTCATTTGCGCCCCATCCCCACGACATCATTCGTGAGGTGAGACGCAAAGGACCGCAAATGGGCGGGGGATGTGAAATATATTGATTATAATTGGACGAATCGTGATGTCCACATTTATGCGATGGGGAAGAATGTGGAATAGTGCAATAAGTGTGGGAGTTTATGTGGAAGAGAGAATGGAGATAAGGATGCAACGAGATGAGTCGTAGTTTATTATTATTAAAATTATTACTATTTTCATTATTATTAAAGAGCATCCTACAAAAATTCTTAGTATATATTTTTTATTATTATTATTATAGATAAATCCATGACGAGACAAGAGTCAAGGTTTATTACTTGTAGTGGCTGAATAATAATCTTGCAAATATGGTGTCAGGTGTTCGTCGCAGAGGGGGGCTAAATGTCGTGAGCCGATGGCGATGCTGCCCTTAAAGAAGCCTAACCTTTATTAAACCCTTTTTATCCGACAAAACTTTCTGCTGGATGGCGACATTAGGTTGCAAACCCCGTCCCTGTATAATAAACCCATTACCACGCTAAATGGCGTTGGATTGAGTCGAGGGGTGTTGGAGATGGGGGGGGGAGAACGGTTTTATGTAAGCTTATTCGATTAATTTCCTTTATTTTTTTTAAATATCTCTTATCTTCTCCTCTTTTAATGTAAAAACAAGAAACAAATAAAGAAACACGTCTAGAGATAATAAAAAAATACCTAGATTTTTAAATTCATACAAAAGGGAAGAAACGCACGGATTCCTAGACAGATCCTTAACATTGCTTACCATCGAGGTTTCACTCCACACTTCCTTGGCGTGGATGGCTCTTCCTTGGGCCATAGAAAGATTCAGAATGTTGTTGGTTGCTGTCAAACGCACAGTACTACCCACCCATCCCCAGTACAAACGTATACCGGCTTACGATCCCTTCTTGTTTGCCAGTAATGTCATTCTGATTTTTATGTTGGTTTCATTGTCCGTTCTGGCACAAAAAAATCTAATTAAAAGGAATAGGGGCGCAAAGAATAGTAAAATCTCAAGAATGTTACATTGAAAATAAAGAATAAAATTAGTCTTTTCGATCAATTTTGTCTCTGGGAGCCTTTAGTGTGCCTTACATAAACGCACTTTTTAATGTAAGTCCACATCTGACTATTGTATCAGACACAGGATATTCAACAATGCGTACAAAATTCTTGTAATATAAAAATTTAATTTAATATTCAACGATGCGTACAAAATTCTTGTAATATAAAAATTTAATAAAGGGAACGGAATTCACATAACTTTAATATATATAATCCTCAAAAATAGTTTAATATCTTCCGAATATTTGATGGAAATAAAGGTTGCCATGGTACTGGTTTGCACGTCAAACCCCCAACAACTATCGATCTATGTCTGCAATATTACTGTGGAGAACAAAATAACAACAAATATACACTAGGCGCGTGCTTGCAAACGTGCGGCTTGACAACGAATTATAATTATAGGCGTTTTTAGCTCAGGCGAATTAAGTATTTAAGTGATTTATTGATGTTTTTTAGCTGGTTTTAAAGAGACAACGTTATTATGAATTGTTTTTTTTTAAAATGTTATGAATAAACCAGGAATAAATCGGATTTGAACACTAGCAGGCAGGTTATAAAACAGTTGATCGTCTACATTCTACAGCCATGGGCCCAAGTTTTGAGACTGCTATATCATCATCATCATCATCATTATCATCATCATCAGTAACTCTATAATTTAAGAAGGGGATTTTTTGGTTATTTGAATAATAATTTCATCTTAGTTTGGTTATGACTTATGTTTTTTTATCAAAGTTATTTCTAATAATTATTTCATAATATCAAAAAACAAAATGGTGAAGTTCAGAAATAAATATAAGTATCTAAATTTTGTGATTTTTTTTTTAAACCTAAAGAATTACAAATGGTGAAGTTCAGAATTTTTTTAAAAATGTAACCCTGGTTGCTTTTTTCAGATTTTAAATTTTAATCTTAGTAGCGAAGCGCAAGCTCCCCCCCTACGGGGAATTGGCGAAGCCATTGCCTGGTAGGAAAATTAATAGAACTAATCAAACCTTGCATTTTGTTTTATTATGTTTGTATAATAATTTGAAGGTGAAATATAGAAAAATTACAGCCCAAACGCATTTTATTAATAAATATAGTCAATTGATACGCGCAGTTAATATTTATAATAATGTCCATTGTTTTTCAGAACTGCTTAAATTCGTTTTGGCATGGCGGAAACCAAATTTGTGATCATATCCTGACTAGCATTGCTCCATTTTTGTGCATTAAGTACCCGCAACTTCTCACAATTAGATGGCTTCTGTTTATCCATTGCCAGTTTGATTATCACCAACAAAATGGGTTCAAATCTGGCTAATTTTCATGTCAAGGTCCCCAAAATTCGACGTTATTTTCAGCAAAACTTTGTTATTACTTTTGCTTTATGACAAGTTGCGCCATCATGCTGAAAAATATTTTTATCGCCAAAATGGTCTTGAGCTAGTGGGAAAGGGAGGGAGGGGCTAATGAATCACGTTTTGCTACCATGTTGAGTTCATGGCAGAGTTCTAGGCCAAATTATTTGGTGCTCCAGTCCCCTTAGATGAGAGTGTACGGATGCTTCACTCTGGACACGAAACTGGGACTCGTGAATACGCTTCCCTTTTCTCACCCTAACGAGCGGAAGGGAGCTTCATCAGAGAATATCCGTGCCCCAGTCTTCAACAGCCCATTCTTTATATTTCGTACAGAGGTCTCCGCTTCACTGTGAGCGCTGAAGCGTTCATAACTACCTCCTTCCAATCATGAGCAAGCACTGGAGGCAACACGATCCTTGAGGTGGGATTTGAATAGGAGGTGATCTTGGCGTTCGTTTGAAGCTCTTGGGCGTCCAGAAGACTTCTTCACGGGAGTCTAATCAACCTATTTATGAAGTCATTAATGATCCTATAGAATGTGTTCCTTAATACAATACCCTTAGCAACTCTCTACTTGCATTTTAGACCACTTTGGCGCAAAGAAACAATGGTTGCACGCTTTTCTTTGGAAAGAACGATTTCTGGAATTGGAAAAGTTTAAAACATTTATTTTTTCAATAATAGTGCAAAATAGATTATAATTATACATCATTCATTTATTTATCCCATATTTTTCATAATTTTACTCCTTGGATCGAATAGCAAAGCTCCAAGGACTGAATCTTAAGTCATACAGGAAAAAGGACATTGAGAGCGATTTTGGATTCAGCGAAGGAATGCAGTTTTTTTATTATTTTTGGAATGCTGATTTTTTTAATAAACCTACAATAATTTCAATATTAGAATATTTTTTTTCCTATCACGTAAATTTTAAAAACGAATTAAAAAAATAAAAATATATATTAGTCTCAAAAACTTTCCCCATGAGGGTATATACAGTTTCCCTTAAGTATTCAAGCCACATTTTCAAAATATTTCAGACTTGACAAGTGACAAGCGATATCTGGCAAGCAATGTCATAGCGGTTCATGACGATATTACAGGCAAATGCATTTGGATAAATAGTTTTTCACATGTTCCACGAACAGACAACATACATGGTGAGTAGGATATTTTAGGCCTATTAAAATATTATATTTTTATTAGAAGGATTATTTGTAACATAATCAATCATCCCTAAGATTCAACATTGGTAATAAGGCTTAAATCAAACAAAACTATCGTTAAATTTACCAAAACTTTTTTAGTTTATTTTCAAGCTAGTTTCGTAACTTTGTATGAAGTCATTTATTGTTGTTACCAGTGTCTCAATCATATTTAACATTAACAATGGAGAGCAAAAGTAAGTTGACTACGATATAATTATTCATATTTATTTTATCAATCCTCGAATATGTTTGCATGGTGCCGCTATGCTTTGTTGTGCTGTTTGCCAACTAATAATTATTTTCCTCACACGGTAGGTTGGAAATTAATTATAGCGATATTTTTTAAATTGCAAGTTTTTAATGCAAATAGTTTTTCAAAAACAATGGTTAAAAATTAAATATACTAAAGCTAACTAAGCTGGAAAGAAGCCACATTTCGGAAATTTGGCACCTAGTTTTGAAACAAAAGCGTCCTGAAAATGTTTCGACAGTAATGCTTGAAATGCAATAAAGAAAAAAAATCATTAAATTTAATGATTTTATGGGTAAATGGCCGCCTACCTAGTATATTTATAACTAAATATACTCCAAGTGCTCCATCTCTCATAAAAAAATATATATTACAAGGACATCCCATAAGGAATAGGGCATTTTTTCATGTTAAACATTATTTATGGACGGAAATAATCGAAAGCAGGTTTGTTTTTAATCTAGCCTAGGCTATTAAACTCCAAGCCTAGCTCCCTGTATGCCTTAGCCTAACACAAGGCTTACATTTTGACATAGCTCAGTGATCATTTTCTGGACTTTTAATTTTGCATTAATTATTGTTAATGTGCCTTACCGCTAAACAAGAGCGGATCCAGAGGGAAAGGGGTCTGAGGGGCTTAAGTTTCAGACCCGTTTATGTTTATATTTCTTTTTAAGACATACTTGTATTCTGCCACTCAGAAAGTTATTTTATAATATAAATATATATAAAAGTTTTTTAAACCGTTTCGATCGAATGTATCTTATCGATACAGGTCTAAAATACAGATAAATCTCAAAAGTAATTATTAAATTCAGTATTATACCTTAGCTGACGTCCAAAAACTACAATTCATAATTTTCTGATGTGTGGAATAAATTCGGATCTGAGAGTTAATACTCACTAATGGTTAAATATGCAGACGAGCGGCCCGGCCGATAAGATGTACTATTTCGTCCGTGTTCCAAAATGTTTAACGTTTTTGGAGTACATTTATAGGGGACGGCTCGTGGGGGGGTAAACACGATGCGTGGACCGCACTACGATGATCCTGAGTTTCATTAAATTGGGGGGGGGGTCTAGGGGGCACATCCCCCCCTATATAATCCTAATTTTTATAATGTTCTGACGTTTACATAGGTAATTGCTTTAACTACATCATGTCAGCGCCTTTAATCATTTTGCGAATTATAATAGGGGTTGGGGGTGAGGTATGACGTCAGACGACTCAAACGCGCATGAATATTCAGAAACGGGTGAACGATAATATTTACACAAAATAATTTTTTCCGGCCGGGCCGCTCGTCTACATGTTTACCCACTAATGTATGTATATACTGTTATTTATTATCAATGATGTGTAAGATAACCATTATTAATCATCAATGCCCCTTTCTCAAACTACTCAGAGGGAGGAATCCAAGTTAGCCCTACCCACTTTTATCCTGAATCTGACACTGCCGTTAAATGACGAATATTATGGACCCATCAAAAGAGGACATTTGTAACGTTACGATTTAGTAGTTTAGAAAAGATAAAAATCCTAAGTTAACAGCATAAGGTATGTGTCAAGTATACACTGAAGGGATAATTACTGTGAACCAATATCAAAGATGACTTCAAAATTTTCGCTCGTGCAACCTGTCTCAAAAATGAATCCAGTTCATGACGACCAGTAGAATTGGATTAAGATCTTTTATAAATAAAAGTGAAAAAAAATCCAAATGTAACTGTTGAACTATTGGCTAAAAATCAGCATTTGCTTCATTCTGCTGTGCAGCGTCATTTAAAGGAAATTTTCAAGGTTTCACGATTGGGGCAATGGATTCCTCATGACCTGTCACAGAAAGACTTGCAACAAAGAATCCACATTTGTTCATCTCTCCTTTCTCGACAGAAAAGTTAACAATTTTTTAGTAGGATTGTTATAGTAGACAAAAGGTGGTTTACGTATAATGATATTAAACGTTTTAGACAATGGATTAGTCCGGGGCGAAAACCAATATCCCAGCCGAAACAGGGGTTTCTTCCACGTAATATTCTGTTGTGTGTTTGGTGGGATATGAATTCCATAATCCATTTTGAACTTCTTAAACCAAATCAGACTATCACCAAAGAGGTTTACTGTGCTCAGTTGGGTTCGTTTACAAGCAACACTTGAAGAAAAAAAGGCCATCGTTAGTAGAAGAGTGATATTTCATCAAGACAACGCATGACTTCATATCGATCGATTGGGAACATAGATCCTCCTCCTCTACACTTAGCCACAGCAGATTAATAACTTTTGAGGCTGTCGTAGAATGACTCCCGACGATACCATATATTACACTATTCGTTGAGGGAACTTCCTTAATTATCTTTAGAGTGCGTTTACTGTCTGGCGGCCGATATTATGTATCTTCGATATGCTTAAGAAGTGGAACTGAGCTCAAGGATAATAATATTGCTATCGTTAATAAAATAGAGTTTTATTAATAATAACTTTAAACAATACACAAAAACGGAAAATATTGACATAAACAGAATGGAAAGGGTCGTGGAGACTCGGGCTAATCCAAGGATTTAAGGGATTAAAAAAAAGGTAAAACAAATATAGAGTTAAAGAGATGGGATGGTTCGATAAACAATTTAAAGCACAGGATAGAATTGACAAATAAGGGATCAATACTCAAAAGGTGACGTTTGACTTACGTAACTTTTCATTAGGGTGCAGTGGAAGGTACTTGAAGGAATATTTGGTCCGCTGGCGAGTTCCAGCCGAAGGGGGGGGATAAAAGGATCCTGACGAGGCGTCTTGGAAAGGAGAACCGTTACTCGACGAACGGCTTGAAGAACAATGGCTGTTCTACTTTGTTCTCTTCTGAACAAAGGGGGGAATGAGAACCGTCTCTTGTCTACGGGCTCAAGAACAATGGCTGTTCTAATGTTGTTCTCCTTGAACAACAGGGTGGGGGGGTGAGAACCGTTTCTTGGCGAAGGGCTCAAAACGAACAATGGCTGTTCTAGGTTCTCTTCTGAACAAAGGGGGGGGATGAGAACCGTCTCTTGTCTACGGGCTCAAGAACAATGGCTGTTCTAATGTTGTTCTCCTTGAACAACAGGGGGGGTGAGAACCGTTTCTTGGCGAAAGGCTCAAAACGAACAATGGCTGTTCTAATGCTGTTCTCCCTTGAACAACAGGGGGGGATGAGAACCGTTTCTTGGCGAAGGGCTCAAAACGAACAATGGCTGTTCTAATGCTGTTCTCCTTGAACAACAGGGGGGGATGAGAACCGTTTCTTGGCGAAGGGCTCAAAACGAACAATGGCTGTTCTAATGCTGTTCTCCTTTGAACAACAGGGGGGGGGGAGCCTTGGGGACTTGACGTCGGAAAGGCTCGAACCTTTGGCACTCAAGGAATATTGTCCTCCTTCTGGACAAGTGATGGTGAATCTCGAGGTCGAGGTCCCTTGGCGCACAAAGGGAGAGAGGGTCGTGGTGATGTTTCGCGACGAAAATCTGGATCTCCAATCTGATCTTAGTGGTAAAGTTTCCATATAAATAGCCAGGACATCTCCTTGGCGTGGGGGAAAATGGAGTGAAAGCTTGGAGGGAACGCACAGCCAGGCCGGAGAAAAATGCCTCATCTGTTCATAAGCCTAACTGAATCTGGCGAGGTCGGCGTATGGGGGTGAACGGGGGGACGATAACCTCCTTGTTTAAACATTGGCATCCGGTAGCTGAGATAAGATTCCAAGCCTCGAATCGAAGATGCACGTGGGCAGCATCGTGGTTTTTAATAATATGGGATAGGAGTTGAAATTAACTCGTTCTATCACACCCCTCCATTCCAGGGGAAGTTGTCACTTCGAAAAAAAAAGAGAGAAGGGACAACGATAGAGCTCCGTTGTGGGGAACTCGTTTTCTTGTACAACCGTACCTTCCTGCACCTAACTAGTATTACCTCAATACATATGATTATTTTGATCTTTAGATTACAGGGGAAAATAACCTTTAATACAACTTAATCAAAGAAAAAAAAAAGGGCATGGAACAATGAAATGATATAAACTTAGGACATACGGGACAAAATAATTTATACGTAAATTAATAAGAACAAATATATAGACATACAAAAAATTAGACATTGAGCGTTACAAAATTCAGACATATACATTAATTAATTATATTACAAAAGAATCTTAAATTAAGTCGTACAAGACGGTATATACCTACATGGAGATACTAATCCTATGAATACAATTATTCTACGCTATTCGGTAACGCATTTCTACTGAGGGCGTCAGCGACCTGGTTATCGGAACCTTTTATCTAATTTATTTTAAACTGATACTCTTGCAAGAGTAAACTCCAGCGCATGATGCGGCCGTTTGAGTGTCTCAAATTCCTAATATAGGCTAACGGACGGTGGTCGGTTCCTATTCGAAATTCTTTACATATCAAGTACAGCTTGAATTTGTCTATGACCCAGATAATTGATAGAGCTATCTTTTCTCTAGTGGCATATCTCTTTCGGCGTGGTAATAATTGCCGACTAGCATATGCAACTGGATGACTCGTTCTGTCATCCACGTATTGAAGGAGTACACCTCCAATGCCCTCGTTGATCACGTCGGTCTTAACCCCAACGGATTTTTCCGGGTTGGGCAACTTTAAAATGGGGGCAGAAATGAACTTACTTTTGAGCTGATTAAAATGGGAAACAGCGACATCATTCCAACGTAAACGATCGGGGCAATTCTTTTCCTGAAGGGGGCATAGGGGGGTCGAAATTGCAGCGAAATTCGGAACAAAACGCTGATAGAGAGAAGCTGATCCTAGGAACGATCTTAATGGCTTCTTTGTAATTGGGAGGGGCATGTCGGCGATTGCCTTAATCTTGTTCTCGTGGGGACCTAACTTGCTTTGTCCTATTTTGAAACCCAAATATTTAATGGGTTCGTGGGCAAAATGGCATTTGCTGGGGCCAATGCTGAGGCCATTTTTACGCAGTCGCTCGAAAAGAGCTAATAGGGCGGGTAAATGGTGATTCCATTTAATTAGTTCTTGTAGCTGGCTCTTCGGACGTGGTGTCAGCTGCGCGTCACTATCCAGGTCAGAGGGTTCCAAAGACTCGCCTGGTAGGGAAGGAGGAGGGTAATCGGCATCAGGTTGGATGCACACTGTCTGGATTACATTAAGGGACTCCGCGGGGCAATCCTCTTCAAGCGCCGATGCTTCGTCCAGTTCTACGAAGGTATCTCCATGGGCGCGTTGGGGGTTCTTTTTTTCTTGGGGTCCAGGGACAGTCTCCGTGTCCTTGTCTGGGGCCTTATCACCTAAGGGTTTTAGTGATTCACACTCCTCTTTTGCCGTCCTAAAGTCCTGGTTAGGGGTCTCCGAGAAATCGGACGGTATCGGGGTTCTGATGGGGACGGGCTCCTGGGCTTCTTTCTTATCTCGGCCTTGAGGAAGGGCGGCCTGAAACACAGGGTCGAAACTTACTTGGGGGCTCTGTCCTATAAGTACGGAACAGAATTTTATGGGTGCTACAATGACTTCAGCCCAGCCATTATAATATTGACACTGCAGGTAACATCTAGCGACGGGGAATCGGTTCGCCCGCCCAAGTTGGTCATGTACCACCGCAAATTTTTCGTGGTTAGAGGCCACTGGGAGGAGTTCGTCGGACACGATGAAGCACGTACATCCTGTGTCCCTGACGAGAGTCAATACTCGACAGCTGTCCACGCTGCCCTCCTCATATTTCAAAGTTCCCGATGAACTTTTACCAAAAACAAAATTTACCTGGTGGCCTGACGGAGGGGGAGAAGTTTCTGCTTGGGTCTGCACCACCGGGGGAGCCGGGGTTGCATTAATCTGGTGAACTTGGTGGGCTGGTCCGCTCTTAAGCCTAGAATTTTGGGGGCAATTCCAGCTCATGTGGTTTTCTACACCACAAGTGAAGCATATGGTTGGTCGCTTCGGGAAGAGAGATGGAGGAGAAGTCTTAACGGGAGGTTTGGAGTCCCGTTGTTGGTTTTGGGGAAAGAAGTTTGGGGGTTTTACGGGGCTCGGAAACTTTGTCAGCTTTCCTGGGAAGGAGCGCGAGTCCGTCCTTCTTTCTTCTCGTTGGATTTCTTTTTCTCGTTCTTCTCGTTGTATTTTTCCTTCTCGTTCTTCTCGTTGGATTACTCTTTCCCGTTCCTCTTGTCGGATTACTCTTTCCCTTTCTCTTTCTACCTTTTTTCTTTGAACTTCTGCTTTAATCCGAGCTAATTCAATCTGAAGCTCAGCTTGTCTTATCCGTTCCTCTCTTTCTCTTTCACGTTCTTCTCGTTGTATTTCTCTTTTTCGTTCCTCTCGTTGTTTTTCTCTTTCTCGTTCTTCTTGAATGTACTCAATTAGTTCTTTTCCGGAAAGTCCACAGGACTCTCCTTGCGCTTTAAAGATTTCGAATGGAGTCATCTTTGCACTTGGGGGCGCACTAGTCAACCAACTAAAATTCCTTGCAACAAGAATTATGCCTCTATAGAATTAGCCTACCTAAATATGGGCACTGACCTATTCGTACTTGGTTTCTCAATCTAAATAACCACTGACTAAAATCACAAAAAAAACACAAACAAATTATTATAACCGTTCCTTGAGCTACTCCAGCTTCTTAAGTTTCAAAAAAAAAAGGGATAGCAATCGTTAAAACAAAAGGGAACTACTATATTCTATTATTATAACGAATAACACTATGTTTTACTCGACTGAGACCAGTGTTTGCAAAGATATAGCGTTAAACCTTACACACCTGATACCAAATTAAATAGTATATATATATATATATATATATATATATATATATATATATATATATATATATATATATATATATATATATATATATATATATATATATATATATATATATATATATATATATATATATATATGTCGTAGAATGACTCCCGACGATACCATATATTACACTATTCGTTGAGGGAACTTCCTTAATTATCTTTAGAGTGCGTTTACTGTCTGGCGGCCGATATTATGTATCTTCGATATGCTTAAGAAGTGGAACTGAGCTCAAGGATAATAATATTGCTATCATTAATAAAATAGAGTTTTATTAATAATAACTTTAAACAATACACAAAAACGGAAAATATTGACATAACAGAATGGAAAGGGTCGTGGAGACTCGGGCTAATCCAAGGATTTAAGGGATTAAAAAAAAGGTAAAACAAATATAGAGTTAAAGAGATGGGATGGTTCGATAAACAATTTAAAGCACAGGATAGAATTGACAAATAAGGGATCAATACTCAAAAGGTGACGCTTGGCTTACGTAACTTCATTAGGGTGCAGTGGAAGGTACTTGAAGGAATATTCGGTCCGCTGGCGAGTTCCAGCCGAAGGGGGGGGATAAAAGGATCCTGACGAGGCGTCTTGGAAAGGAGAACCGTTACTCGACGAACGGCTTGAAGAACAATGGCTGTTCTACTTTGTTCTCTTCTGAACAAAGGGGGGAATGAGAACCGTCTCTTGTCTACAGGCTCAAGAACAATGGCTGTTCTAATGTTGTTCTCCTTGAACAACAGGGGGGGGTGAGAACCATTTCTTGGCGAAGGGCTCAAAACGAACAATGGCTGTTCTAGGTTGTTCTCTTCTGAACAAAGGGGGGGGATGAGAACCGTCTCTTGTCTACGGGCTCAAGAACAATGGCTGTTCTAATGTTGTTCTCCTTGAACAACAGGGGGGGTGAGAACCGTTTCTTGGCGAAGGGCTCAAAACGAACAATGGCTGTTCTAATGCTGTTCTCCTTGAACAACAGGGGGGGATGAGAACCGTTTCTTGGCGAAGGGCTCAAAACGAACAATGGCTGTTCTAATGCTGTTCTCCTTGAACAACAGGGGGGGGAAGCCTTGGGGACTTGACGTCGGAAAGGCTCGAACCTTTGGCACTCAAGGAATATTGTCCTCCTTCTGGACAAGTGATGGTGAATCTCGAGGTCGAGGTCCCTTGGCGCACAAAGGGAGAGAGGGTCGTGGTGATGTTTCGCGACGAAAATCTGGATCTCCAATCTGATCTTAGTGGTAAAGTTTCCATATAAATAGCCAGGACATCTCCTTGGCGTGAGGGAAAATGGAGTGAAAGCTTGGAGGGAACGCACAGCCGGGCCGGAGAAAAATGCCTTATCTGTTCATAAGCCTAACTGAATCTGGCGAGGTCGGCGTATGGGGGTGAACGGGGGGACGATAACCTCCTTGTTTAAACATTGGCATCCGGTAGCTGAGATAAGATTCCAAGCCTCGAATCGAAGATGCACGTGGGCAGCATCGTGGTTTTTAATAATATGGGATAGGAGTTGAAATTAACTCGTTCTATCACAGAGGCCTATAGCGAATCATCTGAAGAGAATGAAGATGTCAACAACAGGAGAGACGAAACAACCTTAAAGAACTTTATAAACAACTTTCGAAATTAAATATTTTTTTACAGAGATCGTATTGATAAATTAGTAGAAAAGTGGAGACTATTTGTAAAAACTGATACAAATTATATTACTTATTGAATTAATCTATAATAATAGGGGTGAGCTTGCGCTTCGCTACTAAGATTAAAATCTGAAATCTAAAAAAAAGCAGCCATGGTTAAATTTGTATAAATTTTCTGAACTTCGCCAATTACAATCATTATAAAAAGGAACTCTAAACTAAATTTCCCCCATTTCAAAATATCACGTTGCTAAAATATAAGAGTTATAGAGAATAGAATATAAAATAAAAAAGCAGCCTTGCTTAAATTTTAATAAATTTTCGGAACTTCACCAATTGTAATTTATTTTCTTTTAAAACATTATAAACATTGGATAATCATAGTAATTTTTTATGAACTAAACTATTTTGTTTTTTTTCAAACTCTAAAGAAATTCACAAAAATTACCTTGATAAAAATTTAAAATATACTTACATAAGTCATAACCAAACTAAGTTGAAATTATTATTCAAATACTCAAAAAAAATCCCCTTCTTAAATTATGAGTTACTAATGATGATGATGAATACCCGTCGTGTATTTATTTAAAAATTTGGGAGGGGGTTGGTAACACTTGGATCTACATATTTTGAAAAAAATGTGGACTTTATATTTCAACGAATTGGTATTATATAAAAAAATAACGTTGCTTCACCATTTTCTTTCTTTTATAAGTATAATATAAAACTAAGATATATTCTTAAATTATTTAATATAAGATAAGTGTAGTTTTTATATAATTTTAAATGAAAAAATGGTGAAGTAACTTTATTTTTTTATATAATATATATACTTTTTATAAACCGAAATACTTCACTAGCACAAAAAGTAGCGGAAATACCCACTTCTGCCGACCACACTTAGAGTTTGGGGTGTGTATATATATATATATATATATATATATATATATATATATATATATATATATATATATATATTGTCGTGGTATGACATTATATTATATCAATAACATATTATATTTATGGGAAGGGACTAATAACTTAAAGGCAAACCGACACGGGTCGGAACGCCACGAGTTTCGAGGCGTGGAACAGCGAGAAAGAGTGCAACGAGGTCAGGTAAAATTTGGGCAATGGCAAAGCTCAAGGTTATTTAAAGAGGCATGTACAAAAATATAATTTTATTTACATAAAATAAGAGAATTAATGGGCAAAAATACATTGGTAAACGAGGGGGTAATTGCTGAGTTATGCATCAGACTATGAAGTTAAAAATTAATGTATTACAGAAGGAAATTATTCAAATGAGGAGGATTAACTCAATTGGGTTGCTGAAGGGCAGGAGGGGTTGGCTTACGGAGGATTCCGGGTAAGACGTCAGGGTAAGGTTTCACGGATGTCTTCTGCAGGCAATAAACGTGAGGCGAGGGCGCTCGGAGCTTCTGAGCGGGAAGTTAACGTGATGACAGTTCTCCAAAAGGGAGTGGGGGTGGTAACGTCCAGTCCAGGGGAGAGTATTTCGGCCACCCGAAAACGAGGGGCGAACGAGGAGGGCTTCGACAGGAGTTGATGAGTGTAGTCGGAAAAGTCGCTCGGTAGCGATCGTCAAATGGAATTACCTCACTGGCTGGGGCTAATTCCAACACACAAATAGTTCAGCCATCACATTGCCTTGTTGTTAGAACCTGACTTGGAACTAGGGAAATCTTCTTGGCTCCGGACGAGACTCGTCAACTCTGTGTCTCCCACATGGAAGACGAGCCCTATATATATCCGAGGCTCCCCCCGCGGGGGTGGGGGAAGCAGCGCTACTCTCCAATGGCCTCGAATTTTCACGCCGAGCTGATTCTAACCCGCGTAAAGGTGGTCCGTGGTGGACGCGGTTCGAGGCTAAAGCTTGTGGATGGGAGGGAGGGGGGCTTACCAATTTAAGCCTAACCAAATTCTAGAATCTTCTTCAGCGCAAGGACTACACTTCCGTGCTGGAAAAGAAATTCCATATGAAATTCCTCCCATATATATATATATATATATATATATATATATATATATATATATATATATATATATATATATATATATATATATATATATATATATATATATATATAGTCATATGCGTTGCTACTGGTCAGTCTGATCTTCAATTTCAGGGCGAAGGTACTTTAATCCTTCAGGTTGTTCTTTAATACCAAATAAATCACACGTACCTGAGCCACCTGTGTGTCCTTACCTACACCGTGAAATTGAAGATCAGACTGGTCAGCAGCAACTCATATGACTATATTTACAAGAAATATGGACCTGAAGGATTAAAGTACTACCGAACTTTTTCCAAGTTATCGAGAAGACTTAGGAAATCTTTTCTTGAATGTACTTTCCTTGAAATTTGTCGGAATAAACCTGAAGATGGGTGATAAGCCCGAAACATTGTTCCTTAATACCAAATAAATCACATGTATCTGAGCCTCCTCTCTGTGTCCTTACCTCCGCCGTGAAATTATATATATATATATATATATATATATATATATATATATATATATATATATATATATATATATATATATATATATATATATATATATATATATATATATATATATATATATATGTAAAAAATTCTACAGGAAAATGAAAGGCGGATTCCAAGTATTTTCGAACTCGTTCAGTTCATTATCAAGAAATAACGAAAAATTTTACAAAGGTGGTATATAATGGTCTTTTTAAACTAGCCCCTGTTATTAAAAGGCTTATTTATAACGATTTTTTTTTTTTTAATCTTAGCCCTTTGATTTATTAATTTAGTTATGTCTCTCTCGTTTATTTTTATGTATTCATAATCGGGTATGTATGTACTTAGTTTAGTCACATAAATGTCTAAATTCTTTGCGCAGAGGTTGGAATTTTCCGGAAGTAGACCTTATTTATTTGGTTTTGTACTTCACAACCGTCTTTGATATTATTTTTCTATTTTGGGTCCTTTCGTTGTACATGGGCGTGGCTGCTTTGCTCTTCTGTTTCACATATATATAATAGCTTTGTACAAATCTTTCGTTATTCCTTGATAATAAACTGAACAAGTTCGAAAGTACTTGGAATACGCCTTTCATTTTCCTGTGGGATTTTTTGCATTTATTGCTCTACTCACGCGCTACTTTGTGAGTTTCTCATATCCATATCATCATTACTAACTCTATAATTTAAGAAGTGGATTTTTTTTTAGTATTTGAATAATAATTTCATCTTAGTTTGGTTATGACTTATGTTTTTTTAGCAAAGTTATTTCTAATAATTCTTTTATAATAGTAAAAAAAAAAATGGTGAAATTCAAAAATAAATACAAGTATCGAAATTTTATGAATTTTTTTAAAACACAAAGAATTACAAATGGTGAAGTTCCGAAAATTTATTTTTATATATCTTATTTTATAACTATATTTTAGCAAAGTGATATTTTGAAAGGGGGGAAATTTAGTTTAGAGTTCCTTTTTAATATTATTATAACTGGCGAAGTTCAGAAAATTTATAAAAAATTAACCATGGCTGCTTTTTTTTAGATATTAAATTTTAATCTTAGTAGCGAAGCGCAAGCTCTTCCCGTAGATGTATATATATATATATATATATATATATATATATATATATATATATATATATATATATATATATATATATATATTGATTTATTATAAATAGATGGAAAGCGGCGGGTTTTTTTTTCATTTAAAAACAGTTTTCACTAATGAAATAAAATAAATAAAAGAAATAAAATAATTCCGTCGTTTTGACGGCACGGATACACTAGCGAAAAAATAATATTTAAATATAAATAACTTCAAAGAGTTGTTTGATTTCTACTTATAAAATAATGATAAACATGAAAAATCTGGCGCATTACTTATGCGATGACCTTATAAATTGTCATTCTTAACGATAATCAACGCAAAGCGTGCTGAAGCGGATTTACAGAGTGGTAAAAAGTCCCTGGGCAAAATTAATTTTTAATTTAATTTCTATTTATCTTTCCATAATATGTTCCCCATTTATCTTGTTGCCGCTGTATTATGTGTAATCATCTTTATTACTGATGATGAATCATTTTTAATTTGTTTTATTTAAAATTACTAAGATATTTGCTACTGGGATATAAGTAAATCGCACATGACTACTAAATCGTAGACTGAAATGACATTAGTCAGTTAAAACCGGTTTTAACCCTCTTTTATGTAAGCCGTTGCAAAAACCGGCTTTGAAATTTACGGTTATTTATTTAGTTTTTACTGAAATTTCTTTTTATTTACATTCAGCAGAGAATGGAATGAATTAAAGGAGAAAAGGGAGGAATAAACAAACCGAAGGCAATGGAGATTGCCATAATAGGCAATTATCGAGAAAAAAAAAACTAATCCAACCGAGTCCCAATTTAAATTACGAGGATAAAAAAAACAAGGGATCGGATAATTAAGAAAGGAAAACTTAATAGCTTTAAATATTAGGACTAAGAAGGTACTATATAAGCTTCCTGTTTGTACACGCTTGTTCATGGAGTTGATTGGCACAGTTCAGGGTAACTTCAGGCTATCTTGTCGCTGTCTCCGTCATTTATTTATTCCCTTTTAATTTTAATCTTTCTTCCAACTTTTTTTTTGTTTCTCTAAAATTTCGTGTCGTTTTCTATGGGTTTAACGCCCTCTTTCACCCATGATTAGGACTATCTAAGTGGGGGAAAGAAGGCCCCTCCCCTCCAAACAGACGTAAAAAATAGGAATACGAGCAGCAAAATTTGCATTTCCCCTAAAACCATCTTAGCCATGGGAAATAGAACAAATTCCCAACCAGACGTTAGGGCAACTGGTCAGAACAAATTCCCAACCAGACGTTAGGGCAACTGGTCAGAACAAATTCCCAACCAGACGGCCGCTAACCCCCCCCCCCCTCCCTCCCCAGGTTAAGGAGAACACGGCTGTCTGGCTGACGTCTGTGGACTTAACCGTGCAAGCGCGAGCCAAGTCAGCTGATTTACCATGCCGGCAGACAAGGAGGGGGGGGGGGTATATTTTAGAGGTATTTCTCCGGAAGGAATTCGATCACGAGAAGGTAATCGTAAGTAGATCCGGCCACCGGCGAGATGGAATCCCTGGTCACGGGGGAAGGCGGGATTTGAGGGGTCTTAATTGCGCTTAAAGAGACGGAATTGCGTAAAATGATTTTTTTTATTTGTCTGTTGAAACCTCCCCAAGTCCACATTGGAATGAGCCAGAAATAACTCGGCTGTCTCGTGCTTCAGGAATTTCGGGAGGGGCCAATATATATATATATATATATATATATATATATATATATATATATATATATATATATATATATATATATATATATATATATATATATATATATATATATATATGAAATGAATAACTCACAAAGTATGTTAGCAATAAATGCAATGTGTGTGTCTGTGTGTGTGTGTGTGTGTGTGTGGATTACAGTAGCTTCAAACCAAATAATGATAAGGAATGCATGATAAATTAAAGATCTAAAATAAGCATGGCCATCTAGGGATTAGTGTTTAATTGACCATCAACACTAATCCTTTGATAAGCAGAAGACTCATCCGACCTTTGCTCAAATATGTCCCCATAGCAGCTCTCATATTAAATTCTGACTTGTGTGACTCCGTGAGTTAAACATCTTTCTGTATTCATTAGTTTGTCAGTGACTGAAGATGACGGATGACTCCGTCGAAACATAGTTTTGGCAATAAATTGGTCAAAATTACTGTAGTTTATCTCCTGCATTTACATGTACACTACGTTACTATACTTCTTTCGATATTGTTACAATATAATTTTATTAGTACTTGGTATGTAGACCTTTACTATCAAGTATGTATTGACATTTTTTGCTACAGAAGCGCACTAACTGAAGGCATTCTTCCGGTGTTATTTTTCTCCATTCTTCTTGTAATAGTTCTCAAAGTTCTTCGATAGTGTTTGGGTTTGTCTCTGTACTTCTCTTCTTTAGCGTCTTCCACAAGTTCTCAATCAGATTGTGGTCCGGGCTCTGAGCAGGCCAGTCCATGAAACTTACTTCATCCTGATCCAGGAAAATCTTGACCAACTTTACAGTGTGGCAAGGTGCATTATCCTGCATAAAAAGGGCAGGTTGGGCATAGGCGTCTCTTATATGGGTCACAGCATATGCTTGCAGGAGCCCTTTACACACTGGAGCATTCACTCTGCCATGCAAGCGTACAAGTGGGCCATTACCTTCCGCTAAAATTAAGCCCCTACCATAACGCTTCATCAACCAAACTTTCACGCAGTTCACGGATAATGTTCGCCGAGCTTTGACGGACGAAACTTCGGCCATCTGGACCAAACAAAATTTACTTCGATTTATCGCTGAAGTCTACTCTGGGACCACCATTGGTCTTTTGTCCCCAAAAAGTGCTTTCCGTTTCTTAGGGCTGATCGATGGCTTGACTATTGGTGTACGAGATTTTAAAGATCTTTCCGTCAGGCGGCGTGATACTCTATTCTCGGAGACACTAATGCCCATAGTTTCATTTACTTCTCGGCAACTATGGCTCTGATAGAGAGATGATCGTCTTGACATACATAGCTTAACAATTATCTCCTGGATATATGCAGGTGTATTGGGTGGCCTAGGCTGTTTGCTACACGGAACTTGAAATAGTAATTAGTGAAAGTACTAAGAATTTATGTTAAGTTAATACACTAAATTAGTTGGTTGTGTCAAAGATAGAATAAATAGAATTACGCTGTCTGGATCATTTTGACCACCATATTTTGGGAATAAAAATACTCTTTTGCATGTAACTTGCCGTTTCATCCATCTTAACATGTATAATGTACATGTACAACTTATAGTCATGTTTAGTTTATATCTATAATTTATCATTCATTACCTAGCATTATTTGGGGTTATATTTATATCGAGAATTAATTGCAATAGCGCAATCATAATTATGCGGTTAAAAAGGCAATTTTATGGCTAACTAGCTCTTCATCGAAGCCCTCAGAGGAATATATATATATATATATATATATATATATATATATATATATATATATATATATAGTACAAGAGAAAGAGAAATTTGACGCTAATGAGCAATGAGACAAGAAGCAGGAGTTTTGTGGGGGGTTTTAATGTAAGAGAAAGAGACATCGGAAGAACACTTAGGATCAAAGGGCGCAAAGGGCGGCACAATGAAGGCAATCCATACTAAGAAGACAGAAATAACGCCAGAGGAAAAAAGTTTGAAATTCCTGGCGTCAAAATTCTCTCTCTTGTACTATATTGTTATATAGTTCACAATATGAGGTTTCTAAATCTTTCTTTCTTCAAAACGGTTTTGAAAGGCAAAAAATATATATGGTGAAAGCTGTGTGGTGGTTGTTACCACCCGCAGAACTTGTATTTTCTCTTTCTTTATATATATATATATATATATATATATATATATATATATATATATAAAAATTCAACCCAGTCTTCAACCAATCATGCATACAAGAAAAGTTGCTCACTTCTTCCACCAATATATATATATATATATATATATATATATATATATATATATATATATATATATATATATATATTGGTGGAAGAAGTGAGCAACTTTTCTTGTATGCATGATTGGTTGAAGACTGGGTTGAATTTAGCTTGGACAAGCCTGAATTTATATTTCGCAACTTTATATACGCAATTTTTAATTGGTGGTGGGGGATAAAAAATTAACTTGGTTAAACGCATTTTATTTATATTAACATTTGTTTATTTTGTCGTGAACTTTCGCCTTTCCTAATGCATCTTCAGACGGAAGTCTTCTTTGTTCAGGCTTTCATTTGAAGATGCGTGATGGAAGGCGAAAACTCACAGCCAAATTAAGTATCAGTTTATAATTAAGTCCAAATAAAATGAACCTTCCTAGACTGTTTTTTTTTTTATCTCCAACCAGATATAAAAAATTGCAATTCGCAAGTTAGAACGTTGACAAACGGAATTGGTAAAGGCGAAATATTAGGTTGAGGAATAAGTTCTTGCGTTTTTTTTAATGTTGTGTTGATTTAAGTTTTGTTGACGTGATTTGTGCACATATTAAGAAACAATAATAAATAATGGGAGCAAAATTTGCAAAGGTTAGGCTACGTCTCTTAACAGCATAGACTATTAGGCTTTTGTTTAGGCTACGCCTTGAAGTTGAGTAATAAGTCATTGCGGTTTATTTAAAAGTTGTGTTAATTTAATTTTTGTTCTGTACCCTCAAAATGGAATGTCAAGTTGAAAGAAAGACGCATTTTCGACACTTGTTGTTATTCATTTTCAATCGAGACGGGAACAATGCAAACGCAGTCCAAGCTCGTCGCGATATTTGTGCTATTTACGGAGAAAATGCTTTATCAGAAAGGACAGCTCAATGGTGGTTTTCACGTTTCAGAAACGGTCATTTCAATCTTAATGACTAAGAACGTTCTGGTCGCCCCATTAAGGTGGATGAAGATCGATTGAACGACCTTCTTCATGAAAATCCTCCTCAATCGACTAGAGAATTGGCTGTACAATTGGCGTGTGATCGGAAAACTCTAGTGAATCATCTTTATTCGATGGGGAAAGTTCAAAAACTCGGTTCATGGGTTCCGCACGCTTTGAACGAAAACAACAAACTTTAACGCTCCACGATTGCCGCAGGTTTGCTTGGTCGTCACAAGGCTACTCGTGGATATAAGGACAAATTTCTTCACCGCATCATCACTGGCGACGAAAAGTGGTGTGTTTATGTCAACATAAACCATCGAAAACAATGGCTTAGCCCCAATAAAAAAACACTTCTGCGATTAAATAAGGACTTTATCCACGAAAGACGATGCTGTGTGTGTGGTGGGATTGTGAAAGCATCATTCTTTATGTGCTCCTTGCGAACAACAAGATTGTAAATGCAGAACTCTACGTTCAACAAATGTAGCGATTCGCCGAAACTATTCGTGAAAAGCGACCTCATCGACGTTATGAAGTCCTTCTGCAACACGACAATGCTCGTTCTCACATTGTCAATGTGACAAAAGACGCCATCCAAACGCTTAATTGGGAAATCTTGCCGCTTCGATCGATCTGCTCCGATCGCTCTCTAACAATTTGGCGGCGTTTCGTTCAATACTGATGTGGATTTAAGAACCTGGTTAGACGAATTCTTCGAGTCAAAATCTAGATATTTTTATTGCAGAGGCATCGAAAAACTAGTTGAACGTCGGGAAGAAGTCGTAAATAACAAGCGAGAATACATTATTGATTAAATTGCACATTGTTATCAATTAAAAATGAAGTTTTTATAAAATTGTTAATAGTAATGAATAAATTTGATAAAACCGCAAGAACTTATTCCTGAACCCAATACAATTTGGTCTTCAATAAAACATATATATTTGCAAGAGAAGCTGTTTTCATTATATACTGATTAATATATATATATATATATATATATATATATATATATATATATATATATATATATATATATATATATATATATATATATATATATATATATATATATATATATTTATATAGGGATAGAGAGAGAGAGAGAGAGTCTCCCCTGAGAACCTTGATTGATTGGACAATAAAAGTTCAATTCTTAGGAAACGTGGCACACACTTTTTCGCGTGGTCTCCTCTGCTCATCTGAATTTCTGTTCATCGTACATCTGGCTCCACGAACAGTCTACTCTTGCTCTCAGATCCCGTAGAGCGGGATAAGGAACAGATTTAACACAGTGCGCTTTTCAAACGTTATGCTACGTGTCCGCGATTTTTCTCATATTGAATATGCTTTTATAGTAGTCACTTATCTTTGTTTGTATTCGTTAATATACCTGGAAAGTACTGTCCATACGATGAGAAGCCCTATATCCTTGCCTTATTGAGTTGAATGCCAGTTGAACTGCCACTACAGGCAGTTTCGATGTTCTGACCAAAAGAAACCCCACCCCGAGCCGACCTAGGAAGATATTGAAAACCACTGACAAACTTACGAAGAGTGAATTAATGAAGGAGCCAAGCCGTACATTTGCCGAATATAATAAAAACACTCCCTGATCTGTCAGGAGGAGTGTCTAAACGAACGCTACAGGATCAGCTGCAAAAAGATGTCAACTTGCCTGCCCGCCGCCAAGTCAAGAAGCCTCTTCTTACTCAAAAAATGAAAATAAAAAGACTCAATTTTGCAGAGCGTTGCAAAGATTGAGCATCAGAGCAATGGAGTAAAGTTATATTTAGAAACAAATCAACGTTTTGCGACTTTAAGCAGAAGCCAAGTACCGTTTGACGACCCCGCAACTCTGACCCATATGATGAAAAGTACACCTGCAAGATGGTCAAACACCCCGAATATGTAATGGTGTGGGATTGTTTTAGTGGTTCTGTAGGAAGTAGAGGCTGGGTTTTTTTTTTTACTCAAGAACAAAACAATGGATGCAGGAAGGGGATTGATGTCTTGTCATGACCTAGCAACAGTTAAGACCTGAATCACATAGAAAACTGCTGGCAGTAGATGAGAAGCAAGGAAAGAGATACCCTCACACCTTTCCTGCCCTCGTTAAAGGACGCCATCACGAATATGTGGATACTCGATATTGACGCCAGTTACTTCCGCGAATTGACTGAAATCATGCCGACACGACTCCAGGAAGCTGATAAATAGGGCAGGTGTGACCAAATATTGACAGGTATGTAAAAATTAACTTTGTGGTAATTTTTTTATAGTCCTGTCGATGTGACCACGTAATTTTATTACCGCTTGAGGACATCTACTGTTTTTGAAAAGAGCTGAATTTGAATAGAATTGTGGCAATAACTCCACTTCCACTTCTTCTCTTCTTTTGGGTCCAAGTGCTTTGCAGTTTGTCCGCTTGTAAATTCAACTGATCTTGCCCTTATCTACACAGACCAAGAGAAATTAAATCTTTGAAACAAGCATTTAATAACAAATAATAAATGTGACCACTTTATATATAATTTAATAATATCGAATAAAGCTTTCACCAGTATATGAATGGTGAATTCCAAAAAAAGGCCCAATGGTGATGAAACTTGAGTAAAGTTTGTGTTAGGGGCTGAATGGAAAATCTGGTGGAAATCATTCGATAATTTGTAATGACTATACGAGTGTTTAGTTGAACATTATAATAACGAACAGGTAGTAATGAATGAATATTAAGAATTATTCTGAAAAGAGCTAATTTTATTTTTATATTTCAAAACCAGGAGGCGGAGTTAGAATTACTATAATGAATTGATGGGCGGGGCTTTGTGATGTCATGATATGAGATTGTGTGAACGAGCATCCGACGAAAGTTGTGTGTCTTACATTTTTTTCTATTTAGGGAAAAAGTTCGATTAACCACTTCTTACTTTTGTCCCTTTGGAGGCACATCTCAAAGAAAATGGTTATAGAGGGGCGTAGCGAGGGGTTTGGCTTTCCTGTGGGGTAGCCAAATTGGCCGCCCCTTTATTTAAACCTAACACCCCCCTTCGAGCGCTACAAATATGTACACGTATATGAAAGATTTATATTTCATTTATTTGATTGATTGATGAATACTGTAATAATGATTAAAATTTAAACCTGTGACAGACAACAAGAAAAAAAACAAATTTAGTAATTCAATTTAAAACATAAAAAAGAATAATAAAGTCTAAAATGGGTAGAAAGTTGAAATAATAAAAATATGAAAAACACCGAACAACTTGATTTTTAATAAGAACATAAGAACATAAGAAAAGAAGGAGACTGCAAAAGACCATTCATGGCCTACACTTGGCAGCTCCTGTTCCAGTCAACACACAAAAGATTTCTTACCAGAGAAAAGTCATCAACATTGACACCCTTAATGAAAATATGAAAAACACTGAACAACTCGATGTCTATCCTTCCCACTTTTCGAATTGTGAGGTCATTTATGGTCGCTTCAACATCAAGTGATTCGGTATATTCTCCTTCAATAGAAAGAATCTCTGGATTGCTCCTAGTTGAGCGAAGATAATTGTTAATTTCAACTTTGAAAAACTTTCCTCTCAGCCACGCTGACAACATTTGTTAAAATTACTCTCAGTAATTTCATCAAGTTTGGCACCGAGTTTTGAAAAGGATATTTGATGATGAACCTTACGAGCTCTAGAGGCACTATTTTCCCTTTTTTCTCTCTCTTTAGAGAACTCAAGAAAATTCTCCAGTTTCTTCCTCTTATTCAATATTGACTTGGTTGAGATGATGAAATCATACCTTTGCCTGAGAAGATACAATTGCTCAAGTTGGTCCTTTCTTGAGTGACACTTTTGATTGAGGCAAATAAATCTTTTCATTTCCGCTTCGAAGGTCAGTCCAACATCATTTTATTTTCCCCCTGTTATTTTCTTCTTTCAAACTCAACGTTCTGTCTCAATGCCGATGTTCTCATAAACTTCTTATTTGATACTTGATTGAATTTTCAATCACTTCTTCACTCTTATGAGCTAAGAATACCTTAAGGGCAGCCATCTTCATTTCATTTTGGTGAATATTCAGATTTGAAGTCTACATATACTCTTATGGGTCGTTGATTTCCTTGAGAACTATCCAAGAATCTCAGAAAACATGGAAAATCAGGTCAGCCTCTGACCTTGTCGCTATTTTCTTCTATATTCTCATAAGCTTTTTCACAACACCTACTCCTTGTCCTCTTCCGTTCCATCTTGTTTCAATCACTTTCTCAACATCGTGACCAGTGACTTTTATTAGCGTCATCCCATGGATGAGTGAAAGAGGAAAGGAATGTAAACAATCGTTCCACAGCTCCCCAAAATGTGACTGAATTTGTGGTAACAGCAGTCGCTTGGACACTCCGTGAACCCATGGAGAGCTTCCTCGTTCCACGTCAGAGGTATGGGGATATGAGTACCGAATCAGCAGGATTCCGGAAAGTAGAGAGAGTGCATACGTTGTGCTGTGAAGACGGAAGGGAAATGAATGCGGTTTGGCAATTAGCTATCTGCGTGATGAGGTGTGTAGGAGCTACCTACCCCAGCAGTGGTAGACCCAGAGCATCCGACAATAGGTAGCAAGCTTGTGGCGGCGCTCTTTGGGATAGAACCCAACATCTCGACGTTAGAAGTCCAAGACCGTCTATCCCATAGGGTAGCGAGAGCTTTGACACATGAGGTTACATCTGACCTTTAAAAGCCGACAATGAAGGAAGGTTTTGCTGATCTACTAGTAGTGATCTTCTTCAAAACATGTTTAAAGGGAAGTAAGATTCCACAGGCATCTTCTGACGCTCCTGTTGTAATTCTGTAATTCTTTTTTTTTTTAAATGGGGGACATGAATGAGTTAAAGAGCTACAAACCAATCAGTCTGTTATCGGCGACCTTTAAATTACTTGCAAAAGCCATAACCAACAGACTAGCTCAACAATAGATTACAATCGGCCATTGGAACAGGTAGATTTCACAAGTAATTATAGTACTTAAGATAATCTGCAAGTTCCACAATTATAAATGAAGAGAACAAATAAATAAGAAATGTCTATCTATATGACATTCATAGGCTACCCCCCCCCCCAAGCATTTGAATCAGTAAACACAGATTCCGTTCTAAGAAAATTACAGAAATAAAGAATACTCGGTCAGTAGTATAAAACAACTGCAAAAAGAGAAAAACAAGAGTATCCCATCTCCACCAAACTGTAGTGTTCGAGGAAATTTGTAGGACCTTAGATTGGTAACAATAGGGAGTCAGAATTAATCAGGGCTATGTATTTTTAAGTCTCCTTCCCCATGCTGATGGTATAGTATTATTTTATTAAAATCCAGAAAGATTTCAATCGATAATAACAGAATTATCCTAAGTCAGTCTCAGTTGAGTAGAAAGTGAACTGTTCAGAGACGAAAAAAATGATGAATAATTGAGCCGAAAATAGAACAATTAGGACAATCAAATTTCAGAGCAAATGCAGGGATAAGTATAGTTAGTCGAATGTGATTCCTGATGGAAGCATGAGAAAGGAAATTAATAGGACAAATTAGGCTGTAGAGTGGCAGGCAAGCTTTGTTGTATCTACAGAAGCGAAATGTCTCTATGTACCTATATTTAAAATTCAAAGTATGCAAACCGTGCATTTTGCCAGTCTTATGGACGCGAACTTTGGATACTGAACACGAAACAAACACACTGAGGACAACTCTAGGAAACATGGGACGATGCATGTTAAGAATAACCCGCAGGAACAATAAAAGAAATATAATGATAAGAACACAAACGTAGGTGATTAGATATAGTAAAAAGGATAAAAGTTCTGAAGTGGAGATGGGTAGGACACATTGTTAGAAAAGACGACGCAAGATAGGTGAAGGACCTCATGAACTGGGCATTTTTATGACTAAAGATGCCTAGAAGATAACCTCGCAGTAGGTGGGAGGATGGAATTTGGTCGAAAAGGCCCTCAATACACCACCTCCACGCTGAAACAAAATTCTCCCCATCGAAGGCCACCTAAACATAATAGGCACACCATTCTTCAGCACACTGCGATAACCCACACGATGTTTCCACTCCTACCCTAAATTCACCCCTTAGAACCCCCTAAATCACTCATACTGCGTAATTATAAGCTAACCTTAACCCAACCCCAGCGAACCAATAGACCAGAAAACACACCCACTTTACGCGAGTGGAGCTCCCAGACCAGCCACTAAACTTCCTACAACCTCCTCTTCCCATAGTCACCGATTCGAAACCACTTTAGATCGCCGAAACCTGCGGAGTTACGATGGCCTGCCTGCGATCATCGCCCCTCTTCTTCCCCAGTTCAACCTGCCTCAACCTGAGAACACTGCCCCCCCCCCCCTCGCCCTTTCTCTGTCACGTTCGATCATCTCAGAACCACTTTCAATATAATCTCTCTAGGAGATCTCTGGAGAAGACAACGTCCGCTGGCATCTTTCTTGAGCACTGCCGGCTCGACTCAGTAGATGGGAAAGAGAGAGGCGCCAAACAAGTATATATATATATATATATATATATATATATATATATATATATATATATGTATATATAATTGTACGTTACCGTATCTATTATTAAGCGAAAATTAACACATGCACAAAAAATGAAACAAAACAAGACTTCCAATATCATAAGACCCTGATTGATTTACATGGGCGGCATTGTGTTGTGTTATTGGTAGCCGCAAAGAATCTGGAAAAAATAAGCAATCCTTTCTGCTCAGATAACGATGACCCAGGGGTACATTGCTTAAGTCAATAAAGCTCCGAGTTTGGACTATCATTACCCAAAGTATGGAGTTGTATACTCCCAATCTGAGGCTACTATCACATCCGATCCAGGGTAGGAGTCGCTGGACTTCTTTGGTTGTAATTGAAAAATCCTGACGACCCATCCACCGCAAATTTCCTTTTTGCCGCATGCGTCTGCAATTTTACTCCCCCTGGGGATTTTTCATGGACAGAAACGAAGCGTTGTACAGAAAATGTTTGAATTAACGCTAAGGGAACGCGCGTCCCGTTCTCTAAAGTGGACGATGGCCCAACAGTGTCTTAACGGTATATTTACATATAAATAGAAATATGCAAATATGAATCGTAGAATTAATTACACATAGAACAAACACAATACGAAGGGAATTATTTAATTCAAAGATGAAATGGTCGCTGACAAAACTCGCTTGACCTGCAGAGAAATTTGTGCAATGAATGCAATTGTTCTACCTTTACTTACCAATAGTGCGGATGGAATCGACAGTACTTAATTTTGTTTGCTTCTTAATATTAAATAAGAAGCATAAAAATAAACACCGATTTATTCTCTTGTTTCCATGGCGATATAATGGCATAAAAATATATTAGAAAAGAGAATGCTGTTGACCCAAACAAGGCGATAAACATCAAATACAATAGAATAAACAGGAATAAAAGAGATACAGTAAGAAAAACAAAGAATAATGTAACAGCAGATAACAATTTATGGCATACTCGGTCAACATGACATTTGTTATTAAATTGAATAGTTTTGGGGTATATATTATAATGCCTTTCGACAAGCTCTTTTCTTCAACACACCGACATGTATCCCAGCACACCCGAGTCTTCAATTTCCAATCAACTGCCAACACAAACTCCTTTATCTTTCGTTTCATTCATCAAGTTTATGTTCTCATGTCGCCATTACAGCGCCAGATGGAAGCTCCTTAGCGACTCGATTACGGCTCTTTAATGTTAAGGTGAGAAAAGCGAAAATGTGAGAAAGGGATCTGAGTAATGGAACTTCTTTTATGTTGGGAAGTATCTGAAATGGGAATGTAAATGATACAGAACCTCGTTCGAGGTACTTCTCCTTACATATATGACCTCAACTACCGCAACTCCCACTGCACCGGCTCCACCCCTTACTGATTTTTTTTTCTCCTAGTCATCTGTGCCGCAATGGTTATCGTGCTTCCTTGAAATCTGCTCCTAGAATGTGGAATGATCTGCCTGCTATAATAGCCCCCCATCCCACCTCCCTTGGTGCTGTTCCTTGAAGATTTACCTCTTATCTTTAGCTTATCCTTAGTTGATAGAAGGACGCTCTGCGGAGATTCAGGCCCTTAAATAGTGCTTTTTTTACGTGTGATCAGAATTTAAGTTATCTGTTGATTTCGGACCTGTGAAGGAGACGATAGATTGAGGGGAGCTAGTGAGATTTTGCCCAACGATGAAAATTGAAACGTGGGTGGGGCAGGGGCAGAGGCGGGGTAGTAAGAGTGGCACTAAAGTGTTTTACCACAAACTAGTGAGCAGGAGTGTTTATATATAAAGGCCACAGGAAAGTTCCGAGACAGAAGAGTGATGATGTGTGTGGAAAGAGGAGGGATTGGCTATGTAGGTGGTGACGTACGTGGCCGGAGCTGTCCGCGAGCTGGCCTCAGTCAGACTCAAAGCACCGCCCGAATGGCGGTAACTTTCTATGAGTTCCATAAGGCATATTAAACTTTAAGACTTGTACTTTTTTAAGTGGTCATTTTGGTGATTTCATTGTATGGTTGCCATACAATTATTTATAGTGAGGGAGCCTAACTTAATTCAATGGATAAAGAAATGTGTAGGAATTAGATGAAATAAAAATGACCAATAATATTATAAAGATTACTACTTAATCAGTTACCCTCTTAACATCCTATGTTTGAATCAGGGAGTGTTAACATACTGAGCTTGTATCAGATAATATTAACCCCCGTGGCTTATATTAAAGAGTTTTAACATCCTGGGTTGGATCAGAGTGTGTTTACATCCTAGATTGGGATCTGAAAGTGTTAACATCCTCGGTTTGCAACCAAAGAATGATAACATCCTGGGTTTGAATCGAAGAATGTTAACATGCTGTGTTTGATTTAACAAGTGTTAACATCCTAGTTTGGGTCAGAGAGTGTTAGAGTGTTAACATCCTGAGTCTGGATCTAAAGATGTTAACATCCTCGGTTTACAATCAGAGATGGTTAACATCTTGAGTTTGACTTAGAGCATATTAAAATATTTGGTTTGTATGAGAGACCTTTAACATCTGGGTTTGAAAACAAAGTGTGTTATCATCCTGGGCTGGGATGAGAGAGTGTTAACTTCCTGGGGTTTTATCAATAAGTGTGAATACCCTGGGTTTAAATCAAAGACTGTTAACATCCTGGATTTGAATCTAATAGGATTATCAAACATTATGGGATTGAATCAGAGAGTGTTAGCATCCTATGTTTAGATTAGATGGTGTTAACAATCTGGGTTTGAATTAGAAAGTGTCAACATTCTGGGTTTGGATAAGTCTTAACATACTGGGTTTAGATCATAGAGTATCAACATCCTGGTTTAATTTCTGAGAAAGAAACCTGAAACTTAGGTTCAACTTAAGGTTATGTGGGTTTCAAGTAAGCCATCACCACACACCAATAATAAAAAACAACAACGGTTTTTGGTACCGAAATACTATTTTAATTAGTCCTCGTTTCTGGCTTAATTTTTGCCACGTTTTGCTCAATTTTGAATTAATATCTAACGTTAAATATGTGGATAGGAATGTGTTCTCATTGTTTTATTCAAATATTGTTCCAAAAATTCCTAACTTAGATTGATTACTGTTACAATTATCCTGCGTCTTGCTTCTTGCACAAGCTGCATCTTTGTATCAAGAGGTGATTGTATGGAATATATTTTCGTCTTATCAACTTTGTTTTCCAGGTACTGAAACTCCTGTATGAGGATGCGACACTATGATAACCAGTGATTGTTTTAATTCCAATTTTACCAATCATTTTGTATATCATGTGCGCCAAGATGTTATAAGCGGAAGTTCAAACCATACAACAAAATTATTTTGTATTTTTAACAGTATTATTATTTAATTATATTGGTTTATAGACAGTATATTATCCTAAAACTTCCTCGCGGAGCTTTAGATAAGTATAGTACCATCTAAAGTAGTGGTTCCCAAACCCATGGTCGCGACCCAAATGAGGGGCGCAAGGGTGCCCTTCTAATATAGAAGAAAAAGCATAAGCTTAGACATTTTCACTCATAAAGGAAAACTACTATAGGTAAGGTAATTGTTATGACTGGTGTGCTAAGGTTGGCAATTTATATTTGTGTGTTTTACGTTAGAAGTAATTAACATATTGAGTATGTGGCTGAGCGTCTATGCCACTTTATGAATAAGTAACTTAGAACAGTGTATGGTATATATATATATATATATATATATATATATATATATACAGGGTGTCCACAAAGTCTGGGTACATAGGAATTTTAATATTTTATTTATTTATGTTATTTTTCCTCCCCAGATCGAATGATGCCTCTGTCTAAAGAAGAAAGAATCGAGTTGGTACTCTTAAGTGGACGAGAAGGATGGTCTTATCGCAAAATCACCGATGAATTTAACCTTCGACACCCTGATCAGCAACCTATTTATTTTACTGCCGTTGGGAAATTGGTCACGAAGTTTAAAGAAACAGGCAGTGTCTTGGACAAACCTCGTTCCGGGCGACCAAAGACTTCAGACGAAACGAAAGAGGTTGTCATGGCCAAGATTGCTGCTAGCCCAAAGAAATCACTTCATCGGACATCCATGGAGTTACGTGTTCCAAGGTAAACTATCCACAAAATCCTGGTAGAGCAGAATTTCCATCCGTACAAATTACAGATATTGCATCACTTAAATGAAGACGACCCTGATAGACGAATGCAGATGTGCGAATGGTTTTCAGATAAATTGGATGACAATATCAATTTTACTAAAGACCTTTTGTTGTTCAGTGATGAAGCTTTGTTTTATGTTAATGGTGAAGTCAACAGACAGAATCTTCGATACTGGTCTCTAGACAATCAACGTTGGATGGATCCATCCAAACAGCAAGGCTGCCAAAAGGTGATAGTGTGGTGTGGTTTGTGGAAAGCTCATGTGCTAGGACCCTTCTTCTTTGATGAACATGTAACCGGTGAGACTTATCTGAACATGTTGAGAGACAAATTAATGCCTCAAATTGAGCGCCTAGGCGAGAAACTTCCGGACTGGTTTCAGCAGGATGGAGCCCCTGCCCATTTTGCTACAAATGTTAGAGATTGGCTGAATGGCACTTTTCCTCACTGGATTGGAAGAAGAGGTCATGTGGAGTGGTCCCCTCGTTCACCAGACCTTTCTCCCCTTGATTTCTTTTTCTGGGGTATGTTAAAAGATAAAGTTTACTCAATGAAGATTGCAAATCTAAACCAATTGAGAGAACGCATTATCAGTCAGTGTGCTGAAATCGACGGCAATGTACACCTATTCAATCGAGTTCACCAGAATTTAGCAAGGCGCATCGAAATATGCATTGCAAATAATGGAAATCATATTGAAAATATAATTTCTTAAAATTATAATTAAATAAAATTGTTTTGTTCTAAAGGTATGTATTTATCCCCTATGTATCCAGACTTTGTGGACAACCTGTATATATATATATATATATATATATATATGAATGCAATGTCCCGCAGGAAAAAATGAAAAGGTGTTTCCAAGTACTTTCGAACTTTATTAAGTTCCTTATCAAGGATAACTACAAGAAATAATATTATATTAGAGGTATATATACGAAAGAAAAGTATGAAAGACCGCCTCAAAAACAAGAAATCACCAATGAGGAAGACGGAAAGGGGAAGGTAAAGAACCACATTAAGAATTACAAAAAGCAGGTAGTAAGGTCAAACTGAGAAGACGGAAAGGGTAACAGATTAAAATAAATGGAGATCCCTAACGAGGGAGATTATAAGACACGATGAGCAAAAGGGGGGAAAATACAATGTACAAAACAGAGCAAAAACAATTAAAAAATAATAATAAAAAATAAAAATAAAAATAAAATAGGGGCCACATAACTAAAGAATGTATATAAAAAACTAAGAACGAAAGACAGAACTAATTTCTTTAAGTATTAATCTTTTAATTATATCATCTATTCTATATAAGCCTGGGAAAAGGTTAAAATTATCACATTGGCTTATAAAAGCACATTCAATGATATTCCTTTTTATAGGGTCATTGGAACTATAAATAAATTTTGCCGAGTTCCAGTTAATTAGACGGTCCTTATCTGACACATGGATAAAGAAAGCACTGTTATCTTTCCCTCTTCGGACATTATATTTATGTTGATTTATGCGAACAGAAAGTTGTTTACCTGTTTGTCCATAATATTTACTAAGGCAACCAAAACACTCAACTGAATAAACTGCCTCCCCCCCAAACTATTACAATTATTACGTACTAATAAATTCTTAATGGTCATCTCATATTTAAATTGTTTTTCTTACCAGACTCAATTGTCTCGTCCCTTCAATTAAATTTACCCACGAGTTGGAAAATAATAGAACCCTTCCCTTTCTTGATCTTCTTATTCATAGAACTCATACATGTTTCAAATACTCTATCTTTCGTAAGCCTACTAATTTAAATTCTTATATTCATTTTTACTCTTCTCACAGCCCTAAAGTTAAACGCTCTGTTTTTTCTTCTATGTTTCTACGGGTATTACGAGTTGTGAGCCCGGAATATATGGATTTGTAATTTTCCAATATCTTTGAAATTGGCCATAAACTTTGTTACCCTTACCCGTTTCTTCAAAACTGTCTTTCTTCGGCTAAAAAGACATTTTATCAAACTGTCCCTACTCTCCCTTTTAATAGTAATAACAATTGGAGTGAGAGATCTGTCTGATAGGTATGAGGAGCTGGTGACTGGCTGTGCAAGGGATGCGGTTGTGATTACACATGTAGGAGTGAATGATGGGAAGAAAGTGGGTGCATGTGAGTTACGTGAGAGGTACAAGAGGTTGATTGAAAAGGTAAAAGGAAGTAGAATGAAAGGTGTTGTGACAGGTGTGTTTCCAAGAGTGGATGTTGGGGTAGAATGGATGTCTCGTGCGATTGGGCTGAATGATTATGTGAGGAGGATGTGTGAGATGAAAGGTGTCATATTTGTGGATGTGTGGGATAGGTTTGTTGGAATAAAAGAAATGTATGCGATGGATGGACTGCATTTGAGTAGGAGGGGGTCTAGATGTGTTGTGGGAGGAGTATGATCGTGTTATTAGGTCTTTACAGGCGGGAAACTAGTGTCACTAAATTCTATTTCATTAACCCATGATTCAGTAACACATAATATATCTATATCCTCATCGCTAATATAACTAAATAACTCATCCTTTTTGTTTCTAAGACTACGAGCATTTGTATAGAAACAATTTAATCCCCCTATCCCTGAAGCACCTCTTCCAGCCTGAATGACCTTACCTCTATCGCCTTGGAACCTATTTCTGTTATCCTGCAAGTCCATTCTACTTTCAGTACTATAATGTCCTCTCATAATTCTCTGACTTTTGTCGTTAGTTTTATATACAATCTTTATTAATGTGGGCCCTTTTTTTTTTTTTAATTATGTCACTGCTCTGTTATGTATATTGTTGTTTTTTTGGAAGGGGGTTTCTGTCTTCTTCTTGCCTTCCCCACTCTTTCTCTCCTTGTTTCTTATAATCTCCCTCGTTAGGCTATCTCCATTTCTATTAATCTGTTACCCTTTCCTCTTCTCAGTTTGACCTTACTACCTGCTTCTTGTGATTCTTAATGTAAATCTTTACCTTCCCCCTTCCTTCTTCCTCATTGGTGATTTCTTGTTTTTGAGGCGGTCTTTTATACTTTTCTTTCGTATATATACCTCTAATATAATATTATTTCTTGTAGTTATCCTTGATAAGGAACTTAATAAAGTTCGAAAGTACTTGGAAACACCATTTCATTTTTTTCCTGCGGGACATTGCATTCATATATGAAAACATATATATATATATATATATATATATATATATATATATATATATATCAACACACCGCAAGAAAGAGAAAACAGAATAATTTTTCCTCGGAAAATATTTATTTCTTACTTCGAAAATATCCGAGCTGGGGTGGGATTTGAACGATGCACACTGAGGCAGCGAACAACCGCTTTGATCTCTATTAAACCACCCCTTAGACCACTCGGCTAAGAGGAAGACCAAAAAAATCTTCCGAATAGACAATCTTTTAAGGCACACTTCGCATGGTCGATCGAGATTAAGAGAGAAAGAAGGGAATTAATCGGGAATTCAAAGGACAAAGAAGAAATTGAGATAAAAACGTGGCGAATACACAATGTATATCTCTCATGAGCGCGAGAGAATGATGAAATAAATCCAACACACCACAAAAAAAGAGAAAACGGAATAATTTTTCTTCGGAAATAGTTATTTCCTACTTCGAAAATATCCGAGCTGGGGTGGGATTTGAACCGTGTACACTGAGGCAGCGAGCAACCGCTTTGATCTCAATTAAACTGCCCCTTAGACCAAAGCGGTTGCTCGCTGCCTCAGTGTGCACGGTTCAAATCCCACCCCAGCTCGGATATTTTCGAAGTAGGAAATAACTATTTCCGAAGAAAAATTATTCCGTTTTCTCTTTCTTGAGGTGTGTTGGATTTATTTCATCGTTCTCTCGCGGTCATGAGAGATATACATTATATATATATATATATATATATATATATATATATATATATATATATATATATATATATATATATATATATATATATATATATATATATGATGAAAGTTGATGCACTATCGCAAGGTTGATGAGGAATTAAGCCACACTTCCCAGAGCCACACTTTGAAGTGTGGTTTAATTTCTCATATATATATATATATATATAAATATATATATATATATATATATATATATATATATATATATATATATATATATATATATATATATATATATATATATATATATATATATATATATTCATTAGAGCATGTTTTATTAAAAGCGACCGCTAGTTTCGAATTAATAATTCTTTTTCTCAATCTTCTCGATTTGTCTTATATTCGCCTTTTCTTCATTGTTTAACCTGTGGATAAGCGTACCGAAGTTCATCAGGGACTGATGCTTGTTATTTTGACCAAGGTAGAAGTAAATTCATGTAATTTAGCACTTTCTTTAATTTAACTGATGCTTTCGATACATCGAGTATCATCCTCAGGGTTACAATGGGGAATTATTACATAGTATTCAGTTTATATATATGTTACAAAATGTATTAACAAATTACGAACGAAGCTATACACGTATAGGCAGGTTGGATCCAGGTGATAAAAGGTCGGAGGAGTAGGTAGCCAGAGAGAGAGAGAGAGGTGGGGGGATTAAGTTGTTTGCCAGAGGGGATTAGTGGCTAGGGGCAGCTCTGAGTACACCTGTCCCTCTGTTTGCTGGGCAAGATTTCATTGGAGTTAGACTGTATGTTTAAATTCGGTTGGTTCTCTTGGATATACGTATATAGCTTCAAGGAAGAGCAGTTAGCGCCTGTTGGGAGCATAGTCTAAAATTTTGGTGTTTTCTTCCATCATTTTTCGGTTGAGGCATGTGCCGTGTACTTCCTGTCTATGTTTTTTAGGTGCAGCGTTGTTCAGATGGTATGACATTCTTGTTGAGAGAGTGGTTTCGGTCATGCCGATATACGAGTTAGGTAGGAGCTCACAGTCTCCTAGTTTACATGTGTACTTGTATATCAGATGTGTCCTTTGTTTCGGTTGTAGCGGGGGTTTGGGGTTATTTTTCATGAAGAGAGTTGAAGTACGTCTATTTCGTCTTTTTTTCGGCATTTATTCGTCGGTCCATAATGTCCTCGATGGCTCTTTCATCTGTTTGGTGTTCGGTGCTCATAGTATTCTTGTAGAACAGTTTTATTGGGTTGAGGAATAAGTTCTTGCAGTTTTATCACATTTATTCATTACCATTAACAATTTTATAAAAACTTCATTTTTAATTGATAACAATATGCAATTTACTCAATAATGTATTCTCCCTTGTTATTTACGACTTCTTCTCAACGTTCAACTAGTTTTTCGAAGCCTCTGCAATAAAAAATATCTAGATTTAGACTCGAAACGACGCGCAAATTGTTGGAGAGCGATCGGAACACATGGAAATCCGATGGAGCCAAGTCTGGCGAATACGGAGATGCGGCAAGATTTCCCAATTAAGCGTTTGGATGGCGTCTTTTGTCATTTTGCAATGTGAGGACGAGCATTGTCGTGTTGCAGAAGGACTTCATAATGTCGATGAAGTCGCTTTTCATGAATAGTTTCGGCGAGTCGATACATTTGTTGAACGTAGAGTTCTGCATTGACAATCTCGTTGTTCGCAAGGAGCTCATAAAGAATGATGCTTTCACAATCCCACCACACACACAGCATCGTCTTTCGTGGATGAAGTCCTTGCTTTAATCGCGGAAGTGGTTTTTTATTGGAGCTAAACCATTGTTTTCGATGGTTCATGTTGACATAAACACACCACTTTTCGTCGCCAGTGATGATGCGGTGAAGAAATTTGTCCTAATATCCACGAGTAGCCTTGTGACGACCAAGCAAACCTGCGGCAATCGTGGAGCGTTAAAGTTTGTTGTTTTCGTTCAAAGCGTGCGGAACCCATGAACCGAGTTTTTGAACTTTCCCCATCGAATAAAGATGATTCACTAGAGTTTTCCGATCACACGCCAATTGTACAGCCAATTCTCTAGTCGATTGACGAGGATTTTCATGAAGAAGGTCGTTCATCGATCTTCACCCAACTCAATGGGGCGACCAGAACGTTCTTCGTTATTAAGATTGAAATGACCGTTTTTGAAACGTGAAAACCACCATTGAGCTGTCCTTTCTGATAAAGCATTTTCTCCGTAAATAGCACAAATATCGCGACGAGCTTTGGCTGCGTTTGCATTGTTCCCGTCTCGATTGAAAATGAATAACAATAAGTGTCGAAAATGCGCCTTTCTTTCAACTTGACATTCCATTTTGAGGGTACAGAACAAAAATTAAATTACCACAACTTTTAAATAAACCGCAATGACTTATTACTCAACTTCAAGACGTAGCCTAAGCAAAAGCCTAATAGTCTATGCTGTTAAGAGACGTAGCCTAACTTTTGAAAATTTTGCTCTCATTATTTATTATTGTTTCTTAATATGTGCACAAATCACGTCAACAAAACTTAAATCAACACAACATTAAAAAACACCCTCAAGAACTTATTCCTCAACCTAATATAATATCCTCATTATCCATATTCCTGTTCTTCTTGGGTACTGAGAGTACCATCTCTCCATTTTAATTATCATGGCTGTTTGTATTTCTTTATTGGAGAATCCGTTATTTACAAGTACCTGAGTGGCTCTCTTGAGTTCGTGGTGTGTGTCCTTCCATGTGGCGCAGCGGGGAAAAGCACGATTGATGTACGACGATATCAAGATTGTTCGGTAGCGCTTAGGACATTTACTGTCCCCATTCATGCAAAATCCCGGGTTGGTGGGTTTAACATAAACTTAAGTTGTTATTGTTTCATTAATATTGGTAGTGAGGATATCTAAGAATGGTAAATGGTTGTTGCGGCTTTCTTCGATGGTGTAGTTGAGGGAAGAACATTCTTTAAAGGCTTTTTCCAGGTTATGTATTTCTTCTTGTGTTTGTACGTTGATGTAGATGTCGTCTCTGTACCTCCAGCAAATATGGGGCTTGGGTGCTCTTGAGAAGACCCTTTTTTCAACCAATTTTTCAATAAATTTATTCGTCCTTTATTAATTCCCATATTGCTTTTAACTTTAAATTTATAAAGGGATGTATGTTGTAGGCATAAATATACCTCGCCAATAAGGGCCTTAGAAGCCCCCTCACCTAGGCTTCATCGTCAGCAGACTACCACCAAGTCCATCGCTTCTCGTCCTGGTTCTGCTGATCTCGATGTTGAGCGACAAATGAGAGTTTCCGATGATTCTCTCGAGCGAAGCGCGTCTGCTACAGTTCGCCGCCGCTCAGACCAAAATGTGAAGTATCTGAAGTTTCTCCCGATGTTGGCAATTTACTAAAAATACCAAACCCAAGTAGTTAGTGAAAATTCGGAAGTACCTTTATTTTCCCATATTTTTTCCCAAACGTGGGGGAAATTATAGCCGACTAGGAAGGATATTTATTTATACTACTAGAATTAGCTTGCAATGGAGTAAAATGAAAAGAGAGGTAGAAAAAGAGAATGAGGAACTAGAATATGATAATGATATAGAAAAGATAATAAAATTACCAAGGAGACAAGTCCTGTACAAAGAGCCGGGTAATAGAATTTAGAAATTTGGAATAAGCTCATTTGTGTCGTAAAAAGCCACTAAACCCGGATAAAGGCCGCTAGCCTCAGAGCTCTACCACCCTGTTTTGCTCCTGTGATTGCGATACACGATGGTGCCAATGGATTGGGGTGTGGTAGTGGCGCGCCCAGTCATGCCGGTTTTAAGGTCGATGGGCGCCACTGATGCCTTGTGGGAAAGTGGTTTGTGACGACCCTGAAGAATTTAATTGTTTTTACCTTACGAATTGGGCCACATGTGGTACACGGGTCGATTCAAATGATTTACTCTTGCGGTCGATTGAGTTTTCTTGAGTAGATGTCAAGACAATGAGGGAGACGTCGGCTTCATTCGGTAGGGAAATAGTTTACTATTATGCCTTCGAGAGCGATCCTGGTAGACAAAGGCGAAAACTAACGAGGTCATGTTCACCAGAATCATTGCGATGAGGGGTTACATTAGGTTAGATCATAATTTGTTAGGTTTCTTTAGGTTAGATTAGACTAAGGTTAGGTTAGGATATGGTTGAGTTAGGATAGGCTAGATTATATTAGGCTAGGGTTAGGTTAGGATAAGTTTAGGTTAGGATAGGGTTAGGTTAGGATAGGGTTAGGTTAGATTACGGTAGGGCTCAGTAAAGATAGGCTAGATTAGGTTAGGTTAGGATAGAATAAGTTAGACTAGGGTAAGGTTAGGATAGGTTAGACTAGGCTAGCTTAAGTTAGATTATACTACATATGATTATTATAGACTAGGATTAGGCTAAGTTAGGTTAGGTTAGGCAAAATTGAGCTAGATTAGGTTAAGTAAAATTAGGTTAGATTAGGTTAGGTAAAATTAGGCTAGATTAGGTTAGAATAAGTTAGGTTGGGTTAGACTATGCTTAAGTTAGGAAAGGCTAGATTAGGTTAAACTAAGGTTAGGTTAAGATTAGGTTACATTTTGTTACGTTAGCATAGGTTAGATTAAGGGTTAAGTTAGGTTATGCTGGATCAGATTTGGTTAGGTTAAGTAAGGTTAGGTCAGGTAAGTATAGGATTAGGTTAGGTAAAGAAAATGGTGAAATGAGGGGAAGTGAAACTGTGCTGAAGGCAGATGGCCCGCGTAAAGCGGAGAGTCATCGGAGCTCCTCCATTCGTTTTCTTTCGATTCACTGAGCCTCGCATTCGTGTGACTTAACGCCATCTTTCACTCGTAATTAGATCTTGTGAGACTTTTTTGTCGAATTTAATGCGAAAACCAACGAGGGCATGTCCGGGAGAAGGTTTGTAAGAAGAGATCTGTGAAGTTGGAGAAGTAAATATGTGTGTAAGATACATGACCCCAGATCTTCCTGCAAGCGTGTGTGGGGGGAGGAGGGGAGCGCAATCCTTGAAGAAACCAAAATCAGATAATAAAAGTAGTGGCGATCTTGGGGACGAAAGGGTTCACCAACCTTACATGTTGAGGCAGGTAGGGCTCGTTCGAAGCCTCCCGAACCAAAGAGAACTCGAGCTTTGAGCATCACCTCGTAAGTGGATGAGGGAGGTGGGGTAAGGCCAACCGTGCTCCAGCTGACAACATCAGAAAGTTCATAATATCGGATATTCAGACTCCCGAGGGCACCTAGTAGTCCCCTCTCCAGAATATTCGAGTTATGAATCTTCCACACATTTTCACTCCCTCTAACTTCACCACTTTCCTCTAAGGATATCCTCCTCCCAAACATTCTGACGGCGATGCCTCGTTTGTTGTCGGTTATTAGCTTTAAATAAATAATCATGAAATGTCCGCGATTGATCGGAATAATTGATATCATTTTATAATCCAACGGGGGCGGCCCTTAAAAGGAAATTAGCAGACGCACGCAAAGAAAAAGATAAAGAAAATCAGAAAATGAAAAGTATGGAAAGGAGTGTATCCCCCCTCCCGCCACCACTCCGGGGCCGAAAAGGATATTTGCTTCACGCCCTGAACGGAGATGTTACACACAGACACACACACACACACACACACACGCACGCACCAATGCTTCTCAAACAGCGTCGCATTCGGGCAGATTACAAATAAAGGCTTTTGGTTTAAGTTGGAGTAAGGCTATGTTAAGGGGTAGGTTAGGTTGGGTTAGGGAAAATCACTCTAGTGTTAGGTTAGGCAAGGTTATGCTAGATTAGGGGAGTAGGTTAGGTTATATGAGGGGGGTAGGTTAAGTAATGTTAGGTTATATTAGGGAGTAGGCTAGGTAAGGTTAGATTAAAATTAGATAAAGTTACGCTTGGGTTAGGTTAATGTTACGTTAGATTAGGTGAGGTTTGGTTAGATTGGCGTAGGATAGGTAAGGTTCGGTTATATACGAAGGGGGGTGGTTAGGTAAGGTTTGGTTACATTAGGTAATGTGAGGTTAGATTAGGGGGTAGGTTATGTAGGTTACTCTTGGGTTAGATAAGGTTATGTTAGAGTAGGTTAGGTAAGGTTAGTTTAAGGTTAAGTTATGCTGGTTAAGTTAGGTAATGTTAGGCTAAGGTCAGTTTAAATTCGGTTAATTACGGTTAGATTAAGTAAAGTTAGGATAGAGTTAGGTTATTTATGCCTTGGACTAAGGGTGAAGTAAGATAAGTTAGGTGATGCCATGTTTATTTTAAGCAATGTTAGGTTAGGTTAGAAATAATAATTTGGTTGGCAGTGAAGGCGCCCCGAACCGGAATTCCATTTGGCGACTAACCACATCCGATGTTCCTTAACCTTGGTGAAAGGGAGTGGTTCCACTCGGCCTCTTCTTCGCCCAACCTTAGGTAAGGTTACGTTAGTTTAGGTCAATTTAGGTTAAATGATATGAGGTAAAGTGAGGTCAATTTAGGTAAGATTTGTTTAGGTCAAATGAATTAAGGTGTGTTTAGGTCGGGTTTAGTTAAATTAGGGAGTGTTGGGTCTGACTCATGTAAGGTTAGGTTTGTTACGGCAGGACAATGGTAAGGTAAGGTTATTTCTTGAATTAAAAACGAAAACCAACGATGGCGGCTTCCATAGAAAATTTGTATGGAGAGATCTGTTAAGAAAGTGGTGAAGCTTGAAAATGTGTGGAAGATGTATAGCATCCCCTCTGCGGGTGTTGGGGTCAAAAGGGAATGGAATCGAAAGAACCAAGGGGGAACGACAGGCGGAAGAAGATGAATAAGGGATGAATGTTCGTACGAGTGGGAAGTAAAGATCAAGGCATCCAGAACTGTAGTGGTAAATCCTATGGGACCTGATTCTCGGAATGTTCAATTGCCACTCAGCTAGAAACAATCATTTTCAGGTGGAAAAAATATATACACAAAAATTAATATTGATAAAAAGAGAGAACGAACGTGGGAATCAGGAGGATTTTGAAAAGCGAGTGGTTACATTGGAAGAGGGAAAAATTGTGATCGGAGTTCAGGCGATGATTGATGAAGCCCAAATTCCTGGCACTACCCTTGACACTCATCTAGCTCCAGACCATGTCATAGTCATTGCCACTCTCTTCCACAGCCATTGCTACTCTGTCCCTCATTGTCACCCTTGGCACCGTCCTATTGTCCATTAGTCGGAGCCATTGCTGCTCTCTCTTTCCCCCTCTTTTCTCTATCTATTTCCACTGCCTTTCTTTCCTCCCTTTTCTTGCCACTTCTCTCTAAAAAAAAAGGCGTAAAAGGATAATTGATTAAGTGTGTTTGAGGAAGAAATGTTTGATTGAAGAAGTGCATGATGTGTATAAGTGTGCATGGGGGTTATGAGGGGGGACGTGCTACAGCGCATCGCCCACCCCCATCACCTTGATGGGTCAATTTGAAGTGGTAACAAAAAAAAAGAATGATGGCTTGTTTTGTGTTTGATAGGCTCTTGAAGAAGTGAGAATGAAAGGGGGTTTTGGTGTTGTTGCGCACCGACCCCATTTGTGTTCAAGTTGGTTTTGTTAAAGTCTTGAAGGGAAAAGAAGAAATGGCATCAAGAATCGAGGGCACTGATTCGAACCCTCACCCCTCCACATAATTAATACATCCAATTCGTAGACTCAGTTATCTCTTTCCTCGGCCTACGAACACGTTCCCCTCCACCCCCTTTTATGATATATGCGCCCCCTCTCCCCTCTCATTCCCTTACGGCCATGGCCCCAAATGAAAAAGAACGAAGCCCAAACTCTTTTGATCGAAGTCTCCCTTCAAATTGAACGAAAACGGAGTCGTGAAACCGAACGAAGAACATAATTGAAACCAGCCACAGCATCCCCCTCCCCCCCTTACTCCGAAGGCGCGCGCCATCTGGGGGTCACGTGGTCAACTCCCTGACCAGGTTGGGGCAGAACAAGTCATTTCCGCCCGGGACCAGACCCACTGCGACCCCACAAAGGCAAAAGGGCAATATGGGGGTGAAATGGGGAAACGGGTGAGTGAAATATCCATAGCGGTAGCCACGAGAGGGAATTTCCGTGTCATTATCCCATGCGTGCCTTATTATAGGAATAGTAATAATAAAAATTAACAAATATATATTTATTTTAAAGAAAAAAAGAGAAGACCAACGAAAGCACCATCACCAGAATGTTTGAAAAAAACTGATGAAGTTAGGCTAAGTTAAAAGGTACGGAAGGTGTAAAGCTCTCTTGAACCGGCTTCTCTTATACTTCTTTAGTTAAGAAAAAAATAATGATAACCAACAGGAGAATTTCACTTAGTGTAAGAGTGGCAGACAAATGAAGAAAAAACTGAAGTGAGAGTGAACACTATCAGCCTTAAACAGTAGGCTCGGAATAACGTATCATGTATCTCCAGGAACATGTATGTACTAATAGTCACTTAAATGTACGAACATGGAATTTGGACCCTGACTTAAATCCAAGTTCAGTGAGAGCGAACTTGTGACACGCGTGTCAAAAGTGACGAAGTGACGCGCGCAGGAGTGGTATTCGGCTCTCATCAAGATTATGATTCCTTGCCACACTTCACATCAATTGTCAACGAATAGCGTTGAATATATCAATGGACAGTAATATTTAATGAACGAGTGAAATAGTTCTGCCCCAGAGAATTTTTTTTTGTGGCTCATAAGCTTCATTATTTTAGATTATTCTCATAAACCAAGTGCGTGATTATATAGTAGATTAAAGACAAACAAAATGATATATAAAGGAATCAAAAGTTTAATACACCCAAAAAGAACCCATTTAATTTATAAAGTTAGTATTTAGTATGTTCACCCTTTCTCATCGTGACTTCTGCAACTCGTTGTGTCATGCTGGATATCAATTTGTGGAGAATATTCTGAACGGGAATACTCGTATGTTCCATTCTTGTCTTAACAATGTCAAAGAGGTTTGTGGCTTCAACGTGTCCACCCGCTTTTTATAAATCGCCCACAGGTTCTCAATCGGATTGAGATCAGGAGAGTTTTCAGGCCACTAACTCTATAATTTAAGAAGAGGATTTTTTTGAGTATTTGAATAATAATTTCATCTTAGTTTGGTTATGACTTATGTTTTTATATCAAAGTTATTTCTAATAATTCTTTTATAATATCAAAAACAAAATGGTGAAGTTCAGAAATAAATATATGTATCAAAATTTTGTGAAATTTTTTTAAACCCAAAGAATTACAAAGGGTGAAGTTCAGAAAATTTATAAAAAATTAACCATGGCTGCTTTTTTTTAGATTTTAATCTTAGTAGTGAAGTGCAAGCTTCCCCCGTAGGGGGGAGTGGCGAAGCCATTGCCTGGTATATTTAAATTTAACAGAAGAAATACACAGATAAAAAATTATCAGGTGACAAAAGTATTCAACCAATAATAATTTCAGGCATTTAATATTCCTTTGTTTGCAGTAACAACACGAAGACGATTCTCATAGTTTGATATTAGCTTTTCGCACTCATTTCAATCATTTCTCGATATTTTGTTTTCACTCTTCTACGCAAATCTCCTTAAGACAGGCAATGTTCTGTGTTTCTATTTCAGATTGCAGCCTTCAGTATTCACCATCAATGCTCAAAAGAAATGAGGTCTGGTGATTGGCTTGGCCATGGAAGGAAAGTATTTTCACTCTCTCTAAACCATTCTTGAGTTAAATTGGCCGTGTTCTTTGTATCGTTGTCCTGCTGAAATGCCCATTGTGTCGGCCGTAGAATTCTTTCGCCCTTGGGAGCAGCTTTTTCTTTAGCATCTTTCGATACATGGCACCATCAATTTTCACATCATGATGCGGAGTGCTCCAGTGCAATGTGCAGTAAAACAGCGCCAAACCATTAAACTACCTCTTCCATGGTTAACGGTTGGTATCGTTTGCTTAGTATCATAGTCAGTCCTTATGCCCTCCAACGTGATTAGCATTATTTTGAGCGGGAAGTTCTATTTTAGTCCAATCTGACCATATAACATTGTTAAAAAAATCAATTCCCTTTTCAAAAAGCTCTTTAGCAAACCTCAAATAGTTAGTTACATGCTTTTTATTAAGAAGTGTAGTTTTGCGGGGGGTGAAAGAATATAGATTTTTACTATTAAACTCTCTACTAATAATTTGTTTACTCCCATTAGTGTCTGACAATAATTCCAACTCTCTTTGTAGATCTTTCATAGTAATCATTGGATTCATAGCTTTCAAAACATGTAACCTCGAGCATGATCGTTAATCTTGCGAGGAGGGGAGCACCGGGTCTTGGCAAGCTGGAGGTGATTTCATACTCGCGATGCTTACGAATTATAGAACCTACAGTGCAAAAGGCACTTCAACTTGCTTAGAAAGAGTTCAAAAGGATAATCCACCTCAATGAAGTTTAAGAATTTGCCGTCGAAAAGCTTGAAGAACTTCTTTGACCTTCTGCATTGCTCAAAGCAAATGTCCTTCTATGGATGCTTATCACTAAATGACGGTGCTAATATTCGACGGTTTACATCAGTTTCGTTTCTAGAAATTTCTCGAATTTTCAATCTTCCCATTTTCGTCGAATGTATGATTTTTTTCGTTAGTAAAAATATTCTCGCATGTTAGTTATTAGAGGGATTGAGTACTTTTGGCACCTGCTAAATTTTGTTTATTAGCAATTGTTTTTATATAACCAGGAAATGGCTTCACTACTTCCTTCTACGGGGGGAGCTTGCGCTTCGCTACTAAGATTAAAAGCAGCCATGGTTAAATTTTCTGAACTTCACCATTTATAATTTTGGGAGTTTTAAAAATTCACTAAATTTCGATACTTATATTTATTCCTGAACTTCACCATTTTGTTTTTTATATTATAAAAGAATTATTAGAAATAACTTTGATACAAAAAAACATAAGTCATAACCAAACTAAGATGGAATTATTATTCAAATACTCAAAAAAATCCCGTTCTTAAATTATAGAGTTAGTGAAAATCTGTCTTATGTGCATTTCTTATGTTAAATATATGTTTCCTGAGTTTCCTGTTTAAGTTTGCAAATACTTTTGTCACCTCACTGTATATATATATATATATATATATATATATATATATATATATATATATATATATATATATATATATATATATGTATATATATGCAACAAATCCCACAGGAAAAATTAATACGAGGATAATAAACTCAAAATAAAGTTCGAAAGTATTTGGAATCATCGTATTAATTTTCCCTTACTCACGAGATACTTTGTCAGTTTTCCATATATATATATATATATATATATATATATATATATATATATGTGTGTGTGTGTGTGTGTGTGTGTGTGAATAATATATATATGTCCCAAAGTCCTCATTTTATAATGGGCCCGTAACAATAATTACCTAAATTGTCAGTTAATCTTATCCGGTTTTATTCAATTATTGTTTCAATGCGTTCACAAAACATCAGACGACGCTGATAATCTTGTTTGCTAAGCTGTTACAAACACATAATTTTGAATGACTTCATTCTAATCTAACGTGATTATTTTCCAAATGCTCTCCCCCTCGATTCCCGGTACAGCTGATAGTCTTCTCACAGATTCCTTGCTTTCTTTTTCAAGTTGGTTTGCGACTGAATCAATATTTTCAGCGGTTCGCACACCTTTGTTGCACCCAGACTTGCCTTTAAGCTTGTTCTTGATTGAGGCGTGATGTTTCCATTGTGCGAAAATCCTGTGAATTGTTTTTGGATCTATGGCCCTTTGTTGATCGTATTGCTGTCTAAAAGACCGTTGGGTGGCAACTACCAGGCTATATTTGATCATCTCTTCTGCAATTAAAACACGTTCCATGTCCGACAAATAATAAAGTGATTGTGGTAGATAAATCTGTCATTTTTTTTGTAAGTATAGATTTAATATTCAGGATATCGAAAAAAATAAATAAAACTGTGAAATGTTCTTTTTCGAATACTTTTTATTTCATTTGTAAAGCTGTAATATTGACTCAGTAATAAGCATTTAAAAACGAACATTTTTTTGTGGTCAAACTGTATTAAATGCAATTTAAACAAAAGAGTAAAATTAAATAGTAATTTAAGCTAGTAAAAATAAAAGGCAAAGAAAAATATAGTTGGCCCAGAAAAGAATTTATTCCATATAAAAATAATAAACTTTCTCAAAATAAAATTTCAAATAAAAAGCTTTTGGGGGCTGGTTTGAAAAATTATTAGAACTTAAATTGATTGATTTTGAAAATATGGAAGCCCTTAGAAAGGAATGGCTGTTTACTGATTCTTCTGAAGGTGAAGATCTTACCTTTATAAGGTAAAATAAAGACAATGCTCTTTAATCTTCGACACTTGCTGGCTTAATAGAGCTAAAGCATTATAGAGTTTATCCAAATCTCTTTCAATTGAAAATTTAAAACTCTTTACTAAAATCTTGATACCTAAGCGATTATCATCATCACTAACTCTATAATTTAAGAAGGGGATTTTTTTGAGTATTTGAATAATAATTTCATCTTAGTTTGGTTATGACTTATGTTTTTTATCAAAGTTATTTCGAATAATTCTTTTATAATATCAAAAACAAAATGGTGAAGTTGAGAAATAAAAATAAGTATCAAGATTTTATGAAATTTTTTCATCCAAAGAATTACAAATGGTGAAGTTCAGAAAATTTATATTTATATATCTTCTTCTATAACTATATTTTAGCAACGTGATATTTTGAAAGGGTGAAAATTCAGTTTAGAGTTCCTTTTTAAAATTATTATAATTGGGGAAGTTCAGAAAATTTATAAAAAATTAACCATGGCTGCTTTTTTGAAGATTTTAAATTTTAATCTTAGGGGGAGTGGCGAAGCCATTGCCTGGTTTAGACTATATTTTTTCGTGTTTTGAAAAAAAAAAAATTGAAAAATTCTGATATATTTTATACTTAATTATCAAAATAAATAGTATTTTGATATTGCTCTTAAATATTATATATTAGGTAGTCCAAAAATTAATGGCGTTTTTCAAGGTGCAAAGTTTAAAATAAACGAACAGGTAATATTTTTTCTTAATCAAACTAGGTTCTATGTGATTGTATGCAATTTGCCAACGTATTATAGTCATTTATGCCTTTACTGTAGAAGTTGTCATGCCTCGAGTCAAGAAGGGTCTCAAAAGCTCCTGCACTTGATTGGGTTTGAAACCGTTTATTCTTTATTAAGTCTTTCAGAGGTTTTAAAATATGAAGATTTGTAGCCACGAGGTCTGAAGAATGAGTGGAATGAGGCAGAACTTCAATTCCCAAGTCGTTTAATTTTTGAAGCGTCACTTTTGCCACGTGTGGACAAACATTGTCGTGAAGGAGAATATGACCTTTGCGATTGACTAACGCTGGCTGTTTTCACGCAACCTTTTATGCATTACTTCTAATTCCTGACAGTATTTCACTACTGGGATTGATTCTCCTTGGTTCAGGAAGTTATAGTGGATAATCCCAGATGCAGTCCCCCATAACATTACCATGCACTGTTTTTTTGATGGAACGCGTGCTTTGAAATATGTTTTGGTTGCTCTTTACGATCAAGCCACTATGCAGACCTTTTCGTGTTGTAAAGAATCCATTTTTCATCACAAGTAACCATCCGTTCAAGAAATGAATCCATCCGGTTTCTTAGCAACAAGGTTGAACAAATCTGGTAACGACGATTTTGTCGGTCATCTGTCAGTTCAGGCGGTACAAACTTATCTATCCTTTTTCTTTTTCAACTTTTAAACAATCGGGTGGAAATGTATTATTTGCTTGCTCACAGTTCTCCAATGAGCTTACACACTAGTGTGCGAGAGTCTGCTTTCACTGCTTCCCTTAGTGTGTCATCTTCAAAGGATCGATTCCTTCTTGGACGTTGAATATTTGTAAGACTCTCATCTCCTGTTCAAAACCTGAGAATCCAAGGCTGTACTGCTCGAACAGGAACCGATCCTTGGTCCAATGCTTCGTAGATGTTTTGACCAGTTTCAGTAGCTGTTTTTCCAAATTTAAATTCAGATCGATAAATTATGCGAAAATTCTTTTTATTCATGTTCTATTAAGGGACACTAAATTAAAAATAACTAGATTTTGAGAGTTGGACAACGAAAATTTCGTCTTTAACTTATGCACTTCCAAAAAAATTACATTAAACCTTACTACAACTTGGTTTGGTTGGTTGATTTGTCATATATATGGCATTGTGAGAAAAACGCCATTACTTTCTTGACTCGAGGCGTGAAACATTCTACATTAAAGGCCTAAATGACATTATAATACCTGTTTGTTTATTTTAAACCTTACACCTTAAAAAACATTACTTTCTGAACTACCTGATATTACACCTCTTTAATGGAGAAGTGGAAATAGACTAATCTGGTAATTGAGGAGAAATTATCAATAAGAATTTTGTAAAAAAAACACAAAAAAACATTCTATGACGGAATATAATATGAAGTAATTGGGGGTAATTTTAAGTAACTTTGCAACCACTTTGTCGTACAGTAAGATACCATGATGGTTGCAAACAACCATTAACATTGTTTAGTCATTTAGTTAATTAAGCTCCCTGTCTTTTCGATTGTGGTAATGGTCCACGACTGGAAAATGAAATTCACATAAAGATCAGAATCAACGTCGGCCAACCCGAGGGTACCAGGTAAGAGCTCTCGTTCGGGAAGGGGGGCAGGAGCACCGCAACAGCGAAAATGAAAAAAAACTGGTTGATCATGACTAAGGATGAAGATTACTGGGAGGAAACTAAAAAAAAAAAGATGTATCGCAGACCTTAATAAATAAGAGCGAAAGGGCTTGGAATCACATTTTTTTTCTAGCTAATATTAATTATCCTCCAACATAGTAACATTTTGCATTCATCTCATTGTGTCGTTGGGAGTTTTCATATTACAACATGAAACAAAAGTCTCTCTATATACATTAGTTGTTTAATGAGTACAATATAATATCCCAATGAATAAATAACTAACCTAATATTAAATTTAGCAAACAACCAATCTAATTTGCTATTTAATAAACATAACTTTAATATAGTACTCCATCTAATACTGAATTCAGTAAACAACCAAGTTAAAATTGAACAAAAAAACAATATATAATATTCTAATCACTAAACACCCAATCTGATATTGTAATATATAAAGAACCAATTTAATAGTGTATTCATTAAATAGCCAATAAAAATAACTTAATGAAAATAGCCAATAAAAATAACATAATAAAAAATATTGTACTCAATTAACAAACAAAATAATATTAAATATTAAACTTAACAATGTACAAAATTGACAACCAGCTTAATAATGAACTCTATAAACAAACAATATAATAATGTACTCAATAAACAACCAAGTTAGTAGGGTATTCAATAAACAAACAATTTATAATAATATTTGATAAACAATGACTTTAATAGTGATGGAATAAACAATGAATTTAATATTGTACTGTTTAAACAGCTAATTTATTACTGAACTCAATAAACGACGAATGAAATCCATAAACAATCAATTTAATGTTGTACTCCTTAAACTACCAATTTATTACGCAATTCAATAAGCGATGATATTAGTATCCTACTCAATAAGAAATCAATTTAAAATTGTAATAAATAAGCAACCAATTTAATATTGTACTCAATAAACAAAGAATTTAATATTGAACTCCCAAAAAACAAATAATTAAGTACTATACACCAAAAAACAATAAATTTAATACCGAACTCAATAAACGACGAATTTAGCGATTAATTAATTAAACAATTAATTTATTATGAAAATAATAAAAATACGATTTTAATATTGTCCACAATAAAAGATAATTATAATAATAATGAAAATAAAAACAACTAATTATATATAATACTCAATAAACAACCATTTTAGTATTGAACTGAAAAACAACCTTTTAATATTGTACTAAAAGTAAAACATATTTAATACTCTCGTGGTACACCACTCTATAACATACATTACTCCTATATTATGTGGTGGGGGGGTGACTTAATCACCTACTGCGACGCGAACTGTTGAAGGAAAGTTGGCAGGGATTAACGACCCACTAGGAGGTCAAACTTGAGGCGTTGGGTTTCAAATCCCTAATAATCAGATATAGTGCAAAATTGGTTGGCGATATTTACTTGAATAGGCCAAGAGTATCGTTCAAGGTTAGTTAAAGATGAAGCAACATAAATATAATTTGATTTACAAAGATCAAAATAAGAATAATAATAGGCAAAATTAATTATTTAAATTGAAATAGTCTCTTGATAATTATTATGAGAAGGGATTCTCAAATAGAATTAATTGATTAATGCTACTAGGCTCAGATCAAAAGGGGGAACTTGACAATACTAATAATGGAGGGGGTTTCAGTCTTACGGGTCGGTGACTTCGAGGAAGGTCCTTCTTGCGATGAGGCGAGTGGGGAACGATCCGATGAGGCAAGTGGGGGCACGATCCGAATGAGACAGGTGGGGCACGATCCGAATGAGACAGGTGGGGCACGATCCGAACCAACCTTCCGATGAAGATAGCCAATCTTCTAAGATGAGGTTCGACGGGAAATGTGGGATTACTCGGAATTCCAATAGAAGAGGAAACTTCTTTTCCTCAAAGGTAATCGATAGAGATTTTCTTCGGTTCGATTAAACGAAGGGAGACTGTTACGCAAATTCAAAGGCTTGCCGTTCACAGAAGCTACCAATTGACTGGGGTAGAATCACGGTGGAGAAAGTCTTGCTGTCTGACGAACGCTCACGGGACTTAAGGCTTGAGACGATTTAGACGAACTTGAGGTGCGTGCAGGACTCATCAAACTACAGTATAACCCTAGTATTTGTATGACCGATTCTGAAGGGGAAGGGGGAGTTTGGAGAAAGGATTCACAAACTTTAGACATCTTAATCCGGAGGCGAGTCGATTCATCATTTAACAGCAAGGCGCGAAACTCAGCGGCTCTTTCTCGCCTCGTCTCCGGGGAGAGGAGTCTTGGGACTAATTCGCAGGATTGGGGAATATTTTCCCATTGCGCTCAGGAGTCGAAAATTCGTGAATGTTCGAACAGGCAGTGACGTTGTCCATGGCTACCTATAATTTAGTGGGTTAGCCAGCATTGTCAGCTAATGGATTGCGGCTAAGATTATCAGCTATACAATTCTCGGTTCCACGTATATACCAAATTTTAAACTGACATTGTTGGAGTATCAAAAGCCATCGCATTATACGTCCGTTTTGGCTCTTAGTATTTCGGAGGTATGACAAAGGGCAATGGTCTGTTTCGACAATAAATACATCCTAAATTTGGTAATACTCCTTACCATAACTAAAGCTCCCCATTCTATTACCGAGTAATTACGTTCACGGGGCGTTAGCTTTCGGCTCGCGTAGGCCACCGGGTGGCTTTCACCTTCGTCGGAGTGTTGGAGCAGCACACATCCAATTCCTTCGTCACTCGCTGCTGGAACCTGGCAGTAGCTTCGGGATTCCATGAACGGAGATCTCTTCTGAAGGAGGGCACTTAAAGGGGCGGAAATAGACGCGAAGTTAGGGATAAATCTACGGTAAAAGGAGGCCGATCCCATGAATGACTTCAGCTGTTTCTTAGTGCGGGAAGGGGCATCTCGACAATGGCTCTGACCTTTTCGTCCTGGGGCTCATCTGATTTTTCGAGCGAACAGGCTCTTGAGTAGTAGGGACGATGTTATGCTCAAATTGATTGGAGCAACCGGGGGTGTCAGAGACAACATCTTCAAATCCATTTTGCAACTGCTGTAGCTGACTCTTTTCAAGAGGCGCTAGACTGGGGGAGACATCCAGTACGAGAGATGATGATTCCGGGGGTCCGGGTAAAGATAGGATCGGGTAATGACCATCTTGTTCGATGCATTCCACTTGCACGACATTGAGGGGGTCAGCGGGATACACCGCTTCCAACGGGGACTCTTCATCGAGGGCCACAATATTGTTGATACACGCACGGCGGTGATATTTCTTCAACATATTCATGTGGAAAATCTTATCTCCTGAGGGGGAGGCGAATCAGATAATCCACTGGTCCTTTTACCTCTAAAACTGAAAAGGGGCCCTTCCACTGGCTCAGGAGTTTGTTATTCTCCGTGAGAAGTAGCAACAGCACCTCCTCGCCCGTCTTTAATCTTCTTTCCTTCGCCTTTGAATCGAAATAAGTTCGCTACTTCTCCAAATTTACCTCAGCATTTTGGGACGCGATGTCGGCACATATCTCGAGGCGCTTTCAGGGGTCTAGGAGGTACGAAGAGGAGGATTGGATTTCGTTATCCAGACGGGGATTGGTGAAAAGATCCTTTAAAATTGCAAGGGGGCCTCGAACATTACAGCCATAGAGTAATTCGAATAGGGCGAATCCTAGGGTCCTATGGGGGATTTCACGACACGCAAACAGTGCCACGGGTACAAGCGGTGCCATTCTCGGGGTTGATCCATAAACATGGAATCCAATATTGTACTCCATGAACAGGCAATTTAATATTGCACCCAATGATTATCCAGTTTAATCATTTAGTCAATAAATGAACAATTAAATATATGTTTCATAGTTCTTAGTAACAACCTATTAATTACTGAATTCAATAAACAACCAATTTAATATTGTACCCAAAATTTCTAATTTATTATTCGATTCAATGAACAAATAATATAATATTATACTCAATAAATAACCAATTTAACAGCGGATTGAATAAAAAGATAATCTACCTTTATGCTCATTAAACCCAATTTTAATACTGATTTCATTAAACAAGAATTTTAATAATGTCTTCAAACAAGAACCAATTTAATAATGAACTTAATAAACAACCAATTTAGTATTCTTCAAACCAAACAACCATTTTAACACTGAATTCACTACAAACTAATTTAATATCGTATGAGTTAGCACCCAATTTAATATTGAACTGAATAACGGCAAGTTTTTATATTGTAATGAATATACTAACAATTTAATACTGAACTCAATAAACAAACAACTTATTACTCTATTCTATAAACGACCAATTTAATACTGAACTCCTTAAACAACCAACCTAATCTTGCACTCGATAAACAACCAATTTATATTAAGTTGATTAAATAACCAATCTAATATCTTAGCCACCACCCAATTTAATAAAGAATCACTAAAGACAATTTTAATATTGTACTCAATAATTAGTAATTTACTATTGAACTCTTTAAAGAACCAGTAGGTTTACCATCATTTCAAACCGTTTGATACCCATCTCAGTATGGGCACGTGAGTTCTATCTAGTAGCCGAATAATTGGATCACCCTGAATTGTAGTGCCCCAAATGGGGCTTCCAAGTCCTTCTGGGTTTCAAATAAACCCTTCCGGTATTAGTATTTGAAAATAACCAGATTAGAAATAGCGGACATTTTCCTAATTAAATTTGCCAATATTTATGTTTATATTTTATTGTCCGCTCCCCTCCCCCTCTTTCTCCTCGTTAATTGAGACCTCATTGGATTAACAGGTCGGGGATATTACTTCGCTAAGGCTACTAAACTGACAAAGCCGTAGTTATTTCATAACTAGTGGTGGGGTTGGTATGTACCCAGCAGGCCTCGATACAATGTCTGAAGGAGGGCGGAAGCACTTTATGTATGGATCGTTTCCATGGCCACCAATCACTTTCGAGCCAGCGGATGAACCGCTTCATTTTGGAGTGGGTCTTGCAGTGATTCCATGGTCACGTATCTTACCTTGAGTCACTCCACCCACTCCTCCTTCTTTTGCTTTCATGCGGTCAGAGCTTTCTGTCTTTCATCTTTCTTTTTATTTTACTTCAAAATTACGACCAGAAAATGTGTATGAGATGAATGGTAGAGAAACTTTCTCTTTCTTTTGCTATCGAAACTGTCAGGTTCCCCCTGTAATTGGCGACTTACAGGCACTAGAGTATTACCACCCGCTGCGCTCTTTAGGGCTTATATCCTTTGTGCTTTCCAGCTAGTCGCTTCATTGATTTTATTATAATAATAATAATAATAATAATAATAATAATAATAATAACAACACAGGTCTGCGACATTTTTTCTGTCAAAGTTTTTTCAACTGATTCTTATGTATTTCAATGCGCTGAATTCAAATCTGGCAGTTTTCTTTAATCAGGTTAAATTTTTTTGCCATCGCCTTTTTCTTCTTAAAGACTAGAACTTTTACTTATTTCGGTGCTATTTTCCGAAATATATTCATTAGAATTAGGAAAATGGCATAGCCCTTGTTCATATAATTGCAAATTTTGACTACCATTTGATTTGATTTCTATAGCTTACCACAATCATGAATCATTGAATCATCTTATTGCCTCATATTTGGTAGTTCTAGAACTTTCTAGATGTAGTGTGACGTGACGCATATGTTTGTATATAAAGAGCGCATCTCTGTGAGAAACAAAGCAGTATTTTACTCATTAGCATTTGCTATCATAATTAGATTCCTAATTGCCATTGATATAGTTGCTATCAATTAAAAGCTGTGCCTTTACATATAGGAAATAAAGTAGCATCTGTTTCAGTCACACATTCTGCTCAATTAATTGAGAATTATGAAACAATGAAGACTTTACTGGATGCTCTGAAGTTCAATCTTCATGAACGGAAAATATGTGGAGATCTAAAGGCAATAAATACACATAAATGACATTTATTTAAAAAGAATGGCTTTTCAGTAGAACATTATAGTACTATATTTAAAAACACTCACCCTATTTAAATTTATATCATTTTCAAATACATTGCAATTAAAAGACAAAAAAAATGCATCTTTTATATACAAATTTTACATTTAATTTAAATTTGTTACATTTCTTCCGATTTCAGAATAGTTTTTAATTTCAGGTTGTGTATTTAAAACTAGGAATGCAAAGTGGCTACATTCCTGCTTCCTCTGTTTATGGTGGGATAGTAGAGCCGACGAGCAGTACTATGAGCGCCAAGCATGGCCATCTCGACACTCTTTTAATCCTGGTTCTCATAATGTGATATATCAACCCATAGTCAATTCTAATCAAATTTTACTTCCGCCCCTTCACATAAAATTGGGATTAAAGAGAATTTTTGTAAAAACATTAAGGAAAGAAAGCCAAGCATTTCTTTAGGGGGCAAAAAATATTTCAGAAGTTAGTGATCCAAAATTAACTGCAGGTATTTTTGATAATCCTCAAATAAGGATGCTAATGAAAGATCCTGGTTTCACAGAAGTCATGAGTGAAGCAGGAAAAAAAGGCATGGCAATCTTTCAAAGCACTTTCTCTTAATTTTCCCGGGAATTATCGAGGTGGGAAGTATGAAACCATTGTACAAGATTTAATACATCTTTCATATCTTGGCTAATTCCCAGAAAATTGTGGAGATAACAGTGAAGAACAAGGAGAAAGGTTCCATCCGGACATTAGGTGCATGGATTAAAGATACCAGGGAAGATGGGACATTAATATGCTAGCAGACTATTGTTAGTGTTTTAAAAGGGATTTACCAGTAGAAAAACACAAAAGAAAATCTCTAAAATCATCCTTTTTTTCTAAATAATGCTTCTTTTTTATTTTTCTCATTTTCATTGTAAATTATCACAAATTATAGCAATTGTATCACTAAAGGTGTTCTATTTCACAGTTTTATTCATTACCTTTAAAATTACCTTATAAATATAAGATATATTAATATTTAAACAATGGTTGTTGCAAATAACTTGACCTGATTGAAAAAAAAAGGGATGCCAGATTTGGATTCAGCGGATTGAAATACAAAAGAATCAGTTAAAAAAAACTTGACAGCATAATTTTTTTCCAAACGAAGGGCTGTGTAATAATAATAATAACCAGGCAATGGCTTCACCACTCTCCCCTACGGGAAGGAGCTTGCGCTTCACTACTAAGATTAAAATTTAAAATAAAAAAAAAGCAGCCATGGTTAAATTTTTTACAATTTTCTGAACTTTACCATTTTTAATTCTTTTGGTTTTAAAAATTCACAAAATTTTGATACTTATATTTATTTCTGAACTTCGCCATTTTGTTTTTTGATATTATAAAAGAATTATTAGAAATAACTTTGATAAAAAACATAAGTCATAACCAAACTAAGATGAAATTATTATTCAAATACTGGAAAAAAATCCCCGTCTTAAATTTTAGAGTTAGTGATGATGATGATGATGATGATGATGAAGCGATGATGATGATTAATATGGATCTAAGAGTACCTGAACAACAAAAACCAAATAAGAGATTCGGGGTAAATTCGGCTTTTTATTTAAGCTTCTTCTTGGACATCTAGAATGCATCTTCCACCCAATTACCTATTCTTTACCAGTCTGTATTGTACTCATGGTCATAATTGTAGTCATTGACTGTATTGTACTTTTCGTGCGTTAGTATTGTACTCATCGTTATTCAGTTTCCTTGTCTCTCTGTTCAATAAATATTGTGTTTCATGCTAACGAGTATTGTCTTTTTTAGTATTGTATTACTCGTGTGTCTTCATTGTACTATTTTTCATTTGATATTGTGTGGTTTGTCAGTCATTATTGTAATTTGTCATTAGTATTCAACTCTTTGTCATTGGTAGTGTACTCGTTACCATTCAGTATTGTGTTTTCTTGTTAATAATGTACTCTCCTTCAGTCAGTATTGTATTCTTTGTAAGTCAGTATTGTACTCCTTGTAAGTCAGTATTGTAATTCTTGTCTCAGTATTGTACTCTCCGTCAACCATTATCAGTATTGTACTTATGCCTGTCAGCATTATACTTCTTGTCATACACTATTTTCTTCATTTTTCCGTTATTTTCCTATTTTTTCTCTTTCTATTTCCTATGTACACCTTTCTTCTTAGAATACGGTCACTCACCTGGGCGCAATAATTCAAGAAATTATATCCTCCTTAAGGTCACCTGAAGGAACAGAGCCAAATCTTTCGAACAACACCACCTTGAGTTTTGACTTAATTAAGTCACCTTCTTCAGGGAGTCAAATAACAGGATCTGCTACATAATGGCATCGACCGCATTAATGTCAGCCTTGTACACTGTCCAACCCCAGCCCAGTTATTCAACGTCTCTCTAGGGGGTCCTTGGTGAGTTTAAAGGGCAATCTGGCAGAGAAATTACCGGGTTTCGCGGCCTGGCTCCGTTGATAGCTGGACTTAGACCGGGGAAAAGGAATTTGAAGCTGAAATCACCACGACGCAGCTCAACACATCGCGTCACAGAACAACGCCACAATACAACACAGAACAGAACACCACCGCGACGCATATCACCACAACCCTCGGGTTTTCCAGTTCTTGTTTCTGATCTTTATGTGATTTTCATTCTCTACTCGAGGGACCTCGCTCACGATTCAATATGGTGGTGGGGCGTTATTAGGTAAATAGATAAATGAAATTTTAGAATTATTGAAAAGGAGGGAGATAAATAGAATATAGCGATATTAAAACCAGATCCTATTCTCTAGAATGAAAATCACATTAAGATCAGAAACAAGAACTGGAAAACCCGACGGTTCCAGTAGGCAAATACATTGCGTCTCAGGTAAATCGATACAAGGTTGAAATTGTGTCTAAGGGCTAATGACGGTACCAATGTAGGTTACTTGACCTTGGACACTCTAAGTAAGAGTTTAGCTTTCATGCGGGTAACAACATATGCGGTTTGTCCTGAGAATGCTAGCTGAAATAGAAAAACGGTACGCCATACTCGCAGCCAGCCGCTCTTGGAGGAGTGTGAAGTGTTTTAACTGCCCTAAGAACCTCGTTTAGAAAGTGAAACGGCAGTATGACGAGGCTGATAATAAAAACGAAGTGCCTACGGTCATGCACATCGAAATTACCGCCTCTTTGATGGTTATTGGCGTGGTCAAGGGCAAGGGCCTTGTTATGCCTACTCATATCCCCCCCCCCCTCTCCAGAGCTCTATTCGACAATGGGGACGTTTACAATGAGAGGCTGCAGAATGTAGTCAAGCCTTGGATGGACCAATAAGTTGCAGGAAGACCTAACGTTTTCCAGGAAGACTCTGCTCCTGCACACAAGGCAAGTAGGACACGCTAGGTTGCTCAACAACGTACTGCACCACTGGTCCCCAGACTTAGGGCCGCCCAGCTCCCCTAACTGGACCCCCTTCTAGATTTTTTCATGTGGAGCGTTGTTGAGAAGGATGCCAACGATGCTTCTTAATTCATTTTAGAATCTTTGAGTGCCGCCATTGTGGAAGTAATATCATCCATTGACAAGGGCTCCCTAATTAGGGCATGCAACCTATTTGTGCGTAAATTACACAGGGGAGCAATTTTGATTACATTTTCTAGTGATTTAGGTTTATTTGCCAATTTTAATTCGTTCTTTCTTGCTGATTTCAGATATATAATCTATTTTTACCTACATGCTATAGTTATTCTGTAATTTCTATTTTTCTCGTTTCCCCGAAAACTGCCCTCCGGATGGACAGAGAAGGTGTTTGTAGAAAGCAAATACTTCACAGTACATAGTAGTAAGATAGTAATAAGTGTTATTGTGCAAAATATTGACATTATTGTTTCTTATTTCAGGTCTCATGTTAGAGTGATGGCTTCGTCAAGAGGAAATTGCGTTAATGATCCATACACCTTCTGCTACATATGTGGCTGTTACATGCTAGTTCGTCAAAGGCAAAATATATCAAACTTTGTGATTCGCACTTATAAGGCATATTTTGATGTTCCTCTTGGCGATCAAGATAAGAAGTGGACCCCTCATGCTGTTTGCCATAGTTGTATGGAACATCTTCGCGAGTCGACGAAAGGAAGGAAAATGGTCTTCCTTTTGGAATCACCAAGGTGTGGCGAGAGCCAAAGGATCATGTATCGGACTGTAATTTCTGTCTGGTGAATACTAAAGGGATTGGCAAGAAAAATCGACACAAGATCGACTACACGAACATTCCCTCGGCGATCCGGCCAGTACCTCATTCTGAGTCTTTACCAGTTCCAATTTTCAGTGGATATGCTTCCTCCGACGATGAAAATGATGTACCTGATATGGACGTCCACGGAATGGAATTAGAGTCTGCAGATTCATCATCAGATGCTGAACAGTCATTAGCTCCTCACTGTTTCAATCAAGAGGATTCGAATGACTTGATACGTGATTTGACGCTCTCCAAGAAAGCTGCAGAACTTTTAGCCTCCAGGTTGAGTGAAAGACATATGCTTGGTAGGTTGGTATGAGTATCATATTGCCGAACAAGGGAAAGTACATTTGTTAAGTATTTCTCTGAGGACAAACATTTTTTATACTGCTACGACGTTCTTGGTCTGTTTACCAAGTTGGGACTTGGCACCTATAGCCCTGCTGAGTGGTCACTGTTTTTGGATAGCTCCAAGCGTAGCCTCAAGTGTGTGCTTTTGCATAATGGCAATGATTTTGGTGCAGTTCCTCTAGGTCACTCTGTCCACCTGCGAAAAAATCACGATGACATAAGAATGGCCATGGATTTACTTAAGTACCATGAACACAATTGGATCATATGTGTAGACCTTAAGATGGTCAACTTCCTCCTTAGCCAGCAGAAGGGATATACAAAGTTTCCATGCTATATCTGTATGTGGGAAAGTCGAGCCCGTGACAAACACTGGTCCCAAAAAGATTGGCCAGTTCGGGAAACTTTGGAAGCAGGAATGCCAAACATTGTTAATGAGCCACTCGTAAGTCGAGAGAAGATCGTTTTACCTCCACTTCATCTCAAAGTGAGGTTGATGAAGCAGTATGTCAAGACGTTGAGCACTGACAATGATTGTTTTCAGTACATAGTATCGGCGTTTCCTGCTTTGTCATACGAAAAAATAAAAGCAGGAGTATTTGATGGTCCCTAAATCTGAAGACTTTTGAGCGATTCTAGATTCGTGAACACCATGAATGAAAAAGAGAAGTCAACCTGGCTCTCATTTTCTGCCGCTGTTCGTAACTTCTTGGGAAACAAAAAAGCGCATAACTACGAGGATCTGGTTACTAATATGCTTTTAGCATATCGTGATCTGGGATGCAACATGAGTGTGAAGCTGCATTTCCTAAATAGTCACCTCGACCCATTCCCAGAGAATCTGGAAGCCGTGAGCAACGAACAAAAGGAACGCCTCCATCAGGATTTGATGACGATGGAAGAGCGCTACCAAGATCACTGGGATGGACACATGATGGCGGACTACTGCTGGATGATTAGAAGAGATCAGCCAGAGAAAACTTACAAGAGAAAAAGTTACAAATGCAAATTTTTGCCCGATTGAAATCAAGAAGAGATCCTCCAGCCTGATGCACGGTCATTAATAAATTAGCATCGATTTGATTACAGTATTTGTAATCCTAATGTGTAATTCAAGTTTCTTCTCATATGCAATAAAATGTTGTGCAAAAAAACCTGCTTTACTAAAAATAACGCAAAAGAATGATTCAAAAATTACTTCAGGGCATGATGATAGGCGTGATAAACTGAAAGTGATTGTATAATATTAGTTATTGATATTAAGAAAAATCTGTAGCATTTAGAGAGAATTTGATTTCAGATTTGAATTCAGTATGCTCGAATTAGATAGGAAAATGTACTTTTGTCAATTGCCAAATACATTGTTCCCCAGTGTTACCATAAGAATATATTGCTTCGTTTAGTAGACAACTTGTTTTCTTTTCTCCGTCTACAATTAATATCGATATACTTGAAACGCCCCGTACTTTCCAAAAATTGAGGGTCTCAACTGCACTTGGAATTGAATTGAAGAAAGTGCATTGAATTTAGTTTTCAACATGGGGTTAACTTAATTGTTTAATTTTAGTATTTACGTAGTTTTAGAACTGACAATTTAGCACAATTTATATTAAACCTCGATGCGCCACTTCAAAGTACTTGATAAACCACAGTTGATGCAATGCTCCACGGTTGGCTGCCACTGATTTAACAAAAACAAAAAGTCACCTAAAAAAACACCCCCAAACATCCACCAATATAAATTTTCATTCCTAAGAAGGAATATTCAATCGGAAATGAAGATTCTGTTTAGTGTCATATGATCCCGAAACGTTCAGAAGGGCTGTAATTGACACAAAATTGATAAGGGTCCCGACTCAAGCTGCCAATACAGAATCAACGGGGAATTTGATCTGCCATAAAAAGAGGGAGACGAAACTGTAAACCCTAACGAAAGATGAAGTTCCAGATCCGGTTTTAATTGTTTCCAAATAGGACGAAGGTTGCCCAATTCGAAACAATGTTGTTATATGGTTGGAAGTGTTTATTGAATTCTTTCACTAGTTTTGGCCATATTTATTCAAATGATATTTGGAAAAGACCATTTTAGGGGGATTTGGTAAAGTTGGCATATGATTTTATAATCCATTTTTTTATTAGGGGTGGTGGTAGGATATGCCAGAAATGGGATATTCAGGCACCACATATATTAAAATGGCATTTTGTCACTTAGGCAATCTTCAGTGAAGTATTGACCTTCTTTTAAAGGATTGTAAAATTTGGCAATATTTTATGAATTTTGGAAATCCCCCTCCCCCCCGCCGTTTAGTTAATTTAGTAAAACCATTTAAAAATTAGAAATCACTCGTAGGTCACATACCGCCGCCAATATCAAAGAATACGTCGCAATGTTAAAGGAAGTGAATAACGGATCCAAAATCAGTATCAGGATCTAAATAGATCTAGCCCAAAATCTAATCGCCTCCTTCTTGGCACAAGACACAAACTTTCCTTGAAATCCTTCAATGGCTTTGGGATATCCTGGATACAATCAACGGTGATCTCTCCCAAACATTTTTGGTGGAAGTAAAATCCACTTGTATAAAAAGGGGAAACAATATATGAATGATCCTTCACCTGAAAGGATCTTTAGAAAGACACTTCCAAACACCGAATCCAAACCAAAGGATAAAGTTATAACTAGGGTTGACAGTACAGTTTGCCACAGAATGTTCAAGGCCAGGCTGGGGCTCTACAGTCACTACAGAGTACTACATTAAACGCATCAGTCATCACTGACGGACGTCGAACCCCAATCTTCTGGAAATTAGTGGAGCCAACGACGATGTCGAAACTTATTCGAGACGCTCACTTATTTGTAGCTATTCGAGACACCAGACATGACTTAATTATTGGGCAGACCATAAGAGTTCCTGATTTTACTTGGCAAATATGATTATAAAGAACCCTGTTAAAGAGAAAATAGAGAGAATCAGAGTTGAACAAAATGCCCAAAATACAATGTAATTTCGCTTTAGCAATAAAATATAGTTAATAATCAACTCTATTATGTTATTCCCCCATCTTTTCATCGCACCAGAAAAGCTGTTCTCAAATTATCCACATTAATAAAAGTGAAAAATCGCGTCCTCCTTAGATAGAAACAGAGAAGCGAGAGTGGAGGGTGGATTAATTTCTCCAGATGATAAGCATTTTCAGTAGTAAATGCATTGTTTGCGTGTTGTTAGTGGAGGGAGACACAGAGCGGAAGAATAAGCATACATACAGACACACGCAAGAGTGGGTAAGGGACAAACAACCGAATCGAGACAAATAAAACAGCTAAGAGACGGCAAATACAGAAGAAAAGTATCACATAAAACTCTGAGGAAGCAGCTATCACCTAAAATCATTTTTACGTTTACTAACAATTAGTCGTTTAAAAGGATTTTAAAGCCAATCCTACGTTACTTACAAACTGTATCTTCCAAATTTTCAAATACCTCATTTAACCATCATCATTACCTTACAAATACAACGTTGAATAAATGCTACCATCTTTTTTCTTTAGATTAAGACTCAAGAATAGTTTAGTACTGAATTTGAATGAACCTTCAGCTTTTGAGTTGTTTACATTATGCATTAATAATTTGTTGAACATTTCGTACTAAACAAACGGACAGACCCTCAAAGATCCTTGAATAGACGATATAACTATAAATATACTTCACACCTCACTACACTAACATCAGTTAAACAATCTAGGGACTGTTTTACGCCGGTTCACTTCAAATACACACACAACCCTTGAACTTAGGAGACTCTAAAGCTGTACTTTTCAAAACTTAGATTTGTCTGTTGATGTTACAAGGGACTATAATTTAGAGTTATTAGTTGGCAGGCGCTGTTGTAGATCTGCCCCTTGAACGCGCTGTCGGGAGGATCATATTTTGTGTCCTTCAACTATATTCATTAAAACCTAGAACTAACTACCCATACATTCAAGTAAACGTAGACACAAGTAAGTAAAAATGCCTGTGATTGAAATGATTCGATGTTTATGGAACTGACTGCAAATTCTAGCTATCATGACGACAAAATGATGCGTAAATTTAGATGCGGCACGTACAGTATAGCCATTCGCTGTCTGAAGGCTGCATCTTGGTTTTTGTGAAATGAGGCAAAGATATCTGTGTGTCGGATTCCGAGTAAAACTGCAACGCCCCCTTCCCCTCGAGGCTGAGCTGTATTTTCCCTCATCCCCCCACAAATAAGGGTAAGATAATATACTTCTAAGTTATTTTATTCCTTTTGGATTTTATTCGTTTTAATAAGATGTTTTTAATTTTTCTAAGATGTTCTTTTTTCTTTTAAGATCTCTTTAGTATACGAAGATATTCCTTTGTTTTTTTTGTTTTTTTTACAATATTATTTTAATTAAATTACGATAACAAAATTAAACTTTATAATAACCTTTAAATTGTTTTAATGCAAACTAAATATTATTTTAGAATAAATGTGTGGGGTCTAGATTCTCTATTTGGGTTAACTGGGCTCCGAATTCTACTTTTGATCCGATATTTTTTGTATTCCAAGATGTTTTTTTTTCTTTTAATAAATGCTTCTTTTTACTCAACCTCAGACCCTTTCGCCGGGAAGAGAGAGTGGGGGGGGAAGGGGGTGTGTAATATTGAGTTATCTTGTTCTTGGGGGTTATCTGGGTGGGGTCACCGCTTAATCCTATCTTCGGGGGAGGGGGTTAACATTCTTTCTTTTCGTGCAAGTGGGTGTTAAATATACCATGACAACCATGTTACAGCTGACATCTGGAGAATTACGTGCCCTTCAGGCCTAAACGCCTGTAGGTATGTTCTCTTCAAACCCTGATACTTCTAAGATGCTCTGACACATTTACACTTCACTGATTTCTTTACAAATCTCTCCTTACAAAAGTTTTTTGGGGGAGAAGTCTCGTTTATAAAAAAAAGAAGAAGAATTTCGAGGTCGTGAGGAAAGGCTGCCATTACGTTTACAAAAGTTATCGGATCATATGAAGATCCGCCCTAAGTATATCTTGGAGGGAGGATCTTCATCTGATCCAATATTTTAACTCTCTTTAGGCAAACCCTTGTCTCAAAATATAGAGAAAAACTCATTAAGGGAAAAATGTGCAACTTCACAAAAGCAAAGTTAAAAAAAAATAATCTAAAAGTGAAGCAACTTCGCGTTATGCATTTTTAAAAAAATTAATCATCATCACTAACTATAATTTAAGAACGGGATTTTTTTGAGTATTTGAATAATAATTTCATCTTAGTTTGGTTATGATTTATGTCTTTTATCAAAATTATTTCTAATAATTCTTTTATAATATCAAAAAACAAAATGGTGAAGTTCAGAAATAAATATAAGTATCGAAATTTTGTGAATTTTTTAAAACCCAAAGAATTACAAATGGTGAAGTTCAGAAAATTTATTTTTATATATCTTCTTCTATAACTATATTTTAGCAACGTGGTATTTTGAAAGGGGGGAAATTTAGTTTAGAGTTCCTTTTTAAAAATATTATAATTAGTGAATTTCAGAAAATTTATAAAAATTTAAATATGGCTGCTTTTTTTAAAGATTTTAAATTTTAATCTTAGTAGCGAAGCGCAAGCTCTCCTCGTAGGGGGGAGTAGCGAAGCCATTGCCTGGTTCTTTTATATTCATAACACTAACCAACAATTTGTAACTTTTTCTCTGCTACTTGAGTAATGTTGTTGTAACTAACTACTAATTTTGGTGCGCTGATTCCAAATCTGTGCTCAGATTTCTCCTAGCCCGTAAGGTTCCTGAGTTATGCAACTAGGCTATATGGCTCACTTTGTCACCTTGGATCAATTAATGATATAATTATTACGAGTTTGAGAAGAATGAGACGTTTCTGGGCAAAGGTTTGGAATCGGGGCACCCTATTTGGCATTATGTCCGTCCTTTTGCAGGCCCAGACAAGATATGTATTGCATATAAAAGAAGTAGTACTCACCTAACTATAAATCTCTTCAAAAATGTTTGAGACTCTTGCTCTTGCGCTTGTACTTGGATATAGGATCCTCCTTTTGTAGGAACCAGCAGTAGTCACACATCATGTTTTCGTTGAAGCGGCCTTGATACCTGCTTTCCATCATTGCGATATCTCGGTGGAACCTTTTCCCGTGTTCATCACTAATATCAACCATATTAGATGGAAAGAAATCTAGATAATAGTGCAAAAAATGCATCTTTAGAGACATCCGACACCCCATTCGATGTAAGGTCTTTACCATGTTGTCCACTAGTTCTTTATAGTTTTCAGTCCTATGATTAGCAAGGAAGTTCTGCACTACATGGACAAATGAATCCCATGCTGCCAACTCAAGTGGAGTTAGTTTATTTCTGAACTCCCTGTCATGTATCAATGCTCTGATCTCCGGCCTAACAAAAATGCCAGCTTTAAGTTTAGCATCGGTTTTCTTTGCACCAAATTTCTTTTTGAGATACTGGAATCCATCAGAATCATGGGCCATTGCTTTAACAAAATTAGTGATAAGGCCAAGTTTGATATGAAGTGGTGGAAGGTAGATCTTTTGTGGATGTACCAAAGGCATGTGCTTCACATTATATCGGCCAACTATGCAGTACTTGCATCGATGAATAGTCTCCATTCCTTAGGTAAATGCTCGTTTCCTAGCTGATTCATGAGGCCATTAACATCAGTACAAAAACAAGCACCATCTTCTTTATAGAAGGCAGCTAAGGCCTCATGGCGTTTACGGAAAGTAGATATTTTTGCACCGTCCTCTAGAAGATTCCATTGCTGTAGCCTGGAGCCCAACACTTCTGCGTTCTCCTTTGTCAATGACAAATCCCTCATCAAATCATTCAATCTTTCTTGATTTATCAACTGAATCTTCTTTTCCTTAGAATCATCCTCATACACTTTATCGTCATTGTTATCCTCCTCTTCAGGCGATGAATCATCTTCTTTAACTGCACTAGCTGATGGAGGAACTGGGATTGGCATCTCCATATTATGGGCGACTGGTTTTATAGCTGACTTACAATCTGGATATACAATTTTTGACTTTGAGAATCCCGCAATATCTGTCATAAAAATGTAGCAATCAAAAACATGATTTGTTGACTCACGCCGCACCATTGGTACAGCAAAAGGCATAGCCTTTTGTTTGCCATTTAACCACTGTGTGAGCCCCGTATAACCCATAGTACAAGATTTGTAAGGTGCCCAGGGCTTGTCTTGGTCACCAACTTTACAACCAAAATAATAATTGCATGCAGTTTTTACTCTTTTAGCAATTTTTTCACGCTGGTTGCTTTGAGTATATCTTTCACAGATATAACAAAACTTGTCTGGGCTATTTATACATCTTCGCCGATTCATGTTTTCAACTTAGTTTGTATATATCATATTATATACTTTTGTACAATCTTATTTCATTTACAAATTAATTGAGAGATAAATCTGAAAGAAAAATGCAATTAATCACTGTATTTAAATAACATTTCAACACAACTACTCTAATGGCTAAATTTAACACCGTGATAAAGCAGGAGTGTAACGCAGGAACCAAACACACAAAGCACTCTCTCACTACGGTAGCCGAAGCAACACTGCCCATATATGTAACTAAAGAGTATGCGTGTAACTCAGGAACATTACATGCTAGAACAATTTTGATTACAGATTCGGAATCAGCATACTTGATTTAGTATAAATCACCAGCTAATACCCAAGTAGCAAAATCATTGTTGACTAATATAATCAAGTGCATCATTAAGAGTGATACTTTCAATACTCTTTTCCTTTCCCTTGCTAACTAAAGATTCTCTGCTAGTTATTAATTGCCTTAAACTACGGGGGATGCTGAAAAGTGAAGTGAAATAACGGTCTTATTATAGTCAAATGAACTGGATGAGGTATGCCAGATCGAATGATGGCTATGCTTGAAAATGTCAGACCAAAGAGTGTGCCATCAAGTATAAATTATTCGTTCCATTTTGTTGATAACAGAACAACTGTTCACACTCAGCATGTAGAATCCCGTTGGAACAAACTTAAAGCTAAAATGAAAAAGATATATGGATACAAAAGAGGATTTTTACATTCCTATTTACAGGAATTTATGTATCGTGAACGCTATCAGGAAAATTTATGCGATTATTTTTTGTTGAAATTTCGAACTATTCGTGTAATTTTTAAATTGATTTATGTAATAAAGTATTATTAAAGTACTTTTGTGTGTAATTTTAATATGATTTATTTAATAAGGATATCAGGCAATGGCTTCGCTACTCCCCCCTACGAGGAGAGCTTGCGCTTCGCTATTAAGATTAAAATTTAAAATCTAAAAAAAAGCAGCCATGGTTAAATTTTTATAAATTTTCTGAAATTCACCAATTATAATAATTTTAAAAATGAACTCTATACTAAGTTTCCCCCCTTTCAAAATATCACGTTGCTAAAATATAGTTATAGAAGAAGAAATATAAAAATAAATTTTCTGAACTTCATTTGTAATTCTTTGGGTTTTAAAAAATGTACAAATTTTCGATACTTATACTTATTTCTGAACTTCACCATTTTGTTTTTGATATTATAAAAGAATTATTAAAAATAACTTCGATAAAAAACATAAGTCATAACCAAACTAAGATGAAATTATTATTCAAATGCTCAAAAAAATCCCCTTCTTGAATTATACAGTTAGTGATGATGATGATGATGATTAAGAGTATTAAAACAATATTTTACACTTATATTACATATTTATATAATTTTGTCTCTATTCCTTGTAAATCACTGTAAAACTTATTTATCTTCAATAATTTCTCCCGTGTTCATCTTGTTAGTGTATATAATTTTAGCACATATTTTAGGTATATATATCTATCCACTCTTACATGATCGATAGGCTGATTTTTTTTATTTGGGAGCTGCAATTTTGTACAGCTTTGAAATTGATATAATTATTAATGGTATATATTAAAACATTAATTTTATTTATTATTATTAGTTTGTTGTTTATTGGATTATACCTTCTTATTTCGACGTATCCAAAATCAATTTCTCCCAAACTTTTACGGAACCTTTCAGATTTCCGAACTAAACTTTACATTTTTTTTGTTTTATCTGAACGAATATATTTATATTGGATGAGCGAAAGGCGGGTATTGACATGTGATACAACCGCAGTTTTTTAGGCTGTGATTTATTGTTGATTAGATTTTGCCCTTTTCCGTCCGTCAGTATCTTCAGATGTTTATCTAATTTCTGCCCTTTTTCTCAAATTCCCCTCCTCCCAAATCAGTATTTATTTTGATTTTCCAGTCACAACCTTTTACAGCTTTTCTTTCTAGGAGAGGTTAGAGAAGTATAAGGAGGGGGCTAGACCGTTGTGTTTTTTTGAGGTTTGATTTGGGGCACAGAGTAAAAAATATTGTAATATCTATAAGTCATTCAAAAATTTCGTACCCCCTTTGGAAAAAAAAGGCAAATTTTATCAACCATATAGTTATTATTTTGTTCTAGAACCTTTCCCCATCGTGATACAAATTAATATATTCTTCGCAGTATGACTATTTTGTCTTTTCTTGAACAAAATAATTTAATGATGTTTCTCGTCTTTAATATTAACGAAGCTTTTTCCCAGAATAAATTATTCGGGTTTTTATGGCGGATATTTTATTACATTCCAACTCAAGGCAAGCAATTTTTCTTGAGTTACCTTCGCTTATTTTAAATATTTTGTTTTTTCCCAATGCGGCACGAATTTTCCGGTTGGCCTATTGTTATGTATTGTTGATTAAGCCTGGCCATAATCCTTGTTCAAGATAACTATGTAGCAGTATTATGGATACATTTTATTAAAGGATGTTGGGAACTTGGTGTCTGGTTGATTGACTCATGACCTTTGATAGGCCTCGGTAGCTTTTAACATCCGTAAAATTGTATTTCGAATTGAACATAATTTATGTATTTAACGAATATACTTAATAATGAAAGAGCGACCATTGAAAGAAAATAGTACTGCTGTTTGAGGGCATATATGAAAGTGACAAAATTGGTAAAATACTATAGTTCTTTCTCTCTTCCACACCCTGTATGTAGCTCTCCGATCTTTCTAACAGCCACTGAAACCAAAGCAGTGCGCCGCCGCTTCCTAATGAAGCCTTTCTCGAGGCGGGAAGCAACAGATCAGTTTACTGCACACACTTCATGCCGGTCTGAGTGTGTGTGTGTTCGTGTATGTATATGTGTAAGTGTGTGTACACGTATGCGTTTAATCGGGCGTGAAATGACTTTCTAAGAAGAATAGCGAGTAAATCTTCAAGAAAATTGCGGTAAAAAACGAAATAAACCAGGAATTTCGAATATTAAGCTGACAGAGTTTTTAAATATAACCAAAATGGTGAAGATGGGGGAAGTGAAAATGTGTGGAAGGTACATAACCCGAGCAATTTAGAGAGGAAACTACGCGGAGCGTCTGGGACCAAGGAACCCGTGCAATCCTCATCTTTCACACGTAAGACATATCCCACCTCAGGATGTTAGGGTATGGAGGGCACGTATTCTTCCAAAATTCCATCTTTAACCGATGGTACACTTGAGAACTTTGAGTAATGCATTTTTCTCGTTCTCGGAGGCTTTGATCGTGCCCTACTGGCACCATCATGAGATTGGCTATACCAATTATCCTCCTCCCCATTATTATTATTATTATTTTCCTGAAGATCGGTGTCTGGAGGGCAAAAGTCGTAGCGTACGTAGGGAGCTTGTCGCTAATGCTCGGAGGCGCCGAGCCTGACGCAAGGCGCAGGTAGCTCCAACCACACACACACACACACACACACACACACACATACATACACACACGGAGCGAATCGCAGAAACGGAGTCTCTTCCTTCCTCCTCGCTCGCGCACACAACACATCACTCTTTCATGAAGGAGCCCGGGTCGCCCTCCCTTGGGTTGTGTGATTTTCCTGATTAGTATCAAAACACAATACTACCAGTCTTTCTGTATCTCTACACCAAAGAGAACCGGCCCCTAGTGCCCACGGTCTTGCTAGCCATCGTCATTCTGATCTTTATGTGAGTTTCATTATCCGATCGGAGGATCTCGTTCACGATCGAAAAGGAATGGGTGGTGCAACTAACTGTCTACTACTACTACTACTACTACTACTACTACTACTACTACTACTACTACTACTACTTATTATTATTATTATTAGTGGTAGTAGTAGTATTACAAATTATTATTATTATTATTATTATTAGTAGTAGTAGTAGTAGTAGTAGTAGTAGTATTAGTAGTAGTAGTAGTACATATTAATGTATTATCATTATTTTTTTTCTTGGCTTCTTCTCACCTCTGCCATCCTTAGAATAATTCCGAGGACTGTTGATAGATGGCGTTAGGCCGCTGAAGAAAATCCCTCCGAACCAAATGCCTAAGAAATAGTTCCCGTTTCTCTTCTTATCGATTCAACGTTCATCACCCGCTTGCTTGTTTGGAGGAGTAACATTTTTCTATTAAAAAATTGATTACAAATCTTTCCTTTGCCCGAGTTAAACATTTATATAGATTTGGAGGTTCGATAACTGAATAATAATAATAATAAATGGATCTACCACTACGTCTACTAATTAGTTGAAGAATAAATAGGGCAGGAGTTTGTTGAAATAATAATAATAATCAGAATGAATTAGTAATAACAAATTCCCAAACCGTGCTCGTTGTCAGAATTCGTGACGTGTATGAATAAGGTGGAAGAAATATCTAAGAACCTTTTTAATGGTGCCTTATCTCAACCAAAACACATCTCATTCAAACACCTAATATTGCATTAGGCCTACTCCCCTCAATATCGCTAGTTTATCCTCAATATTACCCCATTCATTATATCTTATCGCTTCCACACCTATTTTCACCTATCCTTTTTATGTAATTCTAATGAATCTTGAAAAAAGACGAAGCAGCAGCTCGTCCCTCAAACGCTCATGCCTTGCTTCGAGCCTTATCGAAATCGACGTTTCAATTTCACGGCGAAATTTCTCATATTTCCGGCAGGAAAATTCCTTGGCACTGTTATGTATCCTATCTTAGACCCAAGGGGGTATTTTTGGCACTGTTACAGAAGGTGTTTTAGCTTGAAACGACGTATACAAGGTGGCACGCCAACACGAGAGAGGAAAGAGGATTCATATTGATGATCCTTACAACAATTAAAAAACCCAAGGAAACAGATTTGGGAGTTTAGAAATCTCCTCAAGCCTCTAACATGGATTGATCGAATTTATACCCACGCACATTTGAATTCATCATTGGGTATTTGGCAAATATTAATAAACTTCAAAAGGAATTTTTAAAATGTTGATGTTTTTGCTCTTAATAATGTAAAAGATCACCTCTAAAAAAAGTTAAAACAGTTGAAAGAAAAAGAATTTCTTGTCTCATAAATTGCGAGGGGACAGTGTAGTCAGATGCCGAGTAACGACTTACAGCAGCTTCTATTCGTCTCCATGGCAACGATAACTCAACCTCCCAACCTAAACCATCCGGAAGTGAGCCCCCTTTTTATTTCTCCTCAGGATCTGCAACCAGGCCAACTTCCTTTATGACGTCATCGCTTCAGAGGTAAAGGGAGGGGAGGTGTTGATATCTAATTCGTTTTAAGGACATATGAATTCATAGTAACCATACATTAAATGTTTGGTGGGAGAAGTTAGTCATTTAATCGCGTCACTCTTCCTTTTTTTCATATGGACGAGGTCTTCTGACCTAATAATGAAATTTACATAAAGATCAGAATGACAGTGGTTGGCGAACCTGTGGTCACCAGGGGCCTGTTATCTTTGGAGAGGAAGGTAGAGAGTGGTAGTACTTCGTTTTGTCTCCCCCATCCTCTTTCCAACGAGCAGGCAACACTTCGTGGCTCAAGGGAGGGCCAGCCGCTCCGGGTTAACAGAGCATGGATATAAAAACACCTTTGGGATCGAACCAGGATGGAAGGATAATTTATTGCGTGTGCAAAGAGAGGTGGAGAAGATGCTACAGTGTTGTGATTTGGTATATACAGTGATGAGAAACAAATATTTGGACTCGTTTAAATAATTTAGTCCAGCCTTTAAATGGTAATTTGTATATGTGTTGACGAAACAGAATGAAACAAGTGATACTACATTATATTGTATTGTACTAATGAGTACATTATATTGTATTGTACTAATGAGTATATTATATTGTATTGTCGAAAAGACAAAATAACTCTAGCGATAAGAACTTAAACATTCATGGAAAATAGTTTTAAATTAGTTTATTTGCAAATTTCTTTGGTCTAGAATGTTATACAAAGATCTCGAAAGATCCGATAGGTTTCAACAATAGTTTACTTAGGTATGATTATGCGCGTAACCTCATGCAGCATCTAACCGCCATACTACATAGAACATTGTGTAATCCTTGGTAAAGGAAAAATCTCTCAGCTGATTTGAAAAACAAGATAATTGACCCCTACAGAGAGAGTGAACGTTATAGAAGTATTTCTACAGCCTTACGTGTTGCCCTCAGCGCTCTAGGTTGGATTGATATACAGTGGACCCCGGCAAATCTTAAAAGTGAAGCTGTGAGGAAAATATCTCAACGAGCTCGTTGACGGATGCCGAGATTGGTCTCGAACAACTCCTTGATTACTAATGCAGAACTGCAAGACGAGTTGCGTACGGCTATGAAAAGAACAATTAGTAATGAACTCAATAGACAAGGTCTCAGATCTAGATCACCATACAAGACCTGCTTTTTGGAGAAGACTCAATTGGGAGCAGGGTGTAAGTTTACTCAGGAGCACACAGAGAAGCCACAGCAATTTTAGATGAATGTGGTCTGATGGGACTAAACATTGAACTGTTTGGGCGGAATGGAGCGCACCATGTGTGGCGCCGTGATGGAATCGCCTATGATTGGAAGAACAGTACCCCCACAGTCAAGCATGGAGGCGGCAGCATTATAGTGTGGAGCTGTTTTTCTTTAAATGGAACTGGTGTTATTTATATAATTCATCGAACAATGAATGGAGTCAAGTAGAAAGTAAATATTGGACGATAACTTAACTTCAACTATCGAGAAGTCGGGTATGTAGGATGATTGGATGTTCCAGCAAGAATATTATTAGAAGCACAAGGCGTAAGCACGTGAGTAGTTTCACTATCATGGTCTAGTCAATCCCCTGAAAGAACAAGTGTAGAAGAGGAAATCTGCCAACCTCGCCCAATTGAAACCTCTATGTAAGGAGAAGTGGGCAGATATTCCAACATAATGTTGAAACGACCTGGTCAAGTCTTATAAGAAACGTCTGATAGCAGTCAAGCCAAATAATGGTGGTACAACGAAATATTAGGCCAACTCTATCTAGTGTCTAAATGTTGTTGTGAGAGAAGGCCCTCGAAGGATCACCGTGAGAAGAAGCCCCCTCGGAAATATCCCCTCTATTCTTTCAAGACCATGTGCGCAAGCGTGAGAATTTTAGAAATTTCGAGAAAGAATCGGTCCCTTGCTTAATCACCCGTCGCAGCTGTGTTTACTTTCGGACGCCCCCCCCCCTCCTCTGCGATAACGCTGTGCGCAGCCACATTAACCTTATCCCCATATCGCGAGGCAGGTTTCATCGTCTGGAACGACGCGTTATCATGAAATGTGTTTGCTTAGACTGGCGCCGAGAATCCCCTAGGGACCGCAAGGACCTGAGGCGTTTATCGGATCAGCCACCCGGGTATTTAACCCGAAGCTCACCATTTCTCGAGGAGATTGAAAGCCTGCCATCCACTCCGTTCAGACTGCCGTCTGTTTCGCGTGAACTCCCGTAACCCTTCGTCGTAGGTCGTCTAAGATCTCGTCAGCAGATCTACCTTCGTTAAGCTTTGGCCCCTGTTCAGAGGAAAGCTATCGAGACCCCTTCTTCCGGAAAGTCGTGCGGCCCTCTCATCTTCACCACTCCTTCAAGATTCCCGTTCTTTCGAGACTGAGACTCCCTGCCGATCTGCAGAATCATCTCGAGTTGAGATTACGTCTCTCTGTGGAGTAGAGAAAATCTCATTCTTCATCACGAAGTAATCCAACCCCATCTTCGAGTCCTCCTCGTCAGGACTCCCCGAAGTATCTTCTTGGAGATATGCGCCGTTGTCCCCCCCCCCCATCCCCCAGATCCAATTCGCCCGCGCTTGAAGGTAAAGCGATCTTGTATGGTCATCCCCAGAATACCTCATTAATCTTCATTTAACTCATTTAACTACCATAAGTAATTTGTTCACCCCTTATATATATATATATATATATATATATATATATATATATATATATATATATATATATATATATATATATATATATATATATATATATATATATATATATATTTTTAATGAAAATTAACCCACAGGAAAATGAAAAGATGAATCCAAGCACTTTCGAACTATATTTGCAAGTTCATTTTCTTATTATTGCTTTCCTCACGTGTCACTTTGTGAGTTTTTTTATTATATATATATATATATATATATATATATATATATATATATATATATATATATATATATATATATATATATATATATAAATTACCCCCTTTTATTATATATATTAAAATTATATTTTGGGGTATTGTCTTTATATATCCTTTGAACTGCAACTTGGTAAGCCATTAGTCTAAACCCGGTCAACCGTAAATCGCACTCTTTATTAATCGCCCTAGACATATCTCAAGCGGTTTTTGGTCAGCTGTCTGCCCGTGCTTGTATACGATTCTGAGCGTCGAGCTAATCTACACAGGCATACCTCCGACATTTATTTTCACCCTTATATTTGTTTTGTATTATGATGTCATAAACATTTGAAGAGTCTTTTTATTGTCTTTGTTAATTGTAATAAGTAACTTAATAATTCATAAATATATAGTTGGAAATAATTTAAACATTTTTGAGGGTCCAAATATTCTAGTTTCCACCTCACTGTATAATTGATGACGTACGCGGCCGGAGCTGCCTGTGCGTATGCCCAGAATCGACACTCTGCCTCAATGGCTGCTGCCCCTGCGAGCACCGTAAGTGTCTTATATCGTAGGGAGTCGAGCCCAGTCCCCATGCATTAAATCCGACACTTTATCCACTGTAATCGAGAGAACTCCTCGTAGGAGAATTTGTAATGATAAATGGTTGTATTAATTAACCTAAATTTGAAACTCAAATTATTATAATTAAAACCAAGATTCTCCATTGTAAAAAAAGTTAGCGTGGACCCACTAAGAATTACAAGGTGTTACTGAGTGTGTGATTGATCTAAGAGTTGGGAAAGTGATCTTAATTAATATTTCCGAGAAAAAAATAGATAAAAACGGAATTAAATTAGGTTAAGTTATATTGGGCATGGTTAAGTTAGGCTGACTGTTTGAAATAAGGAAAAAGACTATACATTTTTTAATACGTTGGGTTGACTTTATACGGCAGTTCTACCTGAAACCTCTAATTAATGTACTAATTATTTTTAATCCCATCAGATTAGCAAATTTTTTAAATTAATTGATTTTAACATAATATATACAGTTATGGGCAAATGTTTTGAGACTTTATATTTTTCTTATAGGAAAATTATTATAACTAATTGTCGTAGGTCAGGTTAGATCTCCTGACCTCCGTTTGCTTTCCGTGTCTCGGAGAGGATAGCGGATAGCACTGGGGCAACTCGGCAATTGGGCCTTGCCTCAAATAATGCAATTTAACTATGGGTTGCAATGAATCTCGTAAGAGTGACTGGTTTCCTTATGACAACAGCTACACCTGACAAAGTTTAATCAACTATCTAGTAAGTTCTGGATATCAAACTGGGCGAAACAAAATAATTTTTACTACTGTGCAAACAAAAAGATAAATGCAAAGAAATAACTGAGCGAATTAGTTTAGAATGTTGGCTCCCAGTGGGAGCCGTGAGTATACACAAGCGGCCACACGCGACCGACAAAGGGGACTCCAAATCCCGGTCGATCTCCCACCCAAAGATTTTGCTGCTCGAGAGGAGAAGGGGTATGGGCGTCGAGCTCGATTACTTTCCAACAGCACCGGTTGGGTTTGCACTTACGGTAGATTAGTACTCGGCCTGTTTGAAGTTATGACGGAAGATACAACCTGTCTTCCAGTAACCACTGCCAGCCTCGAAAGTAGGGATCGAGGGAGTATTTTGCCGGGGGAAGCTGGGCTCTAATATGGTAGTGTATAAGTTTCTCTCTCTATAGGAAGCTTACATCGAGCAATTATTTCTCGATGCTAGGAAGTTTACATCGAGATTTTATTCTTTTATTCTTGTCTTCGGGCTCTTGGGGTATGAGAGGCCGAGAGAAAGAAGCTATAAGCAGAGACAAAATAGACACTCGTAATGACAATGCAAACAATCAGGGTACCGAGAGGTATTTCAACAGTTATGGTCGGGTCTTATTTAAGTCTGGAATTATTCGGAAGACAATGAATGTTTTAGTCAATATTTAACATTTATCACATCTTAATTCCCACCTACACTCGGCCAGCAATAAGTCTGCAGGACTTACCTTATGCGTCGTGTCCTCTTGGCAAAATACTAATTTTGCCCAAGTCGATGCTTTACTATTTATACAGAGCCGCCGGAAGTGAATTTTAGACAGTTCACGACATCTCGCGGAACCTCCCATTGTTACAATTAGACTCGCTATTTGGGACGTCTTATTCGAACGGAAGTTAAGTGTCTTAAGTGAAGCCAATCTCATTAGCATATTTTTGACTCGAATTTGGCCGGACTGCTGTAACTAATTTAGCTAATCTGCTATAATTGATGCGTAGCATTCCCGTCCTACGTGTCTCTCTCTCTTTCTCTGACACTAATCAAACGTTGCATTTTGTTTTAATTTTTTTTTAGCATTATTTTTAGGGGGAAATATAGAAAAATTTAGATCCCAAACCCATTTTTATTAATAAATGCAGTCCTTTGATGTGAGCAGTTAATATTTACAATGATGTCCCTTATTTTTCAGGCCTGCTTCAATTCGTTTTGGCATTCTGGAGACCAAATTTGTGATGATATCTTGACTTATATCTCTTCATTTTTGTTCATTAAGCACCCACAACTTCTCACAATTGAATGGCTTCTGTTTATCAACCGTCAGAATGATTAACGCCCACAAATTTCCAATTGAGTTCAATTCTGGAGAATTCCCGAGGCAAGGTCGTAAAAGATTGATGTTATTTTCAGGCAAGAACTTTGTTATTGATTTTTTTTTGTGACCAGGTGCATCACCATGCTGAAAAATACAATTATAAACCTAAAATTGGTCCTGAACTGTTGGAAAAAAGTGCTGATAAAGCACGTTTTGTTACCATTTTTTATTCATGGCAATGTCCATGGGCAAAACTGTTAGTGCTTCACTCCCCCTAGATGAGAAACAGACCCAGAAATGGAGACTGCTCGGATGCTTCATCTTGGGCACGACACAGGACTCGTGAAAATACTGTCCTTTTCTCATCCTAACGAGCGATCTTCCAAGAGTTCAGAACGAGCGGAAGGGAGCTTCATCGGAGAATATCGGTGCCGCAGTCTTCAACAATCCATCCTTTATATTTCTCGACTTGAAACCCTTGTTGAAATGTTTCCGCCTCACTATGGAGCTGAAGCGTTCACACCTGCCTATTTCTAATGGTGAGCAAGATTGGCAGAGGAGTGTAATTAAGGATTATAATTAAAGATTATAAAGATGGTGATCTTGATGCAATACCCTTAGCATCTATCTTGCATTTCAGTCTATTTTGGTGCATAGCAACAATGGTTGCACGCTTTTCTTTGGAAGGAACTATTTCTGGAATTGAAAAAATCAAACATTTTTTCTTGGATAAAATATTACGTAATAAATTATATTTACACAATATTATTAATTTAACCCATATATGTCTCCATGTTATGCTTTTGGTCGAATAGCAAAGCTCCAAGGATTGAAACTCTCCTCCTACATGAACAGGACCAGAGCTTGATTTTGTATTCAGTGAAGGAATGGAGTTTTTTTTAGTTTTTTTTTAAGAGATTGTCGATTCCGCGTACGGGTGGAGGAAGCCCTCTCTGAGCCAAGGGAGCCGGGAGAGAGGTCCCGCAGGAAAGTATCCCCAGTGTCACACTTTTTGTCCTGACCATCAACGGTATCATCTCGGTACTGCCAAAAGATGTTATTGCTACACTCTACATGAAAAACCTTTCGATCTCTTTTGTTTCGACCCAGATGCCAACTCTGGAGCGTCGACTCCAAAAGACATTGGACCACATTCTGGCTTTAAAGAAGATTAAAGGTTTCGGTTTTCCTTGGCCAAGACTAAGGTGGTGTACCTTTGCCGTCATCCGCGGCTACACCCCTACCCAGAATTGTTCCTAAACAGGGTTCGCCTAGAAGTGGTGAATTCGCATTGTTTCCTTGGTCCTGTTTTCGACCGAGACCTTACCTTGAAGGCTCATATTCGCAGGCTTAGGCTCTCTCGTATCCCCGTCATGGAAATTTTTTGTCCGTGACATTCACCACTTATGGTGCTGATAGGACTACTGATTTCCTTTTCTATCGATCCTTTATTCGGTCAAAGTTTGACTCGATCCACAAATCTGTCTCCGCTTGACAACCGGTGCCTTCCACACGTCCCACACTGAGAGCCTACTTGTCGATATAGTGGAGATGCAACTCGCTCTGCGCCGTACACAGTGCATTCTGTGCTTGTTCGCACGAGCCCAGCGAGTCCCTCAGTCGCCATCTGCCCAGGACCCCATCCTGGAGGGTACCACCTTTGACTCTTTATCGTCACGACTCTCGTCCCAAAGCTTCTACAGCGCCGGGAGTATCGTGATCGACCTTTATGGAACATACTTCATGTCACGCTGGATCAATGCAAGTGTACACATATGGCCCTGAATCCCAGAAGAGACGCCCTCCTGGGACTTGGAACCATCCGTGTACATTGACGGCCTATGGCCTCTGTTTGAAATCAGCGGGGCTCTACCAGGCTCTGGCTCTGTCTTCACTGCCGAGCTGGTTGCAATACACTTCTCGGTACGAGGGATAAGGCCTCATGCCCAGTTTTGAGACCAGAATATGAGCTTTAGTGACTCACAAAGCACCCTGAGTGCTCTCGGAAACTTGTTATCTCCACATAACTCTGGTTTATGGTATCTTTGACGCCACGCTTGCCTCAAGCCGACCGAGTGTTGAGATTATCTTTTCCTGTATTCATGGACATGTGGGGATTGCGAGGAATAAACGCGCCCATGAGGGCGTCAAAGACTCCGTGAGGACTGGGCGACCAGACAAGCGATTCGTTCTTCCTCACGCCGATTACATGGCACGAATTAGGTCAGCCCTCTGGCCTGCTTACTAAAGAAGATGTGAGACAGCGAGGGGAACTTAAAGTTGCGTGCTATTGCGCCACGACTGTTCCTATGTGTAGTGGTATGACATTATATTATATCAATACCATATTATATCTATGGGGAAGGGACCAATAACTTGAAGGCGAACCGACAAAAGGGACGGAAAACCGCGAGTTTCGATGGGCGAAAATGCGAGATAAGAGTGCAACGAAGTCAGGTAACATATGGGCAATGGCAAATCTCAAGGTTATTTAAAGAGGCATGTACAAAAATATAATTTTATTTACATAAAAATAATGAGAGAAATGATGGGCAAAAATTACATCAGGTAATAAATGGGCAAAATTACATCAGATGAACGAAGGAGGGGTGGGGGGATTGTAGTTATGAATCAGACTATGAAGTTAAAGCTTAAGGTGTTACGGGAGGAGTCTATTCAAATAGGGGGAATTGACGCAAATGGGTTACTGAAGGGGGAGAGGGGTTGGCTTACAGAAGATTCCGGGTGAGACGACGGGGTAAGGCTTCACGATGTCTTCTGCACGTGAGGCGAGGGCGCTAAAAACTTCTGAGCGGGAACTTAAAGTGATGACGGTTCTCCAAAACAAGGAAGGGGGGGCGGTGACGTCCAGTCCATGGGAGAGTATTTCGGCCACCCGAAAACGAGGGGTGAACGAGGAGGGTTTCGACAGGAGTTGATGAGAGAAGTCGGAAAAATCACTCGGTAGTGATCGTTAAATGGAATTACCTCACTGGCTGGGGCTAATTCCAATACACAAATAGTTCAGCTGTCACTTTGCTTTGTTGTTAGCACCTGACTTGGAACTAGGGGGAATCTTCTTGGGTCCGGGCGAGACTTCTCAACTCTGTGTCTGTCTCATGGGAAACGAGCAATATATATGTCTGAGGCTCTCCTCGCGGGGGCGGGGGGTTAGTGGGAAACAGCTCTACTCTCGAATGGCCTCGAATCTTCTTGCAGAGGATATTCTAACCCGTGTAAAGGTGAATCGTGGTGGACGCGGTTCGAGGCTACCGCTTGTGGAAGGGGGGTTAGGCTTACCAATTTAAGCCTAACAGAGCCTTCTACAGCGCAAGGAAGTTCCGTGCTGGACAAGAAATTCCACGTGGAATTCCCTCACACCATGGACCTACCCCTGAATGCCGCGACGGTTTCAGGTCGCTTTCTGTCATCTCCGAATTGGACACACTCGTGGGACGCATCGCCATTTGAATGTGCGTGGATGTGGAGAGAATGTGGAGAGAAATGAAATTGGTTGTCTCTTTGAAAAAGGAAAAATGGATGTTCTGGCCCTGAATGAAACAAAGTTGAAAGGAAAAGGCTTAGAATGGCTTAAAATCAGGAGTAAATGAGAGAGTGAGAGCGAAACATAGGCTGGCGCTACTGATGAGTGAGGAAGTGTGTAAGAGAGTACAAGGAGGTAAATTTAAGAGTGTTGTAGGTGCAAGTGAAGTTCAGATGCGAAAAGTGGGTGATAGTGAGCGTATATGGTCCACATGTAAGTGAACCTGCTAGTGTGAAAAAAGTGTTTTGTGAAGAACTGAATGGATGTCTGCAAATTTTTAATGTAAATGAGAAAGTAGTTGTAATGGGTGACCTGAACTCGAGTAGTGAATGAGATAGTCGGGAGATACAGAGTGCTGGGAGTGAATGATAATGGTGTAAGGCTCGTGGAAATGTGTGTTGAAAGAGAAATGGTAGCTATTAACACATTGTTTGAAAAGAAAGAGCACAAGAATTATTCTTGGGGAAGAGTGGGTAGGCAGGTTGGAGAAAGGGTGATTGAGGATCAAAGAAGCATGTTAGACTATCTTCTGATAGTAAGAGAGAATGTGAAGAGACTTTTGGATGTAGATGTAAAGAAGGGGGTGATGGGAGACTTATCCGACCATCACCTGGTGATAGCAGAAGTAAGATTAGAGAGTGAATGGGTTGGCAAACGAAAGAGCTTGCCAAAGAAGGAAGTAGTAACGGTGGAGAAGCTGAAAGAAGCGACGTGCAAGGAAGAATACAAAGAGTTGGTTGCAAGGAAGTGGAGAGTGATAAGGTAGTCTGAGGATTTGGGTGTGGAAGATGAGTGGAAGTTGATGCGTGAGAGGATACAAGAAGCTACCAGGAAAGCATGTTGAATTAGGGTGCTTGGAGAAGGGGGAGTTAGGAAGAGTAGCGAATGATGGAATGCTGAAGTGGAAATGCTAGTGAAAGGAAAGCGTGAACAGTTCAACAGGTAAGACAAAATAGAAGCGCTAAATAACAAGGGAAAGTATAGGAGGAAGCGACAGGAAGTGAAAAATCGAGGGGCTGAACTGAAGAAAGAAGGAATGATAGGTGGAGTGAAAGAGTGTCTGAGTGCTTTAGAGAGAATAAAAAGCAGTTTGGGAAGGAAGTAAATTAAGTGAGAAAGAAGAAATAAGAGATAGAAATGAGAGTGAAGAATGGAAGGGGTGAAATAATCAGTACAGATGAACAAGTAAGGAAGAGATGCGGAGAATATTTTGAAAATTTGCTAAATATGGACGATATTAGAGAAATACAGCTATTATGTCTTGGAAGAGTTGGGATGACATCAGAGAGAATTAGAGAGAGTGAAAGAAATAGCAAAAAGGAAGTGGAAGAGGTGGTGAAGGGTACAAAAAGTGGAAAGTCGGCGGGTATGGATGAGATAACAAGAGCGATGCTGAAAGCGGTAAAAGATTGTGTAATAGAGGGGTTGGTGAGGTTGCTTAATGTATGTATGGACCAGGGGTGTGTGCCGGAAGATTAGAGGAATGCATGTATTGTTCAAATTTACAAGAGAAAGGGTGAAAGAATTGGGTGTGGTAGTTATAGGGGTATAGGTCTGCCAAGTGTGCCTGGAAAGGTATATGGACGAGTCTTGAGTGAAAGAGTTAGGAGGTGCACGGAAAGTCTGATTGGAGAGGAACAAATGGGGTTTAGGAAGGGGAGGGGGTATGTGGATAAGATTTTTACCTTGAAGAATATATGTGAAAAGTACCTGAAAAAGAAAAAAGTGTGCACATGGCATTTATGGATCTGGAGAAAGCGTATGAAAGAGTGGACCGAAAGGGGATGTAAAATGTGTTGAGAATGCTTGGGATTGAATGCACACTAATAGGAGCTATCCAAAGCTTTTATGATGACTGTAAAGCATATGTGAGGGTTGTGACTAAGGAAGGTGACTGGTTCTGTGTAAAAACTGGACTGTAAAGCATGTGTGAGGGTTGGGACTCAGGAAGGTGACTGGTTCTGTGTAAAAACTGGACTCAGATAAGGATGCGTGATGTCACCCTGGCTGTTCAATCTCTATATGGATAGCGTTGTGAGAGAGGTGAAATCAAGAGTGAGAGATAAGGGTGCAGCATTAGTGAGTGAAAATGGAGAGATATGCGAGCTAGAACAATTGTTGTTTGCGGATGATTCAATACTGGTGGCTGACTCAAAAGGGAAACTACAAGCACTGGTCAATGCGTTTGAGATTGTGTGTGACACAATATATATATATATATATATATATATATATATATATATATATATATATATATATATATATATATATATATATATATATATATATATATATATATATAATTTAAAATTAAATGACAGGTGAGATATAATAGATGTATGTATTTAAGGACCCAAAGAAATAAAAACTGATATCACAACCCGGAAAAACGCTAAGGAAAATATTACGTGAACCATTGAAAGCTTGAGAAAGAAAATGGGAGATTTAGAAACGGAGAAAATACTTGTCTTCTCTCAATGGATAAAAAACCTACACTTCGTTATTCAAAAGGCTTCTTGAATTAACCTTTTTTGGGGGGGAGGGGAGAGGCTGAGAATGGTAGCTCAGTCAATCAGCGTTGTGGTCATAATAGCGGCGAGCGCTTGATGACAGAGGTTCAAATTCAACTCCTTTATTCATTTTCATATAACGGTTTGAATAGTTTTCCTATTTTCTCCGTTTCTATATCTCCCATTTTCTTTCTTTAGCTTTCAATGGTTCACGTAATATTTTCCTTAGCGTTTCTCCGGGTTTTGACACCAGTTTTCATTTCTTTGGGCCTATATATATATATATATATATATATATATATATATATATATATATATATATATATATATATATATATATATATATATATATATATATATATATATATATATATATATATATATAAAGTAGCTCATCCATGGAGAGGCAGAACTGGAACCACTTTAGTAAGTTTGCGCTTGTACAGTAGATCAATCAATTAAGAAGAATTATGATTTCAGGTCGCACACTTAAGTATCATCGTATGCAGATGCAGATTTGGGAATTATAAATAATGACACTAAATAACAATTTTTGCAAAAGTTTTGTTTATTATGATTACTCTTTGTTAATCAATTATCTGCTCTGATTTCAAGATTTTCTTTCTTAGCTTTCTTGATTACACCTTCTGGGGGATACAAAATTTATCCCGTACCACATCAATCAGAAAATGTAAGAAAACTTCTCGTAATATTCTACATCAATTTTACTTCTATGTAGAATCGAGTATTAATTTCATTCATATTTTGGTTGAAGCTGATAAATGTAGTGTCATTTCGTTTTTTTACCTGAAGATCTAATGGATTTTTCATCATAAAGAGTGAGCAAGTAGTGGCAGCAAATAAATGGATGATGCATTCGTGCAAATAATGACTACTCATCTCCACTTTTCAAATCGAAATGAACTGGATGATTTAATCTTAGGCCTCAATAAGTCAGGAGCTGGACTTTAACATCTAGGCTGAAAGAATGGAATTTACTAGGGAAAGTCTGCCTGACATCTTTGTGCCAGAAATGACATGAAGAACTTGAAATTTATTTTGATGTTTGTGGGGATCTTTTTCTGCATATATTCTAATGGTTTGTTTACCGCTGTTGTATTGAAGATATATCGCCCTAGAGTTAATATGTGAACTCTGTTGCGTGGCAAAATAATACATATGAAACATGAAAAAATGCATATGAACAGACCCATTTTTAATTAGTGTAATAATTCATACAGTTGTGGTAATTAACATTTGTGAGATGCATATATGTAGGCTGACAGAGAAAGAGAGAGAGACACGTAGGACGGGAATGCTACGCATCAATTATAGCAGATTAGCTAATTTTGTTACAGCAGTTGGCCAAATTCGAGTCAAAAATATGCTAATGAGATCGGCTTCTTTTGAAGACACTTAACTTCTGTTCGAATAAGACGTCCCAAATAGCTAGTCTAATTGTAACAATGGGAGGTTCCGCGAGATGTCGTGAACTGTCTAAAATTCACTTCCAGCGGCTTTGTATAAATAGTAAAGCATTGGCCTGGGCAAAATTAGTATTTTGCCAAAAGGACATGACGCAAAAGTTAAGGCTTGCAGACTTATTGCTGGCCGAGTGTAGGTGGGAATTAAGATGTGATAAATGTTAAATATTGACTAAAACATTCATTGTCGTCCGAATAATTCCAGACTTAAATAAGACCCGGCCATAACTATTGAAATAAGATCCAGAACCTTGATTGCTTGCAATGTCATTACGAGTGTCTATTTTGTCTCTCCTTATACCTTCTTTCTCTCGGCCTCTCATACCCCAAGAGCCCGAAGACAAGAATAAAAGAAAAAAATCTCGATGTAAGCTTCCTAGAGAGATAGAAACTTATACACTACCATATTAGAGCCCAGCTTCTCCCCGGCAAAATACTCCCTCGATCCCTACTTTCGAGGCTGGCAGTGGTTACTGGATGACAGCTTTTATCTTCCGTTAACTTCGAACAGGCCGAGTACTAATCGACCGTAAGTGCAAACCCAACCCTTGCTGTTGGAAAGTAATCGAGCTCGACGCCCATACCCCTTCTCCTCTCGAGCAGCAAAATCTTTGGGTGGGAGATCGACCCGGAATTGGAGTTCCCTTTGTCAGTCTCATGCGGCCGCTTGTGTATACTCACGGCTCCCACCTGGAGCTTACATTCTAAACCTATTCACACAGTTATTCGTTTGTATTTATCTTTCATGTCCTTTATTTTATTTTGATTTGTACACTAGTAAAGATTACTTTGTTTCGCCCAGTTTGATATTTAGAAGCTCCTAGATAGTTGATTTAATTCTACCAAATTTGTTATAAGGAAACTAGTCACTCTTACGATATTCATTGCAACCCATAGTTAACTTGCATCATTCGAGGCAAGGCCTAATTGCAGAGTTGCCCCGCGTGCTATCCGCTATTTTCTCCGTGACCTGGAAATCAAACGGAGGTCAGGAGATCTAACCTGACTTACGGCATAGGCACTGGTGAAAAAAATCTACAAAGCTTTCCAATGCTAATATCCTCTGGACCAAAACTCATTCAAAAACACAGTAAAAAAAAATAATGTGATAAACTAAACAAAATAAGCATTAAACTGGAAATAGGAGTATTAAGGTTCAGGGTTAAACAGATTGCGAGAGCAAAATTATTCCCAAATCTTACAGGATCCAAATCACACAGCGCGCAAAGCTTCTAAAAAAATATAAATTTGTCTCCATTACCATGAAACTATGGACTATATAGAAGAAACAACCATTTGGACTCAATGCTACAATGTACATTTCCAAAAATCTTAAATTTCAGTACGTAAGAAGGTAGGAGCCAAAAATCGGGCCTACTAACTCCCATTTTAAGCCTCCTCCTGTCTGTTTCTTGTTATTTTGTCGTAGAGTGCTAATTTGGACGACTCAAGTTAGTTTAGGTGATAAATATCAGAGCGTCGTTTCAAAGACCTAACTTTGGGAGTGTAAAGAATCTAAAAGACATTTTTTCGGGGGGGGGGGGGGTCGCCGAAATGATTCGTCTAAAGTCATTTACACCTCTGTATATACTTTTACATTTATATTTAACTAATTTTAAGTGACATTTTTTATACTATTACAAAATTTACACTTTGCCCTTTATTTTCTACCATTTCTAGTTACCATCATTGTTTCTCCATGCTGTTGCTTTTAGATATCTTTGTTTTTCATTATTTATAAGGCCCACCTAGACGTATTTTTCTATAGACATTTCACTCACCGGAATCAAACTTTTAATGATAGTTCTTCCAGCAACCTTCATTCTTTTACATACTCGTCGTATTTTTACAAATTTCTATATCCATTGTAAAGGTTTTAATATTTGAATCTCGAATTTCACCGTCTCGGTAAAAGTTGCTGGAACTTCCTAAGAAACACTTGAATTTCGTGCATCTCTTGGCCTATGGAGATTTTGGGGTATTTGTATTTCAAATGTTAATTAAAGATACCTTAGGTAGGAGAGCTTATGCAGGGTTGATTTAGATATTGAACCATAGTAATTTACTCTAAACTAAATTAATTAACATGTGAAATACAAACACCTAAAAATTAAGATGGAAAAGGAGACCTAAATAGCCTAATATAAACTAATTAACATGTAAAATACAAATACATAAAGATCACAATAGGTGAAGAGCTTAAACTGGCCTGAACAAACAAAACAAAAAAATACCCAGAAATGCTAAGAGTCAATGAGAACTAAATAAACAAACGTAGCCTAAACTAATTAAAAGGTAAAATACAAACACCAAAAAATTACAATAAGCGAATAGACGAAGAAGCTTAATCTCTTAAACTAATTAACATGTAAAAATACAAGTACTTAAAATCATAATAGGCTGTGAGACCCATAAAACTCACAAGATTCCTCCTACCTATGTCCCAAACCAGAGTCACCTTGATGATAAGCTTCAAACTTTTAACGCATACACTTAGTGCACTCCTTATTACATACTCTATATTACACCACTTGTTACATATACTTTCACCTCAACTTGTGGAGACATTCAACCCCTCTATAATTCAACAGGAAATAGTAAATACTCTAAATTTAGGCCCACGGTCTCGCCTATTTCCGTCCGCCATTAGAGGAGAAAAAAACCCATAAAAAATGGATTAACCAAATTGTCCTGATTCCAATCGATCTAGACATGTAAACATACCTTACACCTTCACAGACATAATAAATACACACAAACACCACGTGCACAAACACACAATACAGGAGCCGGGTATGCTTTGAAGCCAACTATACAAGTCGCCAGTGCCAATGAGGGGAATTTCAGACTGTCTCGCCGAGAGGAATGTCTCATTATTGTCTCTTCTGGTGCCACCAAGGGAAACTTTTTATTATATGGAAGGAGCTAGGTGGCACTAAGCCCCGAGGCAATTGGTACCCTGGGTAGAAAAGGAGGAAGGAAAAAACTCAGATAACAGATATGTGGCACTAAACCCCGAGGTAACTGTCACCTGGGCTACGAAACAGAAATTAGTATATACGGAGATAGGGGGTACTATATCCCGGGAGAACTGACCCCCTTGGTAGAAAAGGAGAAATTGTATACACGGAAACAGAAATGGCACTAAGCGCCGGGAAAACTGGCACCTTGGGTATAAAAGCAAGAAAAAGTATACATGGATAACGGATATGTGGCACTAAGTCCAGGAGCAAGGGGCACCGGGGTTGGAGAAGGGAGAATGAATATACATGGAAGCAGCCGACACTTAGGCTTGGTAATATGCCCCCCCCCCCCCTCCCCAGGCATTAAAGGGTATACTTGAAAGACCCACGCGGCACAAAGCCCCGTGGAAGCTGGTACCCAGTTAGAAAGGCAGCACGTGATAGAAAAGAGGGAAAATTATTAAGGAAAATACCTTTGAGGATCCAAGAAATTTCCTTTGACACGAGACCGATTTCTTAGGGAAAACTCGTGTAATCCAACGTGAACAAGATGACTCATACCAAATACCTGGACACGTAGACAGACGGAAGAAGAAAAATAAAAAGAAGAGAGTGAAAAAAGGAAGAACGCAGCCTCTCATAAGCTCAGACTTGACCCCCCTCCCCCTCCTCCATCAGGTGAAAATATCCCACAAGGGGCTGCGCTATCAATAAGTTCAGGAGGGTTGGGTATCTTTGCACGATAAGTAGTCCCCTCTTTTAGCCACTCGGTCTTCTACTGATTTGCAATTCCACCTTACTTTGGCGAACTTTTTGTTAATAGATTTCTGGAAGATTTCTCTCGTTGGTAGACGTTTTTTTAAAAATGCGGATATTGGTATCTCCTACCTCTGATCGGAAGAAGGGGATAAGGACCTCCATGGAGATGGTGGCGAATGGGGCCTACCAAACCGAGGGAGAACGAGTTCCATCGTTGAGCGCAGCTAAGCTACATCGACTGTGGTTAGTTGCCGGATGGAGTCACGATTCAAGTCTAGTTCAAGACATATCCCCCTCCCCATGGGTTGTATAGACTATTACACTTAGTGTCTGGAGGCCTGCCCGCCCCCCGTTCCGAATGCCCCCGGTAGTCTCACACTAGATTGAGATTACTTGGGCTCTATTCATTCTAGACATTTGCATCTTTTATCCCTGGTCGTGGCTGGGAGGGGAGAGGGGCTGGCTCACTCCTTCCTCTATGCTCTGGTTGAAGTGGTGGTTATTTTAACATGTCTGCATTCTTTCCACCCTTTTCTCCTTTCACTGCCCCCCCCCCCTCCCCGACACACAAGGGGGTATCAGGTGTAGCATGGACAACCTTGCTGCAGCTGACATCTAGAGGATTGTATGCCTTCAGGCTACAACACCCTCAGTTTGATCTTCAGGTCTTAATACCCGCGCTAGGAATTGCGCCTATTGTTAGAATTATTACCCCGAAAGCAGGACAAAGCTAACCAAGATTTGGAAAGTATAGTGATCTCTCCAGAAAACTTATTCGATACGATGTTTAGTTCCGAATGCTCACGTTAGTTAGAGTTTAGTTTAAGGGTAATTTAAGAGTTTGAGGAGAGTTTGAGAGAAGTTTGATGGTTCCGAAATGGATAGAAGGTTAAGAGTTTGAAGGACCGAAGGTTAAATTAATTTAGGCCAGAGAGGAGCAAAGGGGGAAGAGAGTTTGATGGAAATTCGAGGGAACTCGCAGAACCAATGCGAAAAAAAGGGTATAAAAACTTACTTGGCCGGAGAACCCGGGCAAGGACCTTACTTGCGAGGAGGAGTCGTTCGCGGTGCCTCACACTTCAGAAGTTTTCCGTCCGGCCGAGTCCCAGCGTTTGAAGAGAGTTTTGACTGTAGACGGTTCCTTCTTCATCCAAGCTTCGCAACGGTTCTGCCCAGAGTCCAGGAGTTTGCATAAATAAGAGTTTCAGCTAGTTGTTTCTTCCTCCAGCTTGTGATTAATAGTGGCCCTTTGTCCCTCCTGCAAGGGTTTTTTCAAGGAATGGGAAAGGGGAAAGTTGGGGGATGATTAGGGGGAAGGAGTCGAGTGAAGCTGGCGTGCTAGGTCCCTGTGCCTGCAATAAACCAATTAAACACCGAGGTGGGGAGTGGAGCTAAGAGTCTCGTCTCTATGCCTAAGAAGACCAACTGCCCTTTTCCCCACTTTAGAACCATAAACCATTTGGTCAGTCTTCGATCGCTAAAAAGTGGGCCATAGAGAGAGAAGGGGGAGGGGGGACCCAATACAGGAGAAAATCCAAACTATCTACTTTGGACTTACATGTGTTCATGCACGCTCACACAGACGCATGTGTAAGACTGTGCAATAAGCCCTGCAATCCTAACAACCTCCCGGCCAGAGAAGGTTAACAACAACATAAGGTTGTGAAGCTTAAGCAAGTACTCCTGAAATTTAGTTAGGGGCAAAACTCGGGAAAACATAACAGAGTATTTGTGATGAGACATTTGAAGGAGGTACTTAAATAAGTATACAAGGGGAGGTATTTGAAGGGGGAACATTAGAGAGGAATTTTAAGTTTTGGATCTATCTAGTTCGACGTGATCAAGTGTGTGACTTGATCACGAGTTTGAAGTTTTGAAACGATCAAGTATTAGACCTCATCATGTGTTTGAGGTTTTGAATGAAATTTGATTGATTTTGAGGTGATCAAGTGTCAGGCTTGATTATGAATGAAGTTTTGAAATGATCAAGTATTAGGCTTGATCATAAGTTTGATGAAGTTTGAATGATTTTTGATAAGTTTTGAGGTGATTAAGTGTCATACTTGATCACGAGTTTGAAGTTTTGAATGAAGTTTGAGGTGATCAAGTGTCAGACTTGATCACGAGTTTGATGACGTTTTGAAACGATCACGTACTAGCCTTGATCATGTGTTTAATGAAGTTTTGAATGATTTTGATAAGTTTTGAGATGATCAAGTATTAGAATTGATCATGGGTTTGATGAAGTTTTGAAATGATCAAGTTTAGAGATGATCAAGTGTCTGACTTGATCATCAATGGTGAAGTTTAGAAATGATCAAGTTTGATCAAGAATTTGATGAAGTTTGAAATGATGTTTGAGCCTTCGGGAAATATGTCATTTTATGGTGCATAAAAATAAAGGAATATAACCTTTTGTAGATAAACAATAGCTATGAACATTCTTAACAGTTTGGCGGGTGGAGGCAACTCCAAATCCTTGGTTCTTAAGGCGGGTGAGAGTGGAGTCAAGTCCAAGATGTCTGCATTTCAAATGAAGATTTTGAATGATTAAATTAGATCAATTTTTGGAAACAATAGACCGAAATCTGTAGTGAGACGTGCTGGCATCGCAAATTATTTTAAGTTTTACCCCACCATCATCCACAACGGCATAGCGTGGAATTTTCCACTTCGACCAACTTCACCAGATCGATGCGAAGTTTTTCACACGACACGACATCGCAAGAAATTGGACTATCCCAATCCAACCTCTTAGACCACAGCTTTCTCAAGAGCAGTTTACTACGAAAAGAAACGGCTGATATAATCTGAGGGGGGTCAAACAATTTAGAAATCATTGATAAGACTTTACACTTAGTTTTAACGACTTCATCGGATTTAGGGGCAATTAATTATTTAAACTTAAGGGTGACAATATTTAGGAAAACTCTCGAAATGATGTTTTAAATGAAATTTAACGCAAAGGTGGAGAAGGTTAGATTGAAGACGAGCTACTTTTATCCATAAAAAAACGAGTCTGCCTTCTTTAAGCAAAAAATGCAGAAACGATACTTGTCGCTCTCTGACTTCAATTGAATTTGAAGAAAGTCTTGTTCATGTCGGAAAGTAAAACAAATTTGTTAGAGCGAAATCTACAAAGAAGGGAAAACAGAGAAGCAAGTAAATTTACTCCTCCGAAGGAAGCTTCGTTTAGAGAAGACGCCTGGCAACATTTCAAAGAGCAATTAAACACAGGTCGTACTTTCGTGGTAGTCTGATAAACTGCATAATTTTATATCTGTCAGTCAACTCCACATCGGCATACTTTAACCCGAGAGATTATAGGGAAAACAGATACTCTAGGCCGAAATCTAATTCAAGTTCTGATTTTGTGAAATTCAAAGGATGTAAATTAGGCCATTGGGGCCAAGTAACCTCATTGCCCACTTCGTTCCCCACCTCGTTCTCGGAATCGGTGGAGCCGGCCCCCTTCGGATTACCATCTAGGAGGAAATTACCATTATCTGTGTACAAGTCTTTTGAGTATTGTGGGGGATGTTTGTAGTTATTTGGAGTGAAGTGCTCCCCAACGGACAAGCCCACCCGTGAATTGGTAATTGCAACCAACTGAGGATCAATGGCTGTTTTTTGAAGCATGGCGGCCTGGGGTCAAGGGTATCGCGAGTGACCCCCTATTTTCGAGGTATCGTTTATTTGGTAGATACTTCCGTAAGGTATCAGGCCCTTCTCTGTCTCCAGTGAGGCTCTTCCCATGCAACGCCTATTTGAGAACTTCATATTTTGTATGGCGTCAACCTCCAGCAGACACCCTATTCCCGTTATTCTATCCCCTTGAACAAAGGGTTGGAAAAAGGCCTGTCTACCAGTTTGATGTCCTTTTCCACTAGGACCAGAATTAAACCTTCGACTCCTTTTACCTTAAAATCCAAGTTTAAATTGGAATCGACCAGGAATTTGATCGACATTTGGAGAGATCCGAAGCTAAAGACCACCCCTAATTCCCCTATGCGTGTGATTTTTGACCCGATGAATATTTTGATCGTACACGAATACGAGGGTAATTCCTTCTTATTGGCACCCATTTGGGAAGCCACGGATTCAGAGATGTACGACCTTTGGCTCGCTAGATCGAGTAGGCAACGCACAGGTTAGAATACTCCCCAATCCAAGATACCCCGTCAGAGTAGGAAATTTGAATGGAGTTTTGGACTAAGGGAACCTTTGGCTACTTTCACATCCGACTCTAGAGTCATAATCTGCCCCAGATTTAGTCACAAATTTAAATCTCGTCTGACAGGAATGGGGCAAAGAGCAGATATGTGCGTTTTCTCCTGACAGAACTTACACGGGTACGAGAGGAAGCGTTTGATCGCTGGACACGATTCTGGTGAATGTCGCGTGGAGGAACAACGAGAACACATACTTAGTTCTAATCATCGTTGAATGCTAATAAGAGGGGTTTCGTATAAGTAACAATTAACTAAGTTGTGAGCTCCGGAGCACAACTTTCACTCAGAAAAGAGGGAGTTTGAGTTTAAGTTTGACGGGAGGATTGAATTGGAAGTTTGAGTTTTGATATTATGATTGGGTTTAGACTTGCTCTTTGAAAGTGACGCCTCTCCGCCGAGAGGGGGCGAAATATTAGTTTAAAGGTTTGAACAGATAGTGGAGGCTTAGAGAAGGGGTACTGAGATTTATCAACAGTTTTGAAAGCAGGAGGTTGAGAAGAGTTAGGTTTAGCACATCTCTCGGAGGTAATCCTCCTTGCCGGGGCCCGAAAAGCACCTAGATTTTTAGAGGCCTCTGATTATACTGCTATAGTTGTCTAAGATTTGTGCCAGGGGATGATAGTCAGTCTTGGTAGTCAACCTTAGCTCCTTTTTAAAGTTTGAGGGTAATTTACTATAAATTACATTGGATATCACGATATTTCCAGCGCTGTCTTCCTTGAAAAAATCAATCTCAAATCCTTTCAATTCATACAAGATGGCCCGGATTTCATTGAGGAACATTGGTAGTTTGTGGAAACTCGAGTAAGGGATATTCTCGTAGTTTAAGATCTTAGATAAATAGGAGTCGAGAACCGCGTTTTTGTCCAGGAATTTCCTTTCAAATAATTCCAAAGCAACCCCGTAATTAGCATCCGTACTTCCCAGATACTTGACTATGAAGTACGCGTAATCTTTAAGATATCTCTTTAAGTACGCAAGTTGGTGGCAGAAGAAAGGTTACCCCTCGAACCTACAAGGTTTTTAAATTGTGATATAAAGGAATGATAATTAAGTTTATCTTCCATACCGTCAAAGGCGATGCATAGTAATACAGGTCGTTGGAGTTCTCGTACTACGGGTTTGCCCAAGTCACTCAAAATATCTTTGATATCCGAGAATTTAACGTTAGATTCCGAGGAGGCCTGATGGGGCGGAGATTTCGTATTCAGCGAAAACTCATTTAATTTATATTGAAGATCAAGATCGTATTCGACCTGAACAGAAAGCTCTCTGTCTACAATTGATTCGTCCCCTTCCTCTGCGCAGAGGGATTGACAAGCCTCAAGAATCTGACTATCAAAATCATTCATGGAAGCAAACTGGGACTTGATCGTATCTATCTTAGTTTGCAATACATCGGGGGCAATGACTTCCGCCTCTTCTAACTCAGAGCTAATTTTATTAAAGATCACGGTGATTTTACGTTTAAACAACGCCCTATTTCTGACCAAGACTTTGATGTGGGATTCAATTTCATTCGAAAAGGAAATTTGACGGGTTTCGGCCATTTTACGTTTGAAAAGAAAACGGGAATCTCGGTTATGCAAAAGGTAATCCAACGAGGGTATCTCTGGGAAGATCGACTTCTCCAAATCAATCGGAAATTTCTCTTAGAATAACTAATAGATAGATCACTATACTTTCCAATGTTGTTAGAATTATTACCCCGAAAGAAGGGCAAATCTAAGGAAGATGGTAGCTCTTAAGTGAGAGGAATTAGTGTCCAATTGATTTGGAAGTATAGCGATCTCTCCAGAGAACTTATTCGAAACGATGTTTAGTTCCGAATGCCCTCGTTAGTTAGAGTTTAGTTTAAGGGTAGTTTAAGAGTTTGAGAGAAGTTTGATGGTTCCGAAATGGATAGAACGTTAAGAGTTTGAAGGACCAAAGGTTAATTAATTGAGGCGAGAGAGGGGGGCGAAGCGGAGAGAGAGAGTTTGATGGGAATTCGAGGGAACTCGCAGAACCAATGCGAGAAAAAGGGTATAAAACTTACCTTGGCCGGAGAACCCGGGCAAGAACCTGACTTGCGAGGAGGAGTCGTTCGCGGTGCCTCACACTTCAGAAGGTTTCCGGCCGGCCGAGTCACAGCGTTTGAAGAGAGTTTGGAGTGTAGACGCTTCCTTCTTCATCCAAGATTCGCAACGGTTCTGCCCAGAGACTAGGAGTTTGGATAAATAAGGGTTTCAGCTAGTTGTTTCTTCCTCCAGCTTGTGATGAATAGCGGCCCTTTGTCCCTCATGCAAGAGTGTTTTTTAAGGAAGGGGAAAGGGGAAAGTTGGGGGATGATTAGGGGGAAGGAGTCGAGTGAAGCTGGCGTGCTAGGTCCAAAACGCGTAACTCTCTGTGCCTGCAATAAACCAGTGAAACACCGAGGTGGGGAGTGGAGCTAAGAGTCTCATCTCTGTGCCTAAGAAGACCAACTGCCCTTTTCCTCACTTTTTAACCATCAAACCATTTGGTCAGTCTTCGAACGCTAGAAAGTGGGCCATAGAGAGAGAAGGGGAAGGAGGGGGGGGGGGGAGAACCCAATACAGGAAGAAATCCAAACTATCTTCTTCGGACTTGCATGCGTTCATGCACCCTCACACAGACGCATGTATAAAACTGCAATAGGCCCTGCATTCCTAACACTATACATCTTCCACACATTTTCTCTCCATCCATTTTAACCACTTTCCTTACAGATACGAGTATCTGCTTACAAACTATATGGCGGAGATTGCCTCGTTGGTCTTTGCTTCGTAGTTTGAAATAATAACAACTTTTGCTGATCTGCCGGGTCCTCACTCTTACGTGAATGGGGACTTATTCCATTCACAACACAGATGCCAAAGAGATGGACTACACCTGTAAACCAGTTTTTCCACAAGCTGGATTGGCCACACATCAACGCTACTACTCCTCCTTCCCAAACCCCTCTTTGTATTATTTAGAACCTACATGTGCGTCCCCCATTTCCCCTGCGATGCACATTTCACATCGCCAATCCACCATTCCGCTTTCCAGTTTTGTCACAACCACTAAACTCATTTTTAACCATTATATAAAAAAATGAAATCCACTTTGGGGCTTCTGCCCCCACAAACTCTACAACCAAGAGCAAAAATATTGGAAGCAATTTAATCAAATTTGAAGCTGATGTTGACACTACAACGGCCCTAAAAGCGAGGCATTTGCTTCCTCGCTCGTTGCCTTCAAGTAGTAGGTAGTGGATGGCACTAAACAACCCTAGGGATGGATATGCAGTTCCTTGGAATGGGAAATCTCTATATCGGGGTTCAAAATCGACGTGTTGTCACGTGAAGTGTATACACTTAAGAGCTTACACAGGCTGTAAAGGAAGAAGAGGTGAGTGGAAAAATTGGTATGCCATCCATCCAAACTGCGTTTCATCTATTCCAGCTTACGGTTGGCCACGAACGCCGAAAGGTTCCTTTGGGCGATCTCTGGCGGCGATTTAAGTGGAAAATCGCAGCTATCTCGACTTCAATGAGTTATTAATTATGACTACAGAAGGCAGTTCATGGATGGAGTCGTGCATTTTGAGAGAGAGAGAGAGAGAGAGAGAGAGAGAGAGAGAGAGAGAGAGAGAGAGAGAGAGAGAGAGAGAGAGAGAGAGAGAGAGAAAGAGAGAGAACATAGGGTTAGGAAAAGTTGTTTTCTATTACGATCACTAGCTACCAATTAGTCGCTTTCGCACATTTTCATATCCCCTAACTCCATCACTTTTTGTCAACAATCCTTTGTTCAAAAACTACTGGCTTTCCTCGTGGGTTTTCGCTTTAAAACCAGGTCAATAGACCTAAGTCACGTGCTCTCAATTATTCTAACTTATGACCTTACGACCTTCGAAACTTTCAATAATTCCCAGACTAACCTTGAGAGGAACTTGGCAATTATATCATTCAAACGAGAATGTAAAACAACATAAGAGTTTCAATTTTCGTTAGAATCGGTCTGACAGTTACGATCTCATTGCCAAATAATTACAGGACTAACCTTGGGAGGACCTTGGCATTATATCATTCAAACGAGAATGTTAAACAACATTAGAGTTTCAACTTTCGTTAGAATCGGCCAAATAGTTACGATCTCATTGCCAAATAATTCCAGGACTAACCTTGGGAGGACCTTGGCAATTATATCATTCAAACGAGAATGTAAAACAACATAAGAGTTTCAACTTTCGTTAGAATCGGCCGAATAGTTACGATGTTATTGCCAATAGTTACGATGTATCCTAGTTTCATAAAACATTGCCACCTACCCTGGCTTCGTCGCCCTTTACGAGCCGCGCCAGAAGACGATATGTAAGTTAAACTCTCTCACTTTTATATTCTCTTCACAAATCTTATCATTCATTCTTCTTACAAGCCAGTACAAAACTGACAATTTTCTCGGTTTCAACCTCACCTTCATCTTTCGTCACAGCATATATACATACTTCTTTATCATTCATACCTTACTACATATATCTACCATTTGCACGCCCAGCGTCATTTTGCTCTTCTAAAAGATAACTATTTCATGGACCCAGAGATATTGAGGAATAATCAGATTCTATTGACACCGAGCGCCTCAGGATGCTTCCTATAACCAAAGAAGTGATTATCGATAGCTGCAATGTTGAGGGCCCTCTGGTGAGGACCTCGATGTCAAGCTCTCGAACGTACTCCGATTCTTAGCGTGAACCAAATACATAGCTCATTAGCCTTATCAAGTACATCGCATCCTCAAAAGCCCAAGGTACATAAGAATATAAACCTAGTAAAGAAGTTCGAGGAAATGACAAATTAAAACTTAAAAGAATGAGACACAAAGTATTTTGAGGAGCAAAATATCAGGTTTTTCCAAGAAATGATGACTAATTAAATGTACTCGAGTGAGTAGTTCCAAAATCTTGAAAGTTTGAATGAGCGGATGGGAATAATTGAAAAGGAGAAATATGAAAAAATATTAAAGTTTTGGAATCCATAGTTGCGGAAAGATATAGAAATGTTGGAAAGAGTGCAACATCGTGCTACAAAAATGATACCCAGACTACGTCAAAAGTCCTACGAAGACAGACTTAAAGCACTCAACCTGCATTCACTTGAGACGAGAAGGTTAAGAAGAGAACTCATACAAGTCTTTAAGATCCTAAACAACTTTTATAAAGTAAAAATTGAAACCATTTTCGAGTTGGACGCTTCCTCAAGAATCCGAAGCGATGGATACAAACTTAAGAAACGAAGATTTGAAACAAATATAGCAAAAAAAATGTTCTCAAAAAAGGTGTTTTCCTCTTGGAACGAGTTGCAGGAGATAGTTGTTAAATCAACAACCATAAACATATTTAAGAACCGCTTAGATGCACACTTTAAGTGCATCGGCGTAGTTTGAAGGAGAGCTGGCCCAGAAGTGGACCACGTGGTCTTTGCCGGCTCTGATATCTTATAAAGTTAGCACAAGAGTATAATGAGAAATAAAAAAATGGGAAAGAGAAAAATTTCGAGAATGCAAAGAAAAGGAAAAACTTTGTAGATGAAAGGAGAGCGTTCGAAAAAATGAAAACATTAAATAGCACAACTTTAAAAAAATGGAACAAAGCCATGTCGAGTTGAATACCAAAGATTGTTATGGCATTTATATAACATTTTGTTATTCAAGTTTGTGTCCATGAATTTTTCAGTTCAATTTGTTATGGATATTAAATTTGTGTTATGAGTCTAATTGCCAAGAACTTTCTTTTTTTTTTAATTTATGTGTGAAAAATTTTGCCCTTATACTCTCTTTTTCATATCTTTGACCTGAAGGACTTGTGAATTTGCATAAAATCTAAGTTAAATCTTGTTTAATTCTTATCAGCAACTTCAAAAAAAATAATGTTTGTGCTCTTTAGATAATCTTTTACATTTCCTTCTTTAGTTTCGTAAATATAGGTTCAATGCGGTGCCATACTCACCTCTAAGCAGTTGAACGATGCATTTAGAAATAAGAGAATCGGAGACCAGTTCTGAGGAGGAAAAGGAAACAAACCCGTAACTCACGATCAGGTTAAACTATGTTAAAACTTTTTTCCGGTCAAGGTAAGTCTGACTTAAAGGAACACTTTTGTGTCAGCAAGGAAACCTACACATATCTTGTAAATAGGTTAGGGAACACATTGCACAAGAAGGGCACAACTTATAAGAAAGTATTTCATTTGAGAAAATGAATGCAATGTCACATATCATTTGGCCTGGTGTGGAGAATATAGGCTTGCAACTAATCAACTCGGTGCATTAAAGCTACAGCTTTTAACATAGTTTCAGAGTTTGTAAATATCGTAATTAATTTTCTCGAGGAAGTCTCCATCTGCTTCCCGAACACAAATCAAAAATTGGAGGTTACTGCCGATAGGCTCAAAACATTGCACGATTTACCAATTTGTGCAGGCATTGCATAAATGACTGTCATATTCCTGCAAGTCCTTCTAGAGCTGATGTTGTCGCTTACTATAAGTATTAAGTGTTCTCTTCGTTTGTTTTGTTTGTTCTAGTGAATACAAAGGACTGATTTTCCAATATTTTAATTTAGGTGCTCCAGGAGGGGGCTAATGATTCTCAGATACTGCGAACAAGGGAAAGTAGGAAAAGTTTAGTCCCGCATCTTTGAGTGTATTTCAAGGCCCTGAGTTCGGTGTCATTGATTCTACAATTTTCCTTCTAAGTGACTTCATCTTCCCTTGAGGAGATGCTTTTAGGTGGGTAGGGAACACCGTCCGTCTCTTCGGCAGGACGGCCCCCGATCGGATAATGAAACCAACATAAGCAATTGGTGGTGAGCTCAAGAGCACTAAGACCCGCTCCTATTTGGGGTTGGGTGGAAGCTGCCAGGAAGTATTTTGTTGTGTGAGATTTTTTTTTTCCCCAACTAGCGATCAGGTAGGAACCTTCTTCACCCTGGGTGGGGAGTACCCGTTCCGTGCCAGGGGTATGTTGATATAAGATCCTCGGGCGGATTTCTAGGAACATAGGAGAAGAGAATATGTGCTGTTTACTGTAAATACGCGAGAGCAAAGATAGCGGTTTTGAGATTGGATCAGTGTATGGGATGACCCGTACAAGATCTACCTACTCCTGCGGTGGTAAGCAGGATTTAATGGAGCGCCAAAGATATCTTAAAATACAGAAAGTGGTCACATTCAGATATCACATTCATGTGTTTAAAGTAGTATGCGAGAACAGAGAAATGGCCTCTAAAGCACTGGAAAAAGGACTGCTGGCATTCCGCTCATTAATTTTCCCGCGCGAACATACAGAGAGATGTATTTGCAAGCATCCAGATGTGTTTCACTTGATACATAATTGAAGACCACACCTCAATATGTTCGGAATGTGCTACGGAAGGGCACACGTCCCGCAATTACAACACCAAAATAAAGAAGTGCATTAATTGCGAGGAGAACTACCGGACAATAGTCATGCTCTAAAGGACAATAGTCATGTTCAAAAGGAAATAAAGGGAACAACACGAAAAGAAGACAACCAGAATAAACACCTCTTACGCCAATGTAACAAGGAAAGAAATGGCAGGAAAGACATCGCTAACGAACATAACAAGAGGCATGTATGCCAAGATACACACATTCGTACTACATGCACACGTACAAAAAGCACTACAACCTGTAAATTATGCAAACACGTTAAACTCAATATTGAAATCAAATTGGTTAGAAGCAATAAATACCCCACATCAACTAGACTCATCAGCAATTTTAAATGTGCAAATGCCAGAAGCGAGAAGCAAACACCATGGACAACACAGGAAGAAACACAATCAAGAGACACAAAAGTGTCACCGAAAAGAGATTGGAAACCTCAAAGGAAGAAATGACACGAAAGATGCAAAGGATCAAGGAATCTAAATCAGGAAGGAGACCGACCCCAAGGCGAAATTCCTTAGCCCACTCCCGAATTCACAAACAAAGGTGGACAAGAAACAAGGACGCACGAAATGAAGAAACAGACCAAAAAACGAAGGCACTAACAAAAAAAAATTACGGGTGGGGAGAGAAGAAGCATATATATAGAAACATTTTAAGAAGGAAAGATCCGGATCTCCTCTTAATCTCGGACCACGGACTCAAACTTAACAATGTTGAGGCAAAGATTTAGAACTACGACGTCATAGCTGTACACCCTACTTAGGAACAACACGATGAAGCCGTTATTGCGATCAAGAATGGCATCGACTACATAACTCGCGAGAAACTAGACGAGTCATATATCGCTGTAGAAATAAAAAATGGAGATATCAAACATCATAATGGCTACAGTATATCAACCGCCAAGGAGAAATCATTTGCCGATAAACAACTTTACACACATCTTCAATAATAGAAACCCTGTCAGATTCATGGGAGATATTAATGTCCCATTATGCAGTGAACGGTTACAGAACAGAAAAAAAGATCAGGAAGACATCTGGAAGCTCCAGACCAGACAGATAGCGACACCTATCACAATTGACTAGCAACCAATATAGGTCCCCATGAAAGTAAGAAAAGCATATTACAGAGCAAACTGGGGGAATACAGAAGAAAACTAAGAACATATACGCCGAGGGGTTGGGGTATCTCTGGACGCACTAGCTTTTTACTCCCTCACACCTATTCTTCTAAAAAAAAATTAGAGCCTCTCAAATGAACTCCATTTGAGGAAATAAACTCACAATTAGAAAAAAATAAGGAGCTCTATGCAAGCGGTAGATGAACTAACAATCCCAAAAAGTGGTTACAAGATTAGCTGACATATCGGAACAAATAAGAAGAAACAGCGCAACGAGGGAGCTACACGCCGAACTAAGAAGGAAAAAATGAAAATTGACTAGGGAAATAACGGAAAAGTAAAGTGAACCTTAGAATGCAACCATACAAAAGAGCGACAATGATGCACCAGGAAAGGAATTTGGAGAAAAGGGACATCAATTACACATTACCAAAACGGGATTTAGCAAGCAGGTAACGCAACGAGTCAACAGAGGAAAAGGAAGACTGAGGCTACTCTATAGGCTTAGATCACTCAACCGGAAGAACAAAAAGATCTTCCAAGCAATTCTTTAGTCATCGATGTTGTACTCAATTATCTCAATGTACACCATCTAAAAAAAACCCCGTTATCAAACTGCAAAGGATGCAAAATAAAATGACATTACTTATCACAAACACAAGAAGAAGAGAAATGGAAAGACAACGCGACAGAGAAGCTGAATTGAAGCTACTCAACATAAGAATAGAGGAAAGAGCAAAGAAATTAATAGATAAAAAACAAGAGAGGGGACAGGAAATCACATCTCCTCTTCCCAATCTATACAACAAAGATCGATTTTGGAAGAAGAAGAAATCTAGACATGAAAGGACTAGAAACACGTAAGATAATATACCTAATTTTCCCAGCTACCTAATTATGTGCATTACCTGACATTGTTACAAAAAACTAGGGGAAAAAAGTTACATGAAAGTTAAACCATCATTAGAGAGACTTAAAACTACGATTTCAAACAACACGAATATAATACAACCACATGAAATAACAACTAAGGATTGTCTGACACTCAGGCAACAACTCACTAAACTATGTTCAAAACTCGACTACTCTACAAAACGGAAAAAAATTCGCATCACCTCTATGCAACCTAGCATTCACTTGTAGGCTAAACCTCCTAATTCTTTCCACTTCTATCTACACTTTTTCTACTATCTTTCACTCTTTACGGGCTGAACACTTTATACGTGGGACGAGGAAAATAGAATAAATAATGAATAGGCTAGGATATATTATTCACCGTGGTTCGGAATCCCCGTAAAGCTGTAGGTCCATCGACCACCTAGTTCACCCATCAAATCCACTTTTATATTTCCAGCAATAGTATCTCTACTCTTTACTTTTCCTCTTTATCTCTGTCCCACGGCTTCTTCGCCGGCCCTACCGGAGCCCGTAAGGAAGAGGGGGAAACGGCGAAACTTTTTCACTGTCCCTCACGTTCCATCTTTCCTTTCCTTTCATTTAGAAACTAGCGCCGTCTCCACTAGGCGAACAAGAACTCTTGATACCCTTGTTGAAACCATATCCGGGTTAAATAACACAAAAAATACTATTAAAAAAATAGTGGCATGAGACGGGTAGCTACGCGAGACTCGAAGGTGATTTAGGATAGTATCAAAACGGATGGAAGGGCAGTTAGTAAAGTTCAAGAGATTGCCAGGTGTTGTTTCATTTTGCATGCGAAAAGATGAGAGATGAAATTAATTGGTAAAAACAGTCGAGTTAGCAGGGAAATTGATGAGGGAACTTAGTCATAGAATTTTCCAGAATCCTGAGAGATCTTTGAATGAGAACAAACGTCTCAGAGACGAGCTTCGGCGTATAATCAGATAGCTAAAAATCAAACATTTTAGGTGTCACTGCAAGAGCAGGAAGATAGTACCAGAGGGTAACGAGTTTGTATTTTTTTAGTGGTCATTAAAGTATACTAATAAAAATAATGCATTATATTTCCATTACTACCCCAAATCACTGGGCGTAGTGGTCAATGCTCAACGGAACAGGTAGGAAACAGATAAGCTTTTGTCCATCACCAGTAACATATTTTATGGGAGAAAACTGCTTTTGGTTAGAACGTTTTTATTACATTTTTGCTTTGCTACATTGTGGCGTTAGGTCTTCTTGGCAATCCTTTTGGTAATCTTGTTAATAGTCTCTTGGTGGCCGAGGAGGACTTTATTATTATTTAAAACGAAAAAAACGAGGGCATCACCCACGGAAAATTTTCAAGGAGAGACATGAAAAGAAAGTGGCGACACAATGTGAAAATATATGGAAGATGTACAGCTCAGAGCCTAGTGGAGTCATCGAGGCCCACGGGGCCCGCTTTCCTCCAGATATCAGTGGCAACATAGATACCCATGCTACACCTGACATACCCTCGCGGGGTACACTGGGGCAGAGAGGGTGTGCCATTCTTCCAGATGGGCGAAGAGGGTAAATTCCTATTGGCTTCATGTGCCGAAACATAGGGGGGAGAGGGTTAATATGATTCGGGCATGAGGCCCACTTTGCGAAGGCTAGAAGCAGAAGCAGATTTGGAAGCAGGTGCAGATGTAGATGTGTGTATGTGCTGTCTTCTCCTCCTATGTAGTAGCGGTGCTCGTCGCATTTCGCCCCTTCCCCGCGCATTCAGGTTAGAGGCCGTGGCCTCAACCGGGCTATGGTTGCCCCCTATACCCCCTACTCGACTCGTTCAAAGGTTGTCCTTGCACCTGACTTGGACGTCCGTAGTTAGAGCTGTCAAGGACGAGTCCTTAGAACAGGTGTTTCAGAATCATGGACTCATCCTTGCGTATGACGGTGGTAGGTCTTTTCGTCCAACGGCCTTTTTGTCCAACGTCTTTTCATCCACGTCTTATCGTCCACGTCTTTTCGTCCGAAGTCTTTGCGTCCGAAGTCTTTTCGTCCAATAAAACAATATTTCGTGCACAAAGCAGTACAAATGGGTTGAATAAATACATATTTTTTTATGTATGAAACTACTTGTTTGTCCCCAGTTTTATTGTACGATAAGACGTTGGACAAAAATGTCGTTGTACGAAAATACTTTGGACGAACATGTGTAGGAGGAAAAGACGTTGGACAAAAATGCCGTTGGACGAAAAGACGTTGGACAAAAATGCCGTTGTAGGAAAAGACTTTGAAAGAAAAACGTTGGAATAAAAGACGTTGGACAAAAATGCCGTTGGATGAAAATGCAGTACATGGCGTATGACACCCTAACGAATCTCTCTGGTGGATCTTTTTCGCCAGACTCGTCGAAGGGTCACAGATCAGCGCAGGACTCCCTGATCCGAGATGCCACGCTCCAACCACCATATTCACAAGGAGTATCCGTAGCAAGTTGCTTCATTTGTCTATCGCATAATAGGAGGTGTTCGGGGGGCTGGGGGGTACTATGTTTTGACGCCAATCAGTGATAGTAGAACACCTCGTGACCCAAGGGAGGGGGGGCGTTCCGCGTCATGAGTATGCAGATATGAGTACCCCATAGAGGATGATACTAGTATCGAATTGACAGGGTTCCTGAACAGAGGAAAGGCTAGGAGTATGTTGCGTTCTGAAGACGGAAAGGGAATAGTAGCGTTGTTGCGATTAGCTATGTGCGTGATAACGTTGGGAGCTACTTACCACCTCGAGGCTTGGTATCAGTTTATCCTCCAATGGGTGACCATCTTGTGACGCCGCTTAAAGGTTTGTGTCCGCTCTCGGTGGGATCGAACCCGTGCCTCGACGCTAGAAGTCCAACGCCAGAGAGCAGCCGTTCGGAGTGTGTAAAGAGTTGCCTAGGGTATATATATTGACCAAGTTAGCAACGACATAGGAGGGAGGTGAAGAAAATGGAATTGTAAACCTTCAACTTGTGTGAAAGTCGAAGTTTCGGCTCGAAGGGGTATCCTAGTGCGGAGCCGACCAAGAGCCTGTATGTTTTTTCCGGATCCTTTGGTATCACCTTGTCAAGGGATTCATTATTCGAAATGGTATTGCCCAGGTATTTAAGGCTATCCATGCTTTTCGGTGTCCTTGGGGAGGGGGCATCAATGGTGATGTTGTCCGTGAGAAGGAGGAATTACAGTAGGACCTCCATTTGATTGTGTGAACTAAACAGGTTGGATGCTTTGAAGAACCTTTCTACGATCATTTGGAGCTGTTTTTCCTTGTTGACTGGAATGGGAGAATCATCTGTAAACAAAGCCTATGTGAGGATTCATTCCAGTCTCTTCTTTTTTGAAGTCGAGGTCAAACAAGAATCCAATCAATCGATACTCAATGGACGCACCCAGGTTGAGGGTCTTTAACTGCATGCGTCAGCACCTGAGAGAAGAACAGGCTGGGGAGCGCTGGAGCAGTGGTGGATCCAGGATAAAAATGGGGGAGGGCTAACCTAAATTCCTCCCTATGAGTAGTTTGAGAAAAGAGCATTGGTGATTAATAATGGTTATCTTACACAACATTAATAATAAATAACAGTATATCACACAGGAGTGAGCATTAACTCTCTCAGATCCGAATTTCTTTTCCACACATCAGAAAATTATGAATGTAGTTTTTGGACGTCATTTAAGAAATAATACTGAATTTTATCATTATTTATGATATTTATCTGTATTTTAGACATGCATCATAAGGTACTTTTGATCGTAACGATTTAAAAATTTGTTTTATATAATTTTTATATTATTACATAACTCTTTCTGAATAGCAAAATAGAAGTATGGCTTAAAAACAAATATAGACATAAATTATAGGAGGGGGGGCTTCAGCCCCTATCCTCCTCCCCTCTGGATCTGCGCCTGTGCTCGAGCATACGCGATGCTCTGTTTTACTTGATTAGTTATGGTAAACTTCTTATGTTGTACCATTAAAAATCGCTTGTCGCCTTTTATCATAGTGAACCTTTGATGGTTGCTGTGCTTCTATAAGATGGCTCAGAGTCCTTTCCAGTTAAAGGCGTCGAGTGGCTTCGTTAAGTCATTGAAAGCGATATAGATCCATGTTCTTTTCGAGGCGTTTATCTGCAACTTGCCATAGCGCAAAGACCATTTTCAACAGTGCTACGGTTACGATGAAAGCCGTACTGTGATTATGGCAGGTTGTCTTCAGAGACTGCGCCGATTAGTCTACATGTATAATTTTTTTTAAGTAATTACTATATTATAGGCTATTATCTTGGGCAGCTATGTAGGTGGTAGATGTCCGTAAATTTAAAATGTATCAAGTTATGATGCAAAGCTTAGTTTTATTAAAAATAGCTATCTTTAATCTTCTCAAACTGACTGAAAATATTCCAAGAGAAAAATGAGAATGACCTTACATAACCATAGGTTTGGTTAGTTAAGCTATTCAGTTAATTCAATTTATAAATGTAAATTAATGCATATATCTTTTACTTTTTATGTAAAAGGTTTTCTTTCATATGGAGTAGCGTCCAAAACTAGAAAACAGAAACTAAAATTCAATTCTCCTAAAAATCCTCGTTCGATATTTTTGAAAATTGCAGAGAATATTCTTTGAAATTTGCCTCTGATAGTGTCCAAGTTTCATTTCCTAGAAAATTGGCTAAAAAGTTTTGTATTGTATTTGAAGAAAGGATGCGTCCAAAAACTAGAGAACGTTAATAGGTGCAGCCATAAACAAGAAAACAACATAATTATCTCATGGTTAAATGAACAAAATATTAAGAAGAAGAAAAAGAAAAAAAAGAAGTATGGAGGACCTTCTTCTGAATGAAGAAGGTCCGCCTGGACTGCACCAATTTGTTGCATTTAGGGGGAGCGGGGCTTGATTTGATTCCATTATTCTTCCAATCTTTTCCAGAGATCTTCTTCTCCATTTTTCGGTTTCCGAACTATAAACCTTCCAACCGAGTTTCTTCTATTGGTTTTCCGTCGGGCTTAAGTGAAAACTCTGCTCAGGCCAGTTCCTCGCGTTGATTTTTTTTTTTTTTTTGCATCCAAGAACTACTTCACTGTCTTTGCTGTGTGGCAAGTAACATTGTCCTGAGTGAAAACAGGTTCACGTATTCCCGACGTTTAGAGAGAGAAGATCACATGTTCCCGAAACAGATTCTTGTATACCGCAGGGTTTACTTTGCCCCGTGAAAGGACGAGCGGACAGATTCCAGCGCTTGAAAACATGCCTCACACCATAACGCTGCCACCTCCAAATTTAACTTTCTTTTTCCTCCATGTGGAATTCAATATTTCACCTGTACGGCGCTTTACATGCTGTTTAACGCCCAATCTGAATGAAGTAAATTTTAGTTCGTCGCTGTAAAACACTTCCACTTTTAAGCACTCCACAGGACATGCTCAGTCACAAAGGCCAACCTAGCCGCTTTATTCTTTTTACTTATGAGTGGTTTCTTAGCAGAAGAGCGCACTATGAGCCTCACCTCTGTCAAGCGACTTTAGTCATTCTGGTGCGACACATTTCGGTTTAAGTTCTTGACAACTTGACGTGAAATACCGGCTGCTGTCTCAAATCGGTCCTTCCTCGACATCAGTTACATCGCGCGATCTTCCTAGTAATGTTTTTTCGAGGCTGACCCATTTTATTCTGAAAGATCTGTTGACCTTATTTAACTTGTCTCGCAATCTTACTATACGATAATACCACCAGTAGCAGTCTACCATACACGTGGAACAGTTTCGCTCAAATTCGTTACGAATATGTACATGGAAACCGAAAGTTATTTTAGCGTTCGCTAGTTTTAGACGCCCCCTTTCTTCAAATGGATCAAATAAAGGTAGTCCCTCCCATTTTACCAAGTAAAGATCTTCCCTCCCTAAGGTCACTAGTGAAGCTGATCTCTCCCAAACTTACACTAGTAAAGCTAATCCCTCCCAAAGTTACACTAGTAAAGCTAATCCCTCCCAAGGATAAAATAAAAAAAATCACTTAAAAATGTATTCAGGACCATATTTGCCAGAAAGTTTATTTTAAAACAATTAAGAATTGTAAACTTTGTAGAAATTAAATTTTAATAACTTAAGTAAAACGGTATTGGCTGGCAATCGTATCACAAAAATCATTGAAAACATTGTATTTATGTCTTTCAAGCTACATAACTTCCTGTAGATCAGAGTTTAGCATTTCTCTCATACATCCTCGCATATTTATTTCTTAGTTTATGCTTATTCCAGTAGCTTTAAAATGACGATGTCATAACCTCGTATACCTCCCATTTTACCAAGTAAAGTTCATCTCTTCCCAATTAACTAAGTAAAGTTAATCCCTCCTTTTCGTCTTAAGAAGGACTATCTCTACTTGATCCCTTCAAATATACAGTACTTTCTTAATAACTTTTCTTATCCGCTGTTCGATGGAATAAAACGTTTACATTAACAGAGACAACTTTTAAAGAATTATAGGAGTATTTTCATGAAAATGTAGATTTTGGTATTGTGTTCTCTAGTTTTGGACGACACTGCATATAGTTGATTTTGTTACAAGCAGAAAAATATGCCCCCATGGAATTTTCCATTCATTAACTGCATAAATAGTGAGGATAATCAAATGTGAATAACAGCAGTATCTGGACGTTCCCTTCTGAAAGTCATCCAACGATCCGGGTTTTAAAATATAAATAAATTTTGATCCAGGAACCACACTTTCATTCTCCATTAGAGAGACCTACTCACTCCTCATTTTCCCATCAACTCGGTCAAATTCATCGTTACGTTCATCAACAAATTTATGTTGCATTTGTCATCGTTGGACAAGGATGCACTGCAACTTTCATGAGAGAATTCTGCATAGAAACTGTAGTTGTCAGTTGCAAATTAATGTTAATATTGCATTCCCATTGTCAGAAAATGCTGCAGCTGCCAGTTACAATTAATTAAATTATCAGTGCGAATTAACAATTAATATATTCACCGTTAGCGAAATCGTTGACTTAAAAATTGGCTTTAAAAAAACAGATTTTTATTCAACCTTTTTTTTATACCTTAGCACTTATTTTAGGACACTTTAGGGTATTTCGTAAAAAAGTGACCGTTTGGATTTTTACCTGCGGCAAAGCGGGTCTATGGGTCATGCAAATCTCGTGTTGTGTTCATCTTCTGTCCTCAACGAGTCACTGGCTCAATGTAGCCAGCTAAAACCAATGCTACCAAAGGTAATTGAGGTCACTGAGTTCAAATGTGATATAAATTGACCACCACGTGGCGCCACCTAGTGGCTAGAGGTGCTAAATTGGCCATTTTCACTGCAGGTCTACTAGATCAAGTCCCACTAGTTTGTTTTCCTTCGGGTAATTTACATCCTAAGCCTTACGCGCTTTTTTTGTAACTTGTCTCCGTGGAAGTGATCTGGCCAGCCGATATTTGGTATTCTACTGGTGTAATTATTGGGGTCTACTGATGTAAAAATTAGTCATCTTGTCTAATTAAGACACTAGACTGATCCAATTAAGGTATACAACTAGTCTTATTAAGCTATTCAATTGGTCCAATTAAGCTATTCAATTGGTCCAATTCAGGTATTCAACTGGTCCAATTCAGATATTCAACTGGTTCAATTAAGGTATTATTCTAATCAATTATGATATTTGACTGGTCCAATTAAGGTATTCGAATGCTCTAATTAAGGTATTAAGTGGTCTAATTATGGTATTCGACCTGGGCATTTAAAGTATTCGCCCGGCTCAAAAAAAGAAATCGCTTGGTTCAATTGTGGTATTTGAAAGGCCCGATTATGGTATTCGAACACCATTTCGGTATTCACCTGGCCCAATAAAGGTATTCTACTTGACCATTTATGCTAATATATCAGTCTAATGTAAAACAACTGGTTTAATAATGGTATTCAACTGGTCCCATTAAGGTATTCGACTGGTCGCCCTAAAATTATTCAACTGTCTAATTAAATTATTTGACTGGTCCAATTAAAGTATTCTATTGGTCTTGTAATGGTATTCACCCATTTGAATTAAGATATTCAACTTGTCCAATTTAAGTATTCAACTGGTCAAATTAAGGTATTAAACTGGTCCCATTAAACTTTTCAATAGGTTCAATTAAGTTATTCATTTGGTCCAATTCAGATATTCAATTTGTCCAATTTAGATATTCAACCTCTTTAATTAAGGTATTCAATAAGTCCAATTCAAGCATTCAACTGGTCCAATTAAGGTATTCAACTGGTCCAATTAAGGTATTCAACTGGTCCAATTAAGGTATTCAACTGGTCCAATTATGGTATTCAAGTGGGCGTATTATGATGTTCACCTGGCTCAATAATTGTCTCGAATAGGCCAGCTGATGCCATCATATACTTGATGTTTGGCAGGGTTCAGACTATTTCCCGAATACTTGAAAACTATGTATATTTACATCATGAATTTGAGTACAAAAAATGAGCAAGAGTACAACCATGGTTCGAAGAGACTGAGACAAACTACGATTTCTGCCGTGGCCTGAGTGATCACCTTCTTTGGCAGTGAATTACTCTGGACTGTTTTGAAGATTTGAGAAGCCGAGTGCTTCTTCTAACATCGCTGTAGCACCTGGTAATTGTTGTGAAAGAACTAAACCTTCCTCCAGATTATTTGAGTTAGTTAATGGAGACACCCATCCCTTTTTGATCGTGGACAAGATCCTCGAGTGGAATAATAAAAGTCGCATAAAGATCAGAATGACAATCACTGTTAAGCCTCAAAGCGGTAGCACTGCGTATTGCTATCAATTAACGAAGAGAAAACGCTTCATGGGGGCGACGTCCGTTATGAATCGGGAAGTGTGGATCTAAAACTCATTCGACAGGTTTGTGGACGGGAGAGTGATGTGTTGTGTGTATATGAGGAGTTGAGGGAGAAAAGAAACATCATTGTTGTGAGTGGCCATGTTAGGATTGAGCTGCCTGCGCCCACACGCTAGTAAGCGCGCAACTGATAGGCGACTAGCTCCCTAGGTACGCTAAAAACCAGCAACCTACAGTAGGCGTTGGAAGTCCATCTCTTTAATTAAAGATACATTACCCTGATGTTCATAATATTTTATCCTTTCTCTATGGAAACGAAGATTACTGGTCTCAGGCCAGATACCAGGCAACCAACGTCTCTACCTTCTAGGATAAGTAGGCCCAGAGTTTATTTATTTAAGTTTAACGCCCTCTATTCACCTTTGTGAGATCTAAGCAGGCACGGGGAAGATAGTGGGGGATTTAAAAGAGCAAAAGACGGCACATGAGAGAGCACTAATTACTCCTTGGGTTAGTGGGGTCCGGAAGGCGGGCAACCCCTCCAGGTTTGTTATACCATCCGCCCCCTCTGGGAGGGGAGGGGGCGCTAGAATGAGTAGGTCTAAGACGATTAAATTCTCCGCAGTTTCCCTTCAACCCAGGAATAGATTTGAAACCCCTACCGCACGTCCACCTTCTCTTTCTCACTTTCATTTCAATGTCAGATTGAAGATTTAAAAAAATATAAAATCATTCTTCCTAAACTTTAAATCTCTTTTTAAAGAGTTTTTAAGCGATGCCACTCTTAATTTTCTCCTTTAAAATAAATAATCGTCTCCCCTCCCTTTTGTCAAGCTGAATATGCGCTTGCATCGCTGGCGAATGTTCCGCCCCCAACGGCGTCTCGAGTTACGCGCGGTTTCATCTGACCGAGATCGCAACGGCTGCTCTCAGAACGCAAACGATGGGTAAAGTAGTTTGTCACACAAATAATAATAAAATAAAAAATAGTACTAAATCTAATAATAACACTATAGCTATGTTTTTAACTTTTAAAATTCTTGTTGCTTTAAGAAAGCGTCTTTTTATATTATCTTTAATTTTGATACTATTTGCTAAACTTTCGTCATGCAAGTCGTGTAAGAATATTCGTGCAAAGTCAGTGACTGCGAACACCGCAATTCAAAGTACCTCGGCGTAACCTCCACAACCCTGTCAAGGCGAATGACAGCTCACCTTCAAGATGGCGCAATTAAAAAACACGCCCACTCTCATGGCACTACCCTAATCCGTGAAAAGCTGAATAAGGACACCTCCATCCCCCTGAGACTCCAAAACCTCAGAAGATTGCGGATGGCCGAAGCCGTCATTATTTAAATGAAGAAACCGGCAATTAACGTGCAACTCCAGCCGGATACCATTCCCCCGACATCTTGGCGTCCCCGAGTTGACCGCCGTTAAAAGAAGTACGTTTTCAAACCTCATTTTCCTTTGCCTCCTTTGCCAGAGAACTAGATCGGAGCAACAAATAGTCAGATTGATTGATAAATAATAGTTAAGAAGAAAATGGTGTGAAAATAAGTTGATAGATTGTGGGTGAAGAGAGTATGTAGAGTTTGCCCTGGTAGTGAGGGCTACGCTTTTCATTTTTCTTAGATTTCTTTTTCTTTTTCCATGACCTCCAATCCTGTAACTTGTATTGTTGTGTGAACCTGATTTTGTGTTTTAACGCATTTAAGCTTTTCTTTTATACTTATTTTGCAACCTTATTTTTATTTTCTTTAACTTTGAACTATTTTAAAAATGATTAAAATTATTATATTTATTTTGTTTGGTTTTTATAATTTTATATATTTATTTCCTTAATACTATAAATATATAGATTTATATTGCTTTCCTTTAAACACATTCATTCATGTTTGTGAGTGTATTTGTTAATATATAGTGTGTGTTGTTGTTTGTTCAGTGTGATCTCTAGGTGAACAACGGTGCCAACTGTTCCTCGGAGCATTGTCTCAAGCTGGGGAATTGCCTTGTTCTGGCCACTTTCTCCCTTTTGTTCGCTGGGATGTTTAGACCCTCCGTTAGTTCGGGTTCCGTTTCATTCAGGATCCTCTCCCATGTTCTTTTGGCTATACTTTGAGCTGCCAGATTGATTGGTGTCAAGGCGACTCTCCGGTGAAGTTCTCTTTGGGGAATTTGATTTCTCCTTCTGCGTTTGTTTATATAGAGAGTCGCCTTGTTCTGGACTCTTTGCAGGCGCTTCAAGCGAGACGTACTTAGGGTTTGAGTCACCACCGCGGGCTATATGAGTGTTGCTCGAATATGAATAAGATATATTTTTCTGATGTTGTTAGAGCTCATATTTCTAAATCTGTGAAGTTTGCTGAGTTCTAACTTCGCCAGATTTTCCTGCGTTATGAAGTGGTGGCTATATCCGGTGGAGGTGATCTGGAGCCCCAGAACACTTCCTTCTTGGTGATTGGGAAATATTAGCTCCCCAATTGTTACATCCGCTGTTTTTCTGCGGCCGAGAGCGAGGATCTAGAATTTTCGGCTATTCGTGCGGATCTTCCCTTTCTTTCGTACTCATTTACGTTGTGAATTTCATTTGAGTCTCGAGAGCCTGAGCCCTGAGATTCCTTAATGTACCAGGGATCACCTGGGTTATATCATCTACAAACTGGAGATATAATGAGTCCTCCTTTACTGGAGTTGGTAAATATATTGTGTAGATTAGATAAAGGAGGGGGCTCCGACAACCTCCCTGTGGGACTCCGGCCTCGAGGAGGAACTCTGTTCCTTGGTGACCCTCTATCATGATCCGGGAGCGCCGTTCCATGACGAAGTCGCAGATGATTCGTTCCAGGATCGGGTCTAGCTGAAGGTTCAGGATCTTATGTTGAAGACCCCCTCAGCCAGACCTTATCGAAAGCCTTTTGCACGTCCCTTAGTATGATGTCAATGTACTTTCCATCCGCTCGGCGCTTGGCGATTTTCTCGGTTAGGAGCGCGAGTGCGGTGTCCGTTCCGCGCTTCTTCCGGAACCCGTGTTGTTGTGGGTTGTGAGTCCCCTTCTCGTCAAGTTGATTCTGAAGCCTGTTGGCTATATCAATAAAACCAACGCGGGTGCCCCTGCTAGAAAGTTTGCAGGGGATGCTAGACGGTGAAGTTAGGGGAAGTGAAAGTGTATAGGCTCACGTAGACTATTCGTACAACTTGCGCGCAAAAAAGAGCGCAATTATCCTGAGCTCCTCCCACCCCTTGCCGGGAAAAGGAGACAAACAAAAGAAAATAAATAAAGGCATTATTATTATTCATATCATAATTATTATCACAATCATTATTATTATTGCTATTATTATCCTACCTATTATTATTACCATTACTATTATTGTTAACTTAAACCTAACGTGGGCATCTCAATCAGAGAACTTTCGAAAAGATTTGTAGAAAAAGGTGCCCGAAAAGTGAAAATCTGCGGCAGATAAATGGATCGACCCCCCGAATTTTAGGATCCCTTTTGGCGACCACCAACAAGTTCAAAACCGCCGAAATTGCAGAGATGAACCTATCTTTTGGCTATTCAAAAATAAAACTGCACACAAAACAAACAACAAAAAGAACAATAACAAACGGCAAACGAAAAAAAAACAACTGGCAAACAATGAGCTATATATAAACAAACAACAACAAAATACATATCCACAAGGGGAAAACGGTAGCCATCGCACTCAAAATACGGGGACTGGTGCCGCCTAAGGAGCTCCCCAGACTAAGACGTCCGGCAAAAATGTGGAGGTACCATCTCAGGGACCAAACCATCTTGACAAGAAAGTTCAGCGGAGCCCTTCATCAAATGGTACCGCGAGTGTTTCAGATTCGGAGGCGACAAAAAATGACTACCTTCGAAACATTGGAGGATAAGCAAGCGAAAAGAGGCAGGGCGCAATCGCAACTTTAAATTCCCACGCGCTGTCTCTCATCTTCTTCGCCATGCATCCTTAAGGGCTGTCTAACCCCTGCCCATGTAGTGAGTGGAAGGATGAGCGAAATGTCGGTCTGGTTGCTCAGTCTGAGCAGATAACCGGGTTCCGTTATCAATGCCCAAGTTTCCAGCAACCTGAAAATGTCCAGAAGCCCAGTAGAAGACAGACTCGACGTTCTTCCAAATAGCAACAGAAACGAAATTACGAATGGCAATGTGAAAAGTCCAATTCCACAAGGGTACTTAGCGCTCTCTGTGAGTTGCTATGGATTACAAAACGGCCTCCAAAGTGTGCACGGCGCATAACCTCTCATACCAAACGGTATATTGCAACCAGTTTGGGAGTGAACACAGTTGCAGCAGGAAGGGCCTCGCCGGCTTCAAACAAAGGAGAAGTGAGGGACAGCCAACTTTCGCTTAGACTTAGAGTCATTGGTCAGCAACAGCACAGTTCTAGTGTGACAAGGTACATACTATCAGAAATACGAACACAATGCACTTGATGTGGTGGAAAATTTGGAATCAGATGGGTGGTGACAAACATTCAAAGCTGGTATCCTCCAGTGTGATGAAATGGGAAAAGACATCAGCACCAAGGTTCGAGAGGTTATATCTAACTCTAAGGAGATTTCCTTGCCCTGAACTCGAAAGGTTTACGGCTCTATTTTAGTCTCTTTGCAGCAAAAGAACCGTCGAGATCTGCTGCCGACGAGGTGAGAGCTGTTTGTAACTGAAGGAGACGCTGAACCAGCATGTACAAACGCATGATATACTTTGTATAGTTTAAAGCGAGTGGCATCTCCCCACGTCGACAAGGAGGTTCTTGAAGGAGGCGTGCGGAAGGCACCAGTCACAGACAGGAGATTACCCTGATGTATTGAATCTAGCTTCCAAAATAGATGCTTGGATGCGGAAGAATAAATCTCGAATTTATTGTCAATTTATTCCAGGACACGATCTCAAACTAATCGACCAGTTCTGTTACCGCGTTAATATGCAGCATAACTCAGTCGCATCAAGTTCCTTGACGGTTGAATGTAGAGAGCAGCAAGATAATACCTCCTATTTAGGTGGAGATGGACTGTTACCGCCTGGTGGGAGGCCTGCAGAGCCAGAGGAAGAACGGAGACATCACATCGGGTATAAAATGCGCACAACCTGCCTGGCCCCTATCCCGCAGAGGAGGATGGGATCGTGAAACCCTTATACCCCGGGAGAGAAGGCAGGAGGGAGGAACCCAACAAACTCTCCTGTAGACAAACAGCTAAAGGTGAGCGGGAGGAGACAAACTTTTACAGCTCCTCCAAATTAGCTCTGAGTCCACTGAAGCATTTTGCCCTCGGGAACTATCTTGAAGGAGATGCTGGGGCTCCATTAAGGAAGAGGTCTTGGCATGGATGGTCGAAGGCCTTCAGAAGACAGACCTCGTCGGCTGTTGGTCACATAGCGGGCAAAGGGCGCTGATCATTTGAGGATTTATTCGAGAAGGTGGGGCTTGGAATACGATCTCTACTTTCTATTGCTTTGAGTCCTTTTGTTGGGGGGAGCATCTGTGGTCGGTATTCCTTCTTCTTTGGGAGGGGGCCGGCCAACCATTGCGGACCTTTCAGCTATGGGCAGGGACGAGGGAGCTGGTACCTCCCGTCCCACTGTTCTATATCTTCCGCCCGTTTTCACTCCCTCTTTCTTCTCCACTACCTGTACAGATCTACCTTACAAACTTTCTAGCTGAGATGCCCTCTTTGGTTTTCGCTTTTAAGAATCACGATTAGCAGAATGCAACTGATAATCAAATTTTGTTGTATCATTATTATTTTACGATAAATAAAAAATTATATAATTAATTATAGTATGTAAATTGCCCTCATGTTTATTTTACATAGCCAAATCATTCTGCCTTCTACAAAATTCTTTGTAATATACTAAATTTGTAACTAAATTAACCGCTAATAGCCCGAAAATGGTCATTTTTTAACATGTTTTTCAAACATAAATACATACATAGTTCGAAGGTATGTGTATCTGCTAAGAAATTTGTAAAGTCATGTGGGGACCAGTAAAAGGTTTCGCCTCGTCATTCTACTCATTTACACTTTGCAACCTGTAGAGAAAGAAAGTTATCAGGAAAATAAATTGGTCAGGATTTTATAAACCAAGTTGAATTTAGTTAAGATGACTTTTATTTTTCCGTGTGGACCTACTTGTTAGCGTGGGATCCGAACCACGCTGTACCTACTGGTTATGGTAGCCAGCGTGAAGTCGACCCAAATCGGGATTCCATCCGGACAATAACCTCACTTAATGTGCCTTAACTTTGTTGTAATTGGAAGCTGTTCCCCGAAGTTATCAGGATTTACAGAAAACCTTGTCAACTGATGGAGAAACTTTACTTGTAAAATCAAGGATGCGCCAAAAGATGTCAGAGCCAGGGGCCAAGTTCTGTGGGTTTCTTTCGGGTTGTGTACTCAGGACTACCTCGTAGTGGTTGTCTATCGCAACAGAACAGCCCCTGCAGGGGCCTCAAATGAACCGACTGTTAGGAGCCCCTGTCGGGACCGCAAGGTACAAGAGCAAACATTACCTACCCATACTAATTTCCGGAATGAGAAATACCCTGAGAAGTAATTTCCTGGGGTTGGAAAAGATGGAGATGTTTCCCTACAGCCCCCATAAATAATTAACTGAGGGGGGTTTGTATGCGAAACCCTCTATTATTCCGAGGACAAATGTAAATAGTTTAGACTAATAAATTTGAATAAAATCTTTCAAACGTAAAATACCCTTTACGATGGTGCAATCATTCCTACCCTTACTTGGTGCCAACCTATGGCAGCAGGCACCTGAAATAGACCTGCATTTTGTCAGTGCCAAAGGCCTTTCGCTTCGCCCTCCCCCCTTCAGGTAACCTCCTTTTCGTCTGTTATCGCGGTTTGCGATTCTGTCCAATCGCTTTATCGCGGATAGGAATCATCTGCCGTTCACGAAATATTCGCCTGTTATGAACCTGTCCTAAATTTAACACTTTGATATTATTTTGATCGCAATTTAAGGCCGAGGGTAATACATTCAGTGCCATTTTAAGGAGTTACCTTCTTTCTGTAGGAAGGGAGCAGGCAGATGAAAATTAAAAGTGATAACCCAGAAATAAAAAAAACAGGAAGCTAGCGTGGTGAGGCAACAGTACTCGAGGGCCCCCGTTCAGTCTTGGTTGAGCGTCTGTTGTGTTCGCTTGGATCGCTCTTGGGTGTGGCGAAGGTGAATTTCGGAAACTCGGCTTTGTGAGAGGGAAGGTGATATGACAAAATCGACTTCTTTTGAATACACTTGGGAAAATAATACAGAACTTAGTCTGAAAGGTGTTTAGGAAGTGATCTTGTGGTAGAGGCAATACGTGAATTACCTTTGTTGTTTAAAAAAGTGCTCGAGTATGTTTTTTAACGATTTTTTGAGTGGCATCTATAAAATTTAGATCTTTCCCTGAGGGAAACTAACTAAAAATAGCAAAAGATTAAGAAGAAAAAGAGTTACGGAAATGTTCTAAAATCAAATCCAATGTAATACCATGAAATATTAAATTTTTGAAACGGTTCTAACTCATTGGTGTTACCTGTTCAGATGGGACCATTTAACATGGACTGCAGATTCAGATGAAAATTAAGGTAAGTTGATCAAGTCCAATTGTCAACTCTTTTTTGTGGACAGAATTTACTAAATTAATTAATATATTTCAATGCTATCTTCTAAATGGTGTTTGCCAATAATTCCGGCGAATGGACGCTAATTACGAGTGAAACAGGGTCTTTAATCTTTTTTTTTCTAAATTGTGGTAAAAGTGACTCGAATTCACTCTATTTCAGGTTTTAAAGAACATTTTGTAAAGTTTTTCTATAGCATCCATACAATATACAGGGATATACTATTTACCTCCACATTCCACCTTAAATTGATGTCAATTCTAAATCTTTTTAGTCTTTTAAAAGTAATACTTTGGTTTGGATTCAAACTCACGCTTTTCCTGCGGGGCTTTCACATATTCTTGGCCTCGGTTGATGTTAAGAGCTTTATTTAGGGGTGACTTAAATATAGGATTTTATATCAAGTTTTCTCCCCCCTAAAATCAAGAAAAACATTTTTTAAATTAAATTTAAAGAGAAAACCAACGAGGGCATCTCCTTCAGAAACTTTGTAAGGAGAGATCTGTAACGCAAGCGGTAAAGTTGGGGGAAGTGAAAATATGTGAAATATATATATAGCCGCAATTCCTTACCGCAGTTAGTGAGACCGGCAGGACAAACTGCGTTGGGGCCCGGAGAGCAAGCAATCATTCAGATGTCAGCTGCAGTATGGTTGCCACACCTAACACCCTCTTGAGAGCTAAAGAAGACCAAATATAATAGTTTTCGTTGAAAGTCCATATATGGAAGTTTCTAGCCTACGCATAGTGTGGTGTGTTAAATAAATGAAGCGAATTTCCGTAACCATAGATACCACATAGATTGCGCATAGCCTTATACTCGTATGTTAATTTTTTAACTGATTTTCCGTTGCCATGAAACAACAAAATAAGGTCAGGAATATCCGCGTTTATTCACGGAAATTTCCATGCCCTTATTCAAGTTATGGTCAAATTCAGCTTTGGCATCAACAATTGGGGTTTTTAATTCGAGTGATGTGGGGGGGGGGGGAGGGACTCACAAATAATTCCATTAGCGAACCTCCAAAATATATTGGCTTTCATTGGTTCGAAATCCATTACGTTACCGGATTAGTTCAAATATCTCTATGGTTACGAGTTTGCTATGCGCGACCGTAATTTCAGGGCCCGATTAATTTCTAAATTTAATTTTGTAATTTCTGGCAATTTATTAAATTTGCTTAATTGAATATGTACTCTATTTTGTGTTAATTTAGTTTACTTTGTTAAATATATTTGTTGTGTGATGCAAATATTTTGAAAAATCCCCTTTTCAAAAGTAACCCACCCTTTAAAAACGAGTTCATCCGAGAGAGTTGCGCACCCACCTTCTAAATGCAACTAGTAGTCTCACCTCCGTCATCTTTAAATATCCACTTCCCTTAATTTACCACTTCTTATAATCCAAAATTCCTTTGACAAGTGTTCAGGTTGGTTTTCGCTTTTTCTTTGTTAAATAAATAAGCAAAATTCCTTAAAACTCTAATTCTAAAATTGATTCAAGCTTTATGATTAAGCCCAACCTCCTCTCCGAGTTCCGAACATCAAATCGAAACCTTTTCCAGCGAGTAACTTCCTGGGATCGAATCGAAACCTTTTCCAGCGAGTAACGTCCTGGGATCGAATCGAAACCTTTTCCAGCGAGTAACTTCCTGGGATCGAATCGAAACCTTTTCCAGCGAGTAACTTCCTGGGATCGAATCGAAACCTTTTCCAGCGAGTAACTTCCTGGGATCGAATCGAAACCTTTTCCAGCGAGTAACTTCCTGGGATCGAATCGAAACCTTTTCCAGCGAGTAACTTCCTGGGATCGAATCGAAACCTTTTCCAGCGAGAAACGTCCTGGGATCGAATCGAAACCTTTTCCAGCGAGTAACTTCCTGGGATCGAATCGAAACCTTTTCCAGCGAGTAACGTCCTGGGATCGAATCGAAACCTTTTCCAGCGAGTAACTTCCTGGGATCGAATCGAAACCTCTTTCAACAGCGATCAATCAATCAACGGCGGTGAGAAGAAGCCTCCCGTAAAAGATTCTTTGCAATGAGAATTTTTCCTCGTTGGAAAATACTGACGAAGACAAACGCTGGAGGAAGATCGGACGGCACGCCGACGAATAAAGTCCGTTTGCTTTTGTGCCTCGACTGCAATAAAGCGAATTGAGTTTGATTTTGTGCGTTGACTGAAAAAAATGCCCGAGTCCGTTAGATTTCGAGCAGTGACTGAAATAGGACGGAGCCCCTTAGATTTTGAACGTTGATTGAAATGGGGTGGAGCCCGTTTAATTTTATGCATTGAATCAATCACTTGATTGCATGGTATCATTCGCCAATGACAGGAAGATAAAAGTTTAAAATGGAAATACAGGGTGGGCCTTTTAACATTGTCGGTTTTAATCGCCATATAGCTTTTATTATTATTCCATAACGAAATCAAATAAAATTTAAACACAACATAGGTGAAAACGTGTTTGTTTCTTTTAAGCTATTTTTCTCAGTGCACAATTGATGAAATAGTGAATAAAAGTAATAGAAGGGTAGGCTTACATTCCCCATTTTCAGTTAAAAAAAGGATACAATTCAGATATAAGTTTATAAATAACGATCCCACTTTATAAAATTAATTTGAACCAAATTTTACCATGTTAAGAAGAGAGGACCTCAAATTACTAGTGTCACTAATAGCTAACCCAAAGGTATTTAGAGGTCGCTATGCTTGGCCTAATCCCACACCTTTATGTACGGTTCTATGTCGATTTTAAATTTTATTTGACTTAATTAAAAACAAACGACATTGAAAGGGTCAAAGTTAAAGGCCACACCTCGTACGTGATAGAATTTTCTGAACACAATAAACCGACACAATGAAGGGATTTTGAATCAATTTATGGTCTTATTATATTAGAAAACAGATTTCTGATCCAATATTTCTCCCGATTTTGCGCATAGGTGTGGTCACATTCAGTATCATTCAACGACACGCGGCTGTCATTACATCATACTCCCCTACAACACACAGAGACAGGTTTTAATGAAAATTAGTTATTTTCCCATCAAGTAGCTATAGTTCAAAGTAACTCCACAGGGTGTTCATTACTCCCCCCATCTATTTGGGAAACCGAACTAGGTCTGTTTTAGTGGCATGGTTCGTCTTATTCGAAACGTTAGTATCTCTCATCTTGAATGCTTCTTAGCTCTATTTTCTTTCAGTATCACATACTGAATTTTATGTAAAATTCTTACTTTTCTAAAACGAAGCTTAATTTTATAATTCAGTTTCTAGTATTAGTTTTACATCTAACCTAGGGGAATTTGGTATACGACTTTATGTGTAATCATTTTACATGTCGTAGCTATGTTTCATTTAGAATGGATTATCTAATACCAACTACTACCGGAAAATAACGAAAAATACCATCTAATACCAATTACTACCGAAAAATACCGTCTAATACCGACTACTACTGAAAAATACCGTCTAATACCGAATACTACTGAAAAATACAGACTACTACCGAAAAATACCGTCTAATACTACTACCTAAAAATACCGTCTTATACTGCCTACTACCGAAAAATACCAACTTATACAAAATATTAAATAATAAGACTAGTGTTACGGAGGAGAGTAATCGGTATTGGATTATTAGTCACTTGAACAATCAGGAATTTGTTAATCAGAAACAGTTCCTTGTGTATATTGAATCTTTAGAAGTTGTCTATACCTATAACTCAGACTTGATGCAAGTTTTTAGATAAGTAAAAAAAGTTCGTACTATCAAGTGCATAACCTCTTTTTACGAACTCGCCCTAGGGGGTCATACAATACACTTTTTTTGTATTCTTCTTCCTTCTATTCATCATTTTCTCTTGTTCTCCCATTCTAGTGTCCCCCACTGACCTAAATTGCTTCATTGTTATATTATTTTAATTTTTCTATGAATCCCTTGTTAGGACAACCTAGAGCTTCATCCTCATCCGTCGAATGACGCTAGTTACAAATAAAAATAAAGATCTAGGAATCCTACTTTTTCTATGGGTAATGCATACAGTGCACAAATGTGAGACTAGAAAGAAAATGAAACAATTTGTTAATATTTAATAAAAAAACTACCTAAATATAGGTTTAATATAATTTCTTATATTTTTACATAGGAAGTTACGCCATTCACTACTCGCATCGTGGAGGAGATCCTCCCCGACCAAATAATGAAGATCAGACTGACAATCGAAAGGGGCCGGTCATCATTCGAGATAGATGTCCGGAGGGTATTGTGAACAAAACGTCATTTTGACCCATTAGCGCACCCTTCTTATTATTTTTTTAATAATTATAATAATAATTAAGAATTTTAATATATTTTTTTTTAAAATGACCAATTTAAAATAACATTAAAATGATTTAATATGATTAGAAAAAAACAAGAATAAATTGAAAGTGTCGAATAAATAGAACAACTTGCAGATGCGTCTAAATAATTAGGCACATTACTGCTTCCCCTCTATAGGGCAGTCCGAGTTAACGGCCTTCTATCACCCCTAGATCATTCCCATACTCTTCTGAGCTTTGTGCCCGTAGGTATGGGGTTGAGTGAGTGAGAGCGGGAGTTTCCAACCCTTTCGTTCCTCCCCTCCCCCTTGGACATTTTGACAAGTTGCCATTACCCTCAAGGACATAAAAATAAATTTAGATTAATTTTAAGGCTTCATTCAATAATTTTATACGTTAGTTGACAACAAAACAAAGGCAAACTTGTAGAAACGCGCTGAAAACCCAGAAAAGGCAGTGGTCCTTTAAATAAACAGAAACTTCACTAGCGCTGTAAAAGAAGCCAGAAATGACACGAGCTGTAAAAGGAAGCCAAAAATGATACTGGGGTTAAAAAAAGAAACCAGAAACGGTACTGGCACCTACCTTCCTGCAAAATCTACTGGTGCTAACCCGTCGGAAATGTCACTGGTCTTAAAAAACGAGAAACGGCACTAACGTTACAATAAAACTCAGTAACGGAACTAGCGGTAAAAAAAGAAGCTAGAAACGACACTGAGGGTAAAAAAAGAAGCCATAAATGACTAGCGCTAAAAGTGAAGCCAGAAACGTCACTAGAGAAGAATCCATAAAGGTCATTGGGTCTAAAAAAGGCACTAACGCTTAAAAAAAAGAAGCCAGAAACGGAACTGGCGCTAAGAAAAGGCTAGAAAAAGTTCTGGCGCTAAAAAGGGCTAGACAAAGCACTGACGCTAACTCCCCGGAAAAGTCACTGACATTAAAAGCCAGAAAAGGCAGTGCAAAAGCAGAAATGGCATTGGTAATTAACCCCCCTCCCACCCACCCACGAAAAGTCACTAGTGCTAAAAAAAATTTCGTTATACTGTCAGACCCTTGTGTAGCCCATGGGGAGTGCGAATGCACCCCTGGTGGTACACTTACTATCGAAGAGGGCCCCGAACGTTTCGCATTCATTGATGGATGGCTTAGAAATTTCATAAGTCAAGAAAAATTATAAAAGTAAAGGAATAATAAGAAACAAACTGAATACAAGAATAAACAGTGAGGTAAGTTAGTAGAAATAAACAGGAATACTAAAGAATGATAAGGAAATAGGTGGGTAAGGTAATAAAATATAAACTTACAGGGGGCAATAGAATAAAATGAAACACACTCGGAGAGAAAAGATTGAAAGGAACACAGAGGAGTAAAGAATGAAAATAAAATGGAGGTAAATGAATATAAAAGAGGCAAATGGGGGATTCGAATTGGATACTTGAGAGGCATTTTCAAAATACTCATTAATTTAAAAAAAAATATTCATTCATTTTCAAAAACCTCATTCATTAAAAAAATATTCCCTTTCAAAATATTCATTCATTTTCAAAAATATTAATTTTTGAAATACTCATTCATTTTCAAAATACTCCTTAATTTTCAAAAATATCCATTCATTTAAAAAATAGACATTAATTTTCAAAGTACTCTAATTCATTTTTAAAATACTCATTCATTTTCAACATACCCATTTATTTTCAAAATAATCATTCTTATTCATAAATACTTATTCATTTTGGAAATACTTATTTATTTTGAAAATACTCATTCAATTTCGAAATCTGCATTCAGTTTCAAAATATTCATTTTCAAATTACTCATTCCTTCTCAAAATACTCCTTCATTTCCAAAATACCCATTTATTTTTCAAAATACTCATTAGTTTTCAAAAATACTCATTAATTTTTAAAATACCCATTCATTTTGAAAATCCTGAATCAGTTTCAAACTACGCATTCATTTACAAAGTAATAATTCATTTAAAAAATATTCAATTTCATGATATTCATTCATTTTAAAAATACATAGGCATTTTCAAAATACTCATTAATTTTCAATATACTCATTTATTTATAAAATATTCATTCATTTTAAAAATATGCATTCATTTTCAAAATACTCATTCATTTTCAAAGAAATATTATATTCAAAATACTAATTCATTTGCAAGAATATTTATTTTTAAAATACTAATTTATTTTCAAGATACCATTTATTTTCAAAATACTGATTCAATTTAAAAAAAATACTTGTTCATTTTCTAAATACTCATTTATTTTGAAAAATAATCATTACTTTCCATAAATACAATTTAATTGTAAAAAAGGATTTCATCGAGTACGAACACAGGGATCCTTTTCCTACATATTTTATGTCTTACGAATCGATGGACCTTTTTCCTTGCAATCATAGCAATACATTTCATCGCATACGAACACAGGGATCCGTTTTCTATATATTTTATATCGTACGAATCGATGGATCTTTTTCCTTGCAATCATAGCTATACATTTCATCGCATACGAACACAGGGATCCGTTTCCTATATATTTTATATCGTACGAATCGATGGATCTTTTTCCTTGCAATCATAGCTATACATTTCATCGCATACGAACACAGGGATCCGTTTCCTATATATTTTATATCGTACGAATCGATGGATCTTTTTACTTGTCATCATAGCTATAAATTTCATCGAGTACGAATACAGGGATCCTTTCTTACATATTTTATGTCTTACGAATCGATGGACCTTTTTCCTTGCGATCATAGCTATAAATTTCATCGCATACGAACACAGGGATCCTTTTCCTATATATTTTATATCTTACGAATCAATGGATCTTTTTTCCTTGCAATCATAGCTATACATTTCATCGCATACGAACACAGGGATCCGTTTCCTATATATTTTATATCGTACGAATCGATGGATCTTTTTACTTGTCATCATAGCTATAAATTTCATCGAGTACGAACACAGGGATCCTTTCTTACATATTTTATGTGTTACGAATCGATGGACCTTTTTCCTTGCGATCATAGCTATAAATTTCATCGCATACGAACACAGGGATCCTTTTCCTATATATTTTATATCTTACGAATCAATGGATCTTTTTCCTTGCAATCATAGCTATACATTTTATCGCCTACGAACACAGGGATCCGTTTCCTATATTTTTATATCGTACGAATCGATGGATCTTTTTACTTGTCATCATAGCTATAAATTTCATCGAGTACGAACACAGGGATCCTTTTCCTACATATTTTATGTCTTACGAATCGATGGACCTTTTTCCTTGCTATCATAGCTATAAATTTCATCGCATACGAACACAGGGATCCTTTTCCTATATATTTTATATCTTACGAATCAATGGATCTTTTTACTTGCAATCATAGCTATACATTTCATCGCCTACGAACACAGTGATCCGTTTCCTATATATTTTATATCGTACGAATCGATGGATCTTTTTACTCGTCATCATAGCTATAAATTTCATCGAGTACGAACACAGGGATCCTTTTCCTACATATTTTATGTCTTACGAATCGATGGACCTTTTTCCTTGCGATCATAGCTATAAATTTCATCGCATACGAACACAGGGATCCTTTTCCTATATATTTTATATCTTACGAATCGATGGATCTTTTTCCTTGCAATCATAGCTATACATTTCATCGCATACGAACACAGGGATCCGTTTCCTATATATTTTATATCGTACGAATCGATGGATCTTTTTACTTGTCATCATAGCTATAAATTTCATCGAGTACGAACACAGGGATCCTTTCTTACATATTTTATGTGTTACGAATCGATGGACCTTTTTCCTTGCGATCATAGCTATAAATTTCATCGCATACCAACACAGGGATCCTTTTCCTATATATTTTATATCTTACGAATCAATGGATCTTTTTCCTTGCAATCATAGCTATACATTTTATCGCGTACGAACACAGAGATCCGTTTCCTATATATTTTATATCGTACGAATCGATGGATCTTTTTACTTGTCATCATAGCTATAAATTTCATCGAGTACGAACACAGGGATCCTTTCTTACATATTTTATGTCTTACGAATCGATGGACCTTTTTCCTTGCGATCATAGCTATACATTTCATCGCATACGAACACAGTACTCCTTTTCCTATATATTTTGTATCTTACGAATCGATGGATCTTTTTTCTTGTGATCATAGCTATACATTTCATCGCGTACGAACACAGGGGTCCTTTTCCTACATTTTTTATGTCTTACGAATCGATGGATCTTTTTCCTTGTGATCATAGCTATACATTTCATCGAGTACTAACACAGGGATCCTTTTCCTATATATTTTATGTCTTACGAATCGATGGATCTTTTTCCTTGTGATCATAGCTATAAATTTCATTGCCTACGGACACAGGGATCCTCTTCTATATATTTTATATTTTACGAATTGATGGATCTTTTTCCTTGTGATCATAGCTATAAATTTCATCGAGTGCGAACACAGAGATCCTTTCTTACATATTTTATGTCTTACGAATCGATGGACCTTTTTCCTTGCGATCATAGCTATACATTCCATCGACTACGAATACATGGATCGTTTTGCTACATATTTTATCTCTTACGAATCGATGGATCTTTTTCCTTGTGTTCATAACTATAAATTTCATCGCCTACAACACAAGGATCCTTTTCATATATATTATATATCTTACGATTTGATGGATCTTTTTCCTTGTAATCATAGCTATACATTTCATCACGTACGAACACAGGGGTCCTTTTCCTACATATTTTATGTCCTACGAATCGATGGATCTTCTTCCTTGCGATCATAGCTAAACATTTCATCGAGTACGAACACAGGGATCCTTTTCCTATATATTCTATATCTTACGAATCGATGGATCTTTTTCCTTGCGATCATAGCTATACATTTCATCGCATACGAACACAGTACTCCTTTTCCTATATATTTTGTATCTTACGAATCGATGGATCTTTTTTCTTGTGATCATAGCTATAAATTTTATCGCATACGAACACAGGGATCCTTTTCCTATATATTTTATATCTTACGAATCGATGGATCTTTTTCCTTGTGATCATAGCTATAAATTTCATTGCCTACGAACACAGGGATCCTTTTCTTATTTATTTATATCTTACGAATCGATGGATCTTTTTCCTTGTGATCATAGCTATACATTTCATCGCGTACGAACACAGGGATCTTTTCTTACATATTTTATGTCTGACGAATTGATGGACCTTTTTCCTTGCGATCATAGCTATAAGTTTCATCGCATACGAACACAGGGATCCTTTTCCTATATATTTTATATCTTACGAATCGATGGATCTTTTTCCTTGTTATCATAGCTATACATTTTATCGCCTACGAAAACAGGGGTCCTTTTCCTACATATTTTAGGTCTTACGAATCGATAGATATTTTTCCTTGCAATCATAGCTATACATTTCATCAAGTACGAACACAGGAATCCTTTTTCTACATATTTTATTACTTACGATTCGATGGATCTTTTTCCTTGTTATCATATCTATAAATTTCATCGCCTACGAACACAGGGATCCTTTTCCTATATATTGTATATCTTACGAATCGATGGATCTTTTTCCTTGTGATCATAGCTATACATTTCATCGCATACGAACACAGGGATTCTTTTTCTACATATTTTATTTTTAAGAATCGATGGACCTTTTTCCTTGCGTTTATAGCTATAAATTTTATCGCCTACGAACTCAGGTATCCTTTTTTACTACATATTTTATGTCTTACGAATCGATGGATCTTTTTCCTTGTTATCATAGCTATAAATTTTATCCCGTACGAACCGAGGGATCCTTTTCTTACAGTACATATTTTATATTGTTGCACGAACAAAATCAATGTTTTGGTTGTGATCCTAACAGTTTTATTTCCTAAGAACTAAAAGATCCTTTTCGTTGGGATCCCACACGTATATTTCGCTTTATGAACCGAGGAATAGTACGAGTTTTATTTCGCTCTACGAACCAATGGATCTTTTTCTTTGTTAGCTTACATTCCATCTCGTTGTAGGAACTGAATGATCCTTTCCATTAGGATACTCCATATGTATTTTGCTATATAAATCAAGTTATATTTACGTTGTATCCTACAAATGTATTTTGCTATACGAATCTAGAGATCCATTTGGTCAGGATCCTACAATTTTATCTACCTATATGAACCCAACACTCCTTTCCCTTCAGATCCTACAAGTCGAGGGGTTGTTTTCGTGGAGATCCGATATTTGATGTTGGTTTACAAACTGAAGAACTATTTTGTAGAGATCCTACAAGTGTATCTCGCTTTACGAATCAATAGATCCTTGCTGTGCAAATAGAAGGATATTTTTCCTTGTTATCCTACAAAGATATCTCTATACGAGCTGAGTTACTCTTTTCGTCGGGATCCCCCAAAAGTCATTTTGATTTGCAAACCATGAGATCCTTTTCATTGGAATTATGCAAGTTTATCTCGCTCTAGAAACTGAGACACCATTTTGTTGAGAACCAAAGATTCAATCTCACCCTACGATTCGATTGGTATACCCGTGACAAATTACTTGTACTTATTTATATTATTATTGTATTTCTGCCTGGAATGAAATGATTAGTATTAAACGTTATAATTGAAAATATAGTTAGATCGGTCTACAAAGTTGAGGCAGAATCGAATTCCAAAAAACAATTTTCCCGTGGCAAGAATTGAAACTTGAAGAATACTTTTTCGTGCTATTTCGAATTCTCCTAGAAGTTTTCCAAGTCCTCGATTATCGTTTTGATTCTTTTTGATTACCGGTCTGATTCCTTTTGATTACCAGTTTGATTTTTTAATTACCAATTTTTATTACCGGTTTGATTTTTTGATTACCGGTTTGTTTCTTTTTGATTACCGGTTTGATTTTTTTTATTAGCGATTTGATTTTTTTTTAATTACCGGGTTGATTATTTTTGATTACCAGTTGGATTATTTTTTATTACCGATTTGATTATTTTTAATTACCGGTTTTATTCTTTTTATTACCGGTTTTATTCTATTTATTACCGGTTTTATTCTATTTATATGTCGTTGATTAAATTACTGCACACTCGATGGTCCATTTCATCCCACATATGTTGTATGCAGTATTTCAATTCACTCTGAGGAACGAAGCTTTTTCCTACTGAATGCATAATAAATCCTTGTTAGTATAAAGTACCTAGATAGGAGTCATTCTACATTCACACGTCTTCATCATCCCGGTCTCTGCAATTGACGTGCATCTCTATTTCTCTCATTTTACCAATTAGTACCGGACGGTCGGCATGATAAATGAATCGGATTCCATATGGCGGCAATCCAGTAAATCTGAATCCCCAAAGAATATTCACTAATTTGTATTGTAAATATTAAATCTACGGAAAAATATATTTATCATTAAAAAGAATGAAAATTTAGGTTTAATAAGATTACTTACTTATTACAGTTCCTCTCATTCAAATCACATATATTAAAAAAAAATCACACAATCTTCGGAGGCAAGAAAACCATATACATATGCATGGTCTAGCCAACGCATAGCGTAATATAAATCTACTACTACTACTATTTAACGTGGGATCAAACCAGTGGTATTTACAGCGTAGAGCAGAGGCCATGGAGGTGCGCCCGAGTTGCCACTCCATTCGTCGACTTATCATACTCGATGTTATTTAACCTCGCTTTAATCGGAAGTGGAGTTTCGACTCGGTTAGGCAATACTCCTGCTTCCTCAAGAGCTCGCCCTTGGTGACCAAACTCAACATTCCACCATCTGCAATTGTCTTGAAGCGTGGCAAGTGAGAAGCGGGCGACTTAAGACTCAGTCTTGGCGCCCCTTTCGATGATGACGGATGACCGAGTGGTTCGAAACGCCCGCCAAGTGCATCATAGCGACGCGACGTCAGTTGCTTTGCATCTCTTTACCCTCTCGGCACTTCTTTTTCTCACGATCAGACCTTCGTCTGATTATTATCTCGTTTGAATACTTCATTTTTATTTCTTTGGAACTAGCCTGCAATGCTTGACTTATAAGGTTACTTGAAAAAATCTTTTGGGCGAATGCAGATGGTAGCCGATTGGGTTAAAGCATTGTTTCGAAAAAAAAGAAGCGTTTCAACGCATTAGTTTGAAATCATGACCATGTTCAACGGTTAGAATATATATGTAAATATACACTACCGTCTGAAAGATAAGAATGGCTTTATTTCTATCACATCTTCAATAACCTTTGCCAGAAAAACATCCATAGTTTGTACAATTGGTGTACGCATGGGTAAGGGTTATGAAAATTTTGATGAATAAAACCCAAATATCAGCAGATAAGCAATTTACTACAAAAATTGAAGTGTCCAAAATGATCCGAATGCTTAGGTTTCTTATATAGAGGGCCGGCATTGTTCCCATAGCACCTAACTTCAGTTCAATCTCATGTACGTTAGGTCATTCTCTTACCAGCTGTCATCCAGGCAACACGTCTAAGAAATCTGTCACTCCTCTTTCTGTCCGCGAGCCGATCGTAACGCTGCGCCACCAATATGGTCTTTCAATTTTGAGCCATTGCAGAGCCTCCAAGCGCTCCAAAATTGTAATCCCTAATATTTTGCCAACTTATGACAAAACAAGTTTATGTAAATCTGGTAATCGACCGGTATGCCAAAGTAAATCTCAAAAATGGGAGACTGAGCCATTACCCAACTTGCAAAAAAAGGCTAGAGCAGTTTCTCGAGAGATTAGTGAGATTTTGGCTAACAATATCTCTAGGCACACTGTGTCACGTCGACTGGAGGAATAAAATCTTCAGGCTCGTACACCCACTGTCAAGCCATTGAGCAGTCCGAAGAACAAGAAGACTCGTTTTGCATTCGTCACTGAGCACCTTACTTGGACGGATGACCAATTGAGCCAAGTCCACTTCAGTAAAAAACCTAAGTTTAATTTGTTTGGTTAGTCGCACCAAAAAGAGTGAATTTTAGCGAAGGAAGTGTTATGATCTTGGATGTGATTTCGGTAGAAGATACTGGGCCACTTGTGCGTTTACGGGGCACAGTGAATGCACAAGTGTTCAGGAAATTGCTGCAACAGTATGCTTTGCCCTATCTACGAGCCTTCGAAACCCAACCTGCAATTTTCATGCACGATAACGTCCCATGCCACACATCCAAGTGGGTAAAGACCTTCCTGGATGACAATTACATCACTTGTGAACTGGCCTGCACAGAGTCCGGATCTGAATCCCATTGAAAATGTTTAGAAAACACTGGAAGAGATGTCTACAGGGAGGAATAAATACAGATATTTTTGTAAAAATCAAATTCCCATGGCTACTAAAATTTGGTTGATTTATTTAAGGATATGGGAAGGGTAATTGGTATCTATGGCTCCGGAAATTCGGTTGATTTAGTTAAGCTATGGCCCCTGAAATTCGGTTGATTTAGTTAAGGCTATGGGAAGGGTAATTGGTATCTATGGCTCAAGAAATTCGGTTGATTTAGTTAAGGCTATGCATAGGCTATGTTGGCTCATTGGCTACCTAAATTCGGCTTATTTATTTACGGCTATGCGTAAACTTTGAACTCCCTATCACCACGGAAATTCGTTTGATTTATTTCAATGATATACGTAGTCTATGTGATATCTAAAGTCTCTCTGGCTACAGAAATTAGGTTGATTTATATAAGGTCTTGTAAATAAAGGCGATTACTTTGAACATCTTTCTATCACTCAAGATTACACTGTACAACAAATTTCAGTGTCAAGAAAAAAACATAGATCTCATGTGCATTTATGAAGTTGAGTGTGCTGAATTCGAATTTGATAACAAAAAGCTCCCATCACGTAAAATTTTCATGCTAAGCCACTAGCTCAGTTTCATCCATTGTCGCCTCGAACTCCTCATCAGCTATAAGTTGACGAATCTGAGGGCCCACGAATAGGCCTTCTTTAATCTTAGCATCACTTATTTTAGGGAAGATCGCTTTGCGGTACTGGAAACATGACTTATTATGTTGCAGTGCTTTGATTAATTGATTCATTAGGCCTAATATTATATGCAGTGGTGGCAAAATGATTTTCTTCTTAACTGGTGGCTCATGATTTACATTATGGCAAACAGGCGTCATAGTTTCCCGAGGTGACCATTCTACTGTCCCACTTCCAAAGGAAGCACACAAACTTGGTGAATCCAGTTTGTAGCCCATTAAGAAGGGCTACTACTTTCAAGTCCGCATAAATTAGCCACTCATGCTCCTTGTAACTTATGCGGTGTAAAATAAAAGCAAGGTTCTCATATGTCTCTCTTAAAATGACTGAGTGAGCAACTGGAACTGAAGGCATGGTGTTCCCAATGTGCGACAGAACCGCTTTTATACTGTAAAGGACAACATCAGATCTGGATCGGGATAAAGAAAGAGGTGAAAGTGTGAGATAGGGATAGAAAGGTAGAGATATTGTGTGTGGTGTGTTTGTGTATGAGATGGTTATGAGTGACGGTTGATATGTGGCGATGATTCGGTGAAGGTAATAATGATACAGTGAATTGTGCCAAGTTGCCTGGCAAACGCTTTCGTTTTGCATTTATTTTGCTTTGTATTTGCGCCTAAATGTGTACAAATACGGAAGCGACACAGCAGAAACTACATACCAGTATTTGCGTACATTTAGGCATCAGCAAAGGAACTGTAGCCCCGCTCACTACTCTCGAATTCTTCCCTATCCGCATACACTGCGAAAACAGACATCCACACCATAAACCCGCCTTAAATAATTTTTCAATTAAAGATACAGCAAACACCGAACAACAAATACGTACACTGGAATCATCATCATCACTTCATCATCATCATCATCATCATCATCATCATCATCCATAACCCTATATTTTAAGAACGAGATTTTTTGAAGGTTTGAATAAGATTTTTTCTTTTAGTTCGGTTGTCACCTAAGTAGATTTAATTTTTTTATCAAAGTTATTTCTAATAATTCATTTATAATATAAAAAAAATAAAATGGTAAAGTTCAGAAATAAATATAAGTATTGAATTTTTGTGACTTTTTTAAAACTAAAAGAATTACAAATGGTGAAGTTAAGAAAATTTATTAAAATTTTGGCATGGAAATTATTATAGCAAATTTATATGGAGAAAAAAAAAAAGAATCATGAGAGGCCGTAGGACACAGACCGAAAGTCTGCCAGAGAAGCGCAAGCTCCTTCTAGAAGAAGAAGAAGAAGAAGAAGAAGATGAACATGAAGATGAATAAAAGGGTGTTCAGGGTGTTAAAATAAAGAGTCTATAAAGGAGATTAAAAAAGGCGGTCAAGATTAGCAAATAAGGCCGTAGGCCACACCCCGCAGGGACGCCTGTGTAACCAAGCTTTTCCTGTTAAGGAAGAGAACAGCGGCTTGTCACTATATAATTTAAGAAGGGGATTTTTTTGAATATTTGAATAATAATTTCATCTTAGTTTAGTTATGATTTATGTTTTTTCTCAAAGTTATTTCTAATAATTCTTTTATAATATCAAAAAACAAAATGGTGAAGTTCAGAAATAAATATAAGTATCGAAATTTTGTGAATTTTTTAAAATACAAAGAATTTCAAATGGTGAGGTTCCTAAAATTTATTTTTATATATCTTCTTCTATAACTATATTTTAGCAACGTGATATTTTGAAAGGGTGGAAATTTAGTGTAGAGTTCCTTTTTAAAATTATTATAATTGGCGAAGTTCAGAAAATTTATAAAAATTTAACCATGGCTGCTTTTTTTGAGATTTTAAATTTTAACCTTAGGAGCGAAGCGCAAGCTAGTGGCGAAGCCATTGCCTGGTATATTTATAATGTCGTATCCTTGAGAATGTGTTCCTTCCTGAAACGTCGGCACCAAGAAGTTAACATATAATAATGAACTTCCTAAATTTAGCCTGCTTATTTATCCTAAAAATACGTATACGCCTGGTAACGCGCAATCCCTCTGCTCTCTTAATATATATATATATATATATATATATATATATATATATATATATATATATATATATATATATATATATATTGAGAAAATAGAAAGATAGATTCTTCGCACTTGAATGTGGACCTCGTTGAATATCGATGATTGGTTATTGAAAACCACTTGAAAGTTGTTTATCCTTCGCTCGAGGGCGACCCCTCGCTCAACCGAATCGTGGAATTTGCAATTTACTTAAAAATAAAGAGCGAAAATTAACGATGGCATCTTCGCAAAAGCGTTCGCGAAGAGACGGACGTGTAAAAGTGGTGATGTTAGGAGAAGGAAAAATGTATGGCGAAGTTTACTCTCTATCTAGAGTAAGTTAAAGCGGGTATTACTTCGGGCGTTCGGCACCTCAAGAGTGCCTACCCTTACTGTGGGATTTGGGGTCGGAAGGGCACTCAATTCTCCAATCGTGCTGACCGGACTCAGGTGTGGTGGCAATGAAAGGGGTAATTCCGAGATTCTTCGTTCTCTTTGAGACTGAAATTTGTGAGAAATTTTGCTATTCCTCAGAGATTGGGAGACAAGATTAGTTGTGGCAAAGGCTAAATGGACTAATAGACAGTTGTGGTAAGGGATATTCATAGTGTCTATTGTGGTAAGGGTAGATTATTAGGGGCAGTTGGCAGATGGGTCAATTGTGGTAAGCATTAGTTGCGTTAAGGGTCTGTTTTAATAAAGCCCAGTTGTGGTAAAAGAGTTAGTTTTGTGGGGGGGGGGAATTTGTGTTAATCGTCATTTGTGGTAAGTTTCAGTTATGGTAAAGGTCAGTTGTAGTAACTATGGGTCGGATTGCCCCACTTGTTTCAAAATTTGAAGGTGATAAATCAGAATAATTTAGAGCACGCGAATTAGGTCCGTTGGCCTTGTTCTTTATCTCGCGGCTCAACATTAAATAAAACCTTGGATTTCTTCGGATAGTCTTAACACGAGTCAATCCCCAAAACGGATTAACGGGAAGAGATCACTTTTAAGGAGTCGTTCGGAAGGAGTACAAGAGACGTCTTTGCACAACAAGGTTGGGGAAGGTTTGACATAATTCGCCGATTTAGATGAAAGATAAATAAAATCATAAATATTAAGTTTGAGAGTTATAAAAGTGTCCGAATTCAAAGAAAGTATTGATGAATCTAATGAATCAAATTCAAGAGGACGAAATTGTATTATTATTATTCGATGAGGAAATATTTATTTACTAAAACCGATGAAGCGAAAACCACCGAGGGGATCGCCGCTAGAAAGGTTGTAGTAAAGAAAGTGATGAAGTTGGAGACAGTAAAAATGTGTGCAAAGTATGTACATACCTTAAATAGTTTAAAGAGGAGACTACCTTGTGCGCTCTAGACCCATAGGGAGCGCAACTCAGCAGAATTGATTCAACCTCTACAAGTGAGATCCTCTGCGATGTCAGGTGGGAGCAATCCCCCTAATACCAGTTGTACTATGGTTACTATTGATGTCACTTGTACCCTGGTTGTCATGAATAGGTGATGTATGAGGCGAAAAATGATAAGCGGCTCTACAATGACGCCTTCTGAGTCGAGGATTGGAAAGGGGTGGTAGCATCCGAGTAAACGCTGAGGTCGCCAAACTTTTTTCACAGTGGTCCAGGTAACAGAGAATGACGAGCGCGGGCCGCATGACCATTTTGTTCAATACAATATAATGAATACACAAAAAATAAAGACAACAAACATATTTATTTACCAAAAAGTTATCAAAGAAGGCGTCGTTAGTAATAAGATAGTATTATCACAGCCATTGCGCACATATCCGAGTCTTACAAACTAAGCAGCAAAATTGGTTAGTGAGATTTGTGAACGTGGCGTTTAGCTTTTAAGATATCATCGAGATTTGCTTTGTGTTTGCTGCATCCAATCAAGAGAATTGCTTTCAAATGTTCATTTGTGGCACAGTGCAGCGGTGGGCCGGATGAACTGACCTCACGGGCCGTAGTTTGGAGACCCCTGGAGTAACGTAATACAACGCATCGTAACGGGTAACGCATGTTTAGTATTTCGCCTTCGATGTAATAACGAATTTTGCAACTTCAACAGTGTGGGAGGACGAGAGGGGGGGGGGCTCTTTTCTACTTTTTTCTAGTCCCATGGTGGTCATTTAGCTTGAGCTACTATTTAGGGCACACGACCAGGTCACAAAGGTCAAATGTATGTAGGCAGTGTTCCTAATTCCCATTTTAGACACTTAAATTATTATACATATGTCGCTTTTCCAATATACGAGGGGCGGTCAATAAGTTTTGCGAATTGGTAGGGCAAAACAGAGGAAGGGGGGTGCCTGTTTGTGGGGGTGTTAGGACAAGTTATGACAAGTCAGGACCTGCAACCGCACGCTCCTACCTCGTCTATTTAAGAAGCAGTAGCTGATCACAGATCGCCAGTCACAAATTTTTCAACAATGGAGAAGGTTGACCACCGCGCAGTGATCAAATATTTGACCAAGGAAGGCAAGAATGCAAAAGAGATCCATGAACGCATGGTTGCAGTGTACGCCGGCACCGCCCCTTCCTATGCAACCATTGCTCGCTGAAATAGGGAGTTCCGACATGGTCGTGAGTCCCTTGAAGATGACCCCCGTCCAGGACGCCCGTCGGACGTGACCAACGAGGACATTGTGGCCCGTGTGGAGAGGATGATCCTCGAAAATCGACGGGTGAAGGTCGAAGAAATCGAGCGAGAACTTGGAATATCACATGGAAGTGTTATCAACATCATCCACAACAATTTGGCCATGACCAAGGTCTCTGCTCGTTGGGTCCCTAGAAACCTCACGCCCCATGATCGACTTCAACGTTGTCAAAGTCCACACGACCAGAGTTGCACAAGCTGACCTGCGCGAGTGCGGAATCGAGGAGCTCAACCATACTCCCTACAGTCCAGATCTGGCCCCTAGCGACTACTTTTTATTCTGCCAAGTCAAGGCTGCACTGCGTGGACGCCGGTTTGGGGACGATGAAGATGTCCAGCTCGCCGTCCAGGAGTGGATTCAAAAGCAGTCGGGAGATTTCTGGTTGTCAGGAATTTGAAGCCTCAGGGACAAGTGGTGCAAGTGCATTGAAGTCGAGGGTAGTTATATTGAAAAATAATAAAACACTTTTCCTCATATCTCGTTTCCTTATATCCGAATAGCAAAATTTATTGACCACCCCTTGTAGGAGTAGGACAAGATGAGAGCGATCCTTTCCTAGTCTGTAGTCTAGTGACCGTCCTTCGAGGTTGAGGATGATGATTGTGATTCTGAGGAAGAATGAGGATGGTGCGTGTGTTTGTTTAACGTGTGCTGGGTGTTAGGCACCGAGAAGTACAGGGTCCTTCACAAATGGGCCAGTAGCGAGGAAGCCAATACGATTGGAACTGGAAGACTTGTTGCAGCCTTCGCCCACGCCCACAGCTGTTGTGTGGTAACTTTATTCGCCGTTGAGGTTTGTGGTTTGGATCTGGATCGTTCTTAGTCTGGTCCCTCATCTTCGACCTTACCGCCCGCCGTAGGTGGCCCGATCAGAAGCCGTTGTTCCCGACGGCTTTGCTCTCAGAGTCATTGGGACACGCAAACCTCTTCACCATGACAATTTTCAGACGACTTATGGTCGATGTAGTTAATTTAGAGTAGTAAGCATGGTCAATCTTTAGTGGATCCCGGGCCACATAAAACATTTTCCCTCATTATTTGAGTCATACGTTCACTTCCAATGGCAAATTTACTACTTACAGTGGTTAGTTTTTACTTTTGACACATGAATTACGATAATTATTGATTTATGTAGAGAAAAATAATAGTAATTTTACAATAGAAATTATGAATTTGAGAGTTTGAGTAAACTTATTTGGGAATTAAAATGAATTGTTGAGATTGGTTGCCTCAAATGAGCGTCAATCTTGCTGGACAAAATTATTAAAATTATTTAAATTAGGTTGTCTTGAAGAATTCATTCCGTTGTGATGAAATATATAATTTGATATCCTTTACCACCTCCTTTATATATGAGTGAACTTTGCCACTTAGGTGATGTTGGAATAAAATAAATGATAACAAGATTGTCAAGTTCCGGTGAATACGTATGATGATGAAAAACTACCTAACCTGACACTTAAATTTGCTCTTGTGTCAAACGTACTTCGTATGGGTGTACATTGATTGGCATGAAAGAGGAAGACACCCTTTCGATTGACCAGTGAAGGACGCGTTCGGTTCAAGAGCTTCAGTATAAAGTTTCAATTGTTGAACATTGGTTGCTGTAATTGTTGAACATTGGTTGCTGTAATTGTTGAACATTGGTTGCTGCATTTGTTGAACATTAAATGTTGCAATTCCTGAACATTGATTGCTGCAATTGTTGATCATTAAAGATACAGTTGTTGAAGATTAGACGTTGCAATTGATAAGCAATAAAAGTTGCAATTGTTGAGAAATAAAAGTTGCAGTTGTTGAACAGTAAGGGTTGCAATTGTTGAACAATAAGAGTTGCAACTGTTGAGCATTAAAAGTTGCAATTGTTGAACATTACATGTTGCAACTGTTGAGCATTAAAAGTTGCAATTGTTGAACATTACATGTTGTAATTGTTGAGCATTAAAAGTTGAAATTGTTGAACATTACATGTTGTAATTGTTGAGCATTAAAAGTTGAAATTGTTGAACATTACATGTTGTAATTGTTGAGCATTAAAAGTTGAAATTGTTGAACATTACATGTTGCAACTTTGAGCATTAAAAGTTGAAATTGTTGAACATTACATGTTGTAATTGTTGAGTATTAAAAGTTGAAATTGTTGAACATTACATGTTGTAATTGTTGAGCATTAAAAGTTGAAATTGTTGAACATTACATGTTGTAATTGTTGAGCATTAAAAGTTGAAATTGTTGAACATTACATGTTGCAACTTTGAGCATTAAAAGTTGAAATTGTTGAACATTACATGCTGTAATTGTTAAGTATTAAAAGTTGAAATTGTTGAACATTACATGTTGTAATTGTTGAGCATTAAAAGTTGAAATTGTTGAACATTACATGTTGTAATTGTTGAGCATTAAAAGTTGAAATTGTTGAACATGTAGGTTGGAATTAACTCTTTGTTTAATATTAAGTCGCTCGTAATGCAACCATGACCTTCTGCTGTTGAAGACCACGTCCAGGAGTAGGAATATTTGTTTGTTTGTTTTTTGCGCTTAATATTGCAGTAGAGAACTCACTTTTCATCTTCCGTAACAATTCTGTCCAGAAGTGATTTTACCTTATAACGTTTACTGTCTTATTTCCTTATTTGATTGGGGGCACGGACTTTTGACAAATGGAGCAATTGGGACTGCTATTCTTCAAAACTTTCAAAAACTCACTGAAAAGTAAAATGGTTACAATCCGAGCGACGGACCGACATAGTGCACGCGGCTAAAGATTTCCCCCACTATTCCCTTTCTCACTACATAACCTATCTACTATCCATTTTCCTATCCTATTATGTCCAAGCCCAAGTACAATCTGTCTAGACGTGATGGTGGGCTTTAAAAAAGATATTACTTATAAAAACTAAAAACAACAACAACAAACTTTCGTTATCACCATCATTATCATCATTAACTCTATAATTTAAAAAGAGGATTTTTTTGAGTATTTGAATAATAATTTCATCCTAGTTTGGTTATGACTTATGTTTTTTTCTATCAAAATTATTTCTAATAATTCTTTTATAATATCAAAAAACAAAATGGTGAAGTTCAGAAATAAATATAAGTATCGAAATTTTGTGAATTTTTTAAAACCCAAAGAATTACAAATGGTGAAGTTCCGAAAACTTATTTTTATATATCTTCTTTTATAACTATATTTTAGCAACGTGATATTTTGAAAGGGGAAAAATTTAGTTCCTTTTTAAAATTATTATAATTGGTGAAGTTCAGAAAATTTATAAAAATTTAACCATGGCTCCTTTTTTTAAGATTTTAAATTTTAATCTTAGTAGCGAAGCGCAAGCTCCCCTCGTAGTGGGGAGTGGCGAAGCCATTGCCTGATCCTAATAATTTATGCATTTTTTCAGAAATGTTAAACGTTTACAAAATATTGTATTTTATTTGGGGTCTTGTATTTAGTGGACACTCTCCCAATCCTCAACAAATGTAAAGACAAATTTAACAGCCGTGCCACTTCTCCACAATTGGTACAAAGACTTCAAAGGTGAGTCATCAAATAACCCTAAGGAAGTATCCCCCCTACCCCCCCCCCCCAAAAGGTGCCATGTGGCACTTTTTTCAAAGCACATTAACCTGACTTTAACAGTGGGACCGGAAGCTGAAATTTACGGCTTGGGCTGTTTCACTATTCTTCCCCCCCCCCCCCCCCCCCACACACACGATGAAAGGAAGTGAAGAGGGAGAAAATGCGACAGTGTTGAATAGACGCGACTTTACTCGGCTAAAACTCAGCCAGGTGAAAAAAAAAACACACTGCCTCCTCTTTTAGCGAAATTAAGCTACATCGAGTGTGCTAAGTCGTTGGATGGAGTCCCCATTCGGGTGGCCTTTACGGCGGCTGTCACGCGTCGCAGATACACGTGACATCCATGAAAAATATAAAGGCATCTTAAATGAGGGCAGAGGGGCACTAAACATCACCATTTTTTAATATTTAAATAGATAAAAAAATGGAGCAACAAATACACCCGCGCATAGAAATAATGCATTGCCATTATACATGGCAGGTTACTCACATGTCAGCCACATGACTTCTGGCTTACCCCTCCCCTTTTCTATGATGTTCTGGCGCCTCCCTCTGATGGGCTAATGAAAGCTCCACCTCCACTCCCTGTGCGTCTTCTCTTAACACCACCTATCCATCATGCAATTAATACATACCATAAAGGAGGGAACGCACACAGCTGCAGGCGCCTTTTCCCCAATATGGGGGCCTGCAATTGCCGAGCCTAACCTTTAAAGGTGTCATATTAACACCAGTATTATTACCCTTGTTATTATCATGTTATTATTATTATTATTACTCTTCATCATCATCATCATCATCACTAATTCTATAATTAAAGAAGGGGATTTTTTTGAGTATTTGAATAATAATTTAATCTTAGTTTGGTTATGACTTATGTTTTTTTTATCAAAGTTATTTCTAATAATTATTTTAGAATAGTAAAAAACAAAATGGTGAATTTCAGAAATAAATATAAGTATCGAAATTTTGTGAAATTTTAAAACACAAACAATTACAAATGGTAAAATTATTATAGTTGGCGAAATTCAGAAAATTTATAAAAATTTAACCATAGCTGCTATTTTTAGATTTTAAATTTTAACCTTAGTAGCGAAGAGCAACCTCCCCATCCTGTAAGGGGAAGTGGCGAAGCCATTGTCTGGTATTATTATTATTATTATTATTATTATTATTATCATAATTATTATTGTTATCATTATTATTATTATTACTAGTGTACCTGTGTCATCAAAAATGATGGCATTATTTTTAAGTTAGAGCTATATTTCATTATAGATTATTATTATTATTATCTTTAATATTGTTATTATCATTATTATTAGTATTTTTATTCTTTTTATTATTAGTAGTAGTAGCTGGTGTTAGTTGTTGAAAGGGATATGTGTGTGTGTGTGGGTGTGTGTGGGTGTGTTTGTGAGGAAGGGGGCTAAAATTAAATACAGAAAAGAGGCAGGCGATAGTGTTTAAGGAGGATGATAGGGGGTGGGGTGTAATATTAGAATCCAGGATGTCTGGTAAATGATAGTGGTACAGATGGAGTAATTGCGACCACAAGGCTGTAAATGGTAGGAAAGTCTCCTGGGGGCGATTAGAGTGGTAGTGAATGGTGGAGTGTGGAATGTGAAGGGAAGCTGTCTGAGAGAATACCGGTGCCAACGTTGGTGTATGGGAGTGAGGGTATGGAGAGAGAAGGGAAAGGGCTCGAGTGAGGGTAGTGTAAATGGACACCTTGAGAGGGGAGGGTTGGTGTCCGAAAGGGGGAAAGAAGGGGAGGGGGTCGCCGGAGTAAGAGGCGTCTACGGTGTGAATGAGGATTTGAGTGAAAGTGTTTGAAGGTTGTATGGGTATAGAAGAGTCTGAAAAGGGTGGTAAGACCGCGTGAAAGGTAGGTTGATTATGTGGGTGTGTATGAGAGAAAAGGGAGTGGATGATACTGTGTGTGGTAAGTGGGCATGGAAAGGAAGTGGAGGAGGTGTGATAGGGGCGATCTGCTCAAGGGGCTCCCTTGAATAGTCGAGATGCTACCCAACATAGGACCCCATCGCTATAAAAGGTCAAGGTCACGGAGCCAGCATGAGATACAGCGACACTTTGCCGCCAAGCTAATCATCCTTCGAGCGACGCTTTGTCGGGAAGCTAATCATCCTTTCAGCGACGCTTTGCTGGGAAGCTAATCATCCTTCCAGCGACGCTTTGCCGCCAAGCTAATCATCCTTTCAGCGACGCTTTGCCGGGAAGCTAATCATCCTTTCAGCGACGCTTTGCTGGGAAGCTAATCATCCTTCCAGCGACGCTTTGCCGCCAAGTTAATCATCCTTCCAGCGACGCTTTGCCGCCAAGTTAATCATCCTTCCAGCGACGCTTTGCCGCCAAGCTAATCATCCTTTCAGCGACGCTTTGCCGGGAAGCTAATCATCCTTTCAGCAACGCTTTGCTGGGAAGCTAATCATCCTTCCAGCGACGCTTTGCCGCCAAGCTAATCATCCTTTCAGCGACGCTTTGCTGCCAAGTTAATCATCCTTCCAGCGACGCTTTGCCGCTAAGCTAATCATCCTTCCATCGACGCTTTGCCGCCAAGCTAATCATTCTTCGAGCGACGCTTTTCCGCCAAGCTGATCATCCTTCGAGCGACATCACCTGGCCGATAGACCCCCGCGAGATTGGTCCTTACAGACTTTGTTACACTTAATCTTTATCGCAATATTTGGCGGTTCTCATCTTTTTTTTTGTCTTCTCATCATTCGCTCTCAGAATTATAACCTGCTCCACCTCGCCACAAAACTGTGGGATCGACGCTCATCAATGCACCAAGCACCCTCTGTATCCCTCTCCAGGAGCTTTGTTACTCGATCAAAAGGGTAAAATGATGACATACATGGGTTAAATGAATGATGTTGCTTGATCATAATCTATTTCGTAATATTTGATTGTAAAAATCAATGTTTGAATCTTATTGAATCCCCAAAAGGGTTCTTTACAAAGAAAAAAAGGTGTGCAACCATCGTTGCTCTGCACCAAAGTGGTCTGAAATGAAAGCAGCACCATGTTTAGGATCATTAATGACCTTAAATGAAAAAAATATTCAATCTTTAGGATCATTAATGACTTTAAAAAGAATAGGTATGCTCCTGCAAAGTCTTCTGGATATTTAAGAGCTTCAAATGATCGCCAACATCGCCTCCTATTAAGCTCCCGGCCCATGAATCGGGTTGCTTCTAGTGCCAAGCTTGCTCGCGGCGCTTCAGCGCGCACAGTGAGGCGGAGAATTTGCGACAAAGATCTCAAGTCGGGAAGGGCCGCAAAGAAGCCTCATTTCACCAAGAAGAACCTTACGGATATGTTCCACTTTTGTATAAAATACATATAAAGAATGGATTGTTGAAGACTGGTGCAAAGGGATATTCTCTAATGAAGCTCCCTTCCGCTTGCCCGGAGCTTCTGGAAGATTACTCGCCAGAAGGAGAAAAAGAGAAGCGCTTTCTCGAGTCCTGTGTCGTGCCCAGGGTGAAGCATCGGTAGATTCTCTATGTCTGGGGCTGCATCTCATCTAAGGAAACTGGAACACCTTTTCCCAACAGTTCAAGACAAATTTGGTGATGATAACTGTATTATTCAGCATGGTAGCGCACATTGTCACAAAATAAAATTAATAGCAAAGTTTCGGGCTGAAAATAACATGGAACTTTGGGGGCATTGGTCCGGAATTTTGCAAGATTTGAACCCCCAAAAGAATTTGTGGGTGATAATGAATCAAATCGTGGGTGATAAACAGAAGCCATCCAATTGCGAGCATTTGCAGGTGCTTATTAAACAAAGAAATGGAGTAATATGAGTCAAGATATCATTAAATCAAAAGTTTGGTCTCCGCCATGCCAAAACGAATTAGAGCAGTCCTGAAATACAAAGGACATCACTGTAAATACTGACTGAGCGTATCACTGGACTGTATTTATTAATAAAATGGATTTGGGCTGTAAATTTTGGTATATTTTACCTTCAAGTTATGATACAAACCCACTCAAACAAAATGCAACGTTTGATTATTCTTATTAATTTTCTTCTATAAAAAAATATAGTAATATCAAAACTTTGGGTCATGATTGTACATATATTTGGGTTAAATTGGAAAAGTCGGAATTACCATGTACCTCTTTCCTTGTATTACCACACTTTTTATGTATAAACTCTAACTCATTAGAGCAGAAATCAGTTGTAATCTCAAGGGTTATTATTTTATAAAAAATACAGAACGAAATTGGCATCGAATACGGCTAATTTTTAGTCTTTTTTCCCTTAATTATCTCAGCAAACTTTATTTAATTTTATCTGTAAATGGCTTAACTTTTATAAACTTTCACGTATTGTTCCCAAAAACTTTGTTACTAACATTCTCGTTCTTTTTTAAGGTGTTCTGCTGTTAAAATACTGCTAATTGTCTCTTTTAATGGAATATTCGGTATATCCTCGTACGCTACATTAACTCAATTTATATGAAAGGCTTAAGACTCTTTCATTCTTCACCTTTTTGTCCATTTCGATTGTCTCGAAAGTTACTTTCAAAAGATGAGTGAAGTTATTGGATTTTGTTAGTTTTTGCCCATATTTCCTGATTCTCTATTTCTATTTTTAATTTGTCGACTGATTCCATTCTTAATCATCTTCACATCGTGTGTAGATTTGAAAGACTAACGGGTCCAGGGAAAGATGCGCTTTCCCGATCATCAATCTAACGTTCCCAAGTTGGTTACCCGCTCACAGAGGTAACAAATACAATTCAATTTCTCTTATTGGTATCAAAATTAACTCCATATATACAAGGTAATCACAAAAGTCTCGGGAATAAGAAAATTTAATACACTGTCCTACGAATACAATAACCATTCAAAATGTCGTCCTTATGATCAAACGTAGAGATTAACCCCTTTTTAGTTAATTATCAAATTCATTATAAAAAATTTTATTCTTCATTTCTACCTACTTGTTTTCACTGCATCCATTTGCTATCTCACTTTCTTACTGCGGTGAGACTTTTGGATCACTTTGTAGATATGGAGTTAATTATGATACCAATAACTCCATATCTATAACCAGCTTATTATATTTTATGGTGTTTGTAAGATAGGTAGCTTTGAAGTCTCCCTTTCAATACATATAATTTATGTGTTGTGTCTGAGAGAGAAAATTTCAGGCCCAAATTCTTTCTTCAAGTCTGAGCACCTGCTATAGGACATTTCTGTAACCTCTCCTTACTGACATCTTTTGATCATCTTAACCACCGAAATATTTCGCAACCGATTTCTACCCCTTTGATTTATGGTAGGTGAGATGAAATAAATTATACTTATTCAAAATGGAATTATGTGCTACTAGTCCATTTTCTATTGGATAACCCCGAAATTAAAACTTGTTTACATTACGTATTTAATTAAATATTGAAAGGATACGTAATAATGATTTTAAATGGTCATAATATAGATTTGGGGTCGAGGGTAGCCATCAACCGAAAGAACTATGATTTTGCTACAGAAATGAGAAAGTAGTTTTCTATTGTATTTTTTGCGTAGATTACGAAAAGGACCTTTATTTTTCATGAAATCACTTCGGTTTTTTGTAATCTGCACATTTAATTTTTTATTAATATTAGATTATTCAGTATATAAAAATATTTGTTATTATTTTTATTTTATTTGACAAAAAGTACAATGATAAGTGGAAACAAAAAGCTTATTCATCAAAGAAATTAATAAGTCCTTTTAATACATTTCAGAGTGTGGTATTATAAAAATATATTTACAAAAATAATGAAGATTTAAGATTTTTTCTAAATTGCTGAAATTATACAATAGTCATATATTTTTAGAATATTTAGGCTTCTTTTTATGTACAATGTCTTGTCTGTCTGTGTGAAGAGTCCAGCAGAAGTCAGCAAGCATTGCAGGACTCCATTTTTCTTTATAGCGATTTTCTATAGTAGCAATACCTTGGTGGAATCTTTCACCATGCTCATCGCTGACGTCTGCTGGATTCTCTGGAAAGAAAGACAAATGGGAATGCAAAAAATGCACCTTTAGTGACATACTACATCCCAACTCATTATAATACCTAATCAAATTCTGAACAAGAATGTGGTAATTTTCTGATTTGTGCCTTCCAAGGAGACCATTACATACACCTTTGAAACTATGCCAGGCCTCAAATTCTGGCTTGCTCATTTTTTGCCTCAAACTCACTATCTAGTATTGTTCTCCCCGAGCTCTACTGTCCCTCTGGCACAAAAAAAACACATGAATTTTGTGTAGCCTAACTGCAAGCCAATTAAAATGGCTACTACCTTAAGGTCTGCACAAATCAACCATTTATGTTCACTGTATTTAATGCTTTTTAAAATGAAATCTAAATTCTCATAAGTTTCTTTCAAAACATCAGAGTGGGCTAATGGTATTGATGGTAGTTTATTTACATAATGCAGAAGCACGGCTTTACTACTATATAAAGAAGGGTCAATGAAAAGTCTCCATTGACTGGGTTCATAATGTATATCTAATTCTTCAAAGAGACGTGGAATATTATTACAGTAGCATAAATTGTTGTCAAATGAAAATTTGTCTTTAAACTGTTTAATCGAATGCGAAACTTAGTAATTCGAACATCTTCTGCTACTAAATTTATTTCTTTCAGTCTCGAGGCCACTAATTCACTTTGTTGCTTTGTTAAGTTTAGATCTCTTACAAGATCATCTAGATCAAGTTGTGAGAAAGGTTTTGGAGTAGTATCAATAGTTTCACGAACATAAATTTCAGTTTCTGGTTCGCATGATTCCATATCTGATTCATCAGAGTTAGAGAAAACAATTCCTGCAGGTGGTTGCGGTACTGGAATGTCTTTTGAGTGAGGTATAGCCCAAATAGCAGATCTAAGGTTGGGATATACCACAGCTGAAGCGCACTTCGTTGTTTTACCTAAAAGTATGGAAATTATATGCATAAAATTTAAAGTTATGTACATATGTGTGATTATAATAAATAGGTTCTAAACTTAATTAATTTTATAGTTTTTAAAAATAATATTACAGTATACTACTTCAAAATATAGGTACAGTGGACAATAAACAATTAATTACTTTGTATGTCTACCAAACAGAAATAGCAGTCAGTGGCATGATCTTGGGGCTGTCACCATACCATTGCAACACCAAATTGAAGGCTTTTTATTTTTCCTTTAGACCGTTTTGATAAAGAATTAAAGCATGTCGTGCAACAGATATGTGGTGCCCATGGTTTATCTTGGTCGCCGATTTTACATCCAAAATACAAATTATATAGTTTTTTCACTAGAGAAGAAATTTTTCTTTGATTTTTTTAAAATGTTACTGAACCACATATGTAGCAGAATTTATCTGGGCTATTTTTAGACTGTCCTCTTGGCATTTTAATTAAAATTGTTACTTTTATTTAAAATTTTATTTAGTTAAATAACCTGAAAATAAGAAATAAAAGAATGAAATTCGTTAAAATCTTCAAAATTTGACAAAAATAGTAATTTATCGACCACCTTTTTGGAACTGCACTTTATCTTAAGGAAGTTACAGTGAGATAATAATTATTTGTAAGTTTATTAACAAAAAATTCAATGTTAAAATTTTAAAAAATAAGAACATAATTTTTAATTTCTAGCGGATAAAGACTTTAATATCATTTATAAAATCAGAATACCTAACCTATCCTAGGTTACGTTACGTTACGTTGTTACTGAACACAAAAATAATTTCTGGATAAAGGTGAAGGCAGTCTCGCAACAACTTTGTGTTTGCAAGTTCCATGTAATTTAAGGAATTCGCTTTTGTGATTTCGATAACAATAAAATTAATATTTGCTTTGCCGCTCCAGGAAACGCCTTACAGATATCAATCCTTAAAAAAATAATAATTCGCGATGTCTCATGTACAATCTATTCACCGGAATTTCTTGTTTAAGTTGGCGTCCGTAAACATCATTTGAACGATTTCGTGCAATTTCTAATGTAAAATCCTTTTCATCCCTAAATACTTCTTAACACCATATTTTTAAAATTGATCTAAAAAGTGTCTGTCCTTTCCTATTTTTTATCCTTCACATTTTCGTTTCTCCTAGATGTGGGATTCCTTTTAAATGGTTTTAGATGCAGCAATTTTACTACACGATTCACAGAACTACCAATACTCAGATTTTTGGAAATTGTGCGTTGCCATAAATGATTACTTGGTTCATTTTCTTGAGAGTAGATTTTATTATTTATGTAGACGACGTTTTCTGGTTGCTGTTTTTGGTCTGCCACTTCCTGGTTATCTGTATCGCGATGCTTCTTTATCAGTTTATCTAATGTTCGTCTCTTTCAACCTCTTCCTGAAAACACATTTTAATCTTCCACTCTTTCATACTTTGTATATGGAGCAAGCTTTAATCTGAGCGCGATTTTTTTTTCATGGGGCCATGGGTGCGGCTCAAGGACCGAACCGTATGTAATTTGTAAACAACGGGTGTAGCCTGCGCGTGGCCTAAAAAGGCAGCCAATAGACTTTTGAGATAAGTATTTAGTATTTTACATTGCCAAAAAAAGCATAAATGATATCTTTTTTTAGATTTTAACCATAGTGATACAAGGTTTTAGTGTAAATTGTGTGAAAATACTGTCTAAATATGTCGACAATTTGCTGAGATATGACTATTTCGAAACTGAAAACTTAGGGGGTAGGAGGGACACCTAATATATACAAATATATTTTTTTCGTTTTATTTTTATAATTGAGGACACTTACGTCATTGTTTTATTTCCTCGTTCTCCACACGCCTTAGCCTTCATTGCTCAAGCAGGAGTGGATGGTGCTCGCTAATTTATTGTTAATAGCGATACCAATACATCACTTTTAACAATAATAATTTTTTTCTCCTATCTATTCTATGCCAAACGTCGAAATATAATCATTCATGTATAACAAAAAAGAATTGGTCCGAAAATTAAGATCTAGGTTACTAAACAGCAATATTACGTACGCTAAGTGGTAGACAACCATTTGTGTATATTAAGCTTCTGTAAACGTCGCATTGCCTCGTTTATGATAACCGTGACCTGGTTTTGTCTCGTAACATTGTATCTTGTCGTTCATTGTACTCTGTGACATTCCACCACGTTATAACTTTATTAAGCATTGAAGATAATGAGAATTACAGAATTAGGGACCAGCAGAGAATCCAAGATCTACAGGAGGAAAAAGAAGAGGGAAAAGATTTACACAAAGATAGTTCAAGAAGGAAAAATAGGTGAGGAGAGAAGAGAGTGGATGGTATATTTCGATGCAACATAATTATATACTTATCTACAATGTATATTTATGTATATAATTACATTATATGTGCAATATCTAAGATGTATATGTTAATAGCTTTCTTAAAGTGTCTATAGGCGCATAAATTACGAAAAAAATTAAGTTAGGAGAAGCGGGCAATAAGTTTTGCGAATCGGTAGGGCAAAACAGAAGGGGGATGGCAGTTTGTGGGGTTGTTAGGAAAAGTTATGACAAGTCAGGACCTGCAGCCGCACGCTCCTGCCTCGTCTATTTAAGAAGCAGTAGCTGATCGCAGATCGTCAGTCACAAATTTTTCAACAATGGAGAAGGTTGAGCACCGCGCAGTGATCAAAGTTTTGACCAAGGAATGCAAGAATGCAAAATAGATCCATGAACGCATGGTTGCAGTGTACACCGACACCGCCCCTTCCTATGCAATCATTGCTCGCTGGAATAGGGAGTTCCGCCATGGCTGTGAGTCCCTTGAAGATGACCCCCGTCCAGGACGCCCGTCAGACGTGATCAACGAGGACATTGTGGCCCGTGTGGAGAGGATGATCCTCGAAAATCGACGGGTGAAGGTCGAAGAAATCGAGCGAGAACTTGGAATATCACATGGAAGTGTTATCAACACCATCCACGACAATTCGGCCATGACCAAGGTCTGTGCCAGTTGGGTCCCTAGAAACCTCACGAAACCTCACGCCCCATGATCAACTTCAACATCGTCAAAGTCCACAAGGCCAGAGTTGCACAAGCTGCCATGTACGAGTGCGGATTCGAGGAGCTCAATCATCTTCCCTACAGTCCAGATCTGGCCCCTAGTGACTACTTTTTATTCCGCTAGCTCAAGGCTGCACTTCGTGGACGCCGGTTTGGGGACGATGAAGATGTCCAGCTCACCGTCCAGGGGTGGATTGAACAGCAGTCGCGAATTCGAAGCCCCAGGGACAAGTGGCCCAAGTGCATTGAAGTTGAGGGTAGTTATATTGAAAAATAATAAAAAACTTTTCCTCATATCTCGTTTCCTTATATCCGAATTTCAAAACTTATTGACCGCCCCTCGTATCTTAAAATCCTAATTCTGACTTGTGTAACTTAGCACAAAATTAATCGGACAACCAACCCTATATAAGCAACAAATTGTTACCATAGTGATAAGAGTGGATGAGTGGACGGCACACAACCATTATTACAGAAATCATCGCTCTCAACACTGTGGACGTGGAACGGAAATTTCGACATCACTATCTTTTTCGCCAACAATGGTTCCTCACAAGGAAACTCATGCAGGTATCATTGTTTTGCACCAACGTGGCCGCACGTGTGCAGAAATTGTCACTAGGATTAATACACCTGCAAGAACCTAACCGTCAAGATGTTCAAAGAGGCATTTGTAAGTGCTCCAAAGAAGGCCACGCGACATCCAAGCCTCAGGACCGCCTCCTTGTGAGGATGCTACTGGTCTGGAACTTGCTCAAGAGTTGCAACAGGCGGGTGCATCTGCACGCACGGTGTGAGGAACAATTCTGGTCTAAGGTCTCATGAGAAGGATGGCAGCAAAGAAGACCCTGATCACTAAGAAAAATATCAAGGATAGAGTGTCGTTCAGCAGAAGGTACAGGATGGAAGGTTATTGTCTCTGACGAATCCACTGTTTGAGATATCTGGAAGATCGACTCTCTGGAAAAGAAAAAGGAAACGCTACCGTGTGTCCTGCATCGTTCCAACAGTGAAGCATCCTGAGGCCATTTATGTATGGGGATGCTTCTTACCCAAGAGAATTGAAATTTGGGGTCCTTGGTCTGGAAACTCTCCTGATCTTAATCCGATTGAGAACCTGTGGACTATTCATAAAAAGCGGGTGGACACGTTAAAGCCACAAACCTCTTTGACATTGTTAAGACAAGAATGGAACATACGAGTATTCCCGTTCAGAATATTCTCCACAAATTGATATTCAGCATGCCACAGCGAGTTACAGAAATCACGAAGAGGAAGGGTCAACATATAAATACTAACTTTATGAATTAAATGTCTTTTGGTGGATTAAACTTTTGATTTTTGTACATACAATTTTGTTTGTCGTCTATTCTAAATATAATCACCTACTTGATACTGTAGGTCAAGCTTCCAAACTGATTGGCAATGATGTTGACATCTTAAAAATATCCAATTTCTGAATTTCCTTCGCCCCTGAGTACCATAATTTATCCCTTGAAATGGTTGTGAATTACGTGATCTCTGGTTTTATATCTAATTCGAACCTTAGAAACAATAAATACTCAATGACATATTTGTTCAGCTACGCACTCATCGTGAGCCATGCACTAACTGATCCTTCCCACTTCAAGGAAATTGGGAAATTTGCTCTGATTTGTGTTGTTTTCTTCGCACCACACTTTTCCTCACTAGAGAGATGATTTTTTTTTCCACAGAAGGATTTTGTCTTGCATAGACATCAGGGTATCTCGAAGTCTCTCCGCAGTAAAAATAATTTAAGAGGTCTTACATTTAGAGCATTAAGTGTTGACAAACGTATTTTCCTTGTGTTCGAAAACAAATCTTTCTCTATTTATTGAGAGTTGAGACTTCATATACACTATAAATGGAAAAATCAATCATTCTATTTTTCATTTCTACCTGTTTTCACTGCGAACACTTATTTCACTTTTCAACAGGGGAATTTTCTTACTACGGAGACTTTGGGATCGCCCAATTAATTATGTACTCTCGCCATCTCAACTCTTGCCCTTTCGTTTTACTAGCAGTACACTATAAAAACTCTTCCTAAACTTTTACAAATACATTCTTCAAAATTGTCATGCAGCCCGCGTTACACTTTACATCCATTCTTTTCTATCTTCTCAACAAGTTTCACGATCTTTATTTTTTTTTGTAGTTTTTTCATTTACCGAATGAATTCTATCATTCCTATTTAAGATATGCTTTATTTCATTCCCTTTTGTTTACATACCGAAATTCCCATCCTATTAAAGGCAATTAATTCATTTACGTCACTAATTGTGTTTACCCCGAGGCTATACTCCTTTATTTTTTTATTTACCTGTAAAAGGCTTATCAAATATCAATATTAATTTATGCAAAATAAACTCGAGCCTTTTATTTCAACTTTCATCTGAACATTTAGATTCCCTGACCTACTATTCTGGCTATGGACGCAGCGCTCCCTCGTAAGTGCCATTCTTTAATCGACATTGAATTCGCGTCGGTTCTTCCTTTCAAGTGCAATTTCATTTATCCAAGAATGCTTCAAAGGGAATTTAACCAAATGTGAAAGTTTGACATGTATAAAGGGGTACTTTAGTTCCCCCTTTTTAAAATTTTAGAATGCTATCTTAATCCTGTAAAAACTAGAAGTTTTACTGTTTTGAACGACTTGTAAACACAATTTCCTCGGCGCCAACACTTTATTTCATCATCCGAAAGCGAAGCAAATTAAAGGCAAGTTCGATTAAGTCAAATGCAGAAGAACGCTGATAAATTAACACCACCAACTCTCCGCTTGGAGGTTGTTGCTATCACTCCCTTCTTTTTTGTACTCACATCAGTCGCGGGCTGAAGCCATTCCAAAATTTCTATTTCTTTGTTAAGCCATACTTGTATTCTGTTAATCAGAAAGTTATATAATATTATAGAATATCTATAAAAACAGGTTTTTTAAACCATTGCGATCGAATGTATCATATATGATACATGTATAAAATAGAGGCAAATCTAAAAAATAATGATTAAATTCAGTATTATAACTTAGCTGACTTCCCAAAATTACAATAAACAACAATTCATAATTTTTTGATGTGTGAAAAGAAATTCGGATCTGAGAGAGTTAGTGCTCATCCTGTGTAATATATTGTTATTTATTATCAATGTTGTGTAAGATAACCATTATTAATCATCAATGCCCTTTTCTTAGACTATTCAGATGTAGGAATTCAGGTTGCCCCCCACCCCTGAATTTTTTATCCTGGATCCGCCACTGACTCACATGGATGTTTTGACATGTGGGTTTGTATTTAATGTTGCAATATTAAATGTGGATAAGGTTTGCTGTCGCATTTGGTGTTTCATTTGTGTCCCATAATTATGGTACCTGAGAAGAAATTCAATGAGTTGTAAAGAATAAATAAGGATTTAATCCTACAGGAAAAATACATATATCATAAGAACGAAAATGTAAAATTAACATGATTTCTCTTTAAAAAAATCCAATCTTTTGAGTGATCATTATCGCGTCGAGATCATTCACGTTTTCTCGCAAATTAGCATAGCGAAAGACCGTTAGATCCGCTCAATCTTGGGATGGTGTTAGCAATTCATATCCATTAGTTTTAAAATATGCATACTCTAGCACAGTGTTTCCTAACTTTCTTCGGAGAAGTGCCCACTTTGGATAAACAAATTTCGTCATCGCCCCACTAAACTAAATTTATCTCTCATTACAAGATAACACTTAGTATTAGAGCAAAAATATTTTGAATGCAGTTTTTATTTCTATTTTAAGGACTTAAGATAAAACTGCTAAAAAGCTTACTTCAATATGTTTCATACACTAGGTTCCATGCTGCTTAGATGTAACCTAAGATCTCCTCGTTTTGCAACTTGCAGACAGTTTCTTTGTTTAGTAAGAAGCTAGTACTTGCACTAAAACCACGTTTAGTCATATAGGAAGTTGGAAAAGCAGAATTTTTCTTTTGTAGCTAAAATTGCTGGAATAGGGTTTTTTTTTAAACAATTATCTTCTGCATTTCAGAGTCGGTTTCATTTGTAAAGGCGTCAATAAATGGGTTTATCAGCGAGTCACGTATCTCCATTTTAATGAGATCCTGATATTTACAGCTCGATCAAGATTTAGAAGTTGAGATAGCTTCCGACGACCAATATTATGCCTAAAGTGGGAAAGCTTGTCCATGTATATGCAAATAACAGACTTTGCTTTGATAAGATTTGCATCACAGCTTTGCAAATGCAAGTTCAGATCATTGAATATGTTGAATAAATCTATTAAGTCGGCAATGTCACATTTGCAAGCTAAGATTTCATCGCTCAAACAACCACTTTTATTCGTGTTGAAAAGAGAATAAAATTGCTTCAAACAGCTTCATTTGGATAATCATCTCACTCCATTATATAAAAGGAGACGATCAAATTCTTTATCATTGAATTTGCAGAGTTGTCGAGAGATTCGGAAATTAAGGGGAAGGAATTTTATTTTATTTATTGCTATACAAAACTGCTCAACTGTAGTAAACATGGCTTCACCACTAGTGTCTGTTTCAAGTTCCTTTGCAAACAATAATTCTTGCAAAATTTTCTTAGCTTTAATAAAACGGACATATGCAAAAAAATAGTGTTTCATTGCCTGTGAGAGAAGATTTGTCCAATTGTAAAAATAGTGTTGATTTTTAATTATGTTGTTTAATGTCTTTTCCATGTCCTTGAACATTTCCTAAATTCTTCTTTGCATAGAATTATTACTAAGGAGAATCGCTTTGATAATTCCAGTTGTACCGTTACTTGATCTATCAAATGTATCAGTCCATGGCTAATGTTGATAGTTTGGAGTGTTTGTAAAAACACGGATATTAAATAATTTTTGAAAACTTGAAATAAAAATAGATAAATGTCCACCGCCTCCTTTTAATACAATGCCACCACAAGGGGGCGTTAGCACCCACTTCGGGACTCACTGCTCTAGCATCAATAAATTTTATATTATATATAACTCAAAATTCGACTCTTCCTCTAATGATATATGATTTTTTTTTTCTTTAAGGTTGAATTTTTACAGATTATTTAAATTTCATTTGTGTACCATATTTCGTGGACACCACAGCCTTCATACGGTCATTTTTTATGTCGGTCTTTGCTTCTTTCTCCTCGGAGCCAAACAGCTTCTGAAAGATAGAATGGCGGATGAAGTTATGCAAATCGTTTAAAAGCATTTGCTATTTAAATGTCTTAATTTGTTTGCTAGTATTGAATGCAATAATGTTTTTTGTGTGTTTTTAGTGAAATTATAATTGTGGACACACTATGATTATTAAAAGGGATTCTATGCAACTTGTCTTTATCTAAATGTAGGCCATTTTTAAATATTCATTCCGTCCGTTAACTGTTCTGGACAAGATTCAGAGGTTCTTACTTTGGGGCGTTGTAAGTACGTACACACTCTTGAACGCCACATGTAAATATTTGGGGTGTGACCTTATTTTGTTACTCCGTGAACAAAATTTGCACCCACGGCTTACAGCTCGGATCCCACGGTAGCATAGTTACCTGGGTAAGCGAAGTTCCCGCCCACATCTTTCCCTAACACTGCTAGAGCCATCTGACCGCCAAATTTGGAGCTTAGCTGTTCCATTACGTGATGTTGCCAGAAAATTAACTTTGGTTTTGAAAACTATTACATACCAATTTAAAGGGAGGTAGGTAGGTAACGTCATTCGTCTATTTGGCCAGCCCCCACCCCCGCATACGACTGGATAATGAAACCTACATAAAGATCATAAGGACAATCACTGGGGAGTCTGTCGTCGTTTGGGGAGTGAGGGAAAGTATTGGGGTTTTTAACATGGACCAACGAGCGATCAGATAGGAACCTTCATCCACCCGGGGGGAGGGGGAAGCCTTTCCAGGGCAGGGGTATGTGGCTTTAACTACCCATTGGCAGGATTCTTTCGAACAGAGAAGAGTGTGCGTTGGGATGTGAAGACTGGAGGGGAAGTACTGCGGTGTGTTTGGCCATGTGTTTGCTGATCTGTATAAGATCTACCAACTCCGGCGGGGGTAAGCGCAGCGCGTCCACCAATCAATGTCCAGCCAAACTATCTGCGTTGACGTTTGTGTCCACTCTCATTTAGGATTGAAGCCGGTGCCTTGACGCTAGAAGTCCAACGCCGTATCGACAAGGCTTGTGAGAGTTCCATAACAATTTAAAAGTTGTATTTTGATCAAATTCATGCCACATGTAGTTTTTTTTTTTTTTTAGATTTAAATCTACTCATGTTGCTTACAGAGTGTCTCAATAATCTGTTGTTCAACTCTGATCAGGGTAAGTTTTGTATACCGCAACAGGGCATGAAAATAGATTTTTTGTCTACGATTTTACACTTCGCCGTCATTTGTATTATTAGCATTTAAATGCCATCAATAGCCTCGCCTTCACTATCCACCTAATTTATTATCTTACTCCTTATTCAAAACACCCCACCTCTAATAATCCTGCCCCAACTATACACACTCCAGCGATATCCATCATGCGCACGCATGTTGACTGATACCCCATTCAAATTAACTCTAACCCGACTATACAAACCACTAATATAGCCACAAACCGCTGTTACCATTCAATAAAACTATCCCGAACCATGTGTTTATTACTGAACGGACCGCTTTTATTGAACGGATAGTACAGCTTTATTTTCCCCAAAGATTCGGTGTTGACGAGAGGTTGAAATACCAGAAAGTTGTGGTATGGCTGGTTTAGAAAACTTATTAGAGGTGATGGTTAGGACGACCCTTTGCTTAACAGTGAATTTCCAGAAAATCCAGTAGTAAATAAGTCAAGCGTTGGTAGGCACCGGTGTGGACCTGTAAAGAAAAAAAAGTTGGATAAATCGATTCCACAAGACCATCAACATCGGCGCTATGGTACCTGCTCCCCTTTGCTCATCGAGAACCAAAAGAACCATTTAAAAAATGGTACTCGATGTGGGAGGGTGACTCTCTACCACAACAATCTGACGCGATCTTCAATCGTTCAATGCAAATGAAGTGCAGTTGTTAAGTTGCAAATTTGACCAATGGTGACTGTATGGCGAACACCCCCTACATTGCCCCCTTTAATTTTCAAAGAAACTCTCCCAAACCGAACAGAAGTGTTCTGAATTGGGTGAAATACATTGAAAGTTCGAGTGAAAACGTGGTAGCTAATCCTGATCCTCCTTGTCAAGGGTGACCACACAGAATATGGTCGAGGTTCTACTCCACCCATTCCACTTCTCGGATACCTCTCCTTCAGATTTATCATTGCTACAGTTTCATAATTTTATAAACAGCGTAAACTTACGAAACAATAGGACTGCGTGCCTTCCCAACCCCAATTTCCTCAGGTGAGTTCCCTCCTTTCCCCAATGCCTGCCGGAAGAACTGCTGTTAATTATCTTCACACATTTTCACTTACTCTAACTTCACCAATTTCTGTACAGGTCTCTTCTTACAAACTTTCGACGAGAGATTCTTTCGTTGGTTTTCACTTTAAATTTCATTATGTAAATATAATACCTCCCCGGGACGGGGGTGGGGGGCTGAATCACAGGTTGATTAATAAATGCATGGCATCGCCTTGATATTTCCTCATACGGCGTCGTTGAAAAAAACGAAATTAATTTCTGAACAACCTAATACTTACAGACCCCGCAAGGGGGAGAGTGATGGGACCCTCCCTGCTACAACTGAAACCTGGAGGAGCGGCGTGCCCTAGCGACCCCAGTGCCCCAAGAGAAACTGGCACTCTCTCTCTCTCACTGGGGTCGTCTTTTGCACCTCTTTTAAATCACTCACCCTCGTTTCCGCACCTGTCTTAGACCCAACAACGGGTGAAAGAGGGCTTTAAGCGCTTAAAAAAATAAGGTTTTAGCGGAAAAGATTATTTTATCATTATTTTTATTATCCTCTCCTCTATCATCAACTGATTGTCCATAAAGTGTGGTCTGCACGCATCAAGACCACTAAATTGACGCGGATCAACGGTCATAACTCGAAGGGGCGTCACCACAGCGTATCGCTCTCGCAGGAACCCAACGCGGCTTCCCTGGCCAGCGTCCCTATATCCGAGTTTAGTCGCTTTGCACGAGATGGGTCGGGAGACGCTACGGGCATCTGGGTGCCCTGCATACACCCAAATTTATTATTATTATTGGGAAAAATCTGCCCTACTGGAGTTTTTCGCTGGGACTGCGGCGCTTGTTCGCTTCGCTCACAGAATTTAAAAAATGTGCGAGGGAAAAAGGGTTTATTTCACAACCGTTATGGAGTTGATTAAGATTTGAAATTGGCATCTTGATCTTTCAAGTTCCAATCTTGTTCTCAATTTTTTTTAAATCTATAGACGGAGACCCCCTCCCTTCCCATACACTAAGATCCTTATATTCGCTGAGAGGAGGGCGCTCGCTGACCTTGCTTAAGTGCGGTGGTCAATTTTCTTCACTTATTATATAAGCCCTCATATTTGCCTCCTTTATCTATTTTCTTCTTATTAGTGGCCTTTATCTATTTTTGGACGGGTATTTTCTACATTTATCTATTTGTACTCATATTTGCTACCTTGGTATATTTTACGCTCATATTTGCTACCTTTAACTGTTATGTACTCCATTGTTACTTTACCTACTTTGTAATCAGATTTACTACCTTTTATCTATTTTGCATCCCCATTCGCCACCTTTTTCTATTTTGTACTCATATGTGCTACCTTCATATATGTTATGTTTATATTTGCTAGCTTTTAACTATAGTCTAGTCATTTGGTCCCTTTTATCTATTTTGTAGTCATTTGTCGATTTTATATATTTGTACTCACATGCCACTTTGATCTATTTTGTATCACATTTGCCATTTATATCTATTTTTGTACTCATATTTACCACTTTTTATATTTTGTACTCACATTTGCCACTTTGATCTTTTTTTTCGCTCATATTTGCATCCGAGAAAAGCACGTGCCGCCATGACCTCATCCCACACGACTCACACGGCCGTATATAAATAGCCATCTTAGAATACACGCGCACATGTGCACCGGGGAGAATGACTAGTCTAGACAATGGCCGGAGGTTTGAAGGCCATAATGGCCAAGAGTGTCGAAGTGATGAGATGGCCAATTACAGAAGCTGACTAACGTGATGTAGCAATGAAAGTGGCGCATATGAATAAAAGTTTAGTAAAAAAAAACAACCCTAATTATTATTATTTCTTTTATTATTATCTTATAATTCTGTCTGTTCGTTCATTCACACATACCTTACGCTATGACCAAAAGAAATGGTTGGGGATGATAACTTAGATAATAATAATAATAGAAAACAATAATAGTTCCGTGGAATTTTCACTGCAAGCTCATTCTTATAATTTATTTTTATTATTATGATAATTATTAATATTCATTATCTTTATTTCCTTTTCCTTACGCATTCTGTCTTTTCTCTTATTCTTGCTTCATTGGAAATTCCATCGTTGGTTATGACACTTTCTTTAATTTTCTTAATTAAAATAATTATATGAAAGTTACCTCGTTGGATTACGCCTAAGAGAGGTTGCTTTGGTAGGCCGAAGAGATGTTCCTACAGCAGGCTTAAAAGATATTGCACTAGTAGGCCTAAGAGAAGTTACATCAGTAGGCTTAAGATAGATTGCACCTGTAGGTCGAAGATAAGTTGCACCGGTAGGCCAAAGAGAAATTGCAATGGTAAGCCAAATAGATGTTGCGCCGCTAGGCCTAAGAGAGATTGCTTTAGTAGGCCGGAGATCTAGCTAGCACCAGTAGGTTTAGGAGGTTGCACAAGTAGGCCTAAGAGAGTTGCACTTGTAGGCCTAAGAGAAGTTGCACCGGTTGGGTAAAGAGAGGCCACACAGAAAGAAGAGTCTAAGTTTGGATTTGCCGCGAGTAGCCCTCTCGCAAACGCGTGAGTCACTGAGTCGCATCGACTGAATTGACAAATTAATTCAGTTCATCATAAGTTCTTCAAGAAATTACTCAATTACAAAAGTTATCACTATGCTATCATATACAACGCGGAAATAATCTATATCCTCATTTCCTTCCGTCGGCCCCCCAACTTCCCATATATATGGCGCGAACTTTTTCAATTTGGGGCAAGTTTTGAAAAATCTTTCCTCGCTTCTCTTTTTGAAGGAATATCCATAATCAGGGCGAAATTTCAAAATAATGTTAAAATTTACATTTGGGCAGTTAGCACCTTTAATGCAGCCATAAAAAGAGGCCCCTGGGAGGGAAGTTTGTTAGTGTAAGAGGTGTAATTTTCCTGCGTCAACTGAATCCTGGAAGAGCGACACGCCTTCCCGACCCGGCCACCTCAAGGAGAAATTGGTGCTGTCTCGTAGGTCGTGCTTTAAATTGTTCGTCTTCTAATTATTCCACTCTCATTTTCCCGTCTGTTTATACCTAACAAAGGGTAAAAGAAGGCGGTAAACGTTCTCTAAAAAATACTAAAATAGGCAAATACAGAGGGCATTTAAAGGGTTTATTTCTGAACATTTTTGTATACAAAATGGATTAGAGGTGGGCAAACTGCGGCCAGCGCAGTTTGCCCACACGTTTCATTTCAGAATTCGACAAAATATTATAAATTAATTATCGAACATTTTGCCAAAATCTCACCTTAAACGCGAATTCTGCTCAAATTTGGAACGTCTTTGAAATTTTAATGGTTTGCGTTCCCCAATAAACTCACTTTACATAGGCCTAGTTTTATATTTTCGGTCATTATTTAGGTTTTGCAATATTGGATATTGCGTCAATAATTAATTTTAAATTGCGATTCAGATTTCCCGTTAAGCTGTAAGTCCCCACTCTGATATAAGTCTGGAAACAATTTAAAAGGGGTGGCAAAACTATGCAAAAAGATTACCCTTAGTTATTAATGTGTATCTATGACTATGTAGTATATGCAAACATATGCACAAAGGCAATTGAAATTAACTTAATTGTATTCGAAATTTGCATCTAACTGTTTTTAAGTGTGGCTCGCAAAGCTTTACGTAAGCCTCAATGAGTCCGCTGCTTCAAATTATTTGCCCATCCCTGGATTAGAACAACTGAGATGTCTTGTGGATGTTGAAAAATCAATTATATTTCAAATGTATTTTTGTGTCATTTGTGGAAACGTTGAATAATCAAATACTTTAAGTATTTGCTAATGGAAGAATTGAAAAACCTGACGGCACCATTTTGGAATCTTTCTGTTCATTTTTCTTTCCCTCTTTCCTTTCATCCGCGTGGACGTATTAGCCCTACGTTGGATTACACAACTCCCCTTTCTGGCTCACTAATCAACAGAAAACGGGCGGTTTAGAAAATACGTTGCTGTCAAGCGAAAACAAACGGCTGTTGGAAAAGAGGTGGATAGAGAAAGTGTTACAGTTAAGTGAAGTGAAAATATGGAAGGTGCATGTACTAGAAGTCTACAGATGGAATAGGGTCGTTACGGAAGGGAAAAGTCACGCGACTCTCCTGGATTTGATACCATTACTTAATCAAGGCAGATTCCCCGGGCAATAAAGGCAATTAATTATCATTACCTGCACCAAATGGGTTTGGCGGAGGTTATGTGATCACCGGTGTTTGTTTGTGTACAAGATATTTCTAAAGGTTATTGACAGATTCCGAGTGTGTGTGTGTGGAGGGGGGGGGGGGTATTGGGCTAAAAGAAGTTGGTTATATTTTTGGTCGGATCCAAATCTGGATTTGGATTCTTGATCACTTCTTAACTTTTTACGAGATAGAGAGATTTTTGATATTGATGGAGGTCTGCGCTCACTGGGCGCTTTCTAGTTTACCCATGTAATGACCGCAGCGATGACTCGAGATGCAAAATACCATTAATTACTATCACGGTCTAAGCAATGCAGAATTAATACCACATATACTCGGTAATCGAACCCCCGACTATAAATAGTTTATCCGAGTATATACGGGCACATCAAAAGATAGCTATATATTAGAATCTTTTGCGAGATAGTACGCTTATTCTCTCTCTCTCTCTCTCTCTCTCTCTCTGACACCTTTGTGGTTGCTTTGGAAACGCGCAATTTCATCTAATATAGACGGATGCAACAAACAATTGGACAATTTTAGAAATTTTATCGAGATATTATTAGGTTTATTGACTCTCATTTTCCTTTTCTCATTATCTCTTTCATTATATCTCCTATCCTCTTCTTTCTCATTTTCTCTCTCTCTCTCTCTCTCTCTGTGTGATTGTCTTGGCACAGCGCCATTTGGTGACTAGTATAGACGGGCAAATCAAAAGATTGATGTATTTTAGAAAAATTCCCGATATATTATTAGGGTTATTGACTTTTACCATCGGTACGTCTGCCACTCATGAAATAAATATATAAATAAGAGACAACTTTGTTGACAATACAAAGGGTGGATAAATATTTAAACTTGATACCCTCACTATCCGCCACTATTGGCTGGAAGATATGTATTTATGTAAAGAGAGCAACAGTCCGCTGCTAGGTTGTAATCAAATATCGAAGGCCATTCGCAGTAGGCATAAAACCTCGTTATAAAGAAAAGAGGCCCATTGGTCGTTTCTCGGATTCCACCCAACCAAGCTGGTCCACACTCGAAACCTCCTCACAGCTTAGTGTAACGTTGAAACCAGAGCCCGCGTACTTCACTTCCGGCCCCGTGGCCTTAAAGGGGCGAAAGGCGGCTGCACTCGGAAGCTGCCTTGAGCTTGGGGAACAAAAACGTGACCGGTAGGCGAGGTTGGAACGGCGCGTGGAGAGTGTGGCAAAGAAGATTCAAACATTCGATCTGCGGGTTGGGGTGCGAAGGGCCCTCAGCCGGAAGAGGTTTGGAAGTAGAGTACCCTTGGGCATGTTGCGAACACGACCGGGTGTTTTGTGTTTTAGTCTTTGTTATCATGCACTTCTCCCTTTTTTTCTTAGTTTTAGTATCAGACTGCGAAAAAGCGGTAAAAAAAAAACACAAGCCGAAACATAATTTATTCTTAGATGTCTTACTTCAGGTGAGGTGGGTGTTTTTGTTTTTTAGAGGGGAAGAAACAGGTTTATTTTTATTTCCGTAAGGAGAGAAAGGTTTATTTTTATATTCCGAAATGGAAGTTGGTTTTATTTTCACTTTTAAAGGGAAAGGAAATGGTTTTCTTTACATTTTTCAAATTAAAAATTATTTTCGTTTCATTTTCTAAAGGGGAAGTAGTTTTCTTTTTTCATTTTATATCAGGGGGGACAGGGATTTTTATTTTGCAATCAGGGGTGGGGATTCTTTTAATTTTCTGAATGAGGGACGGGTTTCTATTTATTTTCACATAGAATAAAGAAAATTGTTCTTTTCATTTTCCGAAAAGAGAAAATGAGTGCTCATTTTCCGAACTGGAAAATGGGTTTATTTTGACTTAAGAGATATTTTTTTCGCATTTTCCGAATAGAGAAATGATGCTCTTCATCCCTGAAGAGTGAAAATGGATTTCTTTTCATTTTCCAATCTTTTTTTCTGGAGGAGGAATTTTTTAAATTTTCAAAATAGAAAAAAAATGGGAAACATAAATTGGCGGTATTTTTACCATCGACTTGTACTATTGTCAGGGGGTTACCACAAACCTTCACTCTTATTAGAGGCTTTACCACTCATTAATATGCCTTTATATCTCTTAATGAAGACCTACTGATTATCGTAGAATCCGAACCACTGAATGCAACCCGAATCCGGACTCCATTCGGTAACTTACCACACTTGATGTGGTTTGCCTTCGATGAAAATCGGAAATAGTGCTCCCACTTAGCTAGATAGTCTTTTCATTTTTCAAAGATGTTTTCTTTTCATTTTCCGACAGGGGAAAATCGGAATTTTTTCTAAAGATGTATCCTTCCTTGTTTTCGCTATTCTATAAGATGTATCCTTCCAACTGTTCCTTTCCTGAATGAAGCTTGTTTAATGAAGGCGGAAGTGTTCGAAATCTTATTTTCTTTTTCTTTCGAGTCATTTAATTTATGTAGACAAATAAGTCTACCTCTCTTCCTTTCCCGTTTCGTAGGCTGAGACCCTTGGAAATTCTCTATCAGCGTCCCACATCACTCTGAATGGCTCGTCGACAACTTCCTCAAAGCCAATCGTGACACAAATGAGGTAATGGTGGACACATGTTCGGATACCGCTGTGAAAGTAGTGCTCTTTTTCTTAACCTTGGTGACTCCCTTCTCCTACACAGCTAGAAATCTTTGCGTCGCTTTCGATAGTCAAAAGTCATGTCGCCAATATCTAAAAGACTTCTCGCCGTCTCCGAAATCTCCGCCATATCCGCTCTCGCCTTCACCATAATAGTTTTAAGAAGGACATCAACGCTTTCTTTACCTCCACCCTTGACTACTGTACTGTAATTCCATTCTCGTTGGACCCCCAGTCTTCCACTTTTTGACCTCTTCAACTTGTTCAAAACTAGGGGGAGGGGTGCTCACTGTGATGTTTTTCTCGTGCACCCCCACATTCTCTGTGAACTGCACTGTTTACCCATCATATCCCGGATCACCTTCAAGGTTCTCTTTACCTACAAGATCCGAACTATAACGACCACTGATAACATTTAGGACCATTTAATCTAAATGCATTTTATTCAAAGCATATTGTTTCAAATTCTTATCTTGTGGCACAAAAATATCTTTATCTTTACCTGCTGATTATTATTATTATTTTTTGTGGGGATGCAGATTCAGGAGAGTTGCGCACTCTCCCTGTCATATAATATACTTACGATGAGTAAACGTTTCACCGCGCGCGCCAGGCAGTTTACGCGCACGCGTGAATTACCATTAGTTCTGAAGGAACAACGTTGTGGCAGCAGGAAAAAATCAAGCGTCTTATTGATACAGATAGGCGTTCTGTGAAGACCAGTGGCCTTGAATAGCGCCCCTCTCAAAATGCTTATTATTATTTTAATATTATTATTATTAACATCAAAAGGACACCAAGTTGTGCGAAAGAAAATGGGTTTTTATTACACAACGGTTTCAGAGTTTATTATGATTTGAAATTAGCATCTTGATCTTTCAAGTTCGAGTCTTACTCTCAATTTTTTTTTTTTAAATCCCCACGCACGCTAGGATCATTATAATTATATTATTATTATATATTATTATTATTAATTCTTGTTAGTTATATTGTTAAATAGTGAAAAAGTATAATTAATCAAATTTCAGCGCCATACTGCTTTTTATTAATGCGTATTATTATTATAATTATTTGAGCGAAATAAACTTGTTCATTCCATGTGAAAGAAAGCATGTGTGTGACGGCAGAGGAAAATATAATATACTCGTAAATGGAAAAAGGCCTTTAAACAAAACAAAAACAAACGACAAAGACTAAGATCAAATAAATGTAAGTTAAATTGTAATATGGACGAAAAATGGTCGAGTGAGACCAGTTCATGTTTATAACTTGGCTGTATGTAAGAAGAGTAAATAAATGGGGTGAAGGAAGTATGTGTAACATTTGTGGCGTGGAAAAGGATATTAATGGGGTGGTTGAAGGAAATATTCGAAAAATAAGGAGGTATGTCGAAAGATGCTCCCTTCAAGGTTGATAAAAAAAGGTGGTTGTGTAATAAATGTGTGAGAGAGCGAGGTATGTCGACTAAGCAAGCATTGATTGACAGGTGCTCTTTGAGATGTTTGTGAGGGTGCGTTCGGGTGTGGGTCGAGGGGTGAGGATTTCCCGACATGACCAAACAACTACACTTCGGTCCCAATAACCACCAGTCTTTGACCTGGGGTATTTAGCAGGTGCGTACTGGTAGGTATTGGTGGATCTTGAGTCCGTCCTTTACACTTCTTTCCATCACCCTTAAATTGACGTTAAGATGAAACAGAAGAGTGAAAAGTTTAATATACTTGAAGGTGTAAGGAAAGGGTACGTGGTTAAGTAGGTTAAGTATATATTACTGTGTGAAGTGTAGGTGTAGGAGATTGCCGAAGAATGGTGATTGATCGGTGATTTGTATGTTGGTGTGTACAGGACTTTTCCCTTCCATAATCGTTGCAAAAACAACCTTCCTCTATTTCAATTTCTAACCGGGTTCTTTCGATTGTTTTGTCCTGCGAATGAAACGGAATTACTTTTCGCCGCTTCCGCAATGAGCTCTTATGGAGTTCGCACTTTTGTGTTCCTGTGCTTTAGAACTAATTGTCCTGGACGGACTTTTCACCGCTTCCTTAATGAGCTCGTATGGAGTTCGCACTTTTGTGTTCCTGTGCATTAGAAGTAATTTTTCCTGGACGGACTTTTCGCCGCTTCCGCAATGAGCTCTTATGGAGTTCGCACTTTTGCGTTCCTGTGCTTTAGAACTAATTGTTCCTGGACGGACTTTTCGCCGCTTCCGCAATGAGCTCTTATGGAGTTCGCACTTTTGCACTTTTGCGTTCCTGTGCTTTAGAACTAATTGTTCCTGGACGGGGTTTTCACTGCTTCCGCAATGAGTTCTTATGGAGTTCGCACTTTTGTGTTCCTGTGCTTTAGAACTAATTGTTCCTGGACGGACATTTCGCCGACTTCCACAATGAGCTCTTATGGAGGTCGCACTTTTGCGTTCCTGTGCGTTAGAACTAATTGTTCCTGGACGGACTTTTCGCCGCTTCCGCAATGAGCTCTTATGGAGTTCGCACTTTTGCGTTCCTGTGCTTTAGAACTATTTGTTCCTGGACGGACTTTTCGCCGCTTCCGCAATGAGCTCTTATGGAGTTCGCACTTTTGCGTTCCTGTGCTTCAGAACTAATTGTTCCTGGACGGACTTTTCGCCGCTTCCGCAATGAGCTCTTATGGAGTTCGCACTTTTGCGTTCCTGTGCTTCAGAACTAATTGTTCCTGGACGGACTTTTCGCTGCTTCCGCAATGAGCTCTTATGGAGTTCGCACTTTTGCGTTCCTGTGCTTTAGAACTAATTGTTCCTGGACGGACTTTTCGCCGCTTCCGCAATGAGCTCTTATTGAGTTCGCACTTTTGCGTTCCTGTGCTTTAGAACTAATTGTTCCTGGACGGACTTTTCGCCGATTCCGCAATGAGATCTTATGGAGTTCGCACTTTTGCGTTCTTATGCTTTAGAACTAATTGTTCCTGGACGGACTTTTCGCCGCTTCCGCAATGAGCTCTTATGGAGTTCGCACTTTTGCGTTCCTGTGCTTTAGAACTAATTGTTCTTGGACAGACTTTTCGCCGCTTCCGCAATGAGCTCTTATGGAGTTCGCACTTTTGCGTTCCTGTGCTTTAGAACTAATTGTTCCTGGACGGACTTTTCGCCGCTTCCGCAATGAGCTCTTATGGAGTTCGCACTTTTGCACTTTTGCGTTCCTGTGCTTTAGAACTAATTGTTCCTGGACGGGCTTTTCACTGCTTCCGCAATGAGTTCTTATGGAGTTCGCACTTTTGTGTTCCTGTGCTTTAGAACTAATTGTTCCTGGACGGACTTTTCGCCGACTTCCACAATGAGCTCTTATGGAGGTCGCACTTTTGCGTTCCTGTGCTTTAGAACTAATTGTTCCTGGACGGACTTTTCGCCGCTTCCGCAATAAGCTCTTATGGAGTTCGCACTTTTGCATTCCTGTTCTTTAGAACTATTTGTTCCTGGACGGACTTTTCGCCCCTTCCGCAATGAGCTCTTATGGAGTTCGCACTTTTGCGTTCCTGTGCTTCAGAACTAATTGTTCCTGGACGGACTTTTCGCCGCTTCCGCAATGAGCTCTTATGGAGTTCGCACTTTTGCGTTCCTGTGCTTTAGAACTAATTGTTCCTGGACGGACTTTTCGCCGCTTCCGCAATGAGCTCTTATTGAGTTCGCACTTTTGCGTTCCTGTGCTTCAGAACTAATTGTTCCTGGACGGACTTTTCGCCGCTTCCGCAATGAGATCTTATGGAGTTTGCACTTTTGCGTTCCTGTGCTTTAGAATTAATTGTTCCTGGACGGACTTTTCGCCGCTTCCGCAATGAGCTCTTATGGAGTTCGCACTTTTGCGTTCCTGTGCTTCAGAACTAATTGTTTCTGGACGGACTTTTCGCCGCTTCCGCAATGAGCTCTTATGGAGTTCGCACTTTTGCGTTCCTGTGGTTTAGAACCAATTGTTCCTGGACGGACTTTTAGCCGCTTCCACAATGAGCTCTTATGGAGTTCGCACTTTTGCGTTCCTGTGCTTTAGAACTAATTGTTCCTGGCCGGACTTTTCGCCGATTCCGCAATGAGCTCTTATGGAGTTCGCACTTTTTCGTTCCTGTGCTTTAGAGCTAATTGTTCCTGGACGGACTTTTTGCTGCTTCCGCAATGAGCTCTTATGGAGTTCGCACTTTTGCGTTCCTGTGCTTTAGAACTAATTGTTCCTGGACGGACTTTTCGCCGCTTCCGCAATGAGATCTTATGGAGTTCGCACTTTTGCGTTCTTATGCTTTAGAACTAATTGTTTCTGGACGGACTTTTCGCCGCTTCCGCAATGAGCTCTTATGGAGTTCGCACTTTTGCGTTCCTGTGCTTTAGAACTAATTGTTCCTGGATGGACTTTTCGCCGCTTCCGCAATGAGCTCTTATGGAGTTCGCACTTTTGCCTTCCTGTGCTTTAGAACTAATTGTTCCTGGACGGACTTTTCGCCGCTTTCACAATGAGCTCTTATGGAGTTCGCACTTTTGCGTTCCTGTGCTTTAGAACTACTTGTTCCTGGACGGACTTTTCGCGGCTTCCGCAATGAGCTCTTATGGAGTTCGCACTTTTGCACTTTTGCGTTCCTGTGCTTTAGAACTAATTGTTCCTGGACGGGCTTTTCACTGCTTCCGCAATGAGTTCTTATAGAGTTCGCACTTTTGTGTTCCTGTGCTTTAGAACTAATTGTTCCTGAACGGTTAAAATACGCTCCCGTCGTCACGAGTATTTAAAGGGAAAAAAATTCAATATTTCCCTTTTCCTGATTCTTAACATTTTTTGACTGTCCCTTTTCTTTCTACTTATTCTCCTTCTTTACTCTCTTTTCCTGCTTCTTAAACTTTCGTTTTAGTCTTCATTTTCTTTCTTCTCATTCTCCCTTTTCATACTTCTTATACTGATTTTAACTCTCCCTTTTCTTCCTTCTTATACTCACCTTTTACTCTCCCTTTTCTTATTATTATACTACCTTTTAAATCTCCCTTTTCTCTTTACTTATTACACTTTTTGTCTCCCTTCTCCTTCTACCTATACTTCCTTTTTACTCTCCATTTCTTTATACTCCATTTTTAATATACTTTTTCTTTCTTCTTTTCTCCCTTTTTAATCTAATTTTTCTTTCTTCTTATTCTGCCTTTTTAATATCCTTATTTTTCATTCTTACACCCTCTTTTTCGCCTCCCTTTTCTTTCTACTCATACTTTATTTTTACTTTCCATTTTCTTTCTACCTATACTCCCTTTTTAATCTCCCTTTTCTTTCTACTTATACTCTCCTTTTCTTCTCAATTTTCTTTCTACATATAATCCCTTTTCCTCCTCATTTCTTTTTATTTATAGTCCCTTTTTACTCTCTCTTTTCGTCCTTTATACTTCCTTTATACTGTCTATGTTTTCTACCTATAATCCCTTTTTACCTTCCTATTCTTTCCACTTATACTCCCCTTTTATTCTTCCTTTTCTTCCTTCTTAGACTCCATTTTTACTCATCCTCTTCTTTATACTCTTACTCCCTTTTTACTTTACCCATTCTTCCTTCTTATAGTCCATTTTTACTTTCTCATTTCATTCTACCCATACTCCAATATTACTCTACCTTTTTCTTTACATATTTTCCCTATTACTTTCCCCTTTTGCTCTACTCATACCAGCTTCTCCTCTCCATTTTATATGTACTTATACTCCTTTTTGCTCTCCTTTTTTCTATTTATGCTCCCTTTTAACTCTCCCTTTTCTTTCTATTTGTACTTCCTTTTCCGTCATCCTCTCCTTAGGATGATGCGGTCACGTCAGTTTGCTTTATTCTCGCCCACACAATCCGATTTGCTACAACCCTTTTCTATCTGAAGCAACGAAGTACGACTTAATTTGATCAGTCTTCCATTTATACAGGGTGGCCCCAAAATCGCGCTATGATTTAACAATTGAATATATTTTTATTTATTAAATGAATTGTCAGTGACTGAAGTGCGATCAACTGTGACTCTGGGTGTATGGATGAAGATGGGTTTGTTGGCATGGTGCAATATTCGGGTGTGTGAGCTCGAGAATTCCTTAGGTGAAGCTAAAGAAGACTTGAAAGCGTGAAACTGGGTATGATTGGATTGTATGAATCTAGTCTTGATCGAAATGAAGTTGAGAAAGAGAGGTTTTGGAATGACTCGGGAGGAGTGGTAGGTGGAAGTGGAAACGGAAATCGGTTGATGGCTAAATGGCGATATAAACGTGAGTAGATGTGCGGGTGTGAGATGGAATAAGAGGAAATAGGTTACATCTGACGAGAACGGAATGGAGTGAAGTGGCATTCCTTGGCGAGAGAAACGCGTGTGTGGCAAACAACTTTTAGTGCAGCGTATCGGTACAGATGGAGTGTTGAAAGAAGAATGGGCGAATGTAACAGTAAAATGTTCTGAAAAAAAAAAATTGTGGCATGTGTTTCATATGAATGTCTGGGAGAGGTATGACTATGAGCAGAAGTGACCACATGATTGCGGTGTAAAAGGATGATAAGATGCGAGGAAGCTAGATACCAACGGCGAATTAGGAGTGAAACCTTGTTTAATAGGCTAGAGAGAGAAGAGGATGCAAAACTGTTTGAAAGCAGAATAGAAAAACTATACGGGGATATAGCAAATGCGTGGCAATTTTAAGAAAGCGAGAGTAGTGTGCTAGAATGTGAAAGATAAAGTGCAATGCTGTATGGTGGTATGACGAGATGCGATAGGACCCTTCATGTGTATATACTTCAGATAAGCATCATAACGGGGGCGGGGAGAGGCATACAAATACATACAAGGAGGTGACAAAAACGGAGAAAGGGAGTAGTAAACAAGAGAATACTGAATGCAACGTACGAAATGACGATGAACGAAGATCCGGATTGGAACATGACATTATTTTGGAAAGAGGTGAAAAACAAAGAATAGTTGTGCAAGCATAAAAAAATAAGAATGAAATGATATTTGTCAACAACCAGTAAATGAAGAGTATATAATTAAAGTATATTGATGAGTTATTTAATGTCGGTATGCAAACCGAAGGCTGCATCAGGATATGAAACAGATAAGTATGAGAGAAGTCACTAATTGTGTGAAAGATATGAAAGCGATGATAGCTGAACGTGGTAATAGAGTAGCCAAGATGCTAAAAAAAATGTCGGTGATTGTGTAATGAAATGGATATTGTTTTTTTTTTGTGCTGGAAAGCCTTTCTAAAGTGGATCAGTACGTGAGGAGTGAAAAAAAAATAATAATACCGCTTTATACGAGTGAAGAACATAAAAGGTGAATGTGAGAATTACAAGGAATAAATCCTTTGAGTGTTATAGGCAAAATGTAAGAAAAAATCGGATTGATTCTATAAGACAAATAAAGGGGTGAGAGGCGGTATGCAAGATGGGTTTATAGTGGGTTATGGTTGTATTGATCATGTCTTTGCGTTGAGACAGATGATTGAGAAAAAAACGGGTTGTGCTTTAACATGTATGTGTGGTTTATGGATCTGATGAAACGTATGCTCATGCTTTGGCAGCTTCAAAAATGCCTGGAGTAGGTAGTAAACTGTTAAATGATGTGAACATTTTTTTTTTGTAAGTTAGAAGTGCGTGAAAGTGAAATGCGGAGTGTATGATTTGATATACGTTGGTGTGCGAGGCAAGGGTGTATGATGTGGTTATGGGTGTTTAATATCCTTATAGATAGTATGCTTGAAAGAAGGGTGAGTGGGTGGAGTGAGATGAGTATGAGGCTGATGAACAATTGAGAGGGATAGGAGCTGTCAATGTCGGTGTATGGTGATGACCTGGTGTTAGTGGTTGAGATTGAGAATGATTTGGAAATGTTGATTGAAGCTCGTGAAAGGGTATGTGTGGAGAGTAAAAATAAATTCAGAAAAGTGTATGGTAACGGTGTTTGGGTGCGAAGATGGGGTAAGGTGTGTTGTTCAAGTATCTAGACAGTCTGAATGGTAGGAAAATCTCAGGAGCAATCAGAGCGTCAGTGGATACTCAGGGTTTGCGTGTGGAATGGGATAGAAAGCAGAGTAAAAGAATGTTCGTACCAACTTCAGTGTATGGAAGTGAGAATATGGTATGAAAGGAAAGCGGAAAAATGTGAGACTTCGAATAGTACAATTTGCCAATGAGAAATAGTGAGATTGAGAAGTGTAGATTATTTAGGGAACTAATGAATAAGAAGTGTCTATATGTTGAGAGTAGGCAGAGTGGAAGGAGGGTTAGAAGACGAGGAAGAAATGGATTGTTTATGTGAGCGAGTTTTTTAAGAGAAATGCGCCTAGCAGATGGCCAAATGGATTATATTGTGTATGAAAGATATGTATGGAAGGGGCGGGGAAGCGTGCTTAGAACTTCCTACCCGGGGGGAACCAGATGAGTTGCTCTGGAACCTAGAGTTGAATTAATCGGATTATAAATGCTCTAACAAAGATAGGAGTGAAAGAAAAGATGGAGGCGTTTATTATACTGTAAAAATGTAGAGTAACGAGCATTAGCATTCAGTATACTGTAGCGCTTTAGGATATGAACACGTGTTAGCATTCAGTATACTGTAGCGCTTTATGATATAAATGTGTGTAAGCATTCAGTATACTTTAGCGCCTTAGGATATAAACATGCGTTAGGATTCATTATACCTTTGCCCTTTAGGATATATATATATATATATATATATATATATATATATATATATATATATATATATATATATATATATATATATATAAATGTAGGTTAGTATTCAGTATACTTTCGTGATTTAAGATAAAAACGTGCGCTAGCATTCAGTATACTTTGCGCTATAGGATATAAACGTAGGTTAGTATTCAGTGTACTTTAGCAGCAGTGTTGTTAATAATAGAATTCTACTGCTAATTCTTTGAAGAGGGGTTGTTAAAAGTAAGCTCATTTCTTGCAATTCTTCCCTCAACATTTCAAGATTGAAATGAGAACATGGATGCAGCCACTATAATTTTTTCAAGTCAAAAATTTCTCCTTTTTTTTATGATGGTCGTCCTCGAGGCAGAACAAAGAAGCCGCAGGATTAGTAGTCTTCAAGTAGGAGATCTTTATCTGGTAATTTTATCCATTATTGCCCGACGTTGGTCGTTTTCGTTATTGTAGCGCTGTGAATGGAGAAAAGTGATGGCAAATGTGAATAGAATTATTTTTTTTAGCTTAATTAAAGTTGGAATACTAAATTATGAGAGAAGACATAGACGCATCCAAAAAGATGACCCGCAGGAAAGGAAAAGACATGTTCATCAACTAGTTTTGACGTCGAAATCGGCATGAGTGAGCGAGTTCTGTGACAGCTCCGCTCCGCCCCTTACAAACATTACATATTTCCCTCCTAGGAACAAAGCCTTCGGGGTTCGGCTAACAAGGCAAGGGCCTCCTATCTAGGATTAGTCGTTTTTTATGACACGAACCCGACAATGGTATGGGGATTCTTTCTGCCCCATATGCAAACAAATCAAGTAATACCTATATATATATATATACATAAAGTGAGGTCGCACAAGTATTTGCGCAATTATATTTTGAATATTTCTGGAATATTTCTTGCTTTCGTTTGGTTCTAAAACTAAAAGGAAACTCAGTAAATATATATTTAACATAAGAAATACACCTGACAGATTTTCTTTATATATCAACAATTGCTAAAAATCAAAATTTAGCAGGTGACAAAAGTATTCATCTGCTCTAATAACATGCGAGAATATTTTTATAAAACAAAAGAAATAAATTCGACAAAAATGGGAAGATTGAAACTTCGAGAAATTTCTAGAAACGAAACTGATGTAAAATGCTGAATATTAGCACCGTCATTTAGTGATAAGAATCCATAGAAGAAGGACCTTTCCCTTGAGCAATGCCGAAGGTTAAAGAAGCTCCACAAGCTATTCGACAGCAAATACTCAAACTTCATTAAAATGGATTATCCTATAGAACCCTTTCTTAGCAAGTTGAAGTGCCCTTTGCAGCGGTAGGTTCTATAATTCGAAAGCATTCTAGGATTAAATCACCTCCACCTTGCCAAGAGCCGTCGCTCCTCGCAAGATTAACGATTGGTCTCGGCGTTACATGCTTCAAAAGCGAAAGAATAATCCAATGATTACTATAAAAAGATCTACAAAGCGAATTGGAATTGTCAAGCGCTAAAGAGAGAAAATTAGTTATTTGTAGAGAGCTTCATTATAATGATCTGCATTCTTTCACTCCCCACAAAACTCCACTTCTCAATAAAAAGCATGTAACGAACCGTTTAAAGTTTGCCAGATAACTTCTTGAAAAGGAAATTGAATTTTTTAACAATGTTATATGCTCAGATGAAATTAAAATATAACTTTCTGGTCAAAACTATGCTATTCACGTTTTAAGCACACCATCCCAGCTACTTTACTACACATTGCACAGGAGCATTACACATAATAGATGGGAAAATTGATGGTGCTATGTATCCTTGATAGGGAGGACTATGTACAAAAAGCACCTAGTATATTGAATGACACAATGAAATTTCAACCTACAAATGATTTACCCAAAACTATTCTTCTACGATTCGAAGATAAAGTTAATCGTTTCTTAACACAACTTAAGCAAGCATTAATTATTCCTAAAGATACTTATAATGAATTATTTGTATCTTCCAGTTATTTAGCATCCATGTATTTTCTACCTAAAATACACAAAAAAGGAGTGCCTTTGAGACCCATACTCGCCTCTTACTCTTTACCATCATACAAACTGGCCAAATATCTAGTTAAATTCCTTTCACCTTTATCTAAAAATCAGTTCTACTAATTTAGATTACAAACCCTTCTTCTTACAATTATATGCGGGAGGGATTTCAGTTCTGTAAAAAGATTTTTTTTTTACAAATCTAGGCACCTGGCAAGAAAATTTTAGGGTAGCAGAGGTTGTTAGCTATTTCAAAGATCTTAGCAATCTCAAGATCCAAGAATTCCGGGCTAGTGACTCGCAACCCCGGAGAAACATTGAAATAAATACAGAACGTTTGACTTTATCATTATGACCAGAGTAAAAATGAATGCCAGTAAAGCTGCTGTCACCGTGTGAAAAATCGGCATAAAAATGGAACCGTTTGCTTTCTTGCATTCTTCTTTTGTGTTTGCTCTGTTTCTTTTTTTTCTCTTTCTCTAGCTCTCTTTAGCTCTCTCTTTCTCTCTCCTTCTCTCACACATGCCCGCATGTTTTCATTCTCTCCTTTTCTTGCTCTTCCTGGTTTGTTACTTTTGAGGACCTTTGAATTGTGAGTTAACTAGGTCTTCGTTCATTATTATCTAGTTAACTGACTTCTCAGTACTTCTAATCAATGTTATATGGAAGGAATTTGATGCACACTGTACTTTTATTCTTGGTTTCTTGGATGCAAATTTTATCTGGCTGCAGAACAAAAATCGATTGACAGATTTAATTGAAACACAACGTTTTTATGACTTAAACAGGCTTAGTCTTTATACACCCAAATACATAGTTTTTGCATAATATGTTATAAAAAATTGCCTCATAATGGAATTAAAAGAAAAAATGAAATTTGGGGACACTTAGGGAAATTCGCCTTTGTGAGCCTTACTTTCTTGAATTTTTTATTTGCTTTGGGATATTCAAGAAATTTGTAAGTTCACAAACTGCGTCTTCCAAGGTCAGTTTATGGGTGTAATAAATTCATTCATTAACCTATTTGAATACTATGTTATATCAATATGTCTTAAGGAACTCAAAAAGAAGCAAAAGTTTTTTAAACGCTCAAAAGGCTTAATTTTCTAATACCCAAATGGTTTAATGATAACTGACAATTCAATAAGAAACTGAGTATATAGAGTTCACATTTTGGATCCTAACTCTCTTTAATCTTTCCTTTGATTTGGAACATTAAAAAATTTGGAAGTTCATAAACTGGATCTTCCAAGATCAATTTGAGAGCCCGATAAAGACAGTGATATAAACTTTACGTTTTGGTCTTGGATCATTTAGATAAGCTACATAGTGGCCTGAGTTTAATTAAGCACCGATATGCTCAATAGTGGCAATAACTTCATATAATTTGATGCCATCTTCCATTCTTAATTGTACATCAGAAAAATGGTGTTGATTCTGCATCAATCTTTTGAGAAACCCCCCCTCTTCCTAACAAATTCTGGAATTCAAATCTTTTAAACTGAATGATGGTGAAATTTGGAGACCAAACCAAAGTTGTGTGTTTTGAGTATAATGTGGATTGGCAGGTGTCACAGTTCCTATCAATGCCACTTTCAGTAGAATTGAAATACTTTTGTATAGCATATTTTGCATTGAACTTGTTATTGCGCGCTCTATCTCTCTTCCTATTTGTGATTTGAATTGGATCAATAGACATTGGACAACCTATGCATGAGATTTTCTCTTCAACAACGTGCCACAAGTAAGATAATGATGGCATGTTTTGGAGAAGACTAGCCATACATTGTGCCGCGTCTTGGTGCATCTCAAGTTCATTGGTTAATGTTATTCTCATCAAGCTCTAGTCCCATGGATGGGACCATTAGAATGCTTGGATTTCCCCAAGATATCTGAAATGCCACAAATGAAAAATGAAAACTTGGTTTCTCTATATAGCAGTTAAACCCCAACAAGCATCCAATTAGCATATCTGGAATTAAAAAAAGATTTTAAAAATCCTCACGGCTAAACTATTGAAGTTAGAGACAATAGGCCTGCATACGAGTTATGTGCAAATATAATGATCTGCGCTAAAATCAGCGAATCTAAAAAATGAAATTTGGGGACACTTAGGGAAATTCGCCTTTGTGAGCCTTACTTTCTTGAATTTTTTATTTGCTTTGGGATATTCAAGAAATTTGGGAAACCACCCTTCTTCGTCCCAAATTACGGAATTCAAATCTTTTAAATTGAATGATGATGAAATTTGGGGACCCAACCGAAGTTGTGTGTTTTGAGCATGATGTGGATTGGCAGGTGTCGCAGTTCCTATCAATGCCCCTTTCAGTAGAATTGAAATACTTTTGTATAGCATTTCTGCATTAACCCTTCCTAACGCAAGCCACCTTTATGTGATGTGGGAGGATTTTGTGTCCTGACTAGCAAAGCAAGGTGGGGGAGGGGGGGAAGCTTCATACTCCGTTCATACTGGACGGGTCACTAAGAAACTAGCGAGCCATGCTAGGAGGAGTTGGGTCCCCTACTCAACCCATTATGGGGGAGAGAGTTACTCATACTAGACGGGTCCAACGTAGGCTTCCAGCACGGGTGAACAGCACCGCCCACCTCAGGCATCACTCTTTAGAGTCGTCGTGTGCTGGATGGTTGGGTGTCCGGGCTAGGGATGCGTGTGGGGGTGGGGTCAGCTCCAAGGAGGACAAACTTTCGCATCACGGGGCCTGCTTTTTAAAACGAGCAGTCTTCCTGGGTACGAGGTACTCTGTCCTCGTTGGCTAGCGCCCAGTCCCTGCGCAGACCCAGTAGGCAGCGGCCCCTGGAGCCAAACAGGAAATGAATACACATATGGGTGTAAAAAAAAATTCTGGTCCTCAAGAGGTGGTCTACCAGGTCCCCGAGACATGATCTGCTGGTTGTTGTGCTGCTGAAGAGAAGCAAATGGGAGCATCTCCCACTCCTTCAACAATCCAGAATGGGAAAGTTGGTAGCAGGACACCTGCTGGGTCCTCTACATCATCACAAAACGGAGACACACTTATGGTGACTGATATCTTACAAAGCCTCACATCCAACGCAATGCACACTATCATTAAGTTTGTTATCGTAACTAGAATTAGAATTATCTAAGAGAATAATAATACTACTAACAGATGCTATGTGGTCTTCCTGACAAAGGAGGCCGCTAAGACAGCCATTGAGCATGCAACCTCTTTACCCATATGCGACAAAAACTTCCCTGTCAGACTCGTAAGATAAAGCAATCTGTAAGAAACAGAGCAGGACTGCTGTCCAAACATATTTGAAGAGCATCTGGCAGGGAAGGCAACAAGGCCACGAAAAGTACGCACTCCATACTGGTTCGTTGCCTACTACAAAGAGGGTAAGGGCAATTTCATCTAAGCCGCCAGGTATCTGGATGAAGAGATAGGACTCATTCCTGAAGGCCATCTAAAAAAAGTATGGGAAGGAGTCCACATACACGCCAAAGATGTCACCCAGGCAAAATCCTCTCCAACCTCTCATGGCTATCTAATGCCATGTTTTAAACTGCTAAGCCCCATAAGACCTTCAACTTCAGTAAGGGAAGCATATACAGTTAGGACCTTTTCGACTTCTCCGAAGTGGAGATAGTTGAGATGTGGCCTGACAATGTGAGCCATGTCACAAAAATAAAGGGGCCAAAAAATCAAATAATCTTGGTTTTCCTTGGATACTTCGCACCCGACAGGATCAATCAATAGAGGTGAAACTTTTCACAGAAAGGCCCCTCCTATGCTACTGGTACTTCAATCATGAACATGGGAAGAAACATTGTAAAGATGTACTAGAGGAGAGCTGATGTTTCGACAGGGAGAAGAGGGAGGAGTGAATACCTTCTCTTCCACCGTGGCTATCTGCCCTGCCAAAGAAACAAAAGCTGCTCTCTCAAAACAGAATGCCACAGTCTCGCCCCCAGAAGGGGCATCTGTTTCATCGGCAGCTGGGAACAGATTTGATGCCCTATAAAACGAGTCCGAGTCAATACATGCCAACTCAACTGAGTCACCACCGGTCGACTCAGTCCAGGCTCCAGAGCCCAAGCCAAAGAGGGACCCTTTATACAAAATTGTCATAGAAGAAGAGACGTCATTCCTCCTCAGAGTCCTTGGACTCGGTGGAGGCAACACCACCAGCTAAAATCATCTTAGCCGCAGAGGCTCAGGAGCCGGAGGTAGTAAGTGCTGCCTTCACATCTCCATTACCCCCAGCGGACAAAGACCAAGCCACCGACAGCATGTCAAGTAACGGCGACACAGAGAAGCAGGAGAGCAACACTGTCACCAGCTTCCACCTGAAGCTCCGCTCGGCACCCCATAAGAAGGATGACGTCTTATCACACCTTCGGGAGGTAGTCTTCCAAGAATTCCATAATGACACAGAAAGGTGATAAGCAGCCATCAGTTGGTCCCCCCACAAAGGGGACCACTGGGGCTGCACACAAAAAAATCAATCTCACTATAAAGAACGATGGAGAAGAAAAGGAAAAAAAGACTTCCGACCATCACCCCCACCTTACCTTCACCTCAGGAGGAGGCTAAAAAAAAAATGTTAAGTTCCACTGCAGGAATATCGGCCAAAAAGACAGGCCTAGTGGTCCTTAAACCTCGATCAAAATAAACATGGCTACAATCCTGGAGTGGAACATTCGTGGCCCAAGAGCAAACTGGGAGGAACTCGCCACCCTGGTGGCAGACTCCTCCCCAGCAATTATCTGCCTTCAAAAGACCATGATGAGACAGGGAAATTGTCCCTACCCCACGGGATACGAGGTGCTGCATCCTCTACTCCTGGTGGCGGAAGACATCGCAGGGGCGTTTGTTTATACCACCGTCGTGATGTCCCCTTCCAAGAAATAAAATTACAATCCACCCCTCCCTGCAGGCTGTGGCAGGACGTGTCCACCTAGGCACAAACTACACAGTCTGCTCCATTTATCTACCACCAAGTGATGGCATTGTACCCCAGCACCTAGCAAAACTTGTGGGGCAGCTCCCTCCCCCATTGTTACTGCTCGGAGACTTCAATTGTCGTCATTTGTTATGGGGGTGCTTCCATCTGCAATAGCAAAGGTTACTCCACCTTCACCTTTATTGATGGACATGACTTAGTTGTCCCCAGCACAGGTAAACTCACACATTTTCATACTCAAACAGGCACATCTACTGCCATAGACCTCTCGCTCTGCAGCTCAAGTATAGCAGCGGATCATACTTGGACCGTGGATGAAGATCTACGTGGAAGTGACCACTCTCCTATAATCCTGAAGACCGTGGTATTCCCTCGCACTACTCGTCTCCCAAAGTGGTTTCTCCCTCGTGCAGTTGGCTGAAGTTTGTAGAATGGAATCCTGAAACTTTGACAGCCATGCAGAAGACTTTGGCACTGTCGATCGATAGGGCTGTGGAATACATCACATTCCGCCTCCACTTCGCCGCATCATTGAGCATCCCCCGCACATCTGGGAATTTCTCAAGACGTCCGGTTCCCTGCAGCAATCAGGACTGTGAAACTGCCAGTATGGCCTCTCCGTTGGCCAAGAGGAGCTACAGATCTCAGCCTAACTCGCAAGCCCGTAAGATTGCCTTTCACAGAGCTAGGGCTCACTATCGCTGGACGATGAAGTCAACTCGACGCTCCTCCTGGCAATCCTATGTGAGCTCCATCTCGCCGTCCACACCAATGTCAAAGATATGGCAAAGAGTCCGTAAAATGAAAGGGAAGTATGTTCACCCGGCATGCCCCATCTTGTCGTTGAATGGAAACACCATGGCTGCACCTACCGATGTGGCAGAGGCCTTTGGCACCTTTTTCGCTTCAGTAGAGTTGTACAATGTGCTCTTCACCATACGTGAATTAAGAGAGGCCATGAAAATCTGCAAGGACAGCTTTCCAGGGCACGACGACATCCCCTATGCAATGCTTCGGCATCTTCCGCAAGATGGGATGTCCTTTCTGCTAGGCCTCTATAGCCGAATTTGGATGAAGGGGGCATTCCCGAGCAGCTGGAACCTGGCGGTGGTGATTTCGATCCCGGAGTCAGGAAAAGATCACTCGCAGCCTATCAAGTTCCGTCTAATCTCACTCACACCATGTATGTGCAAACTGTTTGAGAAAATGGTCAATGTCCGACTTATGTGGATCCTGGAACGCGAAAAGTTCTTCGCAAACTGCCAGTTCGGGTTCCACAAGTTTCTTTCCAATTTAGACGCTCTCCTGACACTGGAGTTGTCAATCTGCAAGGCATTTAGATCGCAAAAGCACCACATTGCAGTTTTATTTTTTGACTTGGAGAAAGCTTATGACACTGTCTGGAGACACGCCATTCTGCAAACAAACCACAGAACTGGCCTAAGGGGAAGATTGCCGTGTTTTTTAAAGGCTTTCAAGGTCAAAAGGATTGTCCGGGTTCGAGCTGGACGAGTCCTTTCCTTCCCCTATCAACCCAAAGGTGGAGTTTCACAAGGCAGTGTCTTGAGCGTAACTCTATTTGCTGTTGCGATCAATGATATAGTGGATGTGCTCCAAAATGGAGTGATCAGCACCTTATATGTGGACGACGTGTCAATATCATTTGCAGCCTCACGGATGCCAGCGGCCGAAAGACGGGTCGAGTTTGCCATATAGAGTCTGTGAGTGGGCTACCCTTAGGGGTTTCCGCTTCCCGCAGAAAAATACCATAGCAGTAAATTTCTGCAGCATCCGGGGAATACATCTCGACCCCGATCTGTATCTTTATGGTAAGCGGATCCCACGTAGAGATCTTACTCGGTTTTTGGGGGTTGGTCTTTGCCTCAGACTAACCTGGTCTCCTCATCTCCATTCCCTGAAGGTTGATTGCCTTAGGGCAATGAACCTTCTAAAATTACTGTCAAATACATCCTGGGGTACAGACCGCAAAATCATCTTGAGGCTGCACAACGCAATAATATTGCCAAAACTAGAATATGGTTGCGGGCTATACTTCTCCGCTAGCCAAGCCTGACCTAAGGCGCTAGATTCCATCCACCACGGAGGAGTGCGCCTCGCAACTGGGGCATTCAGATCGTCCCCCATCCCTAGCCTTCTAGTGGATGGAGGTGCAATTCCCTTGGACCTCCGCAGGCATTCAGCACTGATCAGATTCTGGTGCCGCCTACAGAGACTGCCTGATTCTCTGGATAGCCAAAGAGTGTGGGCTGATGCCAATACCACCCAACACGCTGGTAGAGGCTCCACTCCAGAGGCATTTGGTGCATGAGTCCGGGTTTTGATTGACGCTCATCCCGACCTGACTTTCAAATAAGCCCACTGGAGCAGCCCAGACTAGGTCCCTGGGATCTACCTGACGTCACCTTTTGTAGGGAACTTTCAGGAAGAAAATGATCACTCCCACCACAAGCTGAGCTCCTTCAGGTTAAAGACCATCAATATTTTCATGAGGGATCTATACCAGTCTACACAGATGGCTCCAAGACCGATTTTGGAATTATTTTTCCTCATCTAGGAAAGGGGACACTCTTCCTAGAGCTGTCTCTATATTCACTGCAGAACTTACTGCAATCTTGACTGCCTTCAGTCTTATCGTCATGAAGACGGATGTCTTATTTAATTTATTCAGAATCTCTAAGGGCTCTTCAGGCGATAGATTATTTTAATCCCGACCACCCATTGGTTTTATCGATGTTGGAGTGGCTCCATCTTCTGATGTACCAATATCACACTGTGTAATTATGCTGTGTCCTTGCCCACGTGGGGGTCGCTGGCAATGAGGCGGCGGATGCCCTCGCCTAGACATCCCCATCGAGACCGACAACAACCCGCCTTACATGTGATCCCCAGCATGTGATCTCCGACCTGTCACCCGCCATACCATAGTTCAGGCATGGAAAGAACAGTGGACAGCATTAGATGGAAACAAACTAAGATCGATCCGCGAAAGCGTGGAGAGATGGGAGTACAGTGATCTGCCACGCCACCTGCAGGTGGTGGTTACACGTCTCCGGATAGCCACATCAAAATTACTCATAGGCACCTTATGGAGAGGGGTCCTCCCCCTTATTGTGATGATTGTTGGTACCCCTCACGGTGTTCCACATGATGGTGGGGTGTTCCAGCCTGGGAGATCTCCGCAACGCCCATCTTGTGAGGTACCGGGCTGGTGGAGTGGATCGGGATGTCATCATATTTTTTGAAGAAGATTAGCCTCCTCGAAAATATATAATTCAAAAATACTTTATTCTAAATATATATTCTATTTTGAAACAATATGAATACTCTAAAATATATTCCATATATTTTATCCTTCATCCATTTACCGATCATCTTTCACCCAATCATCCCCATCCTCCTCATGCATCGATCAAAGCACTATTCTCTAAATATCATATATCAACTTCATCAGGCATAATTCATTTATTCAGTCTCATTCACCCACTCACCCCCACCATCTCTCACACATTCATTCATCCATTCATCATCCACAGCTCTGCACTACATCTGTAAATAGTGATTGTTTTAAATTTATAATTTATTTTCTTTTTAATATTCTTTTTAACAATTATTGAATCAAAATTGTAATTCTTTACCGTCCATAAAAAATGCACAAGCTACATAAAAAAGGTTTAGCTGGTGGCAATAACCTAGTAGTTGCGCCACTTAAAACCAAGCAACGAATCAAGTAATGAATTAAAACATCACAACTACGCAAGGTGTATACATGCTATACACTAAATATATGATGAATGGGCAACGCTATTTCGTTTACGTTTCCCTGGGCCTGGTGGGGTGTTTGACGGAAAGGCTGTTTGAAAAAAATGCAGCGCAAAGCATAATGAGAGATCAAAAAGAGCGCGTGTTAATTGGCCACCAAATGGTTGGCGCGTACCGAAATGTTAGCCTGCGCCGAGTGAACCTAAGCAGGGCCTCGTGAGCGCAACCTATTCAAACAAGGTCTGCTGACCAAAAAGTGGCGTGCCCTCACTTATTCTGATTTATGACCTTACGACCTTCAATACTTTCAATAATTCCCGTAGTAACCTTGGGAGGACATTGACAATTCTATTATTCGAAAGAGAATGTAAACACTTTAAGGGTTTCAAATTTCGTTAGAATCGGCCGAATAGTTATAATGTTATTGCAGGCAAAAAATCCCGGGTTGCTTTAATTGAATTTCATACAGCCACTCATTTGAATTCTTTCGTCTAATTTCTTAACAGGGTCGGGTCACATGATATATATATATATATATATATATATATATATATATATATATATATATATATATATATATATATATATATATATATATATATACATGCACTGTTTACCCAGTAAAAAAATGTAAGAAAAGTAAAGAGAATACAAGTTAAAATTAATAACGCTGCAATTCTGTGGACTTCAACAGTGCAGGTATACTACATGGGCTCTTACCTAATTTTATATATATATATATATATATATATATATATATATATATATATATATATATATATATATATATATGTATATATATATATCCTTAGTCAAAAGTATATTTATTTATTTTTAATTATTTTGATACTTAGTTGGACCCCAATTTTCTTTAATTCCAGCCATAATTCTTCGTGTCATGGATTGCACCAAATTGTCACCAATTTCTGATGCTCTCATCCCCACTAAGCTTGTAATTGTCACAGTTCTGTTTTATTTTCACTTGTGGTACTTCTTGTTGCTCTTCGAAACACTCTCCAAAAGGGTTCTATTGGATTTAACCCGTGCTCTTTGGTTGCTAATCCATAGGGGTGATCCCCATTTCTCTAAATCAATTCTTGGTGTGGTTTAGTGTATGGAATGGGGCAATGTCCTGCTGAAAAAAATCCTTCATTTTTTGGTGTTAGGTGATGCACTTTCTGGAGAGATGGTTCTAAAACTTGTGACAAATTGACGGTATAAGTTGTGGTGTTCATTCTTCTCTGTCATAAAAACATCTCTCCTTGCCCTGATTAAGACATTCAGCCCATACCATAATAGAACGAACTCTATGCTTCAGAGTTAGTACCACCAAAGCAGAGTCAAATGTCTCTCCAACTCTTCGTCCCCAGAAGTGCTGAAAATCTTCAAATTGTTACAAAATGTTGAATTTTTTAAATATTTATTCTTCCAAGATAAATTCAAATGGATTTGCTTAAATTACATTTAAAACAATAATACTATAACAGTCTTTCTTACATACCTAATAATTACTTTCATCTGACTATATAAATTTAGACTGTTTGTGTGTTCAATGTTGTAATATTTGGCCCACAGAAGACGTTTCGTTCTGTTGCCATTAGATATACTTGGCTTCTTTTTCGCCTTTTAGCTTCCTTCTAACCGTTCTCGGTCATATTTTTGAAGCTTCGCTGAAGATGATGGAATCTAGTTAGAAATTTTTGGCACTTGATGGAGTAAAGTTCGAATGTGTGAAGGAAGTCGCTGAACACAATTACAGTCCCTAATTGCGGTTCCAGGGTTTCTTATGAGCCCATAAATGGGAACTACCCTCGTTGCAGGATCGACTCAGGCTCTGGAGAGTTTTGTCCATTTTCAGCCTCCCAGTAGTCTCCTCTTTACTCAACTTCGATAATGCACCTTTATAATACAGGGTGACCCCCCCCCCCCAAAAAAAAAACGGGCCTGCACACACTTTTTGTGATATATCCTTCATTCATTCACTAATTACCCTTACTTTGCAGGACATGACAGAAGTAACGCCTGTGAACACAACTCGATCTCAACGGGAGCTCCAGCAAAGAATATACTGCGTCAAAAATTACTACAAGACAGGTTCGTTCAAGAAAGTGCAGGACACTTTCTTGCATCAGTTCGAATTGTGAAAAATCCCCCTCCAAGAGCAGAATTCAGGACTGGGTGAACCACTTCGAGAACTATGGGACAGTGGAGAGCCTCAATGCAGCTAGCGACAACCGTCCAAGCCATTCAGGATGCCCCAGGAAGCGTACAGCTGAGCCGGTCGAAAGCGTGAGAGAATCAGTTCAGCAGAGTCCAAAACGCTCTGTGCGCAAGCGAAGTCAGTCCCTCGGTATATCCAGTGAGACTTGCAGGAGAGTGCCATTAATGAATGTAAAGGCCTTCCCTTACAGAATGCAGACGAAGCAGACCCTTACAGCCCCAGACAAGGAGCAGAGGAAGGCTATGGCAGTCAAGATACTGGAGAAGATTCAGGAGACCCCAACTTTCCTTAACCTCCTTTGGACTTCAGATGAAGCTCCCTTCCATCTTGAAGGAAAGGTAAACTCGAAGACAAATGTCTTCTGGAGGACCTCCAGGCCAAATGAGGTAGCCACCAAGCCCTACACTCCCCTAAGTGCACCGTATGGACTGCAATCTCAGCCAGAGGCATAATCGGACCATTCTTCGAGGAATCTGGCGCGAGAGTGCCAGTCACCAAGGAGCGGTATATTGAAGTCCTCAAAACCTTCAATAGGGAGCTGCATACCCTGTTTCTGTCACTTATATGGAAGTTCTGGTTCCAACAAGATGGAGCAGCAAGCTCTCACGCCTCAAACTTGTCCCGATATTGGCTGAAAGAGAACTGTGGTGGCCGTGTGATCAGTCTCAAGAAAGATTTTAAGTGGACACTTCACGGCCCAGACCTTAGCTCCCCAGATTTCTTTCTCTGGGGCTATCTTAAAGACAGAGTGTACGCAGGGAGACCCAGGACCATCACATAACTCAAGGAAACCATCAGGGAGGAGGTCAGAGCCATTAGTCGTTTGGTTTGTAAGGACCTCATGGACAACTTTGTGCTGCGCCTCAAGAAATGCACAGAGCTAAATGAAGGTCATTCTCGAACACGCGCTCTAGAATAAAGAAGAAAAGTCCAAAGACTCACGTTTTAATATGATGTTTTTAAACACAATAAACTAATTATGACCAAAGTTTCATTCAATCCTTGCAGAAAATTAAGAAATGAATTTGCCCCTCCCTCTCCTACTTCCTCATTGGCGATTTCTTGTCATAGAAGCGGTCCTTTATTTTTTACTATCTTACGAGTATATATACACTTATTATATTATTTTCACTTGTAGTTATCCTTGAGAATGAACTGAATAAAGTTGGAAAGTACTCGGAACTATCTTCTCATTTTTTCTGCGGGACATTGCATTCATTGCGAACCTCACGTGCTACTTTGTGAGTTATTCATTTCATACTGTTATATAATAAAAAAAATCAACCGAATTTCCGTGGCTATAGACTACACAGCCTACTCATAGAGTTAAAGAACTCAACAACCGCATTTCCGTAGCCATAGATAGCCCATAGCCTACACATAGTGTTAACCAGATTTCCGTGTTATGACCTCATAATTATAAGAATATCTTCGTTTATTCCTCGGACAAATTTTGTTTACAATCCTGTAGCTAATCGGTGGATTCTATCGTGATGCCATTATTATTCCGTCGCTATAGCGAGCTCCGCCTTCCACCTGCAGAGCCTGCAAACCCAAGGGCACCTTTGGTAAGATAAGAGAGAAGAGAAACGCGTTTTCTATGTACGGAAGGATGTTGATATTAACCGTGTGATGTTTTCAGTTTGGGATGTTTGTTAAGGGTGTTGAAAAGGGTTATAAACTCTCCTAAATTCGACGTAGAGTAGAGGATGGGAAACGTTAATGGACGTTAAGGGAACGAGACGAGAGAAGAAAGGGTTGGAGTACACATGGTGGTGTAATTTTCATTGTAATGAGGTTAGCATATTAAGATGTGCTGACAGAAGGGTTCAATTGAGGTAGAGGTAGCACCCGAACAGTTTAGTAGTGAAATGTATGAAACTATAAATAAAATATAGTGCTAAAGTATAAAAAGAGTTGTTCCTCGTGTTTTTTTTGTTTACCTTTGGTTTTTGTTTGTTTATTTTGTATTTGTTATGTTTTTTAGCTTTAGACAGCGCCATCATCTCAAAGTTCAAGGCATTTCAAAGCCTACTCACACTTTCTCACACTTACTGCCTCGCACTGCCTTCGTTACTGAAAGGATGGGTGGCTTAAGAATGTTGGGTCCCCTCCGGGTCTAACGCCTTAGGTAGTCGGGGTCCTTCCCACACACTTTTCCTTTCCTTAACTTCACCCCTTTCGTTGCGAACCTTTTACAAAATCAGTGATGCCCTCGCTAGTTTTTTTTTTTACATAAATGCCAATTATTCCAAATTTTCTATTGAATTCCTTTAAATATCCAGTAATTCCGTTTTTTCCTATTTAAATTAACCCTTGCGTCCTATTGTCAGTTCCCATTTCTGGCTTTATTTCCCCCAAAACTGAAAAATATGTGGCTATTCTTTCACATTTTTCTAAATACTTCCACACAGATACACATTCACCAAGCCAAACTCCCAAAACAACCTTTGACAATATATTCATCACTCCCTACCTCTCCCTCTATATAGACCCGATAAACAAAACCGGTCTCGTGGGAAGATTAGCTACTTTCCCCGTGTGTAGAGGGGGAGGCGAGGAAATAACAGAACTATGTCTTTCTCATATAACCCTGTGGGATTTGGGGGGCAAAGGTTAGCAGGGGAATAAAAGAAATTACAGACCAGGAAAGACACAAGATCCACTGAGGTGAGCCAGTGGGTGGAAAGAAGAACGGAAAGATCAGACTGTACAGAAGGAAAAAAAAATATATATAAATTGAGGATCAATTATAAGCATTCCTCTTTAATAGTAAGTTTATACATTAAATTAATATCTATGCATTCGATTTTTAAACATATTGAATAAGGTGTTTCCAAGCGTCGCGAGAGGAAACTATTACATATCCAAGTAATATTATAGAAGAACAAAAAATCTGTCCTATCGCAATGTTAAAGATTTTGTCAACAACCTTTAAGCCGTTATTTCTAGTGACCGCTTAGTTAGCTAACTCAAATAACAAATTATAGTTAATTTTAGTGAAACCATTTAATATTTGAAGTCATCGATGTATCTAGTACGCAAACACTGACTGACTTTCCCTTAAGAGTAAATTGCCATCCCTCGATTTGGCTTCAATAAGATTTATTTCCAAGTTCTTGGATTAATTTATTCCCTGATGACCTTCCGTCGTTTTCGAGTCGAAATGGGTCATTGGAGGTCAAATTTTCCCATCAGAGGTCATAAAAGTGCCGGGAAGAGACATCAGAGGAGATAATGAGTATCTCCGATAATGACCACAAGATCGAGTGGCTGCGATAATGACCGCGGGACAATGACCGCCTGTCGAGATTCACAGTTTGATGTCTAATCCAATGGGAGCATCTGAGAAGAGGTTTAAGAGTGAAATGGCGGAAGGGGTGTTACTTCCGCTCCTCCCTTGCGTGGGAAAGCGATGGGGTACATGTAGTGTACATTCCCCCAACCCCCTCCCTGGGCGAAAAGAACCACAGAGCCTGACTGGGTGCCTCTCGTGTCGTCAGGTGCGGGCGTGGCGACCTACGATGGTACTCGAACGATGCGAATTGGCGGTCAAGGAAGCCTCGAAACGGGATGAGAGTGCGCGTTTTTTTTCCTTTGTATTTTTGTTGTTTCATAAGTTAGAGTTATTATGCTTAGTCATGGGTATTTTTTTATTTCTTTATCTCTTTAACCTATTTTCTGTCCTTCCATCTCTCCATTTTATTTCATTAGTGGGAAAAACTCCGAATGTAAATTCGATCCTTTTCTCCTTATAAAAAAGTTGGTGATTATTCTTTATTTAGGGAAAGGACAGGCAGAGGTTGACAAATTCGTTGTTTTCACCATGACCTGATTCGGAAATGCTCCTTTCTTTTTCATTTTCTCTTTTCTTTTCTCTTTTCTTCTTTCAATTTCTCTTTTCTTCTTTCATTTTCTCTTTTATTTTTTCCCTTTCTCTTTTGTTCTTTAATTTCGTTCTTTCCCTTTCTCTTTTCTTATTTCCTTTCCTCTTTCTTTCACTTTACTTCCATCCCTCGTAATTTCTTTTCACTTTCATTCCTTCCCTTTCTCTTTCCTCTCCAACTTTTCTCAAAACCTTCTTGTTGTCTTTCTTTCCTTCCTTCTCTTTCTCTTTCCTTTTTTATTTTCTCTTTCTGTATGCAAAGAAAACAACCACCGAGGGCATTCCCCCAGACGTTATTAAAAATAGGTTGATACAAAAGGAGTGAAGTTAGGGAACGTAAAAATGTGTGGAAGATACATTACTCTAGCAATTGGAAGATGAAAATGATACAGGGCTTGTCTGTATGAGCACGTAACTCTCCTCAACCTTTCACCGCTATTCTATAACGGTATGCCTATCAGCTAAGCGAACTCGGGAGAGCTGTGCGCCCAAGCCGCCTAGTTAGCCTGTGTGCCTTCAACATTTTATCGTCTCCTAGATTCACGTCTACCTTAGCGAGCCCCTCTAAATAAACAACCATGGCGAAAATGCCCTCTTTAGTATTTATCTTATTTTTTAAGAATTTCTCTTATTTTTTTAGAATTTATCTTTTTTTTGTAGAATTTATCTTATTACATTATCTTAATACATTCAAATCAAAGTTGGACATCATTGACCTATATTCATGGAGGTAAAGGAAGAACTTCAAAGAAGCAATCAATGTCGTTTATAGGATTCCCCCAAGTACAGCGCGTATAAAAAGATCAACCACGGGTAACAGTTGCTAGAGGACAATGGACTGGGCGCCAACTCCACTCACTCTCCTGCAAAGTGGACCGAGTCCTGTACTCACTCTGGTTATTTTCTGACAGAAATTTGGGGGCAAATCTTTAGATTGCGCAACTAAACTTAATTAAACTCTATGAATAGAATTTTAGAAATTTGTCAATATAATAAACTCGATTCGCGAAATAGTAGCTAATTAGAATTTAATCGCAATCATCAAAGGAACTCTTAATTGTTTTTATAATGTTCATAGTGAAAATGAATAACGTGAAATTTGTGGTAGAGATAGATATTTTATAGATGGATAAATAGAAGAGAGATAAAGAAAACAAAAAGCGGCAAAGATAAATAGCAAAAATCGATAAAAGTGAGACAAATGAAACAAATAGTTTTGGATCCCAGGTCGTCAGTAAAACCTTCGTGTTTAAGAGATCTTTACGCAGAGGGATGTTCAAAGAAATTTAATAAACCTAGAATTTATTGAGTTTTAGCTGCAGTCATCATTTTTCGTTCCCTTTTCACACCTATGCTCTCTACTTTTATTTTAACTCTATACATCTCTCGTTATGATCAGTAGGTTAGGTTTGGTTAAAATCTTTTATTCGCGTTTCTCCAAAATGAGATGAAATGAATATTTAGTTTAGGTCTTCTAAGATGACACCAAGAGGAAGATGTCACTATCAGTTATTCTCAATGATGCTTTGACATCTCTTACCACAGAAACTAACCAACTGTTGACTCTCTTTTGCAGTAATCTTGCTACATTCTTCTTGAAGAATTCCCCAAAGTTCTTGGACTGTTTTCACATATAAGTCCTTATATACCGCTGCTCCTTCCTACCTCCCCTCCTTACCGACCCTATCTCATCGTAGTCATCTGTGTTGAATGAGTAATCTCTTTTCTCTATATTTGCTCCGAGAATGTGGAATGGCATGTCTACCGTTATACACTCCTCATCCCTTGGTGCCTTCAAAACCCACGTCTTCTCTCAAGCTTTTCTTAATCGATGGATGGGCGCTCTATCAAGGTCCATCATGCATGGCCTTGAAGATCGCCATACAAAAATCCTAATTATTAATATTATTATAACCCCTTCGGTATTGAAAAGGACGGAAGAAAGAGTGAGGTGTTGTATGTGGGAAGAATGGAGAGATGGGGTGTAGTGGAAGTAAAAACGCAGTATTATATATATATATATATATATATATATATATATATATATATATATATATATATATATATATATATATATATATATGTGTGTGTGTGTGTGTGTGTGTGTGTATGAAGAAGCCGCTTCCGTGCGTGCTACAAATCGACGCACTTCCATTGGCTTCCTGGCAGTTATTTTTGCCCATTGGAAAAAGAATATGAAACTCTTTATGAAGATCCTGCTAAAATCCTGGTCCCTTCCTTACCGGAATAACCTCACTAGGGAGACAAAATCAGGCGCAGCTAAAGCAGTGGAAGTAGACGAGGTCAAATTCGGGAATCGAAAGTACAGGGTGGTCCGAAAGTTTTGTTTCCTCTCCCCCGAAAAGTAATAGAATTATAGAGGAATAATTTAATAATATCAAACAGTTGTGCTAGTTTTAGTGTATTCACTTTTATTGACACCGTCACACATCGAGAAGGTCTGTATGAACACAATCATTTTCGTAGCACAAAATGATGTGGCGCCATGTCCTATTAACAGGGGGCGACAAGACCTTCGGTTATCTGAAATAGAAAATTAAAACAATATTTGATAGGGGGTGACAAGACTTTAGGACCACCATGTACAATTGGGGGCGTGTTATCGAAAGTGTGGGGGTTTTCGGTGGGTTCGAACGTGAATCGAAAGGAATTTTTATAGTGCCGTTGCCCGATAGAATTAGTGAAACTCTGATCCGAGTAAGTAAAGAGTGGGTTTTGTGATTTTTTCTCCTAGTTCTGTGGGGAAAGTAATTGTCTGTTGCCATTTTTTTGCGCTAAAAGCACTATTTTCCGAGTTATTAGCACTTCAAAATAGTATTTTGTGAGCCACGATGTAGAATGTTAGTGGTAGTAGGTTATCTAAACATGTTTAGTTTTGGTATTTCTACAAATTAACACCAAAAATTAGCCAAGGGATCGTGTTACTACCCCTAACTTTCTACATGACTTTATAAGAAGTGATAGACTCTGCCCGCCATCAAAATATGGTAAATATGTAGATTAGCGGCCCGGCCGAAAAAAAAATTGTGTGTAAATATTATCGTTCACTCGTGTCGGAATATTCATGCGCGTTTGAGTCCTTTTCGAATTATTATTCTATAAACAATTAGGATTATATACTGGGGGTCTGTGCCCCCCAGACCCCCCCAATTTAATGAAACTCAGGATCATCGTAGTGTAGTCTCCCCATTGTGTTTACCCCTACACGAGCCGTCAACTTAAATGTACTCCAAAAACGTGAAACATTTTGGAACACGGTCGAAATAGTACGTCCCATCGTTCGCGCCGATAATCTACATATTTACCCAAAATATTACTCCTAGGACACTATTAAAACGATATGAATAAGTATTACAGGATTTAATACCTTAAAACAGGTGCACCACTCTTATTCAAGATTACCAGTATGACTATCTAATCAACTTACAAAATCTTAAGATTTACTGCCCTACTCATTCTCAGTCTGAAATGACTTCTTTCTTAAGATTGATTTCCTGTTATAATTCTAAAAACCCAAGTTTTGGAGTAGTTTTATCATGTTTTTATATATGTTTGTTGACAAAAACTAGTCATTTCAAAATCCTCATATTTTTTTAAACTTATTGGGATAAATATTTGATCACAAATCCATTAAATCAATTTTTAGTGTTATTTTGTAATTCCTGGTATCGCCAAACTTTTATTTGCAACACTATTTTTAAATACTCATAGCGTAAAACGCATATTCGTCGTAATTTTCGTCTATTTGGGGGTATTTATTGCTAAGGAAACGTTGTAGGTATCACCAATACCACCAAATATTTATTGAATGCTAATGGAGAGAAAGAGTAAAAATTGTCATGCATGTATGTGTATGGTAAACATTAACTCCTTTATTTTTTTTCAGATACCGCTTCCATAAATAAACATTAACTCCTTTATTTATTTTTTTTTCAGATACCGCTTCCATAAATAAAACAGTTACCCTTCGATGTAAAGTCCATGAAAAATAAATCAAAAGAAAATGAAACCCGAAAGTAATTATCGAGGTGTAACTACACTGTTTCTATTACTTCGGCTGTTTCTGAATTTGACTATAAGTTATAGTGCTCAAGAATTTGAAGAAGAGCCCACTGATATCACTGTGATAAGAGGATCATCTGTGAATTTTCCATGCAGGGTTAAGGATCTAAAGGGAACCTTACAATGGACTATGGATGGATTTGGTTTGGGAACCGACCGAGAACTGAAGGCGTTTCCAAGATTTATGATGATCGGTTCCAATGAAACTGGTAAGTGTAGTTTGGTTTTGAAATTAAAGAATTATGTTAGTGAATGGAATTACTTGCTTAAAATAGTCAGGAGTCATAATCATTGTGCATATTTCCCTCAGGCAATTACACACTGCATATCACCGCCGCCCTCCTCGCAGATGAAGCCGAGTACCAGTGCCAAGTTGGAGGTACAGATTCCGAAGGTCCTCTTAGGAGTACCAAAGCCAAACTGACAGTACTCGTAAGTAGTAATGATTGCTTTTTGTTTATTATCTATAATGCAGTTGTTAGTAATTTTCATTCCAAGGACTGTGTATTATGTTGAGTAACGGTATCTAGTTCTTTCGACTTCCACATATGACAGTAAACTTCTTCCTATAGGTACTATCTTAAATTTGATCCTGTTTGTTTATTTATTTCAATTTTATTTCGAAGTCGTTTATTTCTCTTATTTCCTGCGCCTTTACTCTTGTTAGCATTGCAGAGTTTCTGAACCGGCATTCCACTCGCCGATTTAAATCATCCGCATATTTTATGTTGATACTAGATTGATTTCTCGGTAGTGGGAAATTAGAAGTATATAATGCGTAGAGAGTAGGGCTTAAGCATTATCCATGGGGTAATTTTCTTCCAGGTTTTAATTCCTTTTAGACCCATCCTCAGCAAATTAAGAGGGACATCAACCTCAGCAAATTGAGAGAGACATCAAGCGCAGCAAATTGAGAGGGACACAAACCTGGCAAATTGAGAGAGACATCAATCTCAGCAGGAATAGAGGGATATCAACCACAGAAAATTGAGAGGGAGATCAACCTCAGCAAATTGAGAGGGAGATTAAGCTTAGAAAATTGAGAGGTGCATCAACTTCATGAAAGTGAAAGGGGTATCAACCACAACAAATTGAGAGGAACATCAACCTCAGCAAATTGAGAGCGAGATCAAGCTTAGAAAATTGGGAAGAACATCAACCTCAGCAAATTGCGAGTGTCATCAACCTCATCAAATTGAGAGGGACATCAACCTCAGCAAGTTGAGAGAGTCACCAAACGCAGCAAATTGAGAGGGACACAAACCTCGCAAAGTGAGAGAGACATCAACCTCAGCAGGAATAGAGGGATATCAACCACATCAAATTGAGAGGGAGATCAACCTCAGAAAATTGAGAGTATCATCAACCTCAGAAAATTGAGAGGGATATCAACCTCAGGAAAGTAAAAGAGGTATCAACCACGTCAAATTGAGAGGGACATCAACCTCACGAAAGTGAAAGGGGTATCAACCACAACAAATTGAGAAGGACATCAACTTCAGCAAATTAAGAGGGAGATCAAGCTTAGAAAATTGGGAGGGACATCAACCTCAGCAAATTGCCAGTGTCATCAACCTCAGCGAATTGAGAGGGACATCAACCTCAGCAAATTGAGAGGGTGCATCAGAATCAGCAATTGAAAGGGACATCGCAATAAGCAAATTGAGACGGATATAACCACAGCAAATGGAGAGTGGCACCAATCTCAGCAAATTGAGAGGGACATCAACCACAGAAAGTTGAGAGGAACAACAACCTCAGAAAGTTGAGAGTGACATCAACCGCAACAAATTTAGAGGGACATCAACCTCAGAAAATTGAGAGGGACATCAACCACAGAAAGTTGAGAGGCACAAAAACCTCAGCAAATTGTGAGGTGCAGCAACCGCAGCAAATTTAGAGGGACATCAACCTCAGAAAATTGAAAGGGACATCACACTTACTAAATTGAGAGGCACAAAAACCTCAGCAAATTGTGAGGTGCAGCAACCTCAGAAAATTGAGAGGGACATCAACCACAGAAAGTTGAGAGGAACAACAACCTCAGAAAGTTGAGAGTGACATCAACCGCAGCAAATTTAGAGGAACATCAACCTCAGAAAATTGAGAGGGACATCAACCACAGAAAGTTGAGAGGAACAACAACCTCAGAAAGTTGAGAGTGACATCAACCGCAGCAAATTTAGAGGGACATCAACCTCAGCAAATTCAAAGGGACATCAACCTCAGGAAATAGAGAGGAACATCAACCAATGCAAATTGATAGTGCATCAACCTCAGAAAATTAATATGGACATCAACCCCAATAAATTAAACGCGACATCAACCTCAGCAAATTGAGAGGGACATCTACCTCAGAAAATAAGATGGGCATCAACATCAGCAAATTGAGAGGGAATCGCTCTCAGCAAATTGAGAAGGGCATTAACCTCAGCAACCTGAGAGGGAGATCAACTTCAGTAAATTGAGTGAGACATCAACCTCAGCAAGTTAAGAAGGGCAGCAACATCAGCAAATTAAGAGGGACATTGACCTTAGCAAATTTAGAGGGACATCAACCTCTTAAAATTGAGAGGGCATCAACCTCAGCAAACTGAGAAGAACATCAACGTCAGAAAATAAGAGGGACATCAACCTCAGCAAAGTGAGAGGGAAATCAAGCTCAGCACATTAAGTGGGACATTAACCTCAGCAAGTTGAGAAGAACAGCAACATCAGCAACTTAAGAGGGGCATCAACCTCAGCAAATTGAGAGTTTCATCAACCTAAAAAAATTGAGAGGGCCATCTACCTCAGCAAATTAGGAGGGACATCAAACTCAACAAATTGAGAGGGACATCAACCCCAACAAATTGAGAGAGACATCAACCCCAGAAAGTTGAGAAGGACAACAACCTCAGTAAGTTGAGAGTGACATCAACCTCAGCAAATTGAGATGGACATCAACCTCTGCAAATCAAATTGAGATGGGCATCAACCTCAGCAAATTGAGAGGGACATCAACGTCAGAAAATAAGAGGGACATCAACCTCACAAATTGAAAGGGAGATCAACCTCAACAAATTGAGTGGGACATCAATCTCAGCAAGTTGAGAAGAACAGCAACATCAGCAAATTGAGCGGGACATCAAGTTCAGCAAATTGAGAGGGACATCAACCTCAGAAAATTGAGAGGGACATCTTCCTTAGCAAATTAGGAAGGACATCAACCACAGCAAATTGAGAAGGACATCAACCTCTGAAAATTGAGGTGGCATCAACCTCACCAAATTGAGAGGGACATCTACCTCAGCAAATTGAGAGCGACATCATCCTCAGCAAATTGAGAACGACATCAATCTCAGCAATTTTAGAGGGACATCTACCTCATCAAATTGAAAGCGACATCAACCTCAGCTAATTGAGTGGTACATCACACTTAGTAAATTGAGAGGGCCTGGAATTGCCTAAATCATGTAAACAAAGGCCGTTGTGGGACCCACCGATCCATCTTCAATTCGAATATGAGCGAATTCTTAGGGCGTAGAAAATACGAAAATACCGACATATTTAGGAAGATTTTCTGCTGAATTTCGAAGTTTAAAATATTTTGGAGTTATTTTAAAATGTTATTAATATTATTTTTTATCATAATAACCTCACTTAATCTCCTTTTAAAACTAATACGTTCTCCAAAAAGATAGCCGGACTCGACCAAACCCAGAAGACCTTAACTCCCATTCTTTTTCAACCCCCAATTATCCCTTCAGAGCGATGGGGTTATTATTTTTAATTGAAATATTCCTAATGCCCGCCCGTAAGGGAGCATCATGGCAACTCTGCTGTAGTTAACATCTGAAGGATTGTGTCCACTCACGGCCCCAATGCCTGCAGGATATCTGCTTTGTGGAGGCTTGGTCAATTGGGGATTGGGAAGGGGGATAGCTGCAATCCCTCAAGCACTGCAAGTAATCTCCTCTTTGGGCTACTCGGGTCACATACCTTCCCAATCTTCAATTTCCTGACAATTTTATGGCGGAGATGCCCTCGTTGGTTTTCGCCTCTAACTTTTGATAGTAATAATATATAATGTTCGTTTCTTGACTTTACGAAGTAGGTAATTAGTCGGAAAATAAGTTTTTAAATAAAATTATACCCGCTTAAAATTGCAGGATTCGAACCAGTACCCTCAAAAGCTCTTTGAGCCAATACTATAACCACTCCGCTACTTGGAACCTTGTTTGGGGGTGAGTATGGATGGTAGCCGAGTGATTAGAGTATTGGCTCTTTAAACGAGGAGCTTTTGAGGGCACATAGTACAATCGCCGCCAGTGAGGATGATTTTATTAAAAGGGATCATTTTTTTGGAGGGTGTTGACATTGATTATCTAATTAATTTATCCTTCGTTTTTCAGTATCCTCCAAAAGACGATGAGGATCAGGTGTACATCAGTCCGTCGAGCCCTCTTCAGACAATCGCAGGGTCTACAGTCAGGGTTACCTGTCGTGGTGGCTTGACCAAACCTGTGTCAAAGGTAAAACAACCAGGTGCCCGAAATAATTCGCGCCGTTTTCTTTCAGGATGAATTTGGAAACTAGAATCCTTTCTTTATGGTGTCTTGGGGTCTTGTGGTAATCTCTAATCATCTAACACTTCTTGGAGTGGGTTTAATTCGTCCCCAAGGTTTACTTCATCATTATTAAGGCTTTTTGGTCGTCCTGTAAGAAATGCATCGTAAAATGGTTCATTGTCAATTTAACCCCCTCCCCCCCTTCCTCTTTAGGGTACTTTTGTCAGTAACCGTATAATCACGAGTTTGCTCGGGTAGACCCTTTGTGCTGCTTTCTTGGTTTAAATTTGCACATAAGACGCTCTCGAAAGAGACACTTGTGAGGACTTGTTTTTACTTGTTGGTCCTGGTAACCGCTTCTTGTCGCGGTTATCTGGTAGAGAATAATCAGTATAGGTTTCATGTTGCAGAAAAGGTTCAATGCATTTACGAACATTAATTGAAAGTAAAAAAACAACAAACCCGCCCGAGCTTTTCAGGCACCTGGAAATTGTGGTTAATAGATGGCTACATTATTTTCTTGTATTATCAGGTATCATAAAAAGTTCGCGCGTTTTTCTCCTCCTTTCTCATTGGTATTCTTAAGTGTCGTAATCCGTTATAATGACAGGAGTTAGTAATATCACTCCCTACCAGATAAATCCAACGAGTCATGGCAGAAACCAGTAAACACAAGAGTCACACAACCCATCTCCCCTTCCGCCTCCCATTCTGCATCATGCGAGTGCGAATATGTAAACAGCTTCGAAGGAATGGGGAACGAAAGAGTGATGTCTCGTGTGTGCAGAGGAGGGAAGACGGAAGACACATAGGTGTTGTGATTGGCTGTGTGTATTAGACTGCCTGCGGCCACGCCCACACCCACGCCTGAGACTCGCGTCGATAATAAGCTCCCTATTCCTCAAAGTTTAGTGAATAATGGTATTAAAACAGTTTCGATTGCAAGTTGTGGGTTGACGGCAAACAAATCAATGGTTAAGCATCTCTTTTTCCTTTATCCAAGAACTAAAATTAAACTCTATGATTTCTCTTCATAACAATTACTTTTATGGCTTAGGATCATAACCCATCCAAAGGCCAGGTTAAATAATATTTATTTTTTTCTATTTTAAGATGCAGAAATAATAACTAAAATAAATATTATTATTTGACTTGGCTGTGAGGTAGTTTGCGATTTACAAATAATAGTAGCAGTGATTGCGATAATACTAGTGGTGAGAGAGATCGTTTGTCTGGAGTCGAAATGAGGGATTCATGTGACAGTTGGGAGAAAGTAGCACCGCCCTCATCATTTCTCTATGTCGAGTACCTACTAGGGCGGAATCCCCCGACTGTATAATGGAACAAACATAAATATCGGTATGGTAACCACTGACAAGCCCAAGAGCACCAGGAATCGATTCCTGGGGCTCTTGGGCTTGTCAGTGGAGAAATGATGAGGGCGGTGCTACTTTCTCCCAACTGTCATTAAGCAGGAATGACAGTTGGCGAAAGCGCTCGGATTTTTTTTTCCTGCAAGTAATTTACAAGCATGATTTCACACGATTAATGCGAGCCTCTTGCCATGGGTTTGTTTGTTGTTATTCGCCTCACACAATTCGACCACTAAGATCTCAAAGGCAGGACTTAGTTTAGCCCGGGATGCGAACCCAGGATCAGTGCACGGACACCACGCAAACTCCAGCCGAAGTAATACTCCATCCACGGACTAACCATACCCGATTTGCTTAACTTCACCTTCGGTCTCCTTATTTTTTTTTTAAATTGGAGTTTTATTTGAATTGATGAGAGATGCCTCTGTGGGATTACTACTGATTTGCGAGTCTACCATTCATTGGAACTTGTGTTTATCTTAGTCAGAACAAATAAATTAAGAACCAACGAGGGCAGCTTCACAAGAGGATAAATAGATGTGGATAGTGAGAGTGGTAAGATCGGGGCATATGAAAATGTGTGAAAGGTACAAAGCCAGAGTAGCCGAAAGAGGAGACTAATTGTAGCGTGGGCAACCTTGCTTCAGCTGACATCTGGAAGGTTGATTGCCCTCCTTGCCCAATGCCCGTAGGGGTAATCTGTGGTTATATATGCATCTTCCACACATTTTCACTTCATCTCTCTTCTCCACATTCTCTACAGTTCTCTCCCTACAAACTTTCAGCCGAAGATGCCTTCATTGGTCTTTTCTTTTGTTAAATAATATTACCCCGAAAGAGGATCTCTATCCGAGTCAATGACTTCCCAAGTAGTCTCCTCTTACGACCTCTCTCACTAACTTGCACTAACACTACCTCTAATTTCAACTCATTTCCAAACCATTTAAAAGCAGAGATGCCTCGTTGTTTTCTGACCTTTTTTAAATTAAAGATAAATCTTTTAAATTAAAATCTTATTTAAAAATCATAAGTTTTTAATTTAAAAAGATACAATCTCCCTTATAATATAAATTTAAAATTGAAAAAATAAAAATAAAAAGCTTTTTAATAAATGAATCTCCCAATTTTAGTAAAAACCAACTTTTTAATTGAAACAATAAAATCTTGTTTAATTAAAAAGTACCATTTGTATTGAAAAATTGTATTTTATTCAAAATTGAAACCTTTTCTAATTAAAAAAGTTTTCATTTTCAATAAAAAAACAATTTAATTGAAAAAAGCTTTTTAAATTAAAAATAATTTTACTTAAAAAATAAAATATCCTTTCTTTATCTAAAAATAAACATTTCAATTTTTTAAAAATAAAAATAAACATTTTTAGTTATTTTAAAATTAATTTTAAGTAAAAATTTTAACTTTTATTAATTAACAAATAAAACTTTTTCTTCGGAATCATGTTTTTTTTTAGGAATTAAACGAAAAAACCCTAACCATTTCGTGTTTACAGATTGAATGGAAAAAAGGCAGCGAAACCATCAAAAAGGGCGTATCCGAATCGATCGAGAAGCTGCCGAACAGCATGCTGGAGTCCATTACGAGCTGGGTTGACCTCAAGCCCGACCGACACTTCCACAAGGAGAACATCACCTGCATCGTCACCCACCAAGCACTAGATGAGCCTATCGTGAGAGGGCTTTCAATGTATGTCCAGTATAAGCCCGATGTCAGTATCGCTAAGCACTTCATCAAAGCCCGAGAGGGAGATGACGTAAGCATACTGTTTTCATGTGGTCCAGTCTTGGAAGGGTTGGTAAAGGGGTACAGGGTATTATTGGTGCATCGGGAGAAACGACCAACAGGGGCATTTCCATTAGGGTGTGAGGGTAGGGGAAGCGAAAATGTGTGTGGGTGTCCTCTTTTTTTCGTATTGTGAATAGGCCAACCAACGAGTTCTTTTACCGTGTCAGAAATGGGGCTTTCAGTGAGAGGGGCCCGTAATGGTTAGGTTAAAGTAGGAGTGTCAGGTGCCATTAATTTCCCGCCTCTTATTGCAACCGCTGCTATTTCTTATCTAAATTCCAGTCATTTCGTTTTCATCTCTCTAAAAATTTCCCTAGGCCACTGGAGTCATCCATAGCTTTTTGAATTTCCAGATCAAGTTCACGTGTGCAGCGACTGGCAATCCCCCTAACCTCCGATTCCGGTGGGAGGTGAATGATCTGGGAGTGATTGGGAACGACGTCACCGAATTTGAACTAAAAGGCGTAACCCGCAACGACAATCAAGCTAAGGTGGCTTGCGTGGTGTCCAATGCGGTCGGCAACGGGCGTGACGAAGTCGTCATCAGCGTCGAGTGTTTGTAGTCTTTTGTCATTTTTTTTATTAGAGGGGGCATGGTGGAGTGATCAACAGCTTTGGGTATTTGTACTCATTAGAACCAAGGGCACCGGTGAAACTAACTTCAATCAGAACAAAAATATTTTTCTTTTCGATTGTGAGTTGTCCCAGATTTGGGGTTTAGGGGTTATCCTCTAATGGGGGACCCATTGAGAAACGAAGATAGCAGACAGCGATGATATAAAAAAGATGCAAATACTAAAATAACTAATACCAGTCCAATTAACTAAAAAAGATTGCCTAGAACAAGCGTGTGAATAAGATCAACTTTGGCCTTTAGAATCTTCTGGTTTTAATCAAAAAGAACCCTTATAAAGATGAGAGGGGAAGGGGGGAGATACCATCTTAGACCCTTAGTCGGGTCGAGTTCGTTTTATCTTGAATGAGAGATGTAGTTTATCAAAAATAACATTCTTGAGGGGCGTTAATACCACCCTTGACCCTTAGTCGGGTTTAGTTATCTCTCTGTTTAATAAAAGATGGGTGTTCAAAATAAACCGAACTTGCGATTGTGTGGACACACGAAAACTCAGAGAATGTACACACATATACACGATGTAGTCATATGTTGGTACTCCTCTACATTTGAACATACACTGTAACACCATCTGCGACTCTTATTTGGGTTTCCTATGTGAAAAAAAAACAGGAAGAGAACAGAAAAAAATAAGAATAATTAGAGAACAACGAGGGAGATAGCTAAATCGAGAATGGCAAGGATTAATACAGCAAAACTCAAATCCTAAAAGATGTTAAAGGAATGCTACAGCAAAACTCAAATAATAAATAGTGGTAAAAGGATTGCTACGGAAAAGATCAAAAACCTAAATAATGATAAAAAGAATGCTACCATAAAACTTGAATCCTAAATGATGGGAAAGGGAATGCTACAGCAAAACTCAAATTTTGAATGATCGTAAAAGGATGCTACAGCAAATCTCAAATTATAAATGATGGTAAAAGGAATGCTACAGCAAAACTCAAATCCTAAATTATTCTAAAGGAATGCTACACCAAATCTCAAAATCTATATGATAGTAAAACGAATGCTACAGCAAACTCAAATTCTAAATGATGGTAAAGTAATGCTACAGCAAATCTCAAATCCTAAATAATAGTAAAAGGATTGCTACAACAGGTGCTGATATAATCTTCCCGGGTAAGGTGTAGCATGGGCAACGATGTTGCGGCTGACTTATGGAGGGTTGTGTGCCCTCCCGGCCCCAATGCCTGCAGGAGGATCTGCGACTATACGTATATCTTGCACACATTTCGCCTCTCCCCCTATCTTCACCCTCCTCCCCCCATCTCCACCCCCTTTTTACAAATGTTCTGTTAGATGCCCTCGTTAATTTTCATCTTATAATAATAATAATTTGAACCCATCTATCGGTATAAAGAAATTACCACTGGTGTCAAGTGTCACGCGGACAACTTGGTCGTCCTGGAGGAGAGCTGCGCGCCCTCCCGGTCCAGGTAATAACTCCGTTAGACGGTTTTGGTCTAGTATGTGATATATATATATATATATATATATATATATATATATATATATATATATATATATATATATATATACATGTTTCTGGTATAACTTGTGATCTACATTAGATCTACAACAATGCCCCCCTCCCCCCCTCTCTCTCTGTCTATCTCTATCTATCTATCTCTATCTCTCTCTCGATGTGAGTTAAATCTCCGGCCATGCTCAGATTCGCAGTCAGTGTAGATTAACAACGATCTAAAAGATCACAAAGTATAGCTTGTGAGCTACATTTAAAATTCCCAATCTTTACTCGGCTTCCGGTTGGTTTAGTATATAAAAGAAAGCAGCTTTGATGGTTTATACACTTTTAGTCTTGAGCACATTGAAATAAGTCAGGTTGAGAGCGAAAGAATTTTACACGCAGGTTATTCGAGATGAAGAAGCTGCTATAGCAGTTCTTCGACGCTATCATCTCCTTGATGAACAGGTTGATGTTGCTCCATGAAGCAAATGTGGAGGAGGAGAAATGAGGGAACAACCAAGAAAAATAAGAAGTTAAAGCCGCGTCCTGTTTTTCGCTGCACAAAGAGCGGCAGGGAAATATGTTTTCCATTACACTGACTTGAACAGGAAAATCAATTTTAAACTGACATAAGGTGAAATTTTGGAACTTTTTTTTTTATTTTGTAAAAGATCAGTCATTAAATGTAACTGAAGAAATGACTGGACGGACCAGGATGACTATATGCGACTGGTTCAATAAGTGCAGGAAAGTTTTCTCCCCAATTGTTTCTGTCGCTAACAGAGGATAAATGGTTGGAACTGCTGAAAATCCTGTTCAGATAGACGAGGCTCACTTTGCTTGAAGAAGAAAATATAATGAAGGTCACCTTCTTACTGGCGGCCAAAGACCCGAATCAACTGACAATGAGGTAGAAGTTGTGAACAACAGAAATCATGGGCAAAAAATAGATGGTCCATGGATCTTCGGACTTGAAAATGGCTTAGATCGTCGCTATTCTTATCTTGCAGAGCTACTCTAGAGCCAATAATCGTAAGTGAAGTGCAAGCAGGCTCTTTCATCCACGCACATGAATGACCGGCATATTCGAATCTGAATAGCTATTACATCCATTCCACCGTCCACCACCAGAAAAGCTGAGTTAATCATCAAGATGGAATACATAGGCAGAACATCGAGCGGTCGTGGCTAGAAGCTAACATTCGTCTTCTCAAAAATATGAGAGACGTTCCATGGCAAACATTTAAATCACATTTGGATTATATTTGCTGGAAAATTATCAGATCAAATGAGCATAATCTCTTTATTGCATTTTTAAATGATATCCCTGCTCTATACAGTCATAGTATCCAAGTTTCTAGTATGAAGTAAAAAATCAATTTAGTATTTTTTCTTTGCTTTTACCTTCTTCGATGGATTTTATGCATTTTTAATATTATTCTTTTAATGTTTAACTCACTTCAATTAAAATTTCGCATTTCTAACAAAATTTTGAATGTAAATCACATTCTAGTCTAGATTTAAGTTGTTGTAGATCACATACTAGACCGGCCCCAGTTAAATTCTCGGGCTATGTATCTTCCGCACATTTTCACTTCCCATAATTTCCCCACTTTGATAAGTGGGGCAGAGATGCCCTCGTTGGTTTGCGCCTTTTAGTTGTGAATGAATTACGCCCTCCGCAGATAAGCCCGAGTTTCGCGAAGAACCGAAGGACGTGGACGAGGATGAAGGGCAGAAGGTCGTCCTCAAGTGTTTAGTAGACAGTAATCCTCCAGCCGAGATTGTGTGGACGCACGAGAACTCACAGAAGGTACGCACACACATGGTGTAGTCATATGTCGGTGGTCTTCGACATCTAAACATACAATGCTTTATATCCACACACACCTGTATTCTTTCTTTCTCTCTGTCTCTCTCTGTCTCTCTCTCTCTCTCTCATAGCTCTTATTCTTGATCCATTCGTTCCTTGCCCCGTGTAGACTGTTGCATCCGGTAGCGTCACGCCCCCCCATGCCCCGACGCGCCCGTCAGTCTCAAACTAAATTGAGACTACCGGGGTTATATTGCTTCGTGGAATATCCAGTTTGTTCGGAAGCCTCTTCTCGCCTATTTCTTTGTCCGTAGGCTAGTCACCTACCAGCTTTCGTTCATTCGTTCCTGGTTATGGCCGGGTGTGGTCAGGGTTGGAGGGTTCACATCTCCCTCTAGACTCCAGTTCAGGAGGTTCGGGGGACTGCCTATATTCTTATACACCCTTTTCTCCTTTGCAAAATGTGAGACAAATAAGAAGGAGAAAGAAGAGATGAAGGGAATGGAGGTCGATCAGGTGGGATTAGTGATGGGAGGGGTAATATTCCTAATTTTGCTGACTCCGCGATTCTCGTACAAACTTTGGTATCTCTTAAAATTAATTCAATATCGAAAAAATGATAAATTATTCCTTCTTGAGAAGGTTTGACATTCCGGTGTATCAATTGGAAAGGAAGAGAAAACTTATGAATACATTATTATTTTGTGACTAGGTTCTTGGACACGGCGCTGAATGGACCCTTACTGTGGACAAAGAGACCAAAGGAAGCTACCGTTGTAGAGCAGCTGCCCCGGGATTTCCTGAAGTACGTACGGCACAAATGTAAACAGATTTGCTTAGAACTGATCAGTGTATCTGCACCGGTGCCCACATCGGTGGTTGCCAGGGAATCCTTATAACAATATTAATTTAGACTGATTGATGTAAATGGAAAGTGCAGTCAAATGGTTTGATGGTTCCCATAGGCAATACAAAATGGAAGTTCCACTGTTTCATCTTTACAGATTTCTCGCACCATGGAGGTAATGCTAAGGGGCCCTCCCAAGGTGATTCCGGGTCAAATTTCGTATGGGTTGGAGAGTGATACCGTTGAGGTGGAATGCAAGATTAGGTCTATCCCAAGACCTACTGAAGTTCAATGGTTTCGCAATGGTTTCGCTATTGACCCAGGTAAGATAATTTAATCGCTATTGACTCTGGTAAGATAATGTAACCCAGGTAAGATCATTTGATCCAGGTAAAATAATTTGACCCAGGTAATATCATTTGACCAAGGTAAAATGATTTGACCCAGGTAAAATGATTTGAGCCACATAAGATCATTTGACCCAGATAAAATCATTTAATCCAGGTAAGATCAGTTGATCCAAGTAAAATCCTCTAACCCAGGTAAGATAATCTGATCCAGGTAAGATCATTTGACCCAGATAAAACATTTGACCCAGGTAAGTGCATTTTACCGAGGTAAGATCATTTGATCCAGGTAAAATCATTTAACCAAAGTAAGATCATGAGGCACAGATAAAATAATTTGACCCCGCTAAGATCATTTGACACAGGTAAGATGATTTGACTCAGGTATAATCATTTGACCCAGGCAAGATCATTTAGGTCGTAGCCAATTCGGTAGACGGTGGAATGGACCTTGATTTAGGCTCGGGCGTTTTCACTCAAGATATTTAAATAAAGGACCATTGTTTACAAGATCTGTGAACTGATTACTTCTTAAAGTCTATCAATGGCTTTTACTCGAGCGAAAGAAAATCATTTTTTTTTTATATACACGTTTTCATATGAGTAGTAGTAGGTAAGTAGGCGACGCCATCCGTTTCTTGGTCCGGGCGGACCTCCGAACCGGATAATGAAACCAGCATAGAGATCAGTATGACAATCGCTGGTGAGCCCTAGGGCACGTTGGGCAGGTCTCGGGAAGTATTTGCGTTTTTGGCCCTTTCTGCGTCATAGTATGTAGATACAACTATCCATCGGCAGGCTTTCTTCAAACATAGAAAGTGTCTTGTAAAGACGGGAGAGGAAAGATAACGATGTTGTGATTGACTATGTGTCTTATGATATGTGTAAGATCTACCTACCCCCGCGAGGATAAGCAGATCTCGTCCACAGATCGGTGGCCGAACCTCTGCGTGTGCTGACGTTTTGTGTCCGCTCTCGCTTAGAATTGAACCCGGTACCTTGGCGTTAGAAGACCAATGCTGTGTACCCACTAGGCTAGCGAAAGCTCCCGTTTTCATAGAATGTTCACAATTTCATTTGTAAAACCCTAAATTGAGTTCATAAAGACCGCTGGTCTGGAGGACGGACCCTAACCAGGTGTAAAATAGATAACGCATTCCCTGAACAAGCGTGGGTAATCGTGTATAAAATGAGTGCTAGCAAACATTTACTAAAGGAATGGGGGAGGATTTGAAGCATCTAGAGCTTGGTTACCCAGACACAGCCGAGACCTGCATAAGGCAGGTAGAAAAGGACACGGATGCCTTCCCTTTATTTCCCTTTCACAAGTTTTGTTACCATCCTCTGGCACTGACCCCTAACATACACAATCTACCGTTCTTTAATTATAGAATCCTCTGCCACTTATGACCTTGAAGAATTAACAGAGGCTCGAGGAGTGACGAGTATTTTGTTAATCCACGAAGCTTCGTCGGAAGACTTCACCCTTTACAACTGCTCCGCCACAAATTTGCACGGGACTGATACAGCCATCGTTGAGCTGCGCCGAAAACGTGAGTACCATTTTAGTTTCAACATGGAGGCACCAGCCAGAACCTCGTTCGTTGTAGAAAATCAAAAAACGAAAGTAGTAAATATAGAAATAACAGTAATCCATTGATTTTTAGTATCATTTTTTACTTAAGTAAAAAAAAATGCTACTAAAAAAAAGGATGTTACATAACTATAAAATAGTGTGCAAAAGACCAAGAAAAGGACTGTTGATTTCTTTATAAATCCTTATCTGGCAACTGTAGCTTCTTCTATTATGGATTATCTTTATTGAGGCTAATCCTGTATAAAGGTGGCAGGAAAAGTTCATTTTTACGGATGTTCAAGAAATTTGATTCTTTAAGCCCATAAGTGCCGCGTTATTAAGTGCGAGGCTAGCAAACGCTCTCTCAACCTGGCTCTACATAACAATCTGCCCCATTTTACTAAACTTTCACTATTGTATACATATAAATAAAATGTGTAAATGATGAATAATAATATTGCCATGGAGATTAAGTTGATTTGAATTAGATAAGGATAATTTGATATTTACCTATAGAATATTGTACCGAGATTTGTTAAAACACATTTTCTGCGACACATTTTGTGCTCTTCTTTCACATGTCAACTTGAGGCAATATTTCTCCTCAACCACTCTCTTTCGAACAATATTCGTTCGTTGCATGTCCCTCACCTCCACGTCACCCCACACACACCAACAGCTACAATACTTCTACTCCCTGCCGCCCAATACCACAATTCTCACTTTCCTTTTTCTTTGATTATTTTAACACTTATTTCTCGACCCCTTTCTTTCGTTACCTACAACATCTTTAATACCATTACGAAATCAGCTTCTCTCTCACCAACCAAAACTACACCCTCTTCCCTGACCCCCCTTCTCCTCTATACTGGCTTTCTAAACTGCCGCTCCATCTCTATAGATAAGGTTGATTTCATGGCTCTACTTTGCCTCTTCTATGTATGATATGGGTATTTTTATATCCGCCTGGTGGAGGGCAGGGGCACATCTGTACCCTCAAGTGTCCTGGGTACAAAGTTGGTCCTAAAGGCTTAGAGTTACATTTCCTACCCTTCAAGGTAAAAAAACTTGTATATTGGAGCCTATTCGTCTTGGATCTCTTTTACATAGTCTGTATTCGCCCCATTCCGCCGCCGTGGGGTGACCATGGTCTTATTACACATCGCGTCATGGTGGCAACTAACAATAGCACTTCTAATATTTCCAACACATCACGCAAACTTCACTTAATAAAAAATTCACGTTTTTACTCAACTTCAGCTCAAACTTCTCACTCCCATCGACTATCATGAACGCGAGAATGCTCGAACGGTTTCGATAATTCTTAGAGACTGACCGGGCCGCCGCCCCAGCCCCAGCCCCGGGGCATGCTAACTCCGGCCCCAGCCCCGGGCCAAGCTAACTCCGGCCGTTTTTTCCATCCCAGCCCCGGCCCTGGTCCTGGCCAAATATTAGTAACCTCGGCCCCAGTCCCGGCAAAATTACCACCCTGGTCGGTCTATAATAATTCGTAGACTAATTAGAATTATTCACTTAAACTTTAGTTGTTTTTTTTTTGTCCTTGGCTAATATTTTTTAACAATTAATAACGAAGGAATTAAACTAGAACTTCTTTTCTAATATAGTTTGCCATTTGAACAAGGAGCTAGCAATTAAAATTGCTTTCCGAGGTTTGTAAACATTTTGTTAAACAATTCAACTATTCTTTTTATTTTTTTTCAATGTGGTAATTACGTATATAGGAAAAAATAATCAACCCTTAAAAATAACCAAAAAATAAAGTGTTAATTTCCTCCTGATTGGTCCTAACAAATCTATTATGACGTCATAAGCAGAGGCGGAGAAGTGTGACGTCACTTACCCGGGAGGTAGTGAATTATGACGTCATAAACAGAGGCGGAGAATTGTGACGTCACTGAGACGATGGCAGGAATTATGACCACTAAGATGGAGGTGTTTTCAGAAATTTGAGAAATAAATAAAAACTTGTCAACAAAGTGGTATCATTAGGTGAAGTGAAAATGACTTATACCTAGGAACAAAAAAGTTCTATGCATTAGGGATCGGATAGGTGGACCCTCCCTCCCCAAGCATGCTAAGTGAATGCCTGTGAGTACTTGTCCTCTTTGTACAAACTTGTTCCTGGAACTTCGATCCCTCCCGGCCCCAGCATTTAAGATTAAGGAAGCTATCCTCATTGAATTATGAATAATTATCTGTATATTCTATATAAAAGATCCCCCTCGCCCCCCCCCCCGTATTCTATGATCTTGCATGAGTTTCGCGGCACATATCCAATGAATCCGCATTGATGTGCACCGATCTCATGATGGACGAGGGTGAAGAAAGCGAAAATGCTTGTGTGCGATTTATTGTTCTAGAAATACTTGAATTCCGCCCTCATTGGATTACTCCTGGACATGAAAATGTGTAAACCATTAAGGGCATCTTGATAAATG